>OZ018403.1:19703999-20903999 GCA_963969585.1 Drosophila helvetica | reverse complement strand
AACAGCTGCTAATGAGAATGTACAGAGAAAGAGGAATGCACAAAATGAATTGAAAATTGGTAATAAAATACACAATAGACGGCAAAAGGCGTAAGCACTGATATCGACTAATTACACACATGGTTCTTTGCACCAGCCTATACTAGACCATAGACTAGTCCAGGGGTGCCCAGGCCTATGCTCTTGGGCTCGCTTTGTTTTTGTTTTTACTCTTGGGATAGGAACTCACAGAACGTATACATGAACGGCACCAAAAATAAAAAAAACCCAACACATGCAAAAATTATGTGTGTGTATGCTATGCGTGGAACCGAAACCGGTTTTGTTTGCTTGTGTGGCTCGTCGTTGCTCGCTAACGCAAACTGACCAACAACAATTTCAATGCTTTTGTTTTTGTCTTACTCATTTTGCTTCTGCCTTATCTTCGAGCTTGCACTGAAAAAAACCTTTTTTGTGTTCAACCTGCCGGAAAAATGTTTAATAGCGCATGTTTGAGTACATTTTTTTTCGCTCAAAACTATTGTTGCGAACAGCAGTGCATTATATATCCTACAAAATTGATTTTGAATACAAAATTTAATCATTTAGTAAACCTTGTATGCAAACTTTTTTCTTCCAGTGCACAAATTAAAATACAAAAAATCGTTCGCCTCTTGGTATTAGTTTTTTTTTTGTAAGTGTTGGTGATTGCTCTTCCGTATGCTGGCTTTGGGCACCCCTGGACTAGTCTATTCGAACTAGGCAATGAGCTAGTTCATGTGAGCAAGTAGTTCAAGCCAGAACCACAAGGTATCTATAATATATTTCATACATAACTCCCATTGGAATAATTGTCCATCATGAAGACGCTTGCCCACAATGGCTCGAAGTCGAGCCATGGATCTAAAAATAGAATGAGCTTGCATGTGTGAGTGCGCACAGAGCTGCAAGTTCTTACATATGTATGTGTGAGTACTTGTGCCGAGAAAAATGTATTTACTGAGTGCTGAATAGGCAACGACGATAGAATACCCTACAGACAATTAATCTCATGTGAAGTCATGTATGCTATACATTTTGTATTTTTACTCATTTACATTCGTTCATTATATTCGTTTATAGTACATCAAACAAAATTAGCATACAAAGGATATACAACATATTATTTTTATGTGTATTGTGGGCAAGCGTCTTCATAAAGTCATAATCTCCAATGAATTCTAAAGTAATGGGTGTTTTCTTCGACAAGAATGTTTTTTTTCTTTGCATTCGCTTCAGAAAGCGAGGAACGATTGTTAGGCTATGACACTAAAATGTGTATAGACCCATTCAATACCTATATATATGTCATTAATATCAATAATCATGGATGATAAATATATAATTTTTTCAGCGCATTTTCCTTTTTTATGTGATAATATATATATTGAAATATATAATGAAAATTATTTGCCTATTCACAATATGCACCTTGAATACTCTAATGGACGATTATTCCAATGGGGATTATGCATGAAATATATTATATATATTTACATACGCATATCCGCTCATTATATTCATATTTTCTATATTAAGCAAAATTATCATCTAGAGCATATACAAACAAAATATTCTGATATTATAAGGAAAGTGTCTTCAAAACGTGTCGACTCTAAATATGCTAAAGTAAAGAGTGACAAGAGCCCAGAAATCCAAAAATCTTAAACGAATTGACAAATTTCGTTCTACTAGGCATCAATACTTAAACAATGTACGTGAGCATATATGTGCACCCATACATCCAAATACGCTGAAGCTGAAAAACAGAAAAACCAATACCAAAATATCAACCAAGAAGACAACAAAGCACACAATTACAAATTGTGTATTACTCGACGATGCTCGCTTCGCATCATGAGCCGAACGTTGCGTTCGGTCCATTCCCGTGACGTCACTGGGGCGGCATCTGAAATTTAGTTTGCGACAGCCGTTTGTATGAAATGGCATATCTATATACTGTATGGTTACTGCCCATGTCATGATGGAATTAAACAAGGCGGTCTCTTCGGCAAAAGTAGTCAGTTGACTATGCTTACAATGAATGAAAGGGTTCAGCGCAGTAAGTGTGAGTGAAATGACAAAAGAGTGTGTTGTTTAACCCTTTGATGGTGCATGGGGTTTAAAGTTTCCTATTATACTAAAAGAGTTGAAGTACTCGAATCGGAGTTTTACAATTTTTGGTTCACGATCTGTATTTTTTTGCGGAACAGCATCGTCGTGCAGTCGCCTTCTTTTAAATATCTTTTTGAGTTTTCATCAATGCTGCAGCCCAGAGTTTTCTCCCACAATGTTCTCCTTACTAAACATTTCGGTGCCTTCATAAATTTTACACCTTGCACGTGTTTGCGGCAAAAACTACAAAAAGTAATTTTTATTTTGCACGCGGCCTTGCTATGGTTAAGATACTGGAAAAATCTTCCGCACTTAACCTTTCATTTTAACAAAAAAGCACGCACTAAACGTTAAGAAACCAAAACCCGAACGAGACGGCAGCCGACAAGACCACCTTATATAATTTCATCGAGTTTTGCCCGAAACGCAATAACTTAAGAACTCAACTATAGTGTAATAGCCTGTTTAAGTTTAGCCTAGAGGTGGCAAACAAGTTGAGTTTTAGTGGCGTTTCAATCGCGTTTGTCAGATTTTCCGAATATTTCAACCCTGATCTGCCTATCGTGAAACTATCACCACTTAAAAAAACACACGTGACAATGGAAAAAAAGGTAAACAAACACATGTTTTTTAAAAACAATACTTTAAATCCCATTTTATCACTAGGAACGAAATTTGTTTGGTCAGCTGAGGTCTTAGAAACACATGTTTTTTAAAAACAATACTTTACATCCTATTTTATCAATAGGAACGAAATTTTTTTTGTCAGCTGAGGCCTTACAGGCACTCCTAGACTTTTGGAACATTTCTAAAAATAAATAAATGAATAAATGAAACAAAATTGTACTTTTCAAATTTTATTTATGTTTATATTCATGAAATTGCTTTTGACACAGACTCACTACCGTACGATATTCCGCAGAGGATCATATGCACTGAAGGGCTATGGCTATTCTCTTCTCCAGAGGGATTGACAGTCGAAAAGGAGTGTCTTTCTTTCGGAGATTGGGCAACCGTCCAACAAGAATGTTGAAAGCACGCCTTTCCATGCACGCCTTTCCTTAAAAAAGGCATCGAAGTTATTCGGAACTTCCTCCTCGCAAAAACATCCAATGCCAATTCGTTAAAGGGGTCCAAGTGCGTTTATAGGAAATTTTTTCCAATAACTACAGTTGCTGGAGACATCGTCGCCAACTCATACATTGCAGCATCGTTATGGTATCTTGCTCTACCACATATAGTAGCATTAATTATAAGCACACATACGTGTCAGCAGTAGCCAAAACTCAATAACTTTTGTGTAGTGTAGGCAACAGTTCTGAGTTATTGCGTTTCCTCGTTTATCGATAACCGAGAAAATTCAATAACTCAGAACTGGTGTCTACACTATGCCAAATTTGAGTTATTGAGTTTTTACTTGCGTGCTTGCGTTGTTTTGTTTAGATTATTAAATTACTAAAATATGAACAGCGACGAAGCATTTATGCTTAATTCGGCACAGCTAGATGCAACAATGCTGCGATGCATTGATTTG
This sequence comes from Drosophila helvetica, assembly GCA_963969585.1. Classification (NCBI taxonomy): domain Eukaryota; kingdom Metazoa; phylum Arthropoda; class Insecta; order Diptera; family Drosophilidae; genus Drosophila; species Drosophila helvetica. The sequence continues at coordinate 20,900,332 of OZ018403.1, read as the reverse complement.
GCGACAATGTCTGCACAAACTGTGGAGTATTCGGATACAATTTTAAGTACACGCATTTGGACCCGGGTAAGAAATTGGCATTTCATTTTTAAACTTTTTTATTTTATAATATTATTGAATTTCTATTTTATAATATTATTGAATTATAATAGCCTTGATATGGATATTTTTGGGAGGAGGACGTTGCGAAGAACTCTGATGCCTTTTTTAAGGAAAATTTCCGCATGGAAAGGCGTGCGTCCAACATACTTGTTGGACTGATGCCCAAACTCCATAAGAAAGATACTACTTTTCGAGTGACAATCCCTCTGGAGAAGAGAATAGCCATTGCCTAGGATCCTCTGCGGAATATCGTACGGTACTGAGTCTATTTGCTGTGTCAAAAGCCATTTCATGAACATAAATATAAATAAAAATTGAAAACGTACAAGTTTGTTTCTTTTATTTGTTTATGTATTTTTAAAAATGTGACGAAAGTCCAGGAATGCCTGTAAGGACTTAGGTGACCAAACTAATCTCGTATCTAGTGATAAAATTGTATAAGAAGTATTGTTTTTTGGAAATATTTGTTTGTTTACCTGTTTTCTCCATAATCACATATGTTTTTTGTTGTTTTTTTAGTGGTGATAATTCCACGATATGCAGATCAGGGTTGAAATATTCGGAAAATCGGACAAACTCGATTGAAACTCAATCAAAACTCAACTTTTTCGCCACCTCTAGGGCCCCTATGCTTCCCCATGTAAATGAAAATCGAGTTTTGCCCAAAACTCAATAACTCAACCAGGCTAAACTAAACTAAACTAACTAAACAGGCTATAAGGCTGCGCTTACACTAGAGCTGCGTCTTGCTTCTCTGCATCTTCCCAGAGAAGCAGATTTTTTTATTTCTGCCTATCAGCGAAACTATCACCACTAGCACTAAAAAAAAATAGCTGATCGAAAATCAACTTTCGGCACGTAAAAATTATGGATGAGGGGAAGGGTACAAATATACATATAAACCTTACAAATTCTGCTGGAATATACTCTTCAGCGAGTTCCCGACAAAATTTCATTAATATCCTAAACACAGTGGCCTTGGACATAACGAATAGATTCCCTATTGTGCGATATTCCGAAGAGGATCCCAGGCAGTATAACGCTATGGCTATACCTTCCTCCAAAGGGATTGCCTGTCGAAAATTCTTCATGCGGAAGTTGTCTTAAAAAACGCGTCGGAGTTATTTACAACATATTCCTCCCAACATGAACCAGATCGTGGCTATTGCAATTTAGGATACATTATTTAATTCAAAAGAGAACATTATCACGACCCCGCCGCTTCCATGCGTTGCAAAAGATTGTCCTAATTTTGCGACACCGCAGATAAAAGAATCAATTCTCTTTGTGTTATTTTGCTCACAAATTTCTTATATTATATATGTGCAACACAATTTTTTCTCTCGTCAGCTTTTTTTGAGACGCAAAGACGCGCGTCTGCCAATGTAAGCGCCAATCCTGCTTCTCTGCCAAGTGTAAAAAGGCTATAAATAGGCTATAAACAGGCTATTAGTTGCGTCTCTGTTGCATTGCTTCCCCATGCATATGAAACTCTAGTTTTGCGTGATACGCAATAACTCAATAACTGTACCGTAGTGTAAACAGGCTATAATTCTTTCCACAACTTTCACGATGTTTATCGAGGCAAGGAAACCAATGATAGTCATTCGATAGTTTCACATCACTATATTAAATATTTTGTTTTACTAATGCTGCCGGCTTCAAATATATATTTTTTTAAAATCGCTCTCAAACTTTATTCAACCAAATCATGCATATGAATTATAAACGAAAGTACGACAGATTGAAACGGTGTGTTAAATTGTACATTCTGGTAAGATGAATATTTTTATTTGTATGTACAGTGACTCCATCGCATAATCGGACACTTGCATACTCAGTACAAATGAGCTCAAAAAGTATAAAAAAATGAGAAAAAAATTTTTTTTTTTAATTTTTAATATGACTTCATAGTATTATCTTTCAAAAACAACAAAAAAGTAATATTTTCTAATGAGAACACTTTGCTTAAAGCGAGAAACGAAAAAAAGGCATTTTTCGAGGCTCAACGAATAATCGGACACAGCCAAAAAGTAATGAAAAAAAAGCATTAATTTAGGAACTAATATTTTGTTGCGTATCCTTTTGTTTCAATAACAGCCTGCAAGCGTTTTGGAATTGATTTTACCAAATTCTGGCATACCTGGGGCTCTATGAAGTTCCATGCCTCTACTAAAGCCTCTTTAAGCTGATTTAGCGTATAAAACTTTTTTTTATAAACCCTCCTGGCTAATTCTTCCCATAAATGCTCTATTACATTGAGGTCTGGGCTCTGTGCAGGCGTTTGTACAATTTTGGGGCAGTTATGTATCAACCAAAGCTTTGCAACGCCTGATGTGTGCTTGGGGTCATTGTCTTGATAGAAGGCAAAGTTGCTCGCGATGCCCAATTTCTCCGCACTTTGCTTGACATTTTCCTTTAAAATAGCCAAATAGCCAAATTTGTCCATTATTCCATCAATGAAATGTAAATTGGCTACTCCAGCACTCGACATACAGCCCCAAACCATCACAGAACCTCCTCCATGCTTCACAGTGGCCTTTGTATTTTTGGGTTCGAATTCAGTGTTTGGTTTACGCCACACAAACTTCTTGCCATCTGACCCATGTAAGTTAAATTTACTTTCATCAGTAAATAGAACCTTTAAATAATAAAGACTTTTAATAAAATTAAACTTAGAGATGATATACCTTTAAATTACCGTATCCCAAAAATGTGGACTTTATAACAAGTACTCCCTTGCATATTTTACTCTATTGAGTTTGGTTTTTGGGCTTATAAACGGCTTCTTCCTGGCAACTCTTCCAAAATAATCATACTTATGGAGAGTATTACGTACTGTGTTCAGACAAACGTCTTTTCCCGATCGATTTTTTAAGGATATCTGGAGTTCTTTTGCGGTTAAGAAAGGATCTTGGTTTATTTCTTTTAATACTGAACGCTCTTCTCGTTCATTTAAAATCTTTCCTTGACCTTCTCGGCTTTTGTTGGCTAGCCTAAATTCATCCCGGAACCTCGTAATTATATCCTGGACAGTTGATTTGGATTTTCCGACCAAATCCGCGATTTCTCGCACTGTTTTCCCTTCCAAGTTAAACTTTACTATTAGCTGTCGAAGTTCTACGGAGGTTTGCTTGCCTTGCGGAGCCATTTTACACAATTTCAGTAATTTGTTTTCGTCAATCAGACAGCCAGACAACCAGACAGCGAATGCCATAAAAAGAACAAAAGTGTTCGAGAGATTTCTGGGAAATAACGGGGTTTTCTATTGGCACTTTTGCTCTGTCCGATTATTCGTTGAGCCTCGAAAAAGTTTTTTTTTTGTTTTTTCGACTAAAACTAACTGTTCTCACTAGAAAGTTTGAGTTTTTTTTTAGGTTTTAGATAGATAATAGTATGAAGTTATAATAATAGTGAAAAAACAACAATTCTAACGCATTTCTTTATAGTTTTCGAGCACATTTTTACTGAGGAAACTAGTGTCCGATTATGCGATGGAGTCACTGTACATATATACTGACTGAGTACCGGGTATAAAGTAGAGCCGCGGCGGTAGACGCGGTAGACAACGTTCCCCCTCGTTTTTTCGTTTAAAAACGAAAAGTGTTTGCCATTCGGCCTTGTTGATGGACATCGCAAATGATATTGTAATCGTTTGAAATCAAATGGCAAATCGGTTGGAATCATAGGGATATGCGGTATCAAACAAACTTCTCCATTTGATTTAACAGTTAAGATCGTAGCTTCATTTAGCAAATCCGCCACTACGGCACAGATCAAAAAAGCCGTGAGTGTCGTTTTTGGTGAATTTTCCACTATATTTTGCATATTTTCCGCTGTGAAGTATACTCGTCCGTTCTCTAAATGTACCGCTAAGTGTACGGTAGGGTGTCTGTCATGTATAGGAAATTCAAACAACCTCCACACTGCTTCAAATGTACTGATGTATCGGCCATTCAAATAATTTTCAACACCGTTATGAGCATTTGTGACACTGAAAGTTGCTTGATCCGATCCTTTTTTGATGTATTTACATGTGTATTTAATCGCTTGTACGGAATGGCAATATTCAACGCTTATGTGAGCGTTGAAAGATCGACACAATATTGGAGAATATGGAACGATCCATCTGTTGTCTATGTTAACTGTTCTCCCTCGCACATTTAAGGTAGCTACCTCTCTTCCGTTGTCGATGTCGCGTCGTCGATAAACGGGATATCCGTCCTCACCGGTCTGGGTTTGAGTTACGAAACGTCGTGGATACTTTTTTTCATGCACGGCGAAGTCAAATTTTCTTCCCCACATGGCCCATGTACCATATTTTTTTTTTACTATTTCAAACTCTGGATCTTCGTCTTTATTAGGTAGCTCGGCTACTATTATTTTATCCAGTTCAAGGGGCCGTATTTTTGAGTTGATCAAAATAACATATAACAATGCGGCAGTCTTTTTTTTCCACTCTACAGTAAGCATATAACATTTGACTGGCCCAAAAATCGATTCTTTTGTAATAATTTGTATGAGTTTTTTTTATTTTTTAGTGAAACACTCGAGCGATGATGTCATTCCGGTCGAAAGATCGCTGACCGGGAAAAAGTTCCTGCTTTATTTCTTTCCATTCCGCATTACAGGTGAAAGTTACAAAGAAGTCAGGCCTTCCATAATTGCGCACATATGTTATAGCATCTTGCGTCTTTTCATGTAAATACCTCGGAGACCCAGTAAATGATGACGGCAAGATGACATGCTGACCTATGTTAGCGGCATTTATGCTTGCATCTTGGTTCAAAGCATCCCTCAAATGAATGTAGTCATCTGCTCTAAGATTTTGTTGGTTACCGCAAATAAAATTGAACCTTTCTGAAATCATCTTCGCCATCATATCCACCCAGTCATTTAAACAAATCTTTGTAATAATGCAGTGTGTTAAAAAAGTTGGTCCTATCTTATTTCGTAAGGAATTCTGCTGAGGAATGGTCACATAATATCCGTCGTCTCTTGATACAAATATTAGTGGATATTGTAACGGATCGTAAGCGCGGTGCAATTCTGACACTCGTTTTAGTTGTCCATCTCCTGGGTCCTTTGTCTTCATCGACCAATAGAACAGCCACTTCATTTATGGAAGGGGCGTTATATCTGCCCCGATGTTCTGCCTGAGGTACGCGATCAGACTGAATGAATAATTTTAAACTCTCCGGGTTATTAAGTTCGATGTTTAAAACGTCGTATGTAGATGTTGTGCCTATTTAATATGGTCTGCAATTCGTTGATCAAATCAATTTTTAGCATAGGGGCCATATTTAATCGTAATGATAGTTGGTCAGCTTCTGAAATAAAATATATTTGCAGAAATGTTGGGATTTATCCTGCTGGCGGTTAAGGTTACCTATAAGATGGTAGACTTGCCCTTCTACCTTAGAGGTAGGCATAAAATTTCCCTCTCTATTTTCTTTCGCCACAAACGAAGTCATCTGAAAAAGGCTATTGTATCTACGTGCATTATTTAAAAAAGTTGCAGAAAATGAGTGATTATTAGTCAACAGGCTTTTTATCGGTTCAGGTGGCTCTTAAATGTTAGAAAGAATAACTTTCCCAGACGCTCAGCACATGCCGCTCGCTTCATCATTCAATTTTTTTGCTTTATTCATTGCTCCAATTTGGATGCTGTTCTGATTCTGATAATCAATATGTGGATCGTAACTGAATGCCGATGTATACTATAGACCAGGGGTGCCCAAAGCCAGCATACGGAAGAGCAATCACCAATACTCACAAAGAAATCACCAATACTCACAAAGAAAAATACTAATACCAGAGCGAACGTTTTTTTGTATTTCAATTTGTGCACTGGAAGAAAAAAGTGTATTTACTCAAGCATGCGCTGGTAAACATTGTGCCGGCAGGTTGAACACAAAAAGGTTTTTTTCAGTGCAAGTTCGAAGATAAGGCAGAAGCAAAAGGAGAAAGAAAAGAACAAAATCATCGAAATTGTTGTTGTTCAGTTTGCGTTCGCGAGCAACGACGACCCACACAAGCAAACAGTAACGGTTTCGGTTCCACGCATAGCATACACTCACATAATTTTTGCATGTGTTGGGTATTTTTATTCTTGGTGCCGTTCATGTATACGTTCTGTGAGTTCCTATCCCAAGAGTAAATACAAAAACAAAGCGAGCCAAAGAGCATAGGCCTGGGCACCCCTGCTATAGACTAAAATTATAACACGCCTTTCTCTTTCCCGGGCACGCGTTCGCGAATTCCTTACTCTATTGACAGCAAGGCGCTGCGAGCGTTGTTGTTCGTGTAGTTGTGATGATCGGGCATTTAGTTTGGACGTTGACGTGCAATGACTGCACCATCAAGTGGCCCATGGGACACCAGCCGAATGCTGTTACGCGCGAATCCCAGGCCAAAACGCAGCCCTCCTCCCACCCAACCGACCGAGGGGCGCTGTCGCAAAACGCGCGACTCGTTAACCGAACCGATCGCGATCATGCAGGAAAGATAGATGTTAGACTAGTATTCGAGGAAAATTAGAACTAATCTTACTAAAGGAGTTAATCATGCATTAAAACTATCGTACACCACAACTACAATTACTAACTACGAGAAAGGTATGTGAGTATTAGTAATTTAAGAAGAGGAAGGGAATTAGTTGCCGATATAATATGGTAGAGGGAATTATAATCCGAGCATAAAACTCTAAAAGGTTCATGCAAGGAGTAATTCGATCTACAAATCGGAAGGAACAAAGGTATATAATTTCTAGTAATTCTAATAGGAATCGTGAAGTTTATGCGGCTCAACAAGTCAGGGCTATCTACGTCACCCTTGATCAAGTTGTGCACAAAAATCACACCAAGCATTGTTCTACGGTTAACTAAAGATGGAAGGTTTATTAAAAGCGATCTACTAGAGTAAGACGGCAGTCTCACACTTGCATCCCAGTTGAGGCCGCGTAGAACGAAAATTAAAAAGTTTTTCTGTACTGATTCTATACGGTCCTGGTGTACTTTGTACTGAGGGCACCATACACAAGAACCATATTCTAAAATCGGACGAACAAGCGATACATAGAGAGTCTTTGTTATATAGGGGTCGTCAAATTCCTTTGACCACCTCTTTATAAACCCAAGCACGCCCATGGCCTTATTTACCATGGTAGAAATGTGTTCAGAAAACTTTAACTTGGGATCTAGAAGAACACCAAGATCATCAACTAGGGTAATTCTCTCGAGAGAACCCCCGCCTAGTGTGTAAGGAGCCAGAAAGGCGCTGGAGCGATGAAATGTCATTACTTTACATTTCGAAGCATTAAGGTATAACAAATTTGCACAACACCATGACTGAAAGGTATTAAGATCGGATTGCAACCTGGAGTGAGATAAGCTGTCCTTGAACTGGACACACAGCTTAACATCATCCGCATACATAAGTACTCGAGAGTATGTTAATACCGAAGGCAGGTCATTTATAAAGAGTGTAAAGAGTAGGGGGCCTAGATGGCTGCCCTGTGGTACGCCCGAAGTAACCATAACTGGTGAAGATAGGGAGTTTTTGAAGAGGACTCTTTGGGACCTGGAACAAAGGTAGCTAGAAATCCATCTCAAGAGATTGGGTGGAAACCCTAAAAGGTCAAGTTTTTGTGCTAGGAGAGTGTGGTTTACAGAGTCGAATGCTTTACTGAAATCTGTGTAAATGACATCCGTCTGTAGATTACCTTGGAAGCCTTTAATGCTGAAAGAAGAAACGATCGTTCGGCGCTAGATTCCCTTGTATGTGATCGTGAGATTTGTTCACTATTTTCAGCCAGGCGTTGCGATTGCGTTTGCGCCGCATGATTTGCGAGACGATCTGAATTTTCAGAAGATGATTCTCCAATACGTCGAAGTTTTGTTTAGCTTGGTAGCTACTTTTAGATAGTTGAGACCTTTTTTTCCCAGGCATATTGTTGGCTTGTAATTCGTGGCCTGCTATATTAACACCAAAAATTGAAAAAGTAAAAACAATGCCTCAACAACACCTCAACAACGTGGGGTTTATGCTGTATTGCGACTATAATTATAGCCTATGTTACTCAGGGTGAATGTAGCTTTCTAATGGTGAAAGAAATATTGAAATCGGCTCAGTAGTTTTTGAGTTTGTTCGTAACAAACATCCAAAAATACGAATATTTCCTTTAGTCTTTATATATTTGTATAGAAGTATAGATTAGAATAAGTATATTTTTCTGTTTAATTTACATGTTTAATTTCGTTTATTATTTTCTTATGTTTGTTTTTTTATATTTACTTAGTCGTTGAAGACGCAAATATACTAGTCTGAGATTAAAATCAAACGAAAATGGAAAATGAAAAGACTGAATGAACTGTTCCTCTAAATAAAATATTATGTTTTTATATTACTAACTTTGTTATTAAAGTTTGTCATTAAAAACGCAATGAAGCTGGAAACAATACTTTTTTATATGTACATATATGTATATGAATAAAGCAAATTATGGGTAAAGCAAAAAACAAGGGTAAAAAAAGAACGCACAAGAAATAACAACATCACCCAGGCCACACAATACTTTTCTTGTCTCAGGTTTTGTGTGTTCTTTTCCACCCAATCATTTTGCGTCAAATAAACGCAAGAAATTGAATTCTTAATTTTATACAAGTTGTCAAGTCAAGCTTTTTTATATACGTATATATTTTTGAAAAACAGCACCCAAAAAAAAAACATAAATATCATATGGAAAAAATCTTCCACATGTCCCGTGCGAAAATGGTTCAAATATAACCATTTTAAAGAGTCATCAATGCACAATATAATTCTGAAATTCGCATTAATAAATCGCATCAACTTTCGCTGAAATTTGAGTTTGAGTTGGTCGCCGCGAAAACAACTCCTATATTTTTCCCGTGCGAATACCATGGTTTTTTGCAAATATCTTGAAAACTAACAGTAGCCCAAATTGCCCTTCGCCCCAGCTATAGAGCTGGTTTAGTGGTGAATCAGAACGGGAAAACCGCTTTGGAAATCAGTTTTGTTTTGCCATTACCAGTTGATACCCGTACGAACGTCCCGTTCGACTTCAGAGAAATCCCCATATGTCTAAATACACGCAGTCTCGCTCGCAGGAAGTTGAGAAGAGAACACGGATCTAAAGATAAAATGAGCTTGCATGTCTAAGTACTCACAGAGCTACAAGTACTAACATATGTGTGCGTACTTGTGCAAAGCAGCTCATTTTTGAGCCGAAAACATTTCTTGAGACAGAAATTTATTTGCTAGGAGTTGGTGTGGGGCTTGTTGACTCGACCCACGAATACCCTACAGACATTTAATCTAATGTGAAGTCATGTATGACATAGATTTTGTATTTTTTATACCCGGTACTCGAAAAGTATAGGGGTACATTAGATTTGTGGTGATAACGGTTGTGTATAACACCCAGAAGGAATCGTTTCCGACACTATAAAGTATATATATTCTTGATCAGCATCAATAGTCGAGTCGATATAGCTATGTCTGTCTGTCCGTCCGTCCGTCTTCACTAGCGCCTATATCTCAGAGACTATAAAAGTGTGAGCAACCAAATTTTGCATTCAGGCTCCTGTCATATCACACTGTTACAAGTGTATTTCAAAACATCGCCCCGCCCCTGCCGTCCACAAAAAGGACGAAAATCTGTGGAATGCACAGTTTTAAAGGTTCAAGAAAACTAAAAAGAATCTGGATCAGATCGGATCATTAGTATAGCCACAATTGAGAAAACCATTTCGAAATGCATCGTTCCCTCTCGCTCTCTCTCACACCTCGGGGTGGGTGCTATGCCTGATCGAATTTTTTGACGCCTAGATCGCAGAGACTATAAGAGCTAGATCAACCAAACTTTCTATGTGGGCTCCTGTGATATCAAACCGAGACGAATTTTTTTCAAAATTTTGCCACGGCCCCTTCCGCCTACAAAGGACGAAAATCTACAATTTTGAAGATACGGGAAAACCAAAAACGCAGAATCATAGAAAATTACCATCTATATAAGAGTATTGAATCGGATCAGATCGGATCATTAGTATAGCCAGAAGGAACAAACAAAATTTCAGTGGCCTTCCAAGCGCAGACTCATTCCCTCTGACTGAGTACCGGGTATAAATTAGAGCCGCGGCCATAGACGCGGCTCACAACGTTCCCCCTCGTTTTTGTTTTTATATATGTAAATTCCTTCATTATATTCGTTTATAGTACATTAAACAAAATTAGCATATAAAGGATCTAAAAAATATTACTTTTTTTGTATTGTGGGCAAGAGTCTTCAAAAAGTGTCATAATCTCCAATGAATTCTAAAGTAATGGGTGTTGTCTTTGACAGCGACGCACAGTGGGACAATCGTTGCTTAATAACTTAAATAATAACTTAAATAAATCTTAAAATAAATCTTTTTAAAATTCATCATGCGCAAGTACACGGTACTCCAATGTCTAAAAGCTTTACAAAACATTTTCAAAGTTGAACTTTGTTCCGGTGCATATTTGCCAACATAATTTTATACATAATTTTATATCAAATATATTTTTTTAAATGTAAAAAAAAAAATTTGTTGAATAAAAAGCTTATAAAATGTTTTTTTTAGATAATTAACTACATTGGAAACAGTAAAGAAAAGAATAAAGAATATATTCTTTGCCTATTTATTTTGACTTGACTTTACAATAAAACTACCTAAAAGGACACACGAAAAAATGAATTATCCGTAACGTAGTTTACTTTGTATTCATCCTGAAAGATGCAGTAAATGAAAAAATGTTAAATACATATTTGCACACTGAACAAATTTTCAACTTTGAATGCTCATATCTCCTAAACTAAAAGTCTTATCTTGAAAATTGTATATTTGTAAGCTCTGGGAAATTCTCTGCTAAGTGAGGGACAAAGCGCTCATACAATTTTTAACTTTTGCCACCTCTTTTCGTCTGATGTCCCACTGTGCGACGACGGAAAGTACGCGATTTAAGAAGATCAAGACATCTCAAATGCAACACCTGTGTATTAAACATGTCTAACGAACTGTGAGGGAAACATCAGTCTTTTTCCAACTGTTCTGTAATAAGCGCTGTTATTCGAATTTTGGAGCTATTCTTTGTGCTGTTTTGCACACAAAAGGTTTTTTTTTCTCTTTTGGATAAAATTAAATTTGGCTCTTTTGCGAGCATGTAATAAATTACATATATCGTAAGCTCACATACATATATACTGACTGAGTACCGGGTATAAAGTAGAGCCGCTGCCGTAGACGCGGCTCACAACGTTCCCCCTCGTTTTACTTTTGCAATTATGATTCGTTTTGTTGTATAAAAACCCGTTTACTTTTTATTTCGCAGAGGAAAGGGTTGACGTTTTGAAAACTAAAGAATCTTTCGTATTTCGAGCGTAAGAGCGCCAATTTATATGATTTCAAAAGTAATTGTAAAAATGTATGTGAATGTGAAACCTAGAACCTGCCTGAAAGTCTCAAAAAACCGAGTGTGGGGATAATGGTTTTTATCCCCGATCGGCCGAATAATTATTTCGAATAAATAAAGACACGGCGCACAAATAAAATTACAAAGCTCTTTAATGCGTGAACTCAGAATTGCAAGTGTCTCTTGCTTGCCCTTTACATTATATCATTGCCGCTCCGATCGCTGAGCGCAGCTTCGCTCGGAAACATAGATAAACATAGAACATAGTTGACAAAGAGCGAGCTTTGAGAGAGGGCAAGCAAGCAAAAGCTTTAACAAACATATTGGCAAACAAATTACATCTAACTTTGGTCGTACAAATATGCTGCTGAAGGCCAATTATTAGCTGCTATTTCGAAAGCAACTAATCGGTGGGGGTCTGCCCCGAACATGCACCCCCCGTTGGAAGGCAAAGGCTTTCAAGAGATCCATCCTGAAGGGGCAGGACCGCTATCTTTCCAACGGCCCTTTTGAATAGGCCTCTTTGGGTGCGGATGACGGCTACTCTGATGGTTCCATCCTTTCCTGGGATGACGCTCTCAATGCGGGTGAGTGTCCACTTTAACGGTGGCAGCGTTTCTTCCTTGATCATGACGAGCGCTCCTGGCTTGATATTTGGAGACGATGACCGCCACTTGCCCCGCTCCTGAAGCAGTGATAGATACGCAGTACTCCATTTTCTCCAGAAAGCCTGCTTCATTTGGCACAAACGCTGCCATCGACTCAGAAGGTTGACCCGGAGATGCGTCACGTCTGGCTCGTCGAATGCAGCACTTGGTGCTCCATTAAGAAAATGGTTTGGCGTGAGCACATCCAGATCGTCAGGAATTTCTGTAATTGCATAAAGTGGTCGAGAGTTTAGCAAAGCAGAGATTTCACAGGTCGGGGTCTGAATTTCATCAAGGGTGAAAATGTAGGTGCCAACGATGCGATGAAAATGATATTTGGCTGCTTTCACAGCCTGATGCCTGCCACATATTTGCGTCCGCCGATAGGCCAGAATTTTTGCCGAAGCAATCCTAGCAATCCTTGAGCTCCTGCATGGAGAAATTTTTCGTGAAAAAATACAATCATAGAGACAGTGACAGGATGCCCCTTGGGCAGCAAAATTGGGTGTTTTGCATCGTAGTCCAAATCGGAATTTTGGAGTCGGCCTCCAACTCGAATCAATCCAAACCTGTCCAGAAATAGATTCAGCGAGGCCATCGTGCTTTTTGGTGGTAAAGACTTCTTGTTGGTGAGAGCTCTTATCTCTTCCGAAAATTGTTGTTGCTGTATTGCCCTTATGAGTAAGTGCGTGCCGTTCTTGATTTCGTTTACGGTAAGTTGTCCTCTCGACCGCGGTAAGCTTTTTTCCTTAAGAGTGCAAAATCGATATATATAAGCAAACACGCGCTGCATTGATCCGAATGAGTTTTGAAATTTGCAATCGTATGATACATCCCTTTCCTTTGAAACAATTAATGCTAAACGACGACGTTCTGGTACATCAGTTGGCAATTGCAAGCCTGCAGGCCAGTCTGAGCTCGCACGAAGCAAAAATGGTGGTCCAGAAATCCAAAGGCTGTTATCCATTAGTTCAGTAGGCGTGGAGCCACGCGATATGATGTCGGCCGGGTTCAACTTCGTGGGCACGTGATGCCACGTCATTCCAGCAGTGAGCTCCTGTATCCGCTCAACCCGATTAGAGACAAATATATTAAAATTCAATGGTGATTCCCGAATCCAGGCAAGAGCTATGGAAGAATCCGACCAGCAATGCACTTGGCATGGGACCGATAATCCCTTAATTATGGTGGAAACTAGTTCAGCTAATACGAGGGCAGCCGATAGCTCAAGCTTAGGGATAGTCATCCTTTTCAAGGGTGCGACCCTGGACTTGGAGCATAAGAGATAACTTTGCACAATACCAAGAGCTTCCGAACGCATGTACACACACGCACCATATGCTGCCTTGCTCGCATCACAAAACGCATGCATTTCTAGTCTGGCTTGTTGTCGAAGCACGTAACGTGGAAATTTGAAGTTTTTGACTATCGACAACTGCGAAGTTAGCTCGTTCCACGCCGTATGAAGATCCTGGGGCAGACTTTCACCCCAGTCCAACTTTAGGTTTTCGTTCCATAACGACTGCATAAATATTTTTGCCTTTGTGATAATAGGAGAGATGAGTCCTAAAGGATCGTAGAACCTAGCTAGCGTAGAAAGGACCGAACGCTTCGATATTGGACCTGCGGCGGCTGCGATGTGAGCAAAACTAAACAGAAGGTTGTCCGTGGTGGGATCCCAGACTAGACCAAGGGCTTTAGTGACCTCTGTCCCGTCGTGAAAAGTAAGGAACTTTTCGCGATCCGCCTCAGACTCGCCTTCCAAAGCAGCGACTTCATTTGAGCACCACTTACGTATGGGAAAACATCCTTTCGAAAGTAGCTCCTTTACCTGATGACGAATCTCAATGACCGACTCAATGCTGTCCCCTCCTGATATGAGATCATCGACATAAAAATCTCTTCGAACAATGTCCGCACCAAGCGGAAAATATGACTCCTCATCATTTGCCAATTGATGCATAGCACGACTTGCCAAGAAGGCGGCAGGTTTGGTCCCATAAGTGACAGTCTCCAATTTGAACATTTGAATCTCCTCCTTCGGGTCGTTACGCCATAGGATGCACTGCACATGCTGATCGAGATGAGAGACGCGTACACAGCGGTACATTTTGCAGATGTCGCCACACAAGGCAGGAAGGGAAGCGAGGAAGCGAAAACGAAGCAGTGTTATTAGAATTTTAGGTTGGATAGTGGGTCCGGCCATTAGCGCATCATTTAGTGATATTCCAGACGCTGTTTTGGCAGAACCATCGAACACTACGCGTAATTTTGTGGTTGTACTCTCCTGCTTGTGGACGCAATGGTGAGGCAAAAAGTACTGAGGGAGGTCTAATTGTCGTGTAGTTGGAGACATGTGTCCTAACTCCAGGTACTCCTGGAGAAATGTAGTATATTTTGCCTTAAGTTCTGCATTTTTTGCTAGCTTTCTTTCCAAATTTAGAAATCTACGAAGCGCTTGCTGATAAGATTCTCCTAATTCCTCCAAACTGAATTTAGTTGGCAAACGCACGGAGTAAGCTCCGGAATCTAGGCGAACGTAATTCGCAACAAAATGCTGCTCACAATGAACATCTTCCTCTGAAATTGATGAGGGCGAATAATCTCCGTCTACTTCCCAAAACCGTCTTACGATGTCGTTTAAATTGGTCTCGTCAGCGGCGATACTAGAGGACTCTTTAACAACTGCTAGCGCCGCACGGCTATTCCCGGAGTTGCTAATGCTTCCCGACACTATCCAGCCAAGTTTCGTCTTCTGCAATGTTGGTAACTGGCCCGACAGTCGAATCTGTCCGACGCACATTAAATCGAAAAACAAACCAGCACCTATCAACAGGTCGACCCGCTGGGGCTTAGAGAAGTTAGGGTCAGCTAGCTTTATATTGTTCGGCATTGGCCAATCCTTTGCGTCTAGGCCAAAGTTGGGCTGCAATCCTGTGATTGAGGCAGTGATAATTGCAGAGAGAGAACCGCGATAGCTTGCGTCTTGAGATTGCAGAACGATATCTACAGCCTTGCTCGAAGGTAGAACTGACTCTCCAATACCGGCAATTTGAACATGAGACGGATGAGGATCCAACTGGAGCTGATTGGCGAGTCTCGATGTTACAAAGTTAACCTGAGAAGCAGAATCCAAAATGGCACGACATGGGATAAGCGAATTATAACGGCCCTTTATATATACGATTGCGGTAGCTAGCAACACGTGTTGGTTAGGAAGAGATTTCGGGCTTGAGGGGGGAGGGCTAGGAGATTTGCTTGCTACTAGGGCACTCGCAGGATCATTCTCGCTCGATTCCGTGCTCAGCGACGGCAACTCAGCATCGGTGCCCGCCTGCATGTGGAGCAGTGTGTGATGCTCGGCCTGACACTGCCTACATGTCCCTGACCTGCAACGTTGCAATGGATGACCCTTTTTGAGGCAGTTTAGGCATAAGTGGCTTTTCTTCGCCTCCTTGTATCGCGACATGACAGGGAGATTTAAAAACGCCTGACATCGGGATATGTAATGATCGGAGGATTTACAATAATTGCATATGAAGTTAGTATGGTCATGAATGGATGTGACAAGGGAACTGGGTTTATTTTCTCCCACCTTCTGGGTAGGACTTGCTACCATATCCATATCCATATCCGCTGCCACATTCTCGAGCATCCGACATTTCCTTTCCAAGAATGAGGCCATGTCTTTCCACAGAGGCAATCTCGAGTTGGGCACGCTCTCCTCCCATTTCACCTTCGTCTTGTGGTCCAATTTCGTGCACACGATGTAAACCAGCAACCCATCCGAAATCTCCTGAGGTGTAGCCAAGGTCCGAAGAGCACGTAAGTGCGCATTGATTTTGTCGCTGAGCGCACGCAAACCGATGGCCGAGCCCGTCTCCACCCCTTGCAGCTTGAAAATAGCCTTGATATGTGCCTGAAAATGCATGAGCTTATTATCAAATCGCAACTTTAATAAATTCAAAGCCTTTTCGTAATTTTCCTCAGAAAGACCCAACGAACGAATCGTGTCCAGCGCAGCTCCATCTAGACACCCACGCAGATACTGGAATTTCTCGATGACCGGTATACGCGACTCCTGGTGCACCATTGTCGAGAACATCGAGTGGAATTCTGGCCAATCCATATAGGCTCCACTAAATCGAGGAAGCTGCATCTCGGGCAGTCGGGAGCGGCCCATAATGTCATAGGCAAACGAAGACGAGTGCTCGTCGAGAGTGTTGCGAGCCGTTGAATGAGCAGCATTAACCGTGCGAGCAGCCGTCAATTCCCGTGACAGCTTGGACCTGACCTTGACATAGATATTGGCGAAGTCCAGTCGGGCATTATTGGCCAACTGCAGCAAGTCCAGCCTTTCAAGGCTCGTTTAAGCGGCATCGAAATCCGCGTTCATTCGTTCGATCTGCTCTAGGCGAGCTTGAAGCACCGCTTCATCGAAATCGGCCAGCTCTTCCTTGGTGAGAAAACTATCCATGGTATTTAATTGACGCGCGATGGACTCAGCCTTTTGTTTATAAAAATCGAGGTCACTAGGCATGACCGCGTTCGCGACATTGTCAGGCTCAGGTGCTGCCATTTTGGGGGTTTTTTTTTTAAAGTCACTTAGCACGATAGAAAAGACACCCTGTATACGTGTAAAAGTGGGAACCGCAAGCAAAGGGATTACAGCTAATGCGTTTAGCTGTGCGATCTGCCCGATTCCGCTTTGTGCTCCGTTTGTGTGTGTTAGTTAGTTCATTGCACTGCCCAATGCACTGCAATGACCGAATTACCGCGACAGAGAAACGTATATATGTATGTTTCAGCACCGAATTATGCTCGAAACGACGAAAAAATTGACAATGTTTGTATAATTGACTCTGCAATTAAGAGATCACGTCGGGGTCACCAAATTTTATGTGGGGATAATGGTTTTTATCCCCGATCGGCCGAATAATTATTTCGAATAAATAAAGACACGGCGCACAAATAAAATTACAAAGCTCTTTAATGCGTGAACTCAGAATTGCAAGTGTCTCTTGCTTGCCCTTTACATTATATCATTGCCGCTCCGATCGCTGAGCGCAGCTTCGCTCGGAAACATAGATAAACATAGAACATAGATGACAAAGAGCGAGCTTTGAGAGAGGGCAAGCAAGCAAAAGCTTTAACAAACATATTGGCAAACAAATTACATCTAACTTTGGTCGTACAAATATGCTGCTGAAGGCCAATTATTAGCTGCTATTTCGAAAGCAACTAATCGGTGGGGGTCTGCCCCGAACACCGAGTTTTTGACCTTTTCCGATCACTTGTAGAGAAAAATGGTGCTAGAATTCTCCAATTAGGCTAAAATTAAAGCTTAAACTGACAATCAAATTAATAAATTCGACACAGCCTTGAATCAATCCAAAGTGTTGAAGCAGCGCATCTTTTTTACGTGTGCGCGCACTCCACTTGAACTCACACATAATAGCACAATGCCATTTGGATAAAAAGTCAAAAATTTGGACATTTATGGCCTGTCTCCAGCACTGCGGAAAAAAAAACAATTTTTGTATTTAATATGTCTGACGAACTGTGAGCAGAAGAATGCAAAATGAAAATTAAATTGCTAATGGTCAAAAAATGTATTTATTGCACTTACATTTTGAAGTAAATGTGACGGCAAAATGTATTTTCTGCCAACATTCCGATAGCCGAATCGGTTTGCGTGAGCTGTTACCACTGCTTTGAAAAACTATTTCCGAGCCAAATTTGTGGTTGGGTAAAAACAAAATCTATGAAGTCATAAGCTAAATTGCCCTGGTAATGGTGTCAACTTTATCTTAATTGATTAATAAGTCATTTTTTTCCTTTTGCAATTAAGATTTGTTTTGTTGTATAAAATTGTTGGAAAAATCTTGCGTTTTTCAAAAGCACATTTCTCGTTTTAAAAATTAATTCGGAACATTTTTGTGAAAGTGAAAACCGAAGCCGCCTTATTTACTTTGTTTGTTCTTTAAGTATTTACTAATGTATGAATATATGTAAATGTCGTAATGTCGTATATGTAAGTTCTTCGCTTTCTGAAATTGACTAAATTGTACATATTTTTTTTAAGGAAAACTCGTGCCTAACTGATGAAATATGCCATCTACAGTCTGAATTATCTGCTACTCGATCACAAAGGATTTACCTAATTAAGCGACTAATGTATTACGAAGGTTTAGAAAAGGCCAATATACTGCCAAGCTGCGTTTCAAATGGAAAGCTCGAATCACATGAGAATTTTATAAGAGCTTCGAATAGAAATAAACCAAGCGTTACATATCCAAGAGAAGTTGAAGAGGATTCTGAAAATGGTTCTACAGCACAAAAAAAAAAAACTTATCCCATTCATTTAAATAATTTATTAATTCATTCACTAGGCGATATATCAGGGAATTCAAATTTCCATAATGAGGGTTGGATATATCCAGTTGGTTATGTGGCAACCCGAGTTTATGCCCATCCAAAAGATCCTTATAAAAAGTGTGTATATACTTGTAAAATCTTAAACAACGCTGGAGTTCCTCAGTTCCAAATAATCCCTGATAATGATTTGGATGGTGTATTTTTTGGAGAAACCCCTAGTATGTGTCATGCAGAACTGTTGAATAACATTCAGCGGTATGTTAATAGAAGACTTAAAATACCATTTGAAGTGCAGGGAGAATCCTTTTTTGGCTTATCGAATCAAAAAATTCAATCACTTTTAAGGCTAGACCCGGGATTTAATCGCTGCTTTAATTTTAAAGGATTTAATAATATACAGAATCCAATACCGCTAAATAATCCAGGTTTATCTTTTGAGTCACTTCAAACATTTTTGACTTGAAATAATATAAATTTAATGAATAAACTTTATTTGAAAACATAAAAACAATATTTCTATATTTTAGGTGATGTTTTTATCATCGCCCACAGATTCTTCCCATTATTAGTTAAGGATTGTGTAGGCAAGTAGGATTTTAACGTAAAGAAATTTAACGTATAAATGTCCTTGTTTGTACCTCTACCGCCACGACTCCGATGGCGCTCGGGCTAGGGGTTCTGACGCGGCTATCGCTCTGTCCGCCCGCACAACTCCGCACCAATTGGGTGTCCTCGGGGCTCCTTTGGGCAGCGGTTGGGGGTTCTGTCTCGGCTACCGCTCTGACCACCACTCACAACTCCGCACTCAGGAAATTGGCTCGGTAACTCTCACCTTTGATCGGGCTCGTGGCCTGTTTGTCGAGATCGTCCTTCCGCTGTCTCCTGTATCTCACTCCTGCGTCACTCTGTTGTATTTCGCTTGGTTTTACTCCGCACTCGCTCACTCTCCGCACTTGATTGTCCCCATCCACTGCCGCCGGCCTCCTCTTATAGGCTCGGTGCGGCCCAGCCTCTGCGCTGCTGCTCGGCCGCAACGGTTAATTCCGGTGGCGTCGGTAGCTTTCCATCGGCCTCCGTTGTGTTCCCACGTCCTCCCCACCGGGACCAGCCTACATGGCCTGCATGGCATGTATGGCCTACATGGGCCCGGCTACATGGCCTACATGGGCCGGCTCACTGTCATCGTTCCCTTCCTCTCGCGGTGTCCGCCTTGTACTCTCTCATAACGGGACCGCCTCGCTCCCGTACGGCGAATTCGCCGTATCCCCTACTAGGGCTTTGTGAGGAATATTAACTCCTCACACTTCCCCCTTTCTTCATTACTGAAAACCCTTGGTTTTCTGTCCCTTTTCCGGCTCACCTCTCGCACGGCCCTCTCATGACCCCGATGAGCCTTTTAAATTGCGCGCGCGGCCGTTTCCCTCAGGGCGCCCCCTGTCGGTGCTCTGCTCCCATCGCTCGCGAGTTACCGCGGCTGGCGATGTTCACCTATCGGTTCAGAGAACCGATGATCGTCCGGAATCAGCTCCGATCGTGGACCCCCCGATAGGTGCGCGACGGGCTTGGGCTACCAGACCCGCTCGATACTCACGTGTAATATCCGCCTGCACCGCGTTTCCCGGCCTGCAATCTGGCCACCCCAATCCCTTCCATCGCTGCTGCCCCAACGCCCGGTGAGTACTATTTCATCATATTTTATTCATTCATTCATCAACTTCCTTACAGCCTCCCTTATGCCTCCACAAATACCTCGGCTTTACCGGCGGCTACCGACACCCGGTACCGCACCCCGCGCACTCGCACGAGGCGTTTCACGCGGCGACCGACGGGTCGGGTTCCGTCCACGGCCCGGACCACCGCCTCTGGCCATTCCTCCTCGGCCACCTGGCGCCAACGCTGCTGCTCTGCTGGCTGCCCTTCGGGCATCGACCGCTGCCGCTGGAGTTGCGGCCGAGCTACGGGCGCTCTCGCCTCCGGGCAGGAGACTTGCCTTGCCAGGACAGGCCGCTCCTGCGCCTTCACAGGTGAGGGCCACACCCACGGACCGCGCTCCAACTCCTCCTCAGCCGGTCCCGCCGCTGCCGTCTCCGCTGTCGGCTCCTCTGCCGGTTCCGCTGTTGCCGTCTCCGCTGTCGGCTCCTTTGCCGGTTCCGCTGTCGACGCCTCTCCCGCTGTCGGCTCCTCTGCCGGTTCCGCTGTCGGCGCCTCTCCCGCTGTCGGTGCACCGTGTACCACCGCCGCTGCTGCGGGTCCACTCGCCTCGGTCGCCATCCCCGCTTTCGGGCCCGCGGGTGTGGATGCACCCGGTTCGTCGGGAGCTCTCCTCTCCTCCGGGTGTCCCCGCGGATCCCGGGCGTTGCTGCACCTCGGCGGTTCCTCTTCCCAGATTCGGGGCTCCTCGCGCTCTTGCTGCGTCATCTCAATGGCCCAGGTGATCTGGATCGTCTCGTGGTGCCATACCACCCCGTCACCGACCACCGAGTGCACCTTCTCCGTCACAAAAGGGCCATACTTCGCGGCTTCGGGCCCCTGCCACTGGGGCTGCGGCTCCTGTGCCGGCTCCTGCTGGGCCTCTGTCGGCGAAGGCTGCTGCGATGCCTGCTGCTGCTGCGACTGCTGCTGCGGCGACTGCTGCTGCGGCGACTGCTGCTGCTGCGACTGCTGCTGCGGCGACTGCTGCTGCGGCGACTGCTGCTGCTGCGACTGCTGCTGTGGCGACTGCTGCTGCGGCGACTGCTGCTGCTGCGATTGCTGCTGCCGCGAAGGCTGCTGCGACTGCTGCTGCGGCGAAGGCTGCTGTGGTAACTGCTGCTGCTGCGACTGCTGCATCTCGGCGGCCGACCTTATCCGCACGAACTTTGGTGGCGGTGGGGCCTCCGCCTCCTCTCGTCCATCGGCCTCCCGCTCCGCGCTCCGTGCTCTCGCCTCGGTCTGGCGCCGCAGCGCGTCTCGAGCCGCCTGCATCATGGCCGCCTCCTCCCTCGCCTTTCGCTCTGCAGTCCTCCGCGCCTCGCTCCGTTGCCGCTCCTCCTCGCGTTCCTTCGCCCGTCGTCCTTCCTCCCGTTGGAGTCGCTCTTCCTCGCGCCGCGCTTCCGCCGCCCTTCGGTCCGCGCTCCGTTGGCGTTCCTCTTCGCGCCGCCGCTGATCCTCCTTGCGTTGGAGACGCGCCTGCTCACGCCGCCTTATATCCTCCTCGCGTCGCGCCTCTGCCTCTGCCCTCCGGGTCCGCCGCTGGTCCATCCGCTCTTGCCATAAAGCCGATATGGTCTGCTTGAGGTATTGTTTGTCCTCCTCCTCTTCCGCCGTGGACCGTTGCCTACCGGCCAACTCCTGCGGTGCCGGCGTCGGTCGCGATGCTGCCTGCGCCTTCTTTGGCTCTGCCCGCCTATGCGCCGCCGGCCTCGGCTTCGGCGCTGCCAGCGCCGGTGTCGGCGTGACCTGCGTCGGCTTCGACGCTGCCTGCGTCGGCCTCGGCGCCGCCTGCGTCGGCTTCGACGCTGCCTGCGTCGGCTTCGACGCTGCCTGCGTCGGCCTCGGCGCCGCCTGCGTTGGTTCTGCCGCTGCTTGCGTCGGCTTTGCCGCTGTCCGCGTTTGCTCCGCCGCTGCCTGCGTCGGCTTCGGTGCTGCCCGCTTCGGCTCCTCTCTCCTCCTTTCGCGCAGAAACCGCTCCGCAGTCCGGATGGCAATGCCCAGGAACGCCGCGTCCCGCCTGGCCTCCTCCTCCTCCCGTGTGGGCGCCCTTCGTGTCGGCGCTGGTTGCACTGATACCAGCACTACGTCGTCGCTGTCCTCTGACACATCGATTGTCCGCCTACTCTGCGGGGAGTCCAGCGCCGACCACGCGCTCGCTGGGGAAACTCCGGGGCTCCCCATCGGTGATGCCATCAGCTCCAGCTCTGGCGTCTCGGACCGCCGAGCACACCGCTCACCACGCGAGGGCTCCGCCCGTCGCTGGCGGTGTGCACCGGCCTCTCCTGTGCCCACGCTTCGGACCTGCTCCTCCAGGTATCTTTCCATTAATTTCTCCATCTTTTCTTACACGTGTTTTCCTTTTGGGCTATGATCTCTCGCTGCCGTTTCGGTAGCCGCCCTGCTAATGTTGCAATTCCCTTCGTTCCGCCGTACGGTACTTCCCTCTATTGCTCTCTCCTGGGATCCCGTTGCTTCCCTCTCCGCGATACCCTTCCCTATTCGGGGCTGGGATATTTTAGGATGACTAGGGTTGATCGTAGCGACGATCCTATCCCCTTTTTTTTTTTTTTTTTTTTTTTTTTTGTGTTTTATTTATTTTCCTAGCAGTGTTTCCATTTCATGTGTTTTTTTTTTTTCCTTTTTTTTTTCTCATTATTTTTTTTTTGTTTTCTTCTTTAATTTCCTTTTTTTTTCTTATTATTTTGTTTTGTTTTATTTATTTTTCTTGTAGTGTTCTGTTTCCTATTTGAGGGACGCCGTCCCCGGCCTGTTCGACCCCCATCGGACCAGGTGAGTATCCAAGATCGACTCCTTCATCCACTAATTCCGACCTCTCTTCCAGCCCGTCCAGTATCCCAGGTTCAGGTTATCGACCGCCGTCACCGCCCGCCGCTAGTAGGCCATCCGACCTCTCGCCCGGGTATATGGCGGCGGTCGCTCCCAACCCACACCTTCTCCTCTGTTTCTGGCTTGGCTTCCTGCGTGGCCTCTGCGCCAAACAACCGCCCCGGACCCGGGGATCCTCCGGATCCCCGCCCGTAAGGCAGCGCTTGGGCGGGCCTTCTGCATGGCCGTACCCGACAGACCAGTGAGGCCCTCGGATCTGGACTTCTGGCACGGTATTCACCGGACCCGATTCTTAGTTCCCCCCCGGTCCTCCGGACGCCTCTCAGCCCGGGGCCCGGCCGGCGCACGCTCAGCGCCGTCAGGTATGTCTTGCCCCTTTTTGACGACCCGGCTTAATCTGCCTGCTTTCTTTCCAGACTCCTCTTCGCCGTCCGTCGTTCACGCTCTGCCGCTAGTTCTCCGTGTCCTACTACCTCCGTATTGTTTCCTTTGGATGGGTCTCTCTCTTCCCCCTCCGGTTGTGGCTTCAGGTCCCCAATGTGCGCCCTCCGTTTGTGCTCATTGCCTTCCCTCCTGAGCTCACATATCACCGGCGAGACAAAATTCATTATTCGGTATGGCCCGTCGAATCTTGGGGCCAACTTCGCGGCGAATCCTTCGGCGGCGTTAGACAGGTGGTGTTGCCTCGCCCACACCATCTCTCCTACCTTCGGTTTCCACGACCTTCTTCGCAAGTTATAGTGTCTTGCCTGGTCCTGCGCCGCCCGCTCCAAGTTGCGCCTTACCAACTGGAACAACTCCCGTAGTTTTGTCGCGTTCTCATCCGGGGTGCGGGCCTCCTGCCCTGTACCAAGCGTCTCTTCGTCGTATAGCGCCTTGGGCAACCTTGGTTCCCTCCCTTGTACGATGAACGTTGGAGAATATCCCGTAGACTCTGACACGCCCGAATTCACGGCCAACATCAGTTCTGGCCACTTCTCGTCCCAACATCTCTGGTCTCCTTCGGTGAATTGTGCAATCATCGTTTTCACCGTCCTGTTGGTTCGCTCAGTCGGGTTTTCTTGCGGGGTGTAGGGCGCCGTGAACTGGTGCCGTGCCCCGCATTGTTCCAGAAACTTCTTGAACGCTCGGCTGGTGAATTGGACGCCATTGTCGGTGACCACCACCTTAGGTACCCCAAACCGGGACAAAATCCGTTCTCTAAATGCTCTTATTAGTGCCTCCGCCGTGGCCTTTCTCATCGGCACCAGCTCGGTCCACTTCGAGAACCGATCCACCAGTACTAACAACATGGTGTTCCCGTGCTTCGACCTTGGCAACGGGCCCACAAAATCTGCACATACCGTCGCCCATGGCTCGTCCGGCACCTGCGTCAGCATCTTGCCGGCCGCCTGCAGTTGACTCGGCTTGAACCGCATGCAGACTTCACACTTCTTAACGTAATTTCTCACGTCGCGGTGCATTCCGGGCCAATAATATCTGGCGGCTATCCTCGTCATCGTCTTTCTGCTCCCCGCGTGTCCCGCTTCGGGGATGTTGTGATTTTCTCTGATCACCCTCTCCCGGAGATCATTCGGAACGCAGAGCTTCCACGACGCCACTTCCTCATCTCCGGCCCTGTGAGGTATGTGCCGGTACACCCGGCCCGCCTCCTCCATGTAATCGGGATACTTTGCCGGTTCCTTTTCTCTATTCTCCTTGATCTTCTTGATCCACGAACACTCGGCCTTCCCTGTTTGGTCGTCTACTCTCAGGCATCGTTCCGCTACTGGCTGTCGAGAGAGTGCATCCGCCACTATATTCAGTTGTCCCTTCCTGTATGCTATTTCGAAGTCATATTGCTGAAGTTCCAGCGCCCATCTCGCGATTCTTCCCGTCGGACTCTCAATACTATTGAGCCATTTTAGCGCCATATGGTCGGTGACCACTTTGAAGTGGTACCCCTCCAAATATGGCTTCAGTTTTCTGACAGCCCATACAATGGCCAAGCATTCCTTTTCCGTCGCTGAATAGTTCTTTTCAGCGCTATTCAGCGTCCTGCTGGCGTACGAGATGACCCTCTCGCCCTTGTCCGTTTCTTGGGTGAGAATCGCTCCCAGCCCGTAGTCACTGGCGTCCGTCTGGAGCACGAACCTTTTGGAGAAATCCGGGCATGTCAGCACGGGATCCGACACCAGCCGGCTCTTCACTGCCTCGAAGGCCTGCTGCCTCTCGTGCGTCCACTCCCATTTCGACTTTTTCTTCAGTAAGGCGCTGAGTGGCTGCACTAGCGTGGCGAAACCTTCTACGAACCGCCTATACCATGAGGCCACGCCCAAATACTGGCGTAGCTCTTTGACGTTCGCCGGCGGTTGTAGTTCCACAATGGCTGCCACTTTTTCGGGATCGGTGCAAATCCCTTCCCCTGTCACCAGATGACCCAGGTACCGCAGCTCCTTCCGGAAGAACTGACACTTGTCCACGTTCAACCTTAGATTAGCCTCCTTCAGTCGGCGGAATACCTCCTCCAGATTTTGCCGGTGCTCCTCTCTTGTTCGCCCGATGACAATGATGTCGTCTTGGTATGCGAACGCGTGTGGAATCATGTCGGGTCCAATCACTTGGTCTAACGCCCTCTGGAACGTGGCCGACGCTGAGTGGAGCCCAAACGGCATCACTTTCCATTGGAACAGCCCCTTGCCTGGCACCGTGAAAGCTGTGAACTGTCTGCTGCTCCTTTCCAATGGTATCTGCCAATATCCATCCTTCAAGTCCAGGCTACTGATAAAACGCGCCTCCTTGAGCTAATCCAAGATGTAGTCTATTCTGGGCATGGGATACGCGTCCTTGATGGACCTCGCGTTTATTTGGCGGAAGTCCACGCACAACCTCCACTTTCCCGTCTTCTTTTTGACCATCACAATGGGTGAACTGTAGGGACTTTTCGATGGCTCAATCCGCCCCGTCTCCAGCAATTCTTCCACCTGTACGTCGATCTCGGTCTGCATTTTGGGATTCTTCGGGTAGTACCGCTGTTTGACCGGTTGCGTGTCTTTCATGGTGATGGTGTGCACCGCCACATTGGACACTCCCGTCATGTCCCGGAATTCCTGTAGCTCCTGTAGAAATTCGTCGTCCGCCAATGGCTTGGGCCTTTCGCTTCGTTCGCCCGTCTCACTCTCTGTTCCATTGGGTCTTGCCGTGGTTTCCACGATCGCCACCGACAACTTCTCTTCTAGCCTTCCGCCTTGCCGACCTCTCGCAGGGATTATCACCCTGTGCCCTGCACAGGTCACCTCTGCTCCCACGGCGGCGATGAAATCCCAACCCAGAACAAGTGCGTCGATCACCCCTGGCAATATGAGGAGTGCCATTAGGACTCTCTTATCCCCAAACGCAACCTCTACTTCGAGTTGGGATCTGATTTCCTGGCTGTGACCATCTGCCAGCCGCACCCTCTTACGCGTGTCCTTTTCCCGACCGGCTCCCCGCAACTTGTCTGCCAGCTCGCGGCTTACGAAACTACTGGTGGCACCTGTATCCACCGTAGCCTTCCACTCGCTTCCGGCAATCGCCACCACGGCCGACAGTTGCACCTCCTCTTCGGTCAGACCACCGATTAGATTTGGGGAGCCACCGCTGGGCCGTCTTCTGCTTTGGGGGCCTCGACTTGCGACCCCGGCACGGCCCTTCGCGGCTTGGGTCGCGGCGCGTTTTCCGCATGCTTGCAGCACTGCCAGGTGGGCACTCCCACCTTGCCACACCTCCAGCAAAACGTCAGCGGCTTGCCTGTGCACCCTTGGGCCCAATGGTCATCACTCCCACATCTTCGGCATGCCTGCGACGGATTTTGCACATACCCGTTCACCACGTTGGCGTTGGTTTGATGCCCACTCGCTGGCACCGTTGGCTTCCTCTCGTGAGCCTTCCCGGGCGTCGTCTCTTCTTTGCACCTTCGGCACACCTCTGTTTCCGTCGTGCGGGTGAACGGATTCGTCGCCCTCGCCCGTCCAGCCGGGCTTTCCCGCTGGAACTCCACTCGGTCTCGCTCTAATGCCTCGAACTCGTCCGCCAGCATCATCAGCTGATCGAGACTTTGGCAGTGGTGTGGTCGTATAAATATCCGCAGATCCGGTATGCTGTTTTCCCTTATGAGCTCCAGTTGTTCGTCGGGTGTGCACTTCAACGGCCTCATAAGGGTCTGCATTTCCACTATGAAATCCTTGAAGGATTCTCCCCACCTTTGTTTCCTCATTCGAACCTCCTGGAGCGACTTCTCGAAGTATGCTGTATCCGGTATGCTGTTTTCCCTTATGAGCTCCAGTTGTTCGTCGGGTGTGCACTTCAACGGCCTCATAAGGGTCTGCATTTCCACCATGAAATCCTTGAAGGATTCTCCCCACCTTTGTTTCCTCATTCGAACCTCCTGGAGCAACTTCTCGAAGTACCCTCTCGGCAGGAAATAGGCTTGGAAGCTATGGGCAAACGCTTCCCATGTCTGCCATTGCTTGTTATTGGCGATAAACCACATGAACGCCCGCCCTTTCAGAAGCTCTGGCATTGCTCTCGGGATCTGATCCAGCTCCAGCCCGTACATGTCGGCTGACCACTCCACCTGCTCCAGGAACTCGAGGGGCTTCTCTGACCCGTCGAAACGGAACGACCACTCTCGTACCTGTTTGGCCACGCCGGCAAAACTTTCTCGCGGCCGCCTCGCGGTCTGATCCTCGGTCCCTCGCCGATCCCCTCTTGCGGCGTGCTCTTCTCCCGTTCGCTGCGGGCTCTTTGCCGACCTTTGTCGACTGGAAGACCGACTCTTCTTTGGCACCGCCAGGCTCGCTGCCGATTCCTGTTGAGCCTCTGTTGGTGTCTTCCCCCGCGACGTTCGCCCTGAATCGGTCGGGGATTCCAGGTGTTCAACCGATTCCCCTCCTTCGTCAGTCGACGCAGCCGCCGGGTCCACGTCCGCCTTAGTTTCCCACGCTTCAAGCACTTCCGCGACTTCTGGCTCCGCCTCATGCTTTTCGGCCCAGTCTTTAAATGCCTTCCGCATTTCGGACAATGAGCCCTCCAACTGGATTCCGCATGCCAGTGCGACCTGGATCAAGTCCTCCTTCTTCAGCGAATGAATCCATTGCCGGCCTTTCATTTTGCCACCTATAGGATACCCCGCTCAGTACCGCCCTCCCCGATGTACTTTTTTTTGCTTTGTCGTGAGGCCCCACGTTGGGCGCCAGTTGTAACGAACCGCTTTCTTCCGTCAAGTTCTGCTGGGCTGGCTCAGCGGTCGGCAGGTTGCTGCAACGAATTTGTATGTTGCCCCTACGACAAGCAAGAAATACACGCGGGTCAGGTATTCTACTAGTACTTCGCTTTATTGGTATCTTATGGCTATCTTACGGCTACTTTACGGCTATATCATTCGCTGGGGTATATCGGTGGTACCTCTACCGCCACGACTCCGATGGCGCTCGGGCTAGGGGTTCTGACGCGGCTATCGCTCTGTCCGCCCGCACAACTCCGCACCAATCGGGTGTCCTCGGGGCTCCTTTGGGCAGCGGTTGGGGGTTCTGTCTCGGCTACCGCTCTGACCACCACTCACAACTCCGCACTCAGGAAATTGGCTCGGTAACTCTCACCTTTGATCGGGCTCGTGGCCTGTTTGTCGAGATCGTCCTTCCGCTGTCTCCTGTATCTCACTCCTGCGTCACTCTGTTGTATTTCGCTTGGTTTTATCGCGAGCGTAAAAGGAGTGAATTGATCGAATTGATCGGAGTGATACCCGGATTTCTGAAGAATCAGCGACGACACGTGATGAACATACGAATTACGATGAAATAGTACAATCCATTCGAAAGTCAGCAGACTGGAGAAAATTATCAAATGCTACAAAGTTCTACCAGGATTGAACTAGAGAGCTATGCATGTAGACAATTGCAAACAGTAGCACTGATTCATGCGGCCACTTCTGAAAATCGATAAGCAGAAAAACCAATTGAACGTCAAAAGAATACCAATATTATATAACAAGGGTAGTACATAACTATATTCAATTAGGTATTTGATAACATGACTTTGGTAAATTACAGTGAACGACAAGTAGCTATTGACTATAATGAAATATTACGAATTAGATGTCAATCATCAAAAAAAGATACGCGTCAAAACATGAATCAGGGTTCCTTTGAGCACGCAAGGCATACATATATTGACGATGCCATGGAGGAAGATAATTTCAAAAAGAATAGGAAGACCGAATTATAGAAACAAGATCTAACGAATATAATATTTAATTTCATAATATTTCCTATATTTCATTACAATTCAGGAGAAATAAATTGGACGCAGTCACTACAGATTTGATTTCAATTTCCAAGATGAAAATTCTATTTTCTGCGCGAAAAATCGAGGCAGTCTCAGTGCACTATAGAAAATTAAAATTAATTTAAAATAGGCAGCCACGTGACACGGCCCAATACGTAAAATCTTCGCTTCTTTCGGCCGTCCCAGAATGGCTCATATTTTTTTACATCTGTCTTCTGTACATCTCAACATCTACATCTGCACGAGAAAGAGTGCGAAAGAGAGAGCGAGAGAGAGAGAGAGGTATGAGCAAGCGCTTGGAAGGCGTTGCGTAACTACTGCAATTTCCTTTGTTACTTCTGTCTATAATAATGAGCCAACCTCATCCTTATTCTTTACACCGGTAGATTTTGTCATTCTGTATGATTCTACTTTTTTCGTTTTCTCGTATCTTCAAAATTGTGCATGTCACACATTTTTGGACTTTTGAAGAAGATGCCAAAATAATTTGATAAGCAAAAAGTTCGGGACGTGTGTCTTGAAAGCCTGGAATTCAAAGACTTGATCTGCAAAGATGATATGAATCCATCTCGCGTGTTTTGCAGTTATTACAAAAGTTATATTAGAGCAAAACTTTTTGATCTATATGCCCATGCAGCGACAAATAATATTTAAGTGCTTCAATAAAGCTTTATTTTACTCAAAAATATTTGCAACACTGCCTTAACGCCGTCGTCTGCGAAGTCGCAGGGGAGGAAGAATTGCAGTGAGAAGCAGAAGGAAAAGACCACACTTCAGACGCGGAACACGGAGAGCGCAAAGGCACCACCAACACTTTCTGGACATAGGGTACCTTTGGAACCGACTGGCCGGGACATACAGACGTGTTCACAAGAGCTTCCCAGCCGAAACAGGCGAACCCAGAAGACATTCTGGACAGACGCCTGAACTGCAGGTAGCCATCATCGACCGCGGTCAGCCGGAGGGGAAGGTCTCGGACTTCAACTGGCTGAAAGCAGAACCGGGGATACTGAGCGCCATGAAGGACGCCGTTCTTCGCGGAGACAACCCTTTTGTATGTGAGTTCAAAGGGAGTCAAAGCAGTGGCCTGTGGAGACTTTTGAGTTTCTCAAAACCACAGTTAAGGGCTTTGGTGAACTTTGGCCAGATGTGGTACTCTGTGTAGTCCCCACGGATCATGCTCCAGCGAGAACGATTATGAATGGGGATCCCTCCCCCGATCAAGGCGGACAACGACACTCTTGAACTGATCAATGCTCAGAACCAGACCCTGGACACAGCTTACTGGACTATCACAAAGGCACCTCAAACCTAGTTGGTGGACTAACGAGTGAGGAGCTGCAGCTGACGGCTGTAGTAAGGATTGCAGGGATGGAGCTGTGGGCTGCAGTGGACTCGGGACCACAAGCAGTTTCATTAGTTGCACCCTGTTAGGCAGGCTGGGGGTTCCGGAAAAGAGAAGGTAATAAAGAAGCATGTGGCAGATGGCCATGCGCAAGTGGTGGCGAGCCAACTAGATTTGGGGGTGGCTTTCGGAGACAAGTAGGTTCCAATGGCGCTGCTCGTGCTCCCGGGAGTGATCGATGAATTGGTTCTGGGGTGAGACTTTCTCTGAGCTGTCGGGGCAGTGGTGGCCTGTCCGGGGCACAAGGTGGTGATCCACGCCAAAGATAGGGAGGAGGGGATCCAAGAAGAGAGGCTGTCCGTAGCAAAGATTGAGAGCGCGGGTGATCCAGGAAAAAGCCGCGGTCGAAAACCATGCAGGAGATAGCGGGAGAGAGGAGCCGGTAGTTGGACGAGCTCGCCATAATTATGGGGGTATCGATCGGGGCGGTGCACACAATCACAATGAGTGACCCAGAGCCAGTCAAGCAAATTTATTACCAAAAAAACCCAAAAATGCAGACCGAAATGAATCAGAAGGTGGACGAGCTGCTGGAAATGGGGTGCATAGCGCCGTGGAAGAGCCCGTATAACTCATCGGTAGTGATGGTGAAGAAGAAGAAGAAGACCGGCAAGTGTAGGCTGTGTGTCGATTTCCGACAGGTGAACTCGAAGTCGGTAAAGGACGCGTACCCGATGCCAAGTATTGACTATATCCTCGACTAACTGCGAGAGGCGCGCGTCATCAGCAGCCTGGACCTGAAGGATTGGTACTGGCAAATTCCGCTGCAAGAACACAGCAGACACATGCCTCATGCGTTCGCATATCAGGATGACACTATCGTCATCGGACGGACAAAGGAAGAGCATCGGAGGAATCTAAAATAAGTGTTCCGACGTTTGCGTGCTGCTAATCTGCGGCTGAACGCCGACAAGTGCCAGGTCTTCCGGAAGGAGTTACGGTATCTCGGCCATAAGGTGACAGGGGAGGGAATCTGCACGGATCCCAAAAAAAGTTGGGCCATAGTGTGGGACATAAGAAAGTTTAAGCCGTATCAGGAGGGGTAACACCTCACGGTGATCCCGGAGTGATCACCTCCGGTGACCCTGGCGGCGTGGCATGCGGGTGGAAGGAGAACAGCGACGCGGATCGCGTCACGGCATTACTGCTTGGGATGTCAGGGCATATGTACGGAGGTGTGCCCTATGCCTCTGGTTCAAGCCCAGCCAACTACAAACCGCGGGGAAAATGCTGACCCAAGCTCACCAGCAGGGTGTCTAAGAAGTTCCTCGACCAGATGGGATTGAGCCACCAGTTCACGGCGCCAGACACCCCGCAGGAGAATCCAGAACAGAATTTGTACAGAACGTACAAATAGGACGGTGAAGACCACGATAGCCCAATTCATCGAGGGAGATGTTCGGATGAAAAATGGCCGGAGCTGATGTTGGCAATGAACACGGGGGTGTCTGAGTCGACTGGATATTCGCTGGCGAATATCGTGCAGGGAAGAGAGCCCGGCTGCCGAAGGCCCTTTACGAAATCGGCACAGGGCAAGAAACTTAAACGACTGAGGCCAATTCGACGAAACTAAAGGAGCTTTTTTAGTTGGTGCGTCGCAGCTTGGAGATAGCCGCCCAGGACCAGGCGCGGCACTATAATCTTCGGAGATAGGAGAGGTGGTGTGGGCCAAGCAGCATCATCTGTCCAATGCTGCAGAGGGCTTTGCCGCAAAGCTGGCACCAAGGTACTACGGATAGTGGACTTCGTGTCGCCCGTGAGCTGCCGGCTTAGAAAAGACGGCGACAAGCGGACAAGGACAGCACATATTGAGGACTTGAAACCGAGGAGGGAGTTAGTGCCCCGCAGGACTCGGAAGAAGACAGTACCACGGAGGCAGCTGGTGCCACGCAGGACACGGAGGAAGATAGTGCCGCGCAGGACACGGGAGGTTATAGTGCAACGCAGGGCACGGATAAGTAAAGATGAGCGTAAAGCTAAACGTGCGGTGGTGAAGAGAGAGTACCTGGAAGAGAGAAACTGGAATGAGTTGCGTGGAAATTAATGAAAAAGCAAGCAAACCAAAGGGAAGGGTACGTCCAATGCACGAAGCGCTGAGAAGTGAGTAGTCCAGGCTCACGCCTCAAGCCGAGCAGCCATACCAACTAAAAGCGTTGGGCCCGACAAAGGGAGTGCCGTGGTCTACTGGGCGGGGGAGTCGGATGATCCTCAGGTCCGAGCCACTGCATGAAGGTTACACTCGGCTAGATTCGAGGCGAGGGCGCGCCGAATTTGTCAGTGCGGCCCGACATGAAACCTTACCCGGGCGAAAGGTTGGATAACCTATTGGTCGCGGGCGGGTTCAGCGCAGGCAGCTCGGATCGAGGGCAGAGGGCAAGCTGGAAAGACGAAAGTTAAGGAGGGGCACACAGCCCAGAGCGGGAGCAAACCGAACAGCACATATCGCGGAGGGCGTCACCAAGTCCACAATGGGGCCCGCAGCCCGAAGAATTCCCACTTTTAATATGAAGCAGAGGATGGGTCCATCAAAGATGGATAAATCGATTCAGGCAACCATCGGCGGGGCGGAAAAACCACGATATCCAATGGATAGCGTGAAGAGCGGCGACAACGGATGATGAGCGAGGTCAGAAGGAGAGCGCGAGGACACAAAGCGCGGAGCGGAAGCACCATTATTGCGGAGAGCAGACGACACGGGGGCACTGCATTAATACGAGGAGCGGGATCCGAAAACAGTTAAATCATACGTGAGAGCACTGAACAGGGAGCGGATGCACCGTAAGGAGTAACGTATGGGAATGCGACGGGGGTATAAGGGCAGGCACGACATTGTAGAGGCGCACTTTGCAGATCCCCCTAGAGAGCAGCGGTAGTAAAAAAAAAGGTATAAAATCAGTACCTAGCGACATCGCGGAGCAGAATCTTATTCTGAGCCAGGGAGGCTACGATTTCACCTCCCTTTGTCAGCGACGGGCGCCCATGCTTTTGCTAGGAGTCGGGGAGGAATGGCTATAGCTGCTGGCATCGCCGCTGGTATCCCCGGCTGCGTCGGAGTGTGGCACGACCACACCCTTCATCTTGTCCGGAGGAAGCATGGCCGAGGAGAATGAAGACGACGTGGTGGTGGTGGAGTGGCAGCTGGCGCAGGCAAAAGAAGAGACGGCAGCATGGCAGGCAGCAGAGGCGGAGGGGTCGGTGCTGTACGAAGGCGGCGGTGGAGAAGCTCCGAAAGCAGAAAATCAGGGACGAGACGGATCACGCGGGAGTCCCTCAAAGAGAGTGACGGGGACGAGCCGTGCCCGCCGGCCCCAGCAGCAGAGCCACCACAGTTCCCACCGTGCCCGCCGGTTCAGAAGCAGACCCACCGCAGTTCCCACCGTGTCCACCGGTCCCAGCATTGGAGCCGCCACTGTCCCCCGGTCGTGTCACGGATTCAGAGGAGCTGTAGAAGCAACTGCTGCGACAGGCCGAGGCAGAAGAAGAGGGGCTGTGGGAGCAGCCACCATCGGGGGAGGAGGTGCTGTGGCAGCGGAGGGATGCCAGCACCAGGAGTCCCGTTGGCAGCAGCAGCAGTGGAGGGCGGCGAAAAAAGGACATTCGTGTGGCAGCAGGTGTGGACCGCGGTGCGAGGCGGAATGGTGTGGCACCACCAGATGATCCAAATCATGTGGGTATCGGGGACCGCGAAGGAAGCGCACCCGAGCGCACCGAAGACTGGTGCGGAGACGCCGGCGACGGAACTGGCGACGACGACACGGACGGCAAGCGTGGAAGCGGTGACACCGGTGGCGGCCGAGGAAGCTGTGATGGAGGTACCAGCACCGGTGGCGGAAGCAGGTGAGCTGGCAGGTGATCCAGGCGCAGCGGGCGGCCCGGCTGGTAATGGGAGCCGGTGGCGGCACCTGGCTCGAGAGAACACGAGTGGCAGGGGGGACCTGGAAAAAAGAGCACTAGGGTTGGGATACTATCGATAGTCGATAGTGGAAAAAGCCGATAGTAGTCGATAGTACTATCGGATAATTGTAGCCCGCTAGTTTTTTCTTCAAAAGTTAAGTTTGTTCCTGAAGAATAGTATATTTTTAGAGAATTAGGTCTTATTTGCAAATTTGGAAATCTCGAAATGAGATGAAACCAAAAAAAAAAATTGGTGAGCTTAATAAAAAAACACGATTGATCGAAATCAACCAAGGCTAAATAGTATACATGGCAAAACAACGTTTGCCGGATCAAATTGTAATTTGATTTTTGGTTTTGTACAGGTACATTAATTGGGCGTCGTTTAAAGTATCATTGGTAAGAATCGATGAATAAACGGCTAAGGTGCAGCCTTTCAGAACTGCAAAGTTCTATGCAACCAGATATAAGATACTTAAGTTATGTGAAAAATAGAAGCACTACCTCTGAAAAAAACATGAAAAAAAAATACCAGATTTTAAACAATTTTTAAGCCTAGTACACAGATCCGAAAAATGTTTGCTAAGCGAAAATTTCCATATAAAAATACTAGCGGCCGAGTGGGACCAGGTGTGCATGCCCTACGGTTACACTGTGTACAAATAAAATCAGTTGGAAATTCAAATTTTTTCAGAAAGCAAGCAGGAATGTATTGTTTTTAGTCGCTGTGGCGCTGAAGGACGACAATGCACTGATAAAACACCGCAATATTGGGTAAATCCGTTTTTGCGGAATAAAACTGCAAACAACATTTTCTATTCCCTATGTACCCCTAAATTTCATCCCTCAACGATTTCCAAGCTGTTTTGCAAGTATCATCTGGAATACATGCGAATGAACATATATTTACTTTTTACAATTATTTTACTGCGTATACTATTAGCGAGGATTGTCTGCAAATTGAAATTATAAGAGAGCACATCGTTCGTCGTGTGCACACTGTTTTGTGTTTGTTTACAAATAAAATCAGTTGGAAATTCAAATTTTGTCTGAAAGCAAGCCGGAAGGTCCTATTTATGGGCTATGTGGTGATGAAGAACGACAATGAACATAGAAAGCTCCGCAATATTGGATAAATCAGCACCTCCAAATTATAAATAAATAAAATGAGTATCGTGTATAAAATTGATAAATTAAAATATCCATCGGCTTCAATGAGATTAAATTTGTTTCCCAAATTGCAATTTTCTAGCCGTCTGTCACTTTCCTTGCAGAACTCCGCAAGCCGCTTGCTATTGGTCTTCTCCATGTTTTTGTCGATATACGAGTGTCGATGACGACAGAATTTAGAAAGTTTCTATTTTCTACTCGAGCCCAGCAAATACCACCTTTTCTTTTCCAGTATATATCGTTGCCTTGAATTAATAAAATTCTTGCCAAAGAAATTTCTGTCGCAACAATTACAGGCTTGTATTTTTATCGTTTCCATACGAATATCATCCCTGATTCTGTCGCAAGAAAATTTTGCTCATCTGAGTACTAGGCTAAACTTTAAATATAAAGATAGGAACTTAAAATTTAGCATGAACCTTAGTTAGACTGATCTAGGATTTTGAATTTTTTTATTGGGCCACGCTTTTCCCTCCCCCACAACAAACGACTTTGAGAAAAAAAGCAAAATATTAATATAAAGTCGAAATATAGAGATAGAAACTTAAAACTTAATTTTTTTTTTTTTTTTTTGATGACTCAACTTTGAGAAAATTAGCAAAATATTGATTTGAAAATGTAATTTTTCACGAAATAGAGCAAAAAGCATTAATACCATTTGAATTTATATTAATTTAATAATAAAGTTCAACTTTAACCTTGGTGATTCGTTGTGCTATATAAAAGTAATATTCCACAGAACACACGTATGTTTCTTAATATAAACCTTAAAATAGACACGAGTAACAGACTGGACAATTCAATAAAAACACATAATTATCTAAAAACATTTATTAGATTTAAATTAACATAGCTTGCATTTTCCATATTAACACTATCACTTAACATTTGGGTTCGAGTTTACATTCAAGCGGCTGGCGAAAATCCTCTAGCTCAACCCCCCACGAGGGTGCGGGCAATGGGCACTGCATTATCCCGGACGAGGGTAATGCACTGCCGCTTGCTCCGTCCGAGGCAATGCAGTGTCTAGCTATGGCAATGGCCAGGTGTCTCCTCGACCTTGAGTCAGGAGCGCAGGGTCAGGGCCATGGCTAGAGGTGCCTGGCGGATAGTCCTAAAACGCTAGGGGGTGGTCCCCCCACTATGGACCTTCGGGCCAGATGGAAGGCGAAGGAGATCAAGCACGGACTGGGATGTCAGCCCAAACGTTGGTGGGAAGCGTGACTGCTACCACCGGCGGGCACAGGGAGGAGCAATCCTCTCTGCGTGTTGCCAGCGGTCAAACTTCTGACGTGGCGGGAGCAGGCCAAGTCAGCTGCAAAGCTACTTCCAACACCACACTCAATCACTCCAAGCTGAGCCGCACGGATGCCGTTGTCGATACAGACACGGATCTGGAGAGCGTGCTGTCAATCAGCAAGACGGAGGGAGAAAGCCTTCTCCGCTCGCCGGAACCAGGTACCAGCTCCCTGCGCAGGGAAGGGCCGAAGCGTTCCAGGGAGGGGATGAAGGCCAAAGCAAAGTACAAGGCGGCCCTCAAGACACTAAGCCGGCTTAAGAGCAAAGCGGATATCTCCCAGGAGGAGAAAGCCAAGCTAGCCTGGGCCGAGCAGCGTGTGGAAGAGGGCAGATTGTACTACTCTCGAGTGCCCCATATGAGGGCGTCAACCGGCAAGTATACCAACCAGGTGGAGGAGATGCTGGCCAACAAGAGGCAACGCTCGGTCGAGAGTGCAGCTAAGACCTCCTGTATCCCAGGTTCGGGAAGATGGCGTGGGGAATGGCCAGTGCTTATCTGCGCCTTAAAAAATGTCCCCCGGAGATCAGGACACGCACACCCTGCAGACAGGTAAGATGGAGAAAGACCTAGGTCTGGAGATCATCGTGGAGGCCGCCCAAGGGTTAGTGCTAAGCGACTCGGAAGACTCGGAGGACGGAGACCTGACGTTGGCAGTCAACCCGTCAAGTGCAGTTGAGCCAGCCACCAATGACACTGGATGTGCTGCAGCTTAACTTGCATAAAAGCAAGATCGCGTCAGCGGAGGGCCAGCTGACATAGCTTTAGTCCTGGAGCCGTGGATTGCGTCAGGAAATTCAGTGGCCGGACTAAAGTCCGCAAACTACAACTCGCTCTACCCAACATCGTTTAGCAGGAACAGAACCGTCGTACTCGTACGGAAGGGAATCCACGCTCACCTTATGTCTCATTACAGCACGGACGACCTGAGAGTAGTAATGCTAGAGAGTGAGGAGAAGCACCTTTTGGTAGCATCCTGCTACATGACACACGACAGGCCTGCACCACCTGACGAACTACGGAGCCTGGTGGAAGGAGCCAACTCC
This sequence comes from Drosophila helvetica, assembly GCA_963969585.1. Taxonomy (NCBI): domain Eukaryota; kingdom Metazoa; phylum Arthropoda; class Insecta; order Diptera; family Drosophilidae; genus Drosophila; species Drosophila helvetica. The sequence goes on along the minus strand of OZ018403.1, from coordinate 20,862,097 downwards.
AAAGACTACCAACTTCTCATTGGTACGGACGCCAATGCCCAACACAGTGTGTGGGGAAGCCCCGATATCAACGACCGAGGTAAGTCACACTTAGACTTTATTTTAACAACATAGATGTAGCAAACGTGGTGGAGGAATTCACCTATGTAGGTCCCACCTCGTCAAACGTGCTAGATCTAACCCTCTCTACGGGAAAGAGTACCTTAGTATCTGGCTGGAGGGTCCTAGACAGACCATCCTTCTCAGATCATAGGTACATTCAGTACAAGTGCGAATTCGAACACACTCCGAAGGTGACAGTCTACAGAAACCCCCGGAACACAATCTGGGAAAGGTTAAAAAAGACAGTTACATCGAAGCTCGTGAACCCGGGTGCAGTGATATCCGTGGAAGACATAAAAAAGTCTCTGGAGACTTTATGCAACGTTCTACTAGATGCCTGCTACGCATCATACCCACCCTCAAGAACAAAGAAGAGGACCAAGCCACCCTGGTGGAGCCGGGACCTCTCTACAAAGACATAATCTCAGGGAATTCTTTAAGCTTGCCAAACAAGCGAATGAAGAGATCATCAACGAGGAGTACAAGATCCTACTCAGAAACTACAAGAAGGAAATACGTAAAGCACAACGTAGCTCGTGGAGGAACTTCTTCTCCAGCATCGAGAAAGTGCCGGAAACAGCAAGACTAAGGAAGCTGCTCTCAAAGCAGCCCACCGTACAGAGTCAGCTCAAGTTGAATAACAGACAGTGGTCAGAGAGCACCGGACAAGCCCTGACAGCACTAATGGAGGCTCACTTCCCAGGATGCACTGAAGTCACTGATGCTGAAACGCAACAGGACCTAGCTACCGAAGAACAGAACCCTACAACAGATCTGATAACCCAGAGGAAAATCCGATGGGCCATAGATTCCTTTACGAGCACAAAAGCACCTGGACTGGACGGAATATACCCAGCCATGCTGCAAGCGACCAAAGAGGCGATCATCCCATGGCTTTCCGCAATATACTCGGCATGTCTAAGTACAGGCTACATCCCAATACAATGGAGGACCTCTAGAGTTGTCTTCCTCCCAAAGGCAGGAAAGTGCAGCCATGTTAGTCCCAAGGATTATAGACCGATAAGCCCCACCTCCTTTCTACTAAAAACACTGGAAAAGTTGCTGGATCTACACATCAGGAAGGAGGTAGGAGCACTAATTTTTAGCAATAAGTTAGCTTAAGAAACAGATGCAACCAATAATACTATTTTTAAGAATGCATTGGAAAACACCATAATCGACGTAATATCTCGAAAGTTACCAGACCGGTTGTTTATGACTGTGGTTAGAAAGTATATTACCACATTTTCTAACCTCAAAAGGGCCGCCGAAATGGAAGGCTTGTATGAAGCCAAGGCCGAGGATAAGCATACAAACAACGACCAAAAAAAGAACAAAATCCCTCGTAAAAGAATGACGGGAACTATTATCCAACTAATAGTAGTAAGAATAACCAAAATCAGAATTCGTCTGGTTCAGATAACTCATCGCGAAACCTATATAACAATCCTGGATTGCACCAAGAGCTTAAAAATTCGTTAAATCAAGGTCAGAAAAATCAGAAGCAAGGTAGCGGTAGTAGACCAAATCAGCCAACAGAGAGGGTGAGGGAAAGCGAGAGTGGCCAGATGAAAATGGATGTACATTTTAATCAAGCGCCTCGGAAAAACCCGAAGTAGATCCTATATAAACATAACATTGAATAACAAAACTTTAAGAGGAATAGTAGATTCGATAGATAATATTATAAAAGAAAATTTACCGAATGACCCCATTAATAAAGAAACTGTAAGAGTCCATACGATCAACGGACCAATTAAATTGACCCATAGTTCAATAAGGCCCCCCAATAAAATTTGCCCCACTGTTCAAAAATTCTACGCTGACAATTTCTCCGAGAATTACGATATCCTGTTAGGTAGAGAATATCTGGTGGCCAGCAAAGGTATAATCAATTACAGAGATAATACCGTAATGTTAGGAGAAAGGACATTCCCCATTGTCACTAGCGCAGAAGGAATTGAAACGGTCGAGACCGAACCTAAGTGGCAATATCAGTCTTCAGATGTGGATAAGATCACACAAAAGTGCGTCGACTCACCCTCAGTGGTCGATCAAATCTTCACGTCCTCTCTTGATAGTGAATTAAGGGAGTGCCACGAACTAAGATTAGAACATTTAAATGAGGGAGAAAAAGAGAAATTTAGGAATACAGCGACATGCAGTACAGAGAAGGTTACAATTTGAACTTCACAAGTACTGTTAAGCAAGCTATTCAAACACAGCACGTAGATAAGGTTTACCGGAGGCCATATAAATATGCGCAAATACATGACGGAGAAGTCAGCAAACAGATCAAAGAAATGATCGGGCAAGGAATTATTCTCAAGTCGAAATAGCCTTAATGTTCCCCCATTTCAATGATCCCTAAGAAAATGGATGCCTCTGGAAGAACTACCGATAATTTGTAGACTCTTGTGTTTTCTTGTGATCCCATTTTGGCAGTTGGACCAGCAACGTACTAAACACGCTTCAATAATGACCTGCCTTCGGTATTAACATTCTCTCGAGTACTTATGGAGTGTAATATCAGTGAAGTACAAATAAACACGACACATTTCGCCAAACCACAAAAAGCTACAACATCAACAGCCCAAAAATGGCTCTACCACCTGCAAGTCTCAGTGAAATTCATCTAAACCAAGCACTGTTTTCTATCCGACAAGTGCCCGCTTATGATGCTTCATTGGAAAACTGAGCTCAATTATTCAGCGCGTCAAGTACATACAAGAGTTGTAGTCAACAGAGGAACCAAGACAGAAACAAATTCTTTTTGGAGCTGTCGAGATACAACTAACCGGTGATGCTCAAAGGGAATCACAGGTGCTCCAACCCAACACCTGGCCAGAGCTGAGGACAGCTCTGATCAATGAATTTAAAAATCACACACAATATGAGGACTTACTGCGACAATTTTACTTCACCAAATTCAACGGTATTTTATAAAAAGTTTTACTAGCACGGACATTTTCTATTCTAGCGTGCCGAATAAGTAAACTTTAGATAGTGTATTTATGTGGTCGGTTGGAAAATCATTTTTCGTTATAAAAGTTGAAATTAGAAATTTTGTATGTTGAACATGCAGCCAGAAACGTCTGTAGCGTCCGTGTCCGTCGAGTCCTCAAACACTTTAGCTATTCTATCCAGACCTGTGGAGCCAAGACCAAGATTGGTGGTGATCCCACCTAAACGACAAGTTTTTGATTCACGACTGCCCCCTGACACCACTGTTAGTGATGCTTTTATACAAAGCAAAATAAAAACCGTCGGCTTAAAGGTGGAAAAGTTAAACTTCTCTTATGCCAGGGAGATAGCTTCTTTCAAGATAGGCGTCTCGCAAACTCAATTTGACACCATTTTCTCTCCCAAAATTTGGCCAGAGCACTTGGTGGTGAGGGAGTTTAACGCGAAGAAGAAAAATAGGCCCCCAATAACGCTTACTACTAATCTGGCCAGTTCACCATCCTCATCTTCCCGTTCTACCTCCACCCGTCCAAAAAAAGAACTTCTTCTCTTTTAATTACTTACCAGAATGTAAGAGGCTTGCGTAGTAACGACTCAGGAGAAGAAAAGGACGGTGACCTGACGTGACCACCTGAAGAGCTAAGGAGTCTGGTGGAGGAAGCCGGCTCCAAAGACCACCAACTCATCATTGGTACGGACGCCAATGCCCACCACAATGTGTGGGGAAGCCCCGATATCAACGACCAAGGTGAGTCACTCTTAGACTTTATACTATCAACTAATATAGATTTAGCAAATGTGGGTGAGGAATACACATGCGTAGGTCCCACCTCGTCCAACGTGCTAGATCTAACCCTCGTAAGGTACCTTGGTATCAGGATGGAGAGTCCTCAAAAGACTATCCTTATCGGACCATAGTGTGAATTTCAGTTCCAGTGTGAATTCAAATCCACTCCGAAGGTAACAGTTTATAGAAACCCCCGGAACACCAACTGCGAGAAGTTTAGAAAGACCGTTATCTCGAAGCTCGTGAATCCGGGCTCAGTGAAATCCACGGAAGACATTGATAAGTCCTTAAAGATCCTTTCCAAGGAACTACTTGCATTACATGGAGCATGCGTGCCATCAAGAACAGGAAAGAGGACCAAACCCATCTGGTGGAACCGGCACCTCTCTATCAAGAGAAATAACCTCAGGGAACTCTTTAAACTCGCCAGAATAGCGAACGAAGAGATCATCACCGAGGAATCATTACTCAGATCATTACTCAGAGACAACAAGAAGGAAATACGCAAGGCACAACTTAGCACGTGGAGAAACTTCTGCTCCAATATAGACGAAACATCAAGACTCAGGAAGCTGCTCTCGGAGCAGCGCTCCATACAGAGTCAGCTCAAGTTAAATAACGGACAGTGGTCAGAGGGCAGCGAAGAAGCTCTGACATCGCTAATGGAGGCCCACTTCCCGGGATGCACCGATGTCACTGATGCCGAAGCACAACAAGACCTAGCAACCGAGGAACAAACCCCCCCAACAGATCTAATAACCCACAAGAAAATCCAATGGGCCATAGACTACTTTGCGGGCATAAAAGCACCTGGACTGGACGGAATATACCCAGCCATGCTGCAAGCGACCAAAGAGGCGATCATCCCATGGCATTTCGCAATATGCTCTGTATGTTTAAGAATAGGCTATATCCCTATCCAATGCAGAACAGCAAGAGTGGTTTTCCCCGCAAAGGCAGGAAAGGGCAGCCATGTTAGTCCCAAGGATTATAGACCGATAAGCCTCACCTCCTTTCTACTAAAAACACTGGAAAAGCTGCTGGATCTACACATCAGGAAGGAGGTAGGAGGACTGATGTCTACTAGCCAGCATGCTTACACCAAAGCGAAATCGGTGTAGACAGCACTACATTCGTTTGTATCTACCGTCGAGAAAGCTCTCAATAACAAAAAATATGCACTAGGAGTATTCGTAGATATATACGGAGCATTTAATAACGTGGCTACGAACGCAATAATGGATCGCCTAGAAGCGACCAATATACACCCAGCAATCAACCTATGGATAAAGAACCTCCTGAGTTGTGGACGGGTGCAATCAGAGTGGGGCACCGCTTCCACGGTAAAGGCACACTTCAAGGTAGAGTCCTGTCACCCCTCCTGTGGAATCTGGTGGTCGACGACCTTATCAAGAGATTCGAGAGGAAGGCCCCTAAAATAACAGCCTATGCGGATGACATTAGCATAATTATTACGGGCGTCTGCCCATCGACCCTCAGCTCCATAATGGAACGAGCACTCAGGGAGATATGTGAGTGGGCAGATGAAGTAGGACTCAGTATCAACGCGGACAAGACGGACCTCATCCTCTTTACAAAGAGGTACAAGGGACCGGCATGGATCCCCCCGAAAATCAACCAAACAAGGCTAACCCCAAAAACACAGGTCGAATTCCTCGGCACAGTACTGGACAGCAAACTAGCATAGAAACCCAATGTAATTGAAAGGGTGAAGAAGGCCACCACTGCGCTTTATTTATCCAAGAAAATGCTTAGCAGCACATGGGGCCTGTCACCTGCTTTAATGCACTGGATCTACATCTGGGTAGTGCGACTAACTATGCTGTATGGAGTCCTAGTGTGGTGGAAAGCCACCGAGAAGAAAACATATCACAAGCTTATGGAAAGAACTCAGCGGCAGGCTCTGCTCTGAATTGCAGGGGCGCTGAATTGCAGGAAAGGCAGTGCAGCGCCTAATTGCATCAGGTAATATGTCACCACAAGGATTCGGGCACAGTTCAATCGGAAGGGGCATGATCAGTTATACTGATTACATGACCCCCCAAACTTGCCTCGATGTTAAAACAAACACACTTATGGGACCCGAAGACTGGAAAACAGGACGGGACCAGACTCAACACCTCAACATATATACAGACGGCTACAAGATGGACGGAGGCTATTGAAACCCTGGAACATCTCATATGCAACCGTCCGGCTCTCTCACGGGCAAGGAGTAGACACCTAGGCGCACCGGTGCTGGCATCAATGGAAAACGCCTCCAGGAGGACGCCAAGGGAACTCCTTGCTTTCACAAAAAATACCTCTATTCTCGAGGACTTCCAAACCTCGACACCACCTCCGTAAAGGTCCATACACCCCATCCGGATAACTAAGGGCCTATGAAAGGCCCCGCTCAGGGCCGTCCGGGTTAACCTAACCTAACCTACATTCAAGCTGTAAGTAGTTCAATGTTTCCCTCCTTTTTTCAAAGCAACAATCAAACAGCTGTATTTGAAAGCGCGCAAGAAATTAAGGGTATTCCGTAAAAATTTTCTAAACTGATTTTTATTCTATCTGGTTATTAAAGAATCAAAATATTACATTCAAATACAAAAAATTACATTTATGCAAAACGTTGGAATTTTTCCCCAAAGTGCAGTGGTGGATAGTTCTTGATAAGTTTTTCATGACATTATTTTGTCTTACTTTGTTAATTTTGTTGATTATTTCATAGTGCTTTATATTCTGTTGAGATTAACTATTTTAACTGGATTTATTGTTCATAATATTCGGACAACGGTGTCTTGATTATTTGAAGTTGTACTCCAATTAAAATTTGGAATTTCTTGATTTGGAAAAAAAAGAATTATTTTTTTGTTTGGACGAAGTATTAATGAATCACAGCTTTGTGTGAAATCCAATTGATTATGTATTTGGAAAAATATATCTCTCGTTTTTTTATATGTAAGTCGTGCTAAAAATGAGCTCTTTGAATGCTAAAATTTTGTTTGAAAAAAAAAACTGAACTTCACCAGCTCCTGATATTTGTATTTTTATTTATTTGAAAATTAACAATTGTTCTGCTAATAAAGTTGAATATTATTATTTTCAAATATATCGAATTTTTCTTTTGATACTGAAATATCTGCACTAGTTTTTGTTAATATAAATGAGCTAAGATTAATAGTGTGTACCTTTTTATTTATTACTATGATATACTCGAACATTATGGTTTTTTGTTACAATAGTTTCATTTAAATTTTCTGTTTTTGTTTGTTTGCGTTTGCATTTATATTTGTATCTATTTGTTGCTCCTTGTTTTTGTGTTGGTTTTTATTACTAACTAATTTTTGTATTTATTGTACGTATTTAAAATTCAAATGATATGGAAGATTGAAGATTGTTGACTTTGGAATTTGTAAATATCAAGGTATTCTGTTGGGTTTCCGAGTTAGTTTCCGTTTCCGAGCTAGTTTTTGTAACTCGAAAATTACTGTTTCTGCCATTATTATTTCTGTCGTACCTCTTTCTTTTGCCTCTTTATCGTTGATTCTCCCCTTTTATTGCGTCGACTATATTAAGAGCATCCAGAAAACTTGTTAAATTTTCGACTTTCGGACCATCGAAATGCTATATTGGTGAAATCGATATTTCTGTGCGCCATACTGCTAATTTGTAAATGTGTGTAAATGTATACTAGCCGTTGTGTTGATGGCGGGCCTGTTGGGAATCGTCTTCCAAAACTTTTCTTATACTTTTCTTTCTTATTCATAAACACAGGCCATCCATAAGCAATACAGTCCACTTGAAGGAGGCCACTTTACCACTTCGACCATAAAATCATATACATGCGTCACGTCGAACTCAAATCTATTAGCACATGTTGTTTGCATGTAGTAGGTATCAATAGCAGGGATGAGCTAGCGAAGAAGTGCCGCTCATATGTCCATTTCTTAGCGTTGGTCTAAGTTTTTATAACCTCCTTTATATAAAGCATAAGTTTTAAAAATAAAACAGTTCGAATTTACAACTCAACTTATCAACATAAACATTTGCTGAAGAAGCAGCAGAAGCAGCATATACATTTGGTCCTTCGAGCTTCTGTATTTCCCCCACCCGTGGTAAAGCATAAGCCCTTGTCTTCTATAGTAAGGTCGCAAACTAAGAAACACGAAGCCTCTGTTCTCCCCCACCAGTGGTAAGAGACAGAGTAAATAAAGTCGCAAAAAGGACACTGATCTCCCCCACCAGTGGTAGGAGACACAGCAGATTAAATCACAACAAAAAAGGACATTGATCTCCCCTACTAGTAGTAAAAGGCACAGTAAATAAAGTCGCAAAAAGGACACTGATCTCCCCCACCAGTGGTAAAAAAAACAGTAATTAAAGACACAGTAAATAAAGTCACAAAAAGGACACTGATTTCTCCCACTAGTGGTAAGAGCCACAATAAATAATGTCACAAAAAGGACACTGATTTCCCCCAACAGCGGTAAGAGACACAGTAAGTTAAATCGCAAAAATAATATAAAATACGACACTAAAATTCTGATCTCCCCAGTAGTAAGAGACAGTAGATAAAATCGCAAAATAAACCCAGCCTAAGTGAACACATCCAAGTTGTGAATCGTGTCACAATCTAGTTAACAAGGCGACCACAATAAAAACACCCCCAACGGTTCACTTTAGACTAAAAGGTTTAAGAAATACAAATAAAAAGAAGAGGGAAATATACCCGGTACTCAGTCAGTATATATGAGAGGCTAAGATTTATGTCATTTATTATATGTTCGCAGAAAATTGAATAAAACTAAAGTTGAACCCTTTCCTTTTTTATTTACATTTGTTTGATCCAGATTCAAAACTCTGATAGATATGGCCATTTTCTATTATTCTGCGTTTTTAGATTGCTTGTATCTTAAAAATTGTGCATGCCACAGATTTTCGTCCTTTTTGTGGGCGGCAGGAGCGGGGCGAAATTTTGAAATACACTTGTAACAGTGTGATATGACAGGAGTCTGAATGCAAAATTTGGTGCCCTAACTTGTATAGTCTCTGAGCTATAGTCGCTAATGAAGACGGACAGACGGACGGACAGACAGACATAGGTATATCGACTCGGCTATTGATGCTGATCAAGAATATATATATACTTTATGGGGTAGGAAACGATTCCTTCTGGGTGTTACACACATCCATTTTTTCAACAAATCTAATATACCCCTTTACTCTTCGAGTACTGGATATAATAATGGGCACGATTCGGCAACAGTTTAGAAGAACAGGAGCAGTTAAAGGAACAAATGTTAAAGCTTCAGGATAATTCAGAAAAAAAATCGCTTTCTAAAAACACAATATTAGACGCCCTGAAAAGTTTGGAGACGATAAAAAGAGCTATCGTAGCAAATCACGAAAAATTAACGAAAGATGGTGTCGGAAAGGAGGAATATTTCTAACGAATACTATTCTATTTCTTAATGGAAAAATACATGAAACTAAACCGACAACTGTGAGAAAGGCGTAATATTAGAAAGAAACATTATTAGAAACATGCCAAAAAAGCTGAAAGCACTCGGATTAGAATAAAACATCTTAGATGAAAGGCACTACAGAAGAAAACTGTTCCTGCGGAACAAACAAAACAGCCGGAAGATTCAGAAAGCAACTTGTCAGAACAGTAGACAGGCTGAGGAACTACTACGCCTTTGCAACGAGATACGATGTGAGATAGACGACAGTATGTATCAAGAGTTCACCCAACACAATCTCAATTTAATGAAAGATAAATTATCGAAAATGAAAAGACTTTATATTGAATCGCAGAGTTTCTCAAAAGATATCAAAAAAATGCATCGTACGACATACACGGGATGTGGGCGAAAATTAGAAGCATTACAAAAACAGTTAAATCAGGAAACTTAAACCGCTAGAACGCGTCGTTTCATGCTGGCCTCCCCGTAGTCCGAAAATTATGTTGAGATCGCCAAAACAAGCAAAAATACGCATCCTGGTCGGTTCGCGAACGCTGGGGTCCAACTGCCTCCAAACCGCAGACTTGGCGTCTTCACTCTTGGACGAGGAGGGAAAACTAATAGCCCACGAGCCAGGAGTTCATTTGAGCACCACCTACCGTCCCGCACATAGGGAGGCAGGTCTTTGTGCTAAATGGGACCTGGTGAGTGTACGCCGAGCCAAGGAACACTCAAAAGAGGAAGGAGAGGTAGATCCCCGGGTGGCCGGACCGCACTACTCAGACATCTCGGAGGCCAGAGACCAAGCGGAAGGCGCAGTACCGCGTTGCGGCGAACCAGACTCCGACCAAAGGTCCGTCATGAACTCTGTATACCATAAAAGAGATGGAGCTATTGGCTTCGGAATGCAGCCGTCCGCTAGGGTTCGACGGAAATAAAGAATTGAACGGAGATAAAGAAACCGTCGAAAACCTGAAAAAGAAAACGAAGAAAGTCACCCGTCAAAATGGCCACTAGCCCCGCAAGGCCACCCAGCCAAAGACGGTCGAGTACGAATCGTATCGTTAGATGTAGAAAAAACTACGATCAAGCGACCAATGCATAAAGTGTATCCCCTCGTTAAGATAAAAGAATACACAAAGCAAGATGTTCAAAACATGAACAGAACCGCAATAGTCACAAAATTTGAGGGCCGCGGGCAATATGTTCATAAAAATGAACAGGACCTATCACCAGGACAAGGGGCTATCATCAAAAACATGGGGTACCGCGGGAAAGATGAACAGGATCCGACAGCAGGTTACGTCACACAGAATATACATACAGTCCACTTGAAGGAGGCCAATGCTAGTGAACCGCGGGCAATATGTTCATAAACATGAACAAAAACCGACACATCTATTAACACATGTGGTTTGCATGTAGTAGATGCCAATAGCAAGGATGCGCGAGCGAACAAGTGCAGCTCATATGTCCTTTTCTTAGAGTTGGTCTTAATTTTAATTACCTTATAGTTTCCTATATATAGTGCATAAGTTATGAAAATAAATTTACAACTTAACTCATCAACAATAACTTTTGCTACTTCGAGCCAGATTCATCATTGATTTGGAGAATGGAAGCAGCATCAACAAGGTCAATTGTGGATTGTCAAACTGACTGTATTGTTCCCTGTCAAATTCCTATAATATATTTTTTGTAATTTTGATTAATGTGTGAGCTTACTTTATTTATTTATTTGGAATTTCTTTAACCTAGTGCTACAAGATTAACTTATATTTAAAGCACTAGTCACAAAATGATTTAATCTTATAATATAGTTTACATACTTGTTTTCAATTCTAAACATTTATACATTTAATTAGTTAAATTAGATTCCACAGTTGAACTGCATGAACAAAGAATTGTTTTTCAGAACTTGCGAGATTACATCTTGAGCAAACAAAATCGTTCCTTCTTTTGGATACTGTAGGGCATAGTTCATTTTACAAGTAAGCTGGTTCCTTTGTAATTGTTAGTTTATGGAGAAAAATTAAAGCCCTTGCATTTATCCAGCTACTAAGATTTACATTATAAATTTTTTTTGAAAATTGTGAGAAATGATCACGTCTCTTTAGTCTAAAAACATAGCGAGCAATATCATGAAACATCAAATTTAGTCTTTGTTTACTGTTAGCATCTGCATTGCAAAAAACTTCTATTCCATATAATAGTGTTGTGATCAGATATGTTTTGGCTATCAGTAGTTTTAAGTTGCCTGAGTAGGCCAAACGTTTTTTTTATCGCCTTGCGTATATGGTCATTCCAACTTAATGTTCTGTTGAAAACGATGCCTAGATGCGTTGCCGATCTTGAGCTGCTTAAATGCGGACGTGTCTAAAGCTTTTTTATATATAACTAAACATTTAGATTTGACTGGGTTTACACCCAGCCCGTTTTTTAGTGCCCATTCAATAATGAAATTAAGCGCATTATTACTTACATCAACACATTCATGGACTCTACCTAGAGGACGACTTACGTACATTTGACCAGCATCAGCATATATATGGACTGAACATTGAGACATAACATTTGGTAGGTCATTAACATAAATTGAGAACAGAGGAGAGCCGAGTGCGGATCCCTGGGGAACACCACGTTTAACAGATGAAAGTGACGAGGACTGAGACACAGTTGCAACGGATTGACATCTATTACTTAGGTAAGATTTCATATCAGGTACAGATGACAGGTACGAGCTTACTCTAACTTCAGGTACGTGCGAATTCACAAAGTTTGAATTTAAGGCCTCAACATAAGGTTCATCAGAGCTCTGAGGAGTTTGCTTTCCTACTCCAAATTTTTTTTGTTTTTTCCAGATTTGACCAGAGTTCATTGCTCGTTGAAAATGTAGACTATAATAATTGGTTTTTGCTGTCTATATTAACTTGTTAGCTCTGGTTTGAATACTTTTGAACAGGGTATAGTGATATTGTGTCCTATAACGTCTCAATTTGTCATACGCTTTATGTCGAAGCAGTATTTCACGCCTGATTTCATTGCTAAACCATGTGGTTTCTTTTGGTTTGATGGTTTTTACCCTGAGTGGAGCTAATTTATTGTATAAATGTCGGATATTATTTTCCAAGATGTCAAGTTGGTCCTCTACTAGGTGCAATGAATATAGTATAGTCCAATTTATTCTAAGCCAGCAGGCTATTGTCAATGTTTTTAAGGTCTCGGTAGCTTATCACATATTCTTCTGTGTTTGTGGGGGTGTCATATATTAAAAATATCAGGTCATGCTTGGATAAAACGGGTAAAGAAAGTTGGTTATAAAGAAGTATTTTGTGTGCATTTTTTACAAAAAATAGGTCCAGTAGAATGTTGCATGTAGTGCTAAAGTGAGTGGGTTGGGCTGAATTAACTAGTCCTAGACCAATTGCCTCCAGATCGTTTGCTAGGTGTGTTTTCTTCAGTATGTTACTATTGAAGTCGCCAGCCAAAATTATGTCAGCATATGTCAGTGATAGCTCAGTGATAGTGTTTAGTGTTTAGAAACATGCAAAAAAGGCTAAAAGCACTCAGATTAGAATACAATATCTTAAATGAAAGGCACTACGGAAGAAAACTCCTGCGGAACAAACAAAACAGCCGGAAGATTCAGAAAGCAACTTGTCAGAACAGTAGACAGGCAGAGGAACTACTACGCCTTTACAACGAGATACGATGTGAGATAGACGACAGTATGTAGCAAGAGGTCACCCAATACAATCGCAATTTAATGAAAGAAAAATTATCGAAAATGAAAAGACTTTATATTGAATCGCAGAGTTTCTCAAAAGATATCACAAAAATGCATCGTAACTGCCAACTGCCGCCAAACCACAGCGTAGCCTTGGCGTCTTCACTCTTGGACGAGGGATCAGAGGGAAAACTACTAGCCCACGAGCCAGGAGTTGATTTAAGCACCACCTACCGTCCCGAACATAGGGAGGCAGGTCTTTGTGCTAAATGCCCGGTGGACCAGGTGAGTGTACGCCGAGCCAAGGAACACTCGAACGAGGAAGGAGAGGTAGATCCCCGGGAGGCCAGACCGCACTACTCAGACATCTCGGAGACCAGAGACCAAGCGGAAGGCGCAGTACCGCGTTGCGCCGAGCCAGACTCCGCCCAAAGGTCCGTCATGAACTTGGGTTTTACATCTTAGGGAGATCAACCGTGGGCAGCAGCATACCGACGCACAAATATCGTCACCCCACCGCCGCCTATAGGCCATGGGGTCGAAAGAAACCGTCGAAAACCTGAAAAAGAAAACGAAGAAAGTCTCCCGTCAAAATGGCCACTAGCTCCGCAAGGACACCCAGCTAAAGACGGTCGAGCACGAGTCGTATCGTTAGAAGTGGAAAAAACTACAATACACAGAGCAAGATGTTCAAAACATGAACTGAACCGGACACCAAACTACACCGCAATAGTCACAAAATTTACGGACAGCAGGCAATATGTTCATACAAATGGACAGGACCTATCACCAGGCCAAGGGGCGATCATCACAGACATGTCGTACCACGGGCAAGATGACCCGAAAGCAGGTTACTTCACACACTACATACAGTCCACTTGAAGGAGGCCAACAAAATCGCAGTTATCACATAGTTAGCGCACCGCGGGCAATATGTTTATAAACATGAACAAAAACAAACACAGGCCACCCGATAAACAATACTGTCCATTTGATGAAGGCCACTTGAGAAAATGGACACATACAGGCAGGTTCCGGGCTTAATTTACTTACGCAGTGCACATAGACTGCTCTTTTGGCTCTGACATGGTGCTTCTTCTGTTTATCAGCCACCGCAATTGTTGCATTCTCTCTCCACATTTTTTTGGCCGTAGCTTTTAAGTGGGGCCCAAAAGTTAGTCGCTTATCGAGGGTGTTGCCGAGATACTTTGCCTGCGATGGTTGGTCCAAAGTTACTCCTTCCAGCTGTATGGGTGGGGTGTGGTCAATTAGAGCTTTCAAGGTGAAGCAGGGATTGGTGATCTTCTGTGGGTTGATCTTTAAATTCCATCTCTTGCACCAGGCTGTCAATGTTTGCAGATACCTCTGGAGTCCATCTGCTACCTCCAAGCGGCATTTTGAGCTGTATAGCAGAGCGATGTCGTCCGCGTATGTAGCAAGAAGAGCCTTCCTGGGAACCTCAATGTGGTATTCGCTAGGGCAGAGTAGATCTGCTGTATAGATTGAGTAGAGCAGCGGGCCAAGAACACTTCCCTGAGGTACTCCAGCCCTCATATGGCAAGGGATTGAGTAGGTATTCCTGACTCTGACCATGAATTGGCGTCCTTGCAAGTAGGACCGTAGTACTCCGAAGTACTGTGCCGGGAAGAGTTTTTTAATTTTTCTGAGGAAACCGACATACCAAACTCTATCGAATGCTTGCTGCATGTCAATGAAGACTGCATTGCAGTATTCTAGGTCATCGAAAGCCTGTGTGCTTTGCCAATCTGTGAACTGGCTCCACTGTGCCGTGCCCCTCTCAAAAGCCAAACTGGTGATCTGGCAAGATACTGTGTTCTTTAATGGTAGCACCAAGTCTGTTGGCGAGAAGTTTCTCCCACACCTTAGATAAGGACAACAGTAAACTTATTGGGCGATACGACTCAGGGTCATTATCCGGTTTTCCAGGCTTGTGGATCATTAGGATAGCTGCCATCTTCCACTGCTTGGGGAAAAACTGCACCCTTAACATGGCGTTAGATATGCACAATGTAGAGCATCGCTCGAGTGGGTAGTGCCTTCAATGTGGCATTGCATACTCTGTCAATGCCAGGGGCCTTCTTCCTCGGTAGGGACTTGATGGCTTCCGCAATCTCCTCAACCCTGACGGGTTTAATGGGTAAGGACATTTGTAGAGGTTTCTGTAGGCTGCCATGGGTCTCCCTGTGCTGCTCTAACGTTGTGAATCGATATTGAGTGAACCTGGCCTCTAGATGATGTGCGAACGAATTGCCTAATGACGTCTGTCTGACTGCTGATGACTAGGGCCAGATGGTCAGAGTCCAGATCCCAGCTCTGAGTAATTGTTGCTCGAAAATCCGGGATTCCATGATGCAACGCAAAATCTATGCAGGACGGAGTATGACCTGGTTGGGGATCCAGTTGTGAGGATCTTAGCGCCAGTGGCAGATATGGCTTCTGCTAGCTCTCGCCCTCTAGGTAAATTTTAAGAGTCTCCCCACAGCCAGTGTCGGGCATTCCAGTCACCACCAACCAGATACCTTTGGCCGCAGGCTCGGAGTGTATTGATGAAGTGTCTTTCCTCAATCCTGATTCTTGGGGGGCAGTAAATAGCGCTGAATTCCACATCTCCCAGTCCTGTGGCTACTTTTACAGATGAAATTTGCATGCTGCGTGTCTCTGTGACCCTTTGTGGAAAGTGGCGAAGAGAGGTACTCACCAATATCGCAGCTCCGCCCTCCCAGTTATTATTACGCGATGGCTTGAAAGCTGGGTAGAAGGCATAGCCATGTATTTTTACAGCTACTTCTCGTTTGATCCTGATCTCCGTCAAAAGAAGGATGTCGACGCAATTATTTCGCGCAAAGAGCTCAACTTCTTTTGCTTTTCCTGAAATGCCGTTAACATAAGTAACTTTAGTGGGCTCATTGGGGATTTGACACGTTGTTTAGAGACCGGAGATTAGCTCCTGCCCATTGCTTAATCGTGCTAGCCATTTCAGATACTATTTTTTCTAGATTTTCAAGCCTTTGGTTGGCTTGGCTGTTATGCTGCTGCTGTTCTTGCTGCTATTGCTGTAGCCACATAAGAAACTGCTGTTGCTGCTGTTGTAGCAGTGTTTTAACGTCGTATGAGTTCAATTGCTGGTTATTCAATCCATGTTTATGAGATGTATGGTGTGTTTTTTGCAAGTGAGGATGTGTAGGTCCATCATAGCAAGGTAGGTCATTTCGATTGCCTACAGCCGCATAGGAACCTCCTGCATTACCTCTATCATCGGCAGGTGTTTGTTGCTGTACAACGTTTCGCTGGTGTTGAGTTAGATGCTGCTGTTGCTGTATGTTGGTCTGTAAGCCCTCTTGCTGCGGGCATCCTGCAAGGTGGGAAACTGTTGCTGTTCTCTAGTAAGTGTGGTAGGACATGCATATGCTACTTGATTATTTAGAGAGACGTTACCCGTCCTCTTCGTATTATTAGCCTTCCTTGGAGGCCTCATTGATCGCTGAAGGAAGTCCTGGTACCATTGGCATCCTTTGCAGCTGGCCATATGATCTCCGAAGCAATGGATGCAGGTACGCCGTGCTTCTTTGGAACGTGTGCACTGGGAGGTTTGGTGTCCTTCCCCGCATCTGCCACAGTTGGGGTGTCGGCGGCAGTATTTAGCTATGTGTCCGTAATCCTGGCATCGGCGACAGTGTGCGATTTCTGTGGATTTTCGCATTCTTTCAATCCTTATTTTCTCGCGGCAGAGGGTCTTAACGTGGTAAATCTCATTAATGTTGACACAAGGCTTAATATTATGAAAAAATATTAGGTTTTTCATTTTTATTAATCCTTGACTAAGGATTGTAGATTTTAAGTACTTCGTAGCCCAAACTTTTAAGATCGGCGGTAATATCATCGTTTAGGGTGCTATGGTGCAGGTCTTTTACTACAATTCTGTGTATTTTTTCTGTCTCCATTTGATATGTGTGGAATTCTAATTTGATGTCGTCCAAACGGTCCACAATGGCTCTATAGGTGTCACTATCCTTGGAGAAGATTCTGACAGTTTCCCCTTGGTTAGCTTTGACGACGATATCTTTTAAGTTCGTAACCTCCCTAATGACCTCAAAAAGGTCATTTAGATTGCTAACCTTAACAACTATTTGCGGTGGTTTTACCGTTGGGGACTGTCTACCAGTGTTAGTTGCTACTTCTTGCATGCCCTGGTCAGTATTACCTGCTACATTGCGGTCATCATCGATTTGTCTATTGGTAACGTCTACATGTACATTCATCGGAGCTTCCTCATCAATTCTAACACTTGGAATATCCGTGTCAAGAATGGCAAATCTATTGTTAGAGTTGGCTTGTAGTGGGGGGCGAGTGCAAGTCGCGGTCGCCGCTCACTCGTTTCGGGCTTGACATAATGGGTGTCGTACCCTTATCATTTTTCCGCTTTCCCGATCGCCGTTTTTGAGCTTTCAGCAATCTTTCAGCGGCAGCACTTAGTTTATTTGCTACCGTGTCATTGGGACTTGTCGATATGGAGCTTCCTTGGCTATGAATGCTTGGTCCAGGGCAGATGCTGCTTATTGTAGCAGTTTCTATGGTGTATGTGGTATTGCTAACGGCACTAGTAAATGTTACTGTCGGTGTGGTTGCGCTATTGCTTTGGCATTCGGGAACTATAGAGCGTTCAGTCCGAATTTTACAGAGTAATTTACCTGCAATGAGGAGTATTCTCTCATGATCAGTCCACTTATTTCTAAGCCGGGAGTCAGATAGAATTTTCTCATCCATTATTTGGCTATATTATTCGATTTATTTATATTAAAGAACCGTAATATTCTGCTGTTTATTCAAAGAACAGAGCAGAAACAGATCAGCGTTGCTGATAAGTTCAGTTTTTATTGCCCCTCTTGTGCAGCTGTGCGCGGAGTGAGGGGAAATGTCTTGCCCGATGGGCTGTAAATACAGTTATCCCGCTTTTCACTAGTATGTTTTTTGTCTTTGTCCAATCGCCGACACCACTCGAAGCGTCGCCCGAACTTTGCGATGTGTGCTATTTTTAGCACAACAAAGAATGCACCACCTAAGCAGAATAGAGAAGAAATTATGCGCGAAACGACCGATCCGTATGAAAGTACTCTAGCAACTCTTTTTTTTGCAATGCTAATTTTTTTTCTGACAAGATTATGTTTTATGTGTTTTAGAAGCGGTACGGTACTTTTTGTCTTCGTCATAGTCTTCCAATTTACGTCAGATATAGATTTACGTATTCAGAAGTATGAAAGTTAGGTGAGTCACACGCTCAGCAGAGAAGTTTGCAAGTGAGGTGAATCACACGCTCAGTAGAAAAGTTTTGAAGTGAGGTGAAACACACACTCATTAGGGAAGCTTGGTAAGTGAGGTGTCACAGCCTCAGCAGATCAGTAGGGTAAGCAAATAATTAACACCCTCAGTAGAGAAGTAAGGTAAGCGGGGTAATCACGCCCTCAGCAGAGAAGTATGGCAAGCAAGGTGTCACAGCATCAGCAGGGATGTATAACATTACTATTGCCATTAACATTAAATTAAGCAATGTAATCACAGCCTCAGCAGAAAATTATGGTAAGCAAGGTAACCACATCCTTAGCAGAGAAGTAATGTTTTCGAGGAAGTCACAGCCTCAGCAGAAAAGTATGGTAAGCGAGGTAATTAGTCAGCGATTAGTCAGCTCTCACTGCGTTCGTTCGTGTTTTTTTTCTATGTCGCTTCATCACTGCACGGAATGCAATTCGAACGTCACTGCCGCTCAGCCTCGATGCTTTGATGCTGTTCGGTGCTCGTCGTTGTGCCGCCGTGCGTTTCATCTGTCATGCATTAATTTACCCTCAAATGCTATTAAACTTTTAATAGATCTGCCCAACTTGTTGTGGCAGTGTGATAACTGTGTGGTTGCGAATGACACGCACTCTTAAATTGACGAACTGAGTGACAAGGGGCTGAAGCTTGAAAGCTTTTATCGGAATCTCAATTCAGATGTTCAGGCTGCCCTCCCGATTAAGTCAAATAGGAGGGTGAAGCCATTAATGCCAAACCGGCGACTGATTTACTGTCTCCACGGCCAGTGGCCGCCACCTCGGCTGCGTTCATTGACCCGGGTTCAGCTGCCGCTCTTCCTTCTGATTCGGAGTTCTTAGTAACAGTCCGAAAGAAAGAGAGGAAGAATCTGTACAAAAATGCTAACCGTTTTGTTGGTATTGCAGAGCAGAAAATACATGTTTATTGGTAAATTTTCTGCCATAGCGGAGCCAGAGGCGAAGGTTAAATTTGTTGCTGATAAGCTCAAGGTGCCTGAGGTTGAAATTTTATGTGTGAAGTTGGTCAAGCGAGATGCCGATTTAGCCTGATTTGACGGCAGCTAATTTGCCTGCACTTGTGCTATTGCGGGCGTCCATTCCAACCCCGGAAGTTCCAGTTCCATCCACTTCAAAAACCCCCAGTGGTTTCTAAATCGCTGCTTTTCGACTAGCTATTCTGCTTGCATGAGCAACGGTTGCTGGCGCTCTATTTCGACGACGTGCGCTTGTGACGTCATCGTTGCAACAACATACGCCAATGCATTTCTTCGAGTGCTTTGCTTGCGCCGTCGCTGCACTTCAAATTTGGGGAGAGTAAGCAGCACGACATTCGCTCTAAAATGGAACAATCTTTTCAGTATCAGCACCTGGATTGGCTTTCCCTGCCGCTGCCCTTCCCAATCTTCTAGACGAGGATGGTGTGCTGCTATGGCAGGTTTTACGTACGAGCTTCGCCCTGTTGCTGTGTGTGACGTACCTGAACCTCCTCTGGATCCTTCTTTCGTGGCTGCCAACCAGACGTCACCGCCACTTCCTAGGAATATGCCGATGGATGGCCAAATGCATTCGCATTTTCTTTCAGTCTGTTTATTTGGCAACCTCTACGTCAGATTTCAACGTCATTATCTTGGTCGAAACCTGGTCGAAACCTCAACGAGAATTTCTTCAACAACGAGTACTTCGACCCCAACCTTTTCCAAGTGTTTCGTAAGGACAGAGATTGTGCCAAAACGAAGCGTTGCAGAGTAGGTGGTTTCATTGTGGCCGTTAGACGCACCCTACGCTGTGATCCGATTTGTCTCGTTGATGGTGACTCTATCTTGGATCAGATTGGTGTGTCAGTGGCCGGTCAGTCGGAGAAGCTAAACATCAGCGCATCGTATATTCCACCGAATAGCAGCTGTGAAATTTACAGGGCGCACACGCAGAATATTGCCAACATATATGTTAATCTCTGCGTTATTGGCAACTTTAATCTGTGCTCGTTGGTATGGTCCGCCGATCCGCAGTCGTCGACTATGATACCGAGCAATGTGCATTTGAAGCACGAAGTTCTTTTTCTGGATGACTGTTAGTATGGGCTTAACCCAAATTAATAATGTTTTTAATAGGTTAAATATGATTCTAGATTTAGTTTTTGTTAGTGCGGATATTGATTGCCGCGTTGCATGCTGCGAACTGCCGTGCAGAATGTGTTGAATAATCACCATCGTCTAATCTCTTTCGTAGTGCTCAGACGGGTTTTTTCTTTGCGCTCCGCTCATTTTTCACTTAATTTGCATAAATAGCCGGTGTTTGTTCAAAATAAACCTTTATCATATTCCCAAATTAACCTGCTATCATAAAATCTATCTTGAATCGCGGTTAACAGTGTGTTTCTGCTGTTGCTTTCCGAAAGAACGCATAACATCATATTTAGCCGCTTAATTTTTACTGATTCCACTTTAAGCGTTTGTGTCTGGCACATTGGTCTGATTTCTATTTGTTTTGATATACATTTTTTTCTTTATTGTATCTAAAATGGAATTCTCTATGGTCTGTGCCAAAAAAGCCTGCAAAAAGGAGTTCATCCCAGCTCAGCCGAATATCCCTGCTATCTCTGCGAAAAAGTAAAGGACGCATAGTGCGTTGGGTATTAAGGCCTCGTGGGTGGTGCCATTTCCGAACATAATGGCTTGTATTACTGCTGTGAGTCATGCCGTGTGGTTCATATTGAGATGGCCAGGCCTATGAGGCAGACGCGGAATGGCTTTAAGGAGCTACTCCAAGGGCAACGACAACTGCTGGTGATGCAAATTCGGCTGCCGAATTTATCACCTCGGAGAACACACAACCAGAAACTTCTGTATCGTCGTGTCGTCGTGTCCGCCAACCAACTAGCTATCCCGTCCATTCCGATCCCACCAACAAATATACGACCCGGACCATTGGTTACTGACATCAAAGGTACGAGGCCTGTGGTGCCAAAACCAAGATTGGTGGTGATCTCACCTAAACGACAAGTTTTTTTCTTACGGCTGGCCCCTGATTCCACTATTAGTGATGTTACTGCTTTTATACAACGCAAAATAAAAGCCGTCGGCTTAAAGGTGGAAAAGTTAAACTTCTCTTATGCCAGGGAGATAGCTTCTTTCAAGATAGGCGTCTCCCCAACTCAATTTGACACCATTTGCTCTGCCAAATTTTGGCCAGAGTACTTGGTGGAGAAGGAGTTTAAGGCTAAGAAGAAGGGGGCCTACCCCAATAAATCTCAAAACTCATCAGGTCTGTTGATATTGATTCTATTCTCCAGATCAATGATGGATCCGACTCGAAGCAACAAATGTTGATGTTGTTGAGTAGAGTTGTAAATTCGAACTGTATTATTTTAAAAACTTATGCACTATATATAGGAAAATATAAGGTGATTAAAACTAAGACCAACGCTAAGAAAAGGAGGGATGTGTGGCACTTGTTCCCACGCTCATCCCTTAAATTACACCTACTACATGCAAACCACATGTGTTAATAGATTTGGGTTCGACGTGACGAATGTATATGATTTTATGGTCGAACTCTATGTGTCCTTTTTTTTCAAGTAGCCTCCTTTAAGTGGACTGTATTATTTATTGATTTGGCCTGTGTCGGTTCCTGGTCATGTTTTATGAACACGGTCAGTGCTCCATCCTCATCTTCTCATTCTACCTCCACCCGTCAAAAAAACTAACTTCCTCTCTTTTAATTTTTTGGACGTTGACGTGCAATGACTGCACCATCAAGTGGCCCATGGGACACCAGCCGAATGCTGTTACGCGCGAATCCCAGGCCAAAACGCAGCCCTCCTCCCACCCAACCGACCGAGGGGCGCTGTCGCAAAACGCGCGACTCGTTAACCGAACCGATCGCGATCATGCAGGAAAGATAGATGTTAGACTAGTATTCGAGGAAAATTAGAACTAATCTTACTAAAGGAGTTAATCATGCATTAAAACTATCGTACACCACAACTACAATTACTAACTACGAGAAAGGTATGTGAGTATTAGTAATTTAAGAAGAGGAAGGGAATTAGTTGCCGATATAATATGGTAGAGGGAATTATAATCCGAGCATAAAACTCTAAAAGGTTCATGCAAGGAGTAATTCGATCTACAAATCGGAAGGAACAAAGGTATATAATTTCTAGTAATTCTAATAGGAATCGTGAAGTTTATGCGGCTCAACAAGTCAGGGCTATCTACGTCACCCTTGATCAAGTTGTGCACAAAAATCACACCAAGCATTGTTCTACGGTTAACTAAAGATGGAAGGTTTATTAAAAGCGATCTACTAGAGTAAGACGGCAGTCTCACACTTGCATCCCAGTTGAGGCCGCGTAGAACGAAAATTAAAAAGTTTTTCTGTACTGATTCTATACGGTCCTGGTGTACTTTGTACTGAGGGCACCATACACAAGAACCATTGTAAATATAACTTCCAGAGATAGGGATTTTAAAGAAAAGACATCCGTCATTTCTGATATAATTTTATTGAATGGTCTTTTGTATGTTTCTTAAATTCTACTTGGCTGAGGGCCAGCGTAGCTGCGCCGCCAGCAACGCCGGCAGCGGAGCGGCCGCATTTATATGTTTGTTATATATGCCCAGCGCTGTTGATAGCGGGGGGCGCGAGGGGAAGATCCACATGCTTGTGTGGATCATATTCAAGTGCCGTCGGCTATGCTATACATGCCGACGCTGCACTAATGTAGTACCAGGCATATATGTGTGATCGTATTTCGTCGCACTGAATATGCCTGGGAATGTTTATTGCATAAACACTGCAACAAAGTGTTACAGTGTGTTCCCTTTTAAGTACTCTTGGTACAGTGGGTATTGGCTATATATATGCATACTACATCTCCCTCCTTTTGAAAAATAACGTAATATTTATGAAGTTATTTTATAATTTTAATATGATAGTTATTTAGAAAAATATATTTAGAAAAATTTTTTTTTTAATTAAATGAATTTAATACTAATACATACATATATATCCCATAGTTCAAAAAAAATTTTTTTTTTTTCTTTTTTTTTTTTTGTTTTAGTAAAGAAAATTAAAAAGATTTGATATATTCCTATAGATATACTTATGTATGGCCATACTAATTCTATCTATGAGTAAAAAAGTTTTAGTCTATCCTTATGTACTTTTTGTTTTTTGTCTTTTATATTTGAAATTGTTATATTATCATTTTCTCCTATACTATCTACCTTATATGGTCCAGTATATTTAAAATCTAACTTATGACCTGTTTCATTTTTCAATAAAACCTTATCTCCTACTGCTATTTCTAAATCTTTTATTTTCGAGTCATATATAATTTTATTTCTTCTCTTATTCTCCTCGAGCATAGTTCTTGCTCTTTTATAAGCTATTTCTAACCTATATTTACTCTCTTTAGAGTAATCTTCTATGTTATATATAGGTGCTATATTATCTATACTATAAAATTTTGTTGGTATATTTGGTGTTCTACCGAATACCAATTCATATGGACAATAATTATGTGCCATTGATGGTGTAGTGTTGAAGCAGAAGACAAAATATTGGAGCCATACGTCCCAATCAGTCTTATCAACCGATATGTATGAACGTATGTACTCATTAAAAGTTCTATGACTTCTTTCTACTGTTCCTACTGTCTGGTGGTGGTGCGCTGTTGACGTTATGTTTTCTATTTTTAGATATTTACATAAGTCGTTAATGATTGAATTTTTATATTCTGTACCCATGTCCGTGATGAACGTCTTCATTGGACCGTACTTCAGAATAAATTTTTCAAAGATAGCTTTTGCTACCGTATTTGCGCTTTTATTTGATATTGGGATGGCAACTAGATATTTTGTTAAGTCACAGATTAAAGTGACTGCATATTCGTTGCCATTTTCTGATCTTGGTAATGGACCTATTGTATCCACTATCACTCTGTCAAAAGCATGTACAGGTGTATCAGTTATTGTTAATGGAGTTTTAGTATGCGTAGTTATTTTCGCTTTTTGGCATTTTGGACATTTTCGTATGTACTTGGTTATATCGCGAGTTAAACCTTTCCAGAAATAATATCTTTTGACCTTGGCCAAGGTTTTTGTTATGCCTGTATGTCCTCCTTGTATGGGATCGTCATGGTATGTAAACAGTATAGCTTCTTTTTCTTTCTCCTTATTTATTTGGGTCACCGGCTTGAGTAGCGCTACTCTTAATGATTTTAGTATCTTATTGCCCATTATTTTAAAAGATTCTATTGAAATAGTTTCAAAGATCTTATCGCTCGGTGCCATCTTGAGTTGGCTAATTTTTAGTATACCGGCTTGTAATTCAAGCCTTTGGAAGAACTGACCTAAATCGAGAATTCCGTTGGTGTACATATTGCCAACATCAATTCTTGCTATAACTTTTTTTCCATGTTTTAGCAAACATTTTGAATCTGTTATTCGCAAGGTCACTACCTTTCGTACTTCGTCATTTACAATGACTTCATATACGTTGGGCTGAGAAGCTTTATTTAGAGTTTGCCTAGGCAAATCTAATTTTTCTGTTCCTGCGCAGGAATTTTTCTGTTTACTTTGGTTTCTGGTAGTGACTTTTAGTATTGTTCCTGTTTTGTGTATTTCTTGTAAATCTTTGATGGTTATTCTTGATAACGCATCTGCTACATAATTATCTTTTCCCTTTAGATACTCGACTGTGAAGTCATATTCCTCTAATTCGAGCCGCATGCGTGTAAGTTTTGAGCTAGGATTGACCATTGAAAATAAGTATGTTAGTGGTCTGTGGTCCGTTTTCACTGTAAAGTGTTTTCCATAAATATATGGTCGAAAATGAGTAATTGCCCAATGAATTGCTGCTAATTCTTGTTCTGTTGTACTTTTGTTACTTTCGCCCTTGGTGAATGATCTGGACGCGTATGCAATTGGAAGTTGGAGATCTTTATGGTTTTGAGTTAAAACCGCTCCACACGCTTGCTTACTTGCATCCGTTATTATACAAAATTCTTTTGTGAAGTCTGGGTATTGTAACAAAGTTGGTTTGATGAGTTGCTCTTTTAAGTGTAAAAATGCATTTTGGCATTCATCTGACCACTCAAATGGAACATTCTTTTTACATAATCTGGTTATGTGCCGGGAATAGTCGGCGAAGTTTCTAATAAAACGTCTGTAATAATTGCAGAATGCAACGAATCTTCTAGCGCTGTCCGCGTCGTGCGGGACTGGATAATTTTTGATGACGTCATATTTCTTGTCATCTGGCAAGATTCCTTTATCAGTGCATTTATGGCCGAGAAAGGTCACTTCATGCATGAAAAATGAACATTTTTGTGGATGTAATTTTAGGTTGTGTTTCCTACATACCTCAAAAATATCTTGTAAGTTTTTGAGCATATGTTTTTCGGAACAACCAATGACTATAAGATCGTCCATATATAGGAATGCTTGCGAAGCTTCAAGTCCAGAGAATGCAATAGTCATCATTCTCTGAAATGAATTTGGCGCTATTTTTAAACCAAATGGTAATCGCGTGAAGCGATATGAGCCATCGCTCGTTGAAAAAGACGTTATATTACGTGAACTTTCTTCTAGTTCAATTTGATGAAAACCTGACATTAAGTCAAGGCATGAGAAATATTTTGCTCTACCTAGTTGATCCAAAATGTCATCAATTCTAGGTAGTGGGAATTTATCTGACAAGAGTTTCTTATTTATTTGACGATAGTCAACTACTAATCGCCATTTCTTTTGTTCAGTGCCCGGAAGGGCTTTCTTTGGTACAAGTAATAGTGGGCTGTTATATTCTGATACGGACGGTTCGACTATTTTGTCGTGTATTAATTTTCCTACTTGCTTCTGGATCTCTGTAACTTGGCTATGCGGGCTTCGATAGTTTTTGATGTATACTGGTTCGTCATCCTTCAATCTCAATTTTTGTTTATAAAAATTATTTGTTGTTATTGATTCGGTGTCAAGCCCGAATATGTCACTATATTTGGAACATAATTCCGTTAATGGTTGTTTGAATGGAGCTGGAAAATTCTTTTTGAGCTGAGCTAGGACAGTTTGTTCCCTGATTTTAGAAGTTGTTTGAACTACATTGTAATTCGAAAGTGGTTCATATTTTAAATTATTTATATTAATTAATTGGTCGGTACTGGTCGTATTCAGTAATCGGACAAACGCATTTTGCGTGGTTGCAACTGTGTTTGCAACAAAAATACCAGTTTGGATTTCCTGGTTTGGAATTAGAACATTATCTTCACTTGAAGTTAGTTCTATTTTTCGAATAACTTGTGATCTTGCTGGTAGAAGTATTGTATTGTTACCAGAACTGTATGTTATTGGAACATAAATGTGAATGTTTATATTGTTTGGTCGTATTATAAACCAGTCTTCTGAAGGTTTTAGATCAATTTGACAATTTAATGCTTTTATAAAATCAATCCCTATTATTCCATCACATGGGATTGCGAAATTTTTGTTTACTAAATGGAAATTGTGAGGAATTATGTATTTATCTGTCTGTAGCTCTATTGGTGCAAGGCCTAGGGATTTTATAATACCTTCACCTATGCCTTGAATATCTATTTTACTATTTATTTGTATGTCGTTGAAGACATCTGAAGTTTCTTTTATTAGCGATATGTTCGCTCCTGTATCTACTAGGAATGTTAGATGTTTTCCTGTATTGGCATTGTTAAATGACACGAAAATGTTAAGATTGAGATTGATGGTTTGAACCTTTGCTTTTAATAGTTTGGAGTATCTAAAGGAGTTTGGGAGTTTCCCGAAGCCGTCTGGGTAACACGGACATTATTGTTGTGTCCTCTGTTCCCATTTCTGACGTAGTTTTGGTTGTTATGGGATGTACCGTTACCACGGTTATTTCCTCTATAATTACCACGAACTCTATAATTATTTGGCTGATAATTGTTATTGTAATTGAAGTTCCTGTTTGAATTGCTGTTATTGTAGTAACCACGACCATTTTCTCTACCTCGATAGTTACTTCGGTAGTTACTACCGCGATAAGCTTGTCCTCTACGCGTGTACAATATTGAATTAGCATTGCCAGTCATCTCAGTACTACATTGTATATACTTTGCGACGGCGTCGTTCATGGTCGTAAAGTTACCTGCTTCTAAAATGGTTTTTAGTTTACCATGCTCACAATTTTTAACCATTGTGCTAATGGCTTCTTTTGTACTGAATTTATCGGCATGTTCGGCTGGTAGTCCTTCATCGATGTACGAAGCTTCAAGTAGCTTTCGCAAATTATCGATTTCTGTGGTAAATTGGGTTGCAGTATTTCCTTTTTGGCATACTTTTGCCAATTTTGCTTTGACTACGTCAGACGTTTCACCGACTATAGTGTCTTGTAATTTCTTTATAATTTCATTTATTGTTGTAAGTTCTTGAACTTTGTACAGTGTTGATCCTATAATCTTTGATTTTATTACTTCGATTGCTAAAAATTCATAAGGGCCTTTTGTTAGGTTAACTAATTTAATCGCTGTTATGAATCGCTGCAAATGAAGTTTTTGTCCGTTAAATTCAGGTATGGCGTGCGAAATATCTTTGATATATGCCCGTTGGGCAATTGTGTCGTCTGCCATTCTGATGTGTTTTTGTTCTATCACACTATTCAGTGAATCGGAATCAGACAATTCTTGATCTTGATATTGTGGTACTGTTAATACAGCTTGGATCGTTAGATCGTGTAGATCTTTTTCTTCCACTTCTGTTTCTTGATCAATTGATTCAACTTCTCGGTCAAGTTCTTGAGTTTGACTTGTTCCGGGTTGTTCTATGTCTATTGTCAATGGAGTATTCAAAACTGTTGGAATTGAAATATCCAAATTGAATTTCCTTTGAATCGATATCAAATTTGATCGAAGTCTGATCAAAAATTTTGATACCTGCGACCAATTTTGTTCTTTTATGCGTTCTCTATTTTCATGTATTAGTGTACGTGCCTCGTTGAAACACTCAACTAATATGGTCGCATGCCTATTCACTGTAGCTCTTTGTATTGTCCTATTTTGTGTAAGTGATTTGTATGATTTGTCAAATCTACTTTTATTTTCTTCTAATGATTTGTAAATTTCCTGCCATTCCATTCTTGGTTTTAAGTTTTAAATATTGCAAAGTCAATTACTCTGCCCAGTATCGAATGTTCATTTATTACTGATTTTACTACAATACCTGGAATGGTAGTTAACACAATTGCTTTTTGTGTTTTTGAACAGTCTATTAAGGGCGAAAATTCTAAATGAAATGTACTCATGTACATATATTCGAGCTCTAATATGCTCCTTGGGGTCGTTGAGACCAATTGTAAAATTCTGTTTTTAAAATTTGGGTCCCTGTTATAAACATTCCTAATTGCGTTTAGAGTTGTCATTTTATTTTTCCCTTTCAAATTCTATATTTTGTCCAAATCATTAGCCTTACTCAAATATTTCTTTTTAAGGCATTTATTGTGCAGCTTATAAACTTTGAAAAAGACGTTAGCACACAAAATAACAACAATTATTATCAACAGGGTATTAGTAAAGCCTAAATCAATTTCTTTTGATTCTACTTTATTAATTACATTTGCAGTGGAATCCACTGTCTTGGTGTCTACTAAACCCATGTTGGTGACAATCCCTGTTTCTCTATGAAAAAGTATGCCATTTATATATGGCTTATTTTTGGTGTCATTTCCTAACTTACTTATAGTATTGTCTTTCATTCATATTAGTTTTTGAGATGCTTTAAATATAAAAATGCTATATAAAAAAAAAAAAAAAAACTAATTTTTGAAAATATGAAGATAGAGTGTTAGGGCATAGGGCTGATTTACATTGGTTTTTTTTTTTTTTTTTTTTTTTTTTTTTTTTTTTTATCAGTCCTATGTTTTTAGTGAAAGCCTAACAGATATTAGTAGTTTACAAGCAGCGTGTTACGCATCGACTTGTGGGTAGAAGTTTAAATTATTGGCAATTCAGGCATTGGCAAAATGCAGCCTTTATTGCGTTACTTTGCATCGCAAAGTTTGTTGTTGAGTTCCTCCAGTTGGGTTTTCAATTTTTCCTGGTCCTCGTTGATTTTTTCTGTCCGTAGTAGGTCTTTGACCAACCTACGTTCCCGGAGCAGTTTAATTCGCTTCCCTCCCCGCTTTTTCTTTGGCTTGGGCTGTTGCGGCTGTTGGCGTGCCCGGTACTCAGCTATTGTGAGTGGGCGTGGTCCATCGGTTGGACAAGCCTCCAGAGCCTCCTGTAGGCTTGGCTTGTCCCTTTGCTCGAGGGGAGCAGCGTTTATTAAATCTGATTCCAGATTGGCATCCACCGGTGGCGTAAGGGGCGTTAGGCCTCTCACGCGAATTTATTTTTCGGCTGCTGATGTCCTGGGCCTCTGGGCTCAGGCGGTTCCGGTGCCGGTCATCGCACAGGTATTCGTCGTACGCTCTATGTAGCGCTGTCGGTGCCTTTTCAGGTCTTTATCTTCTTTTATGTCAGCACGCTTCTTGTTTAATTTTTTTTTTTTTTATGAAAATCCAGTAATTTATTAGAGGCAATTTAAACGTGAAATTTGGATACGCAGGATTATTTTTGGCTCTCACTGTTCACGGTCATTTGGAAGTGTATTTTAAATGCACATTTTCTTTTGTTTTTATTGGACGATTTGATTTTCAGCTGATAAAAATTACATTTGGAAGTGTATTTGGAAGTGTATTTTAAATGCACATTTTCTTTTGTTTTTGCGTGAAAACCGTTTTTGCAGAATTATTTATTTTTTTTTTTTTTTTTTTTGGTCCTGTCACGGTCGCCATGTAAATATAACTTCCAGAGATAGGGATTTTAAAGAAAAGACATCCGTCATTTCTGATATAATTTTATTGAATGGTCTTTTGTATGTTTCTTAAATTCTACTTGGCTGAGGGCCAGCGTAGCTGCGCCGCCAGCAACGCCGGCAGCGGAGCGGCCGCATTTATATGTTTGTTATATATGCCCAGCGCTGTTGATAGCGGGGGGCGCGAGGGGAAGATCCACATGCTTGTGTGGATCATATTCAAGTGCCGTCGGCTATGCTATACATGCCGACGCTGCACTAATGTAGTACCAGGCATATATGTGTGATCGTATTTCGTCGCACTGAATATGCCTGGGAATGTTTATTGCATAAACACTGCAACAAAGTGTTACAGTGTGTTCCCTTTTAAGTACTCTTGGTACAGTGGGTATTGGCTATATATATGCATACTACACCATATTCTAAAATCGGACGAACAAGCGATACATAGAGAGTCTTTGTTATATAGGGGTCGTCAAATTCCTTTGACCACCTCTTTATAAACCCAAGCACGCCCATGGCCTTATTTACCATGGTAGAAATGTGTTCAGAAAACTTTAACTTGGGATCTAGAAGAACACCAAGATCATCAACTAGGGTAATTCTCTCGAGAGAACCCCCGCCTAGTGTGTAAGGAGCCAGAAAGGCGCTGGAGCGATGAAATGTCATTACTTTACATTTCGAAGCATTAAGGTATAACAAATTTGCACAACACCATGACTGAAAGGTATTAAGATCGGATTGCAACCTGGAGTGAGATAAGCTGTCCTTGAACTGGACACACAGCTTAACATCATCCGCATACATAAGTACTCGAGAGTATGTTAATACCGAAGGCAGGTCATTTATAAAGAGTGTAAAGAGTAGGGGGCCTAGATGGCTGCCCTGTGGTACGCCCGAAGTAACCATAACTGGTGAAGATAGGGAGTTTTTGAAGAGGACTCTTTGGGACCTGGAACAAAGGTAGCTAGAAATCCATCTCAAGAGATTGGGTGGAAACCCTAAAAGGTCAAGTTTTTGTGCTAGGAGAGTGTGGTTTACAGAGTCGAATGCTTTACTGAAATCTGTGTAAATGACATCCGTCTGTAGATTACCTTGGAAGCCTTTAATG
The DNA here is from genome assembly GCA_963969585.1 of Drosophila helvetica. Classification (NCBI taxonomy): domain Eukaryota; kingdom Metazoa; phylum Arthropoda; class Insecta; order Diptera; family Drosophilidae; genus Drosophila; species Drosophila helvetica. The sequence goes on along the minus strand of OZ018403.1, from coordinate 20,830,759 downwards.
ATAAAGGAGGTGAACTCCAATAAATTCGTGGTTGTTGATCTCCGCCTTATAAATCCATGCTGGGCTGGAGATATAAGTGATCTGCAAAGATGCTGCAGGTGCGGAGTTAAAATTTTCTCAAACACTTTAGGAATTGCGGATAACTTTGATATACCTCTGTAGTTCTTCGCGTCAGACTTACTACCTTTCTTATGGAGAGGAATAATGAACGACTCCTTCCATATGGAGGGGAAGCATGAAGAGTTAATGGACAGGCTGAATAGTTTAAGCAACGGTCCACACAGAGACTCGGCGCAGTATCTAAGTACACAGCCGGGAACTCCGTCCGGACCCGGTGAAAACACCGGCTTAACTTTCCGGAGGTCAAGAAGCAGAGAGCTTTTATTTAGCAAGGGACTGAAGATGCCGTTCGACCTGGGTAAACCGTATGGGTACGGCTGCCCGGAGTAGCATTCCTGAGAATAGGTTATTTGGAAGTATTGGGCAAAAAGATCGGCAATTGCCTGATCAGTTTTTGCCGACGTATTAAGAAATGATAGCGAGGATTGATGAGCGGACGTTTTACGCTTACTGTTTACGAAGCTGTAAAACTGCTTAGGGTCCTGAGAAAAACGTATCCTGCATCTAGATAGGTAGTTCTTATAGCACTGGGAATTAAGAACTGAAAAGTTTGACCGAGCCATTACATAGCGAGAGAGAGAAGAAGGAGAGCCAACTTCTTGAAATTTTTTGTAAAGTCTTGATTTTAAGTTTTTTAGACTGGATAACTCTTTGGTAAACCAAGGCGGCTTCCCAGATCTAATAGGACAGGAAAGTGGGACACAAGACTCAAAAAGTGAGTCAAGTGCCTCATAGAAAATGTTTGTGCATATTGTAACATCAGTGCACAAATACAAAGCGGACCAATCAAAATCCCTAATGAGGTTATTAAGCTTCGCAAACTCGGCTTTACGAAAGCAGCGGACACCTTGAGGTAGCCTACCCGACCGATCCAATGCGGTTGGTCCTATATCGAGCGACACTTCAAGTGTAGGATGGTAGGCGTCTTCAGGTATAGTGAGCGGAGGGACTCGGGTTAACAACGCAATGGTCGGATCCGTTACAAAGCACAGATCAAGCAATCGACCCAGGGAATTTTTCACATGGTTGACTTGAGACAGGGATAAGTCGAGTAAGCCGTCTATAAAGTCATGTCGTGACATGGGGACTAGGTTATTAGACTCGTTTACCGAAGACCAAACAGTTCCTGGTAAATTGAAATCCCCAAGAACTATCATATGATCTTTATCCGATAGCGAGGAAGAAACAGCGCTTAAGGCGGACAAGTGCTGCTCATAAATTGCGATATCCGAAGAAGGTGGAATATACGAGCATGTAATAAAGACTGAAAAAGCGGGAAGAATCAGTTTTATACACAGGAATTCCAGTTCTTGTTGAATCTGGACTGTAAAATGTTCCGACGTGAAGTTAGAGTCCACTGCAATCAGAACCCCACCTGCACGTCACCCCACCTATCAGAATGTTAGAGGCTTGCATAGTAAGCTCAGCACCCTGTATCGGGATAGCGTCGCATTTGCATCCCATGTAATTGTGTTCACCGAGACCTGGTTAAAGCCGGAAATTCTTAGTTCTGAAGTTTTGGCAGGTCGGTACACAACGTTTAGAAATGACCGTTCGTCTCGACGTGCAGGTGGGGTTCTGATTGCAGTAGACTCTAACTTCACGTCGGAACATTTTACAGTCCAGATTCAACAAGAACTAAAATTCCTGTGTGTAAAACTGATTCTTCCCGCCTTTTCAGTTTCTATTACATGCTCGTATATTCCACCTTCTTCGGATATCGCAATTTACGAGCAGCACTTGTCCGCTTTAAACGCTGTTTCTTCCTCGCTATCTGATAAAGATCATATGATAGTTCTTGGTGATTTCAACTTGCCAGGAACTGTTTAGTCTACGGTAAACGAGTCTAATAACCTAGTCCCCATGTCACGACATGACCACCAAAGCGTTGTCAACCCGAGTCCCTCCGCTCACTATACCTGAAGACGCCTACCATCCTACCTTCGAAGTGTCGCGCGATATAGGACCAACCGCATTGCATCGGTCGGGTGGGCTACCACGTGTCTGTTGCTTTCGTAAAGCCGAGTTTGCGAAGCTTAATAACCTCATAAGGGATTTTGATTGGTCCGCTTTGTATTTGTGCACTGACGTTACGATGGGCACAAACATTTTCTACGATGCACTTGACTCACTTCTTGAGTCTTGTGTCCCGCTTTCTTGTCCTATTAGATCTTGGCAGCCCCCTTGGTTTACCAAAGAGTTATCCAGTCTAAAAAACTTAAAATCAAGACTTTAAAAAAAGTTTCAAGAAGTTGGATCTCCTTCTTCTCTCTCTCGCTATGTAATGGCTCGGTCAAACTTTTCGGTTCTCAATTCGCAGTGCTATTAGAACTAACTATATAGATGCTGGATACGTTTTTCTTAGGACCCTAAGCAAATACTGATCAGGCAATGGACGATCTTTTTGCCAAACATTTAAAACGAACAACCTACTTACAGGAAAGCTACTCCGGTCAGCCGTATCCATACGGTTGACCGAGGTCGAACGGCATTTTCAGTCCCTTGCTTAATGAAAGCTTGCTGATTCATGATCTCCGAACAGTTAAGCCGGTGTTTTCACCGAGAACTAACGGAGTTCCCGGCTGTGTACTCAGGTATTGCGCCGAGTCTCTGTGTGGACCGTTGCTCAAACTATTCAACCTGTCCATTAACTCTTCATGCTTCCCCTCGATATGGAAGGAGTCGTTTATAATTCCTCTCCATAGGAAAGATTTTAAGTCTGACGCGAAGAGCAACAGAGGGATATTTAAGTTATCAAATATTCCTAAATTGTTTGAGAAAATTTTAACTCCGCACCTGCATCTTTGCAGATCACTTATATCTCCAGCCCAGCATGGATTTATAAGGCGGAGATCAACAACCACAAATTTATTGGAGTTCACCTCCTTCATCATTAAAGGCTTCCAAGGTAATCTACAGACGGATGTCATTTACACAGATTTCAGTAAAACATTCGACTCTGTAAAACAACTTGACCTTTTAGGGTTTCCATCCAATCTCTTGGGATGGATTTCTAGCTACCTTTGTTCCAGATCCCAAAGAGTGCTCTTCAAAAACTCCCTATCTTCACCAGTTATGGTTACTTTGGGCGTACCACAGGGCAGCCATCTAGGCCCCTTACTCTTTACACTCTTTATTAATGACCTGCCTTCGGTATTAACATACTCTCGAGTACTTATGTATGCGGATGATGTTAAGCTGTGTTTCCAGTACAAGGATGGTTTATCTCAATCCAGGTTGCAATGCGATCTAAATAACTTTCAGTCATGGTGTTGTGCAAATTTGTTATACCGTAATGCTTCGAAATGTAAAATAATGACATTTCGTCTCTCCAGCGCCTTTCTGGTTCCTTACACCCTAGGCGAGGGTTCTCTTTGGATAATTGCCCTAGTTGATGATCTAAGTGCTCTTTTAGATCCCAAGGTAAAGTTTTCTGAACACATTTCTACCATGGTAAATAAGGCCATGGGAGTGCTTTGGTTTTTTATTGATCAAAGGAATTTGACAACCCCTATATAACAAAGACTCTCTATATATCGCCTTTTCATCCCATTTTATTGTGTATGGTGCCCTCAGTACAAACTACACCGGGACCGTATAGAATCAGTCAAGAAAAACTTTTTAATTTTCGTTCTACGCGGCCTCAACTGGGATGCAAGTGTGAGACTGCCGTCTTACTCTAATAAATTGCTTTTGATAAACCTTCCATCCTTAGTTAACCGTAGAAAAATGCTTGGTTTAATTTTTGCGCACAACTTGATCAAGGGTGACGTAGATAGCCCTGACTTGTTGAGCCGCATAAACTTCTTTATTCCTGTTAGAAACAGAAGAAACTATAAACCGTTGTTCCTTCCGACTTGTAGATCGAATAATTCCTTGCATGAACCTTTTAGATTTTTATGCTCGGATTATAATTCTCTATACCATATCATATCCACAACTAATTGCCTTCCTCTTCTTAAATCACTTTATCACCTTTCTCGTAATTGTAAGTGTACAATAGTTTTAATGCATGCTTAGTTCCTTTAGTAAGATTAGTTCAAATTTTCCTCGAATATTAGGGCGCGAGGGGCATGCATGCACATTCGAACGGATCATGTTTGGTTGCCGTCGGTTATGTGAAAGACGCCGACGTTGCACTCCCGTCCACGAGTCATATCTGTGCGATCGTATTACCGTCGCACTCAAGATATTCCCGGTTCTTTATGATTACATAAACACTGCAACAAAATGTTACAGTGTGCTGACCCTTAAGTACTCTTGGTACAGTGGGTATTGCCTATGCATGCATACTACATCTCCCTCCTTTTGAAAAATAACGTAATATTATGAAGTGATTTTATTAATATATTGTAATATATTTTATTTTGAAATTTTTCTTACTAACAATATGAAAATGAAAATATGAGAATATTAAAAATATTTATGTTTTTATGTATGGCCATACTAAATTTGATGTTTGCTTTTTATTTGTATCGTCAGTTATTACTATATTATCTCTCTGACTTATTCCCGTTACTTTATACGGGCACGTATAATTAAAATCTAATTTATGACCTGTTTCGTTTTTCAATAAAACCTGATCTCCTGTTTTTGTTTTTCTTTATTTTTATTTTTTTTTTTTGATATATCATGTCTGTGGCTGTTGTGCGGTGGGTGTATACGCTCCACTTGCAAAAATTTGCACAAGTCATTTATTGTTTAATTTTCATATTTAGTTCGAATGTCCGAATCGAACGTCATCATTGGACCGAACTTCAATGCGATAATGTCTATGTGTCGTACTAGATGTGAGTTTTGGCATTTTGAGGCATTTGTTAATGTACTCATTATTCATTTTTCGAGTCATATTTGTTTTAAAGTAATGCTCTTCCAGTCCTTGGCCAAGGTTTTTATATGCCTTTTTATCGTCTCCTTTTTAGGATTATTGGGGATTCGTAGACAAAATGCTTCTTTTTATTTTTCATTTGGGTTGCCGGCTTGAGTAGCTACTCTCATTTTTTTCATATAATATATTTTGCCCATATTTTTAAAAGTATCAATCGAAATTCATTTAATGATCTTTAGCTCGGTACCTCTTTGAGTTGGGTTTTCCTATTAAACCGGCTTCATAAAGCCTTTGGAAAAATGACCTAGGCCAATAGCTCCATTAGTCTAAAGGTTGCCAATCTCTCTTGCAATAATCTTTTTACTATGTTCCTAAGGACTTAGCGTATTTACTATATGCAAGGTCACTACTTTTCGTACTTGAAATTACTCATGTACGTGGGCCTAGAAGCTTTTTAGTAAATTGCTATTAGCAAATTATCCTTTTTATTCATTCCCTGCGCAGGGTTTATTTTGTCTACTTTATGTCTTTGTTGCCTGGTAGTGACTTCAGGACTTTATTTCGTAAATCTCGTTTTTTTTTCGATGGTTATTTATAGTAACTCATCTGCAACATATTATGGATGTAATATGTGAAGTCATATTTTTGTTTCACTTTTTTTTATAATTACATCATAATTAAAAAATAATACATAAGGTTGCTTTTTAATTTTACAAAACGCTAGTGTGCTGTTTGTGTTTTGCTTTCATTTTTGTTTTAGTGTTGTCTTTTGCTCTGATGGAGTAGAATGATGGTTGTTCTGGATGATGTTGAATGTTCTTGTCATGCCGCGCTCGACGGGGAAGTCGACTCTACGCACTTATGTGTTTTTGTTGTTTGTGTGTGTGTGTGGTGGCGTGTGTGCAAGGGAAGTGCGAGCGTGTATTGTGTCGTCTGTATGTGGATGGGTGCAGCGTGTGTGAGAGTGTGCGCTCTGTCCGTGGAATGGCAGATAATGCTGTTCTAGTTTTCATCTCAGTTTTTTGTCGTTATATTAGGGATATTAAAAAAAAAAAAAAAATACATATAATATCATATCTCATGTGGAATAAATTAATTAATGCTAGAACACAGCACGGAGCCATCTCCCCCCACCCACACCCAAGAGATGAGCATTCTCTCCGCAAGGGTGTGGGCGTTGGAGGCGGCGTGAATGGTGGTCTTCTTGTTGTGCTGCACTCCTTCGACACGTCAACTTAACTGCCGGCACTACTCGCACTCGCCCTGCATCGTCTTCCTCCGTCATCATCCTCTTCCTCTCTTCCGCCCGAAGGCGGGTCGTCCACTGAGTTTTGGTGGTTTGCCGGCCGGCAAAAAGACAGAGATAGAAGACGAGGAGACAGAAGAAGAGAAGACTAGGTTGATTTTCTTTCGTTTTGATATTTTTGTATGATTTGTCAAATTCATTTTTTTTTTTGTTTATTTAATTCAGTCAATAACTTGTTCCATTCCATTATATTATGGATATGAATTATCTAATGAAGATCATTATTAACTTTTCTAATTTCTTTTAGCGTGGCCATCAATTTAAGTTCAATTTTATTTACTCTTTATTTGAATATTCATTTTCATTTCATTTAATTCGCAAGTATTGTCAATCATGTTTCATATGTGCATTCTTGGTTAAATTTTGTCCAAGTCATTTGCTCGGCTCATATACTTTTTCTTCAAACATCTATTATGAATTTTAAACAATTTATAAAAAAAATTTGCACACATGACAACAATGATGACTATCAACAATATATTTGTTAAATCAAGATCTATTTTAGTTGATTCTACTTTATTAATCATGTTAGCAGTGGAATCCACTGACTTAAAGTCTAATATACCCATGTTGGTTATAATTCTTGTGTTTCTATGAAAAAATATGCCATTTATATATGGCTTATTTTGGTATCATTTCCTAACTTACTTATATTATTATCCCTCATTCATTTTAATTGAATGTCAAAATTTTATGGGATGTTCTAATTCTTTCATTAATGTTTTTTTTTTTCGTATTTAGAATTTAGAAGAACAAATTTGTGAAAATATGAAGATAGAATGTGTTAGGGCATATGGCTGATTTATATTGGTTTTTGCTCTATATAATTACAATATCAGCCATATGTTTTTAGTAAAAGCCTAAAAGATATTAGTATTTTACAAGCAGCGTTTGCACGCAACGACTTGTGGGTAGGTTTAAAACTAAAGGCAAATGAGGCAGTAGCATTAATTAATGCTGCCCTTTGCGTTGCTTGCATCGCAAAGATTCACGTTTAGGTCCTCCAGTTGGTTTTTTAGTTTCTTCTGGTCCTCGCTGTTTGTTGCTGCCCGTAGTAGATCTTTGACCAACCTACGTTGCCGGAGCAGTTTTATCCTTTTTCCTCCCCGCTTCTTCTTTTGCTTGGGCTGTTGCGGCTGCTGGCGTGCCTGGTACTCAGCTATTGTGAGTGGGCGCGGTCCATCGGATGGAAAAGCCTCTAAAGCCTCCTTTAGACTCGGCTTATCTCTTTGCTCGATAGGAGCAGCGTTATGAAAATCCGGCTCCATTTTGTTTCCAACGATGGTGTAAGGGGCGACAGGCCTCTCATACTTGTATTTCTCCGCTGCATTTGTCCGGGGCCTATGGGCTCAGGCGTGGCCGGTGCCGGTCATCGCACAGGGTATGAAGTACGCTCTATGTAGCGTTGTTGGTGCCTCTTCAGGTCTTTATCTTCTTTTTTTTTTAGTGTTTTTTTTTTTTATTTTTATTTTTATTTTTTTTTCTTCTTTATTTATTGCAGGTTTTTATTGCGAACTACACTTTTCTTTTCATTTCTTTGCACTTTCGTACGGCCAGCAAAACTTCAAGCCAGTATGTCTAGTAGTTGCATGACTTATCAAAATCAATTAGAGTGTTTTTCCTTTTTGAAATTTTAATTCACACACTTATGTACAGATTCGGTTCAGATTCTGGGTCCTCCAGAACCCAAGTCACGGTCGCCATGTAGTGTTAGATAGATTTTGTTGGATTCAAAGACATCCGTCTTTCTTTAGTTCTCTTTATTTAATGCTTTTCATGCATGCACATTCGAACGGATCATGTTTGGGTGCCGTCGGTTATGTGAAAGACGCCGACGTTGCACTCCCGTCCACGAGTCATATCTGTGCGATCGTATTACCGTCGCACTCAAGATATTCCCGGTTCTTTATGATTACATAAACACTGCAACAAAATGTTACAGTGTGCTGACCCTTAAGTACTCTTAGTACAGTGGGTATTGCCTATGCATACATACTACAAAATAGATAAACGCCTCGACGGAGCCTCAATCTGCTAGAAGAAATTTTTCCGGGCACAGACTGGTAGTACACCTGTGGCGGCAGTAGACGTTCCTCAGGATGGGGAAATTTGTATTCCCAATTGATCAGTTTTACACGCGGGCTTAAAGATTGCGTAATATATTTATTTTACTTAAGGTAAAGGTTGAGAATTACAATATTGGCACAGAGGGTGCGATCTGCATTCATCGACTGTCGCTCGCAGACTTCATCATCGGCTTGTCGTTCATTGTCGCCGATGTGGTTCCTGAACTTATATATTAACTATATGCTAGGCTCAACTGCGCTTTGCGACCCGACAAGAGTTCGTCGATCGCTGTAGCGCCCAGAACAACTACGAAAGAGATGTAAACGCTGCTATAACATAGCCACATTATCCCCTTTGACGATAGCTTCTGTATAGTCTAAGCCAGACTCGTCTTCTCTCCAACTTTCGTGACTTCCTTCATGCCAATGGAACTGAAATCAAAAACTCAAACAAACGCTGTAACGAGAAAGTGCAATCTTTGATTGTTGTGGAGAGTCAATATCAGGATTTTGCTAAGTGTCTTGTATAGTTAGAGGGCAAAGCTTTGCAACTGATCGTTTAATAGTAGATACTATATGTAAAACAAAAACATTGATACAAAAAACATTCAACTTATATACTAACACTTTATAATAAATTATATTTTTATTTCATTTAGTTTCTAGAAAACTCACTCTCACTCTCTCTTCATCCCTCTATATTATTGCAACTTCAACTTATATAGTACGTAGAAGTCTCTGCAGTGCGATTCTAAATTGCATTCCGGTACCGATTGCCTTGATGGCGTGGGGAAGCTGATTCTAAATTCGAACAGCATATACAAAGAATTGTTTCATTGTGCATGTGTACTTGTATTTAAAGCTTATCATATTTTTAGTTCTTCTTGATGTACTAAACTTAAATCGTTTATATAGGTATGATAGCTCTTTGGTGTAACTATCCGAAGTAATATTAAGACCCTAAGGTTTATCCAAGATTTAAGTGGCATATCGAAGATTTTTAGCATTACATCAGAAATACGGTCAGTTCTTTGTCTATTATAAATATATCTCGCAATATTATTCAAAGCAACTTGCAGCTTGCGTTGGCTGGCGAAGTTGCAGTCACTAAATACTTCGATACCATAAAAAAGTACTGGTGTAATGTACATTTTCGCAATTGTTTGATTGATTTTTAGTGGCAAAAAGTCTTTAGTTAGATATATATTTCTAAGTTTTGAGGACTGATTTGTTAATATGATCATCCCAGGTCAACGTTTGATTAAAGAGAATACCTAAGTTGTTTGCCCACTCTACATATTCTATGGGAATATTTTCAATACATAATTTTTTTAGTGTACTAGTGTCAGACTTTTTATGACAATGCATTTTGACTTGTTTGGGTTTAATCCTAGCCCATTAATTTTTGCCCACTGAATTATACTTTTCAATTCACTGCTACAGACACGATTAAAGTCATTAATTCTACTAATAGGATGATACATATGAACTTCACAACACGACAATATACTCGGTAGATCGTTTACATACACAGAGAATAGAAATGACCCTAGGACGGATCCTTGAGGAACACCGCGCTTGACACTAAGAAAACACGAGTACACATTATTAATAGACACAGACTGCCTTTGATTACTCAAGTACGATAAAAAGTCTTGTTGCAGAACACAAAAAATTACATAGACGACTTAGCTTAAAACAAAGAATTTCGTGGTTAACCGTGGGAAAAGCTTTAATATAATCTAAAAGGGTCTAGAACGTTATATTGGCACTGTCCAGTTTTTGTCTGATGCCTTCAACTATGTTTATTACTGCTGTTGTACAACTTCTGCCCACCCAAAAACCTGATATCACATCATCACAGTTTCTATAGAGATTTTCGGGTACGCCCTCAAAATAGTCAGTTTTAGTCTTGTCAGGTACTTTGCAGTCTAAAAACTTGCATCGACAAAATGTTGTCCCACAATCACTATATATGTGAGCGCATTTCCCACGTCGGCCGATGAATCAATGCAGTGCTCCAATAAATGCGGTTGATGTCAAGTCCCCCACCGGTTCCAGGTGGATGGCCTTGGTCACCAGGCAAATAAATACAGCGATGTAGCCTTTGATCGCTTTCCGACCTCTTCCTTTAGAGGGGGATATTTTGAACGTTTCTACGTAGTCAACTCCGGTGGCTTTAAGTCCTCGATGTGGCCGAATCATAACCGCGGGCAAGTCACCCATTCGCTGACAAGTGGTCTTGGGATTCAACCTGTAAAAGACAATACATTAGTGAATTTCCTTCCGCAAAAAATTTCACCCGTTAATTATCCAAAACGTTTTCCGGATATGGTTTAGAGTTAGCGCAGCGTCCCCATGCAGCGTACTGACATGGCTAAATCGTACGACCAACGTTGTGAGTGGATGCTTGTAGGGAAGGATGTACGGGAGTTACTCCTCAATCGGCAGTAATGCATCCCTCAAACGACCTCCAAGCTGAATCATCTTTTCCTCCTTATCAAAATAAGGATTGAGCGGCAGCAACGAGCTTTCCAATTGGCACATTCGGACGACACAGGAGAATCCTCCGCGTAGCTCGTCAGAATTGAGAAACGTAACCTTTCGATCAGCTCGGATTGCAGGCAATTCCTTACAAATCGATTCACGTATGCTAGGGTGGGTTAGGCGTGTAAGTGACAAACAACTCTCCAGTATGGAAGGGCATCGCTCTTCCGTGAGGGATACAATGCTGCATGCAACCTTCTTAATTTCACAGCTCACTACTGTGTCCATTTCCTGATCTACTATTATGGTCGGCCATCCAGTTTCAGGCGACTGCAACCATCTCGGCCTATGCCCCCATAATTTTCATGCCGATAATTTCGTCACACTGACTCCACGGCTTAAACAATAGATAGATAGATAGATATTTGAATATTTTGGCAGCCATAACTGATGCACGCAACTCTGCTCACAGAATGGTCAGCTCAGGCGTTATAGGTGATACCTTACCCTTTGCTAACACTAACTCCGCATGGAAAGAGTGTATATACCGTGGTATATGCAGGTTCGACAAGTTGGACAATTCCAGCGTAAATTTGCTACATTCCCTTTGAATAGGTAACGGAACGTGGTCATCCCAATCAAGTTTGGTCTTCCATAAGGTTTGCAGAAGGCATCTTCCAACTATTGGTACTGGGCTCAACCATCCCATCGGATCGAATAGCCTTGCAATCGTCGATAATATAGTCCTCTTCGTTGGTGTACCTGTCGGAATCGGAATTCGTCTTCACTCGGGTTCCAATAGAAGCCCAATGCACGTATCCTGTCGTTGCCCTGCAAGTGCAACGGTCCCATGGTCGCCCGGTGCTCCAGAGGTATCCCGTATAGCAGCTGTTGGAATTTGCTAGCCCATTTTCCTAATTCAAACGTTCCACCTCTCATCATTCCGATGACTTGCTCTTGAATATCCTTAGCGGCAGCCACACTGTCCGCTCCTGATAAAACGTCATCCACATACATTTGAAGTATTAGCACATCTGCAGCCAGCGGATAGTTATGCGCTTCATCTTGGACCAATTTTAGCATAACCCTAATGGCCAAATATGAAGCGCAACTCGTGCCAAACATAACTTTGCAACAGGCGTATTTCTCAATTTGATCGCTATCATCCGATTTCTCCAGAATCCTTTGATATTGAGCTTCCCTCTCATGGATATTGATGCATCTGTACATATTTTCCACAACTGCCATGAATTCCGGTGTAGTTTCGCTCAGATTGCCAATACTTCAATTAACGATATCCCGTTTCTCGTTTTCATGGATCTATCGAATACAACGCGCACCTTCGTTGTCGTCAATGTATCTTTAATTACGGGATGGTGTGGTAAGTAGCAATGTTTGGCTCCCCCCTTTTTCACCAATGCCCCGTACTCTTCGGCATCGTCCCAGTGGGCGGAGGCCCTTTTCATTTGACCTAATTCCAAATATTCCCGAATTTTTCGCGTGCATACCTCCTTCAAATTGGCATAATTACTTAAACGTTTGTCCAGATGGCACAACCGCTTTAACCGCTAGTGCTGACTCTTCTTATAATGCTTTCATTTATACCGTTTATCATATTGTTGATAATAATGCTTCCAGAAGAGTGCATAGCTCCTATAGGCTACCGTGTTATAGGGTATTGTGAGGTAAGAATATAATATAAGAATCTGCGTAACGAGTTTTTGAATGATTAAAGAAGACCCGCGACTCTGTTGACTTGACCAGGTATGTGCAGCATAAGCGGGAGTTTTCTTTTCTAAACAAATTCTTATATAATCGGTATATTGCCGACGTTAAAAGGGGACTTAAAAATAACCCCAGGCATCCGAAGGTATGGTGAAACGGTTGCATCTTAGCCGTTTAATAATCGATCCCTCCCACTGTGCGTTCGTAGCCAAGTTGCATCGGTTGGGGATTCACTCGAGCCTGCTTCGTTGGTTTATGTCATATCTTAAACAGCGAGAGTATGTTGTATTGGTGAATGGAAAGCAGTCGGACCTATATCTGGTTACTTCCGGCCTTCCACACGGGAAGTGATCTTTGTCCGCTGTTCGCTATTCTCATCAGGAAATTTTTGAAGTTTGCATACAGCCATTGTAATTTTCAATGCCGTTGTCGTCCTATGAGTGCAGATGTCGCCTCGTGCACCTCTCCTCTCTCGAGGATCAAAGAACTATTGCGGCTCAGTTATTTGTCTACGATTTATTACTGGGTAACATCGATTGCCCTGACTTCCTTAGTTTGATAGGCTTCAACACGCCTGCCAGGAGCCTTAGGGATCATGCACTCTTTGTTGTTGATCTACACCAACTACGTATATAATGAGCCAATATAGGGCTCTTCGCCAGTATGGTGCGCTGCCATTTAGGATGCTTTTCGACTTTTGCCATGGGAAAGGAGCGATGTAATCACAGCATCAGCAGAGAAGTAAGGTTAGCGAGGTAATCAGAGCCTCAGCAGAGAAGTAAGGTGAGCGAGATAATCACAGCCTCAGCAGGGAAGGAAGGTCGGAAAGGGAAATGTTGTTAAAAATGTAATCGATAGTTCCCATTTAATAAGCAACAATAATCTGGCCACACTGCTTTGTATGTACGTATAATGTATGGTTCTCATTTCCGGACACACTCAAATAAATGTTCAACCGAACCACTACGCATCTCTCAAATAAACCCAATATATTTCCAACATTGGTTATGGGCCCAGAGTTCGTTGTTTTCGGTTTTATAACTGACTAGAAAGCGTCTAAGTTTGAGTGTCGCTTGTGCTAAATTGTCAATAGTTAGTATCGTTTGCGAATTAACACGGAACAATTAGCCAACACGAATTTGTCAAATCAAATCGAAAAACTTGATGAAAACAATTACGGTGTGTGGAACATGGCCATGAAAAGTGTCCTAGTAATGGCAGACTTATGGGATGTAGTGTGTGGAAAAAAGATTGGAGAAGATGACGCATCTGTTCAGAAATGGGAAAAATTTGATCAGAAAGCAATGGCGTACATAACCTTAAATATTAAGGCATCGCAGTTTGTGCACATAAAGACGTGCGTAACATCTGAAGCTATGTGGAAAAAATTAATGGAGCTTCACATGCCAAAAGGCCCCATTCAGAAAGTGCAACTTTATCAAAAACTAATTCGACTAAATATGCAGCAGGGCGATGATGTGCCCGCCTATGTGAATTCTTTTGTAGAGACAATTGAAAAATTGTCAGAATTGGATATAAAACTCAACGACGAGCTAAAAGTAATTATGTTACTAAGCAGTTTGCCCGATTCATGGGAAAATTTTGTAGTCACGATCGAAACGCGTGACGAGCTGCCAAAATTTGAAGCTGTTAAAGTAAAAATGATAGAAGAAGGCACTAGAAAACAGGAAAAAGCAGAACGCGAAAATCATTCGACCACACAAGCAGTATACACACATACACAGCGCAGATCGCGAGAAGACGAGAATGTCGAGAAGAACGGAACAAAGAACGACGGGAACATAGGCGCAAAGCAGTATTTGAATGGAAAATGTTTCAAATGCGAAAAAACTGGTCATCGAGCAAGCGAGTGCAGATCCAAGAAAAAGGGTAGCAAATCAAGTGGATAAAGAGAACAGGCAAGCAGTTTAATGCACTGTTTTGTCGGAGAGCAGCAAAAAAGAGTTTGGTGCGTAGATAGTGGCGCAACATCTCACATGTGTTGCGATCGCAACATTTTCTTTAACTATGCTGAGAAGGAAACATCGATAATGTTGGCTACAAATAAATTCGTCTCATCACCCGGATCTGGCAATGTTAAAATTCAAAGTAAAAATATGATAATAAACTTGCAAAATGTGTTATATGTCCCTGAATTACATATGAATTTTTTCTCAGTGAGCACAGCAGCTAAATTCGAGAATTCCACTACATTTATTGGAAAAGTGGCACTGATTAAAAATAAAGAAGGAGAAACCATTTTAAAAGCCAAGCAAGAAAACAACTTGTATGTGTACAAACAGTGCTCAGAAAAAAGTGCAGTTTGTTTGTTGAACACAGTTTCGCCGGAAATGAAGTGGCATAATAGATTTGGCCATCTTAATTTCCAAGATTTAAAACAGCTGAGCGAAAAGCAGCTTGTTCATGGCATGAGTGTTGAAAAATGTTAAATGGAAATTAATTGTGATACATGTAACAGGGCAAAAATATGTACATTGCCTTTCCAACAGAAGTTAAATCGTACAACGAAGCAAGTGCTTGAGCTAGTGCACACAGATGTATGCGGCCCAATAAATGTAAAATCGATCGGTGGCAATCGCTATTTTGTGACATTTATTGATGACTACTCGCGCAAGATATTTGTTTACATTATGCACGCGAAAAGCCAAGTTTTTGAAAAATTCAAAATATTCAAAAGTTTTGTGCAATGCCAAACGGGCAACAAAATAAAGCCTGTGCGCAGCGATAATGGAACAGAGTATGTAAACAAGGATTTTTCAGATTTTTTGAACGAGTGCGGCATGCAAAGGCAATTGACGGTTCCCTACACCCCTCAGCAAAACGGTGTAGCCGAGAGAGCCAATCGAACAATTGTAGAGATGGCAAAGAGTATGCTTATCCATGCAAATCTGGATGAGTTCTTGTGGGCAGAGGCTGTTACTACGGCAGTTTACATCCGCAATAGATGCCCCACAAAGGCCTTAAACGGCGGTATACCATTTGAAGCCTGGAAAGGACGCAAGCCGTCAGTAAAACACCTGCGAGTATTCGGATCTCGCGCATTTGCTTTGGATAAGACCAGAAGAAGCAAATTCCAGCCAAAGGGCAAAGAATATATTTTTGTTGGCTACTCCTTAGCTGCAAAAGCTTACCGGCTGTTCGATCGAGAGAAGCGGACAATAATTGAAAGGCGTGATGTCAAATTTGTAGAAGGTGAGTTTGACACAAAAAGCATTGCGAATTGTGATATTTCATATAGAAATGACAATTTCATGACAAACATACTTCGCCTTGAGTCAATTGAAGTTCCAGATCAAAACTCAGATGTACCTTTAATAGCCGATCATTCAGACTCAAGCAGTGACTCCGGCGAAGAAGAGGAGGAGTTTTTGAGCGCAAGTGAACCAGACGAAAATTACGTGAGCGGCCAAGCACCGCCACAAGAGAATGCAGTAAAGCGTGGGCGTGGCAGACCCAAAATCATCCGCAACGGTCAACCTGGACGACCGAGAAAACAGTACCAGGCAGTGCTCAATAGTCTTCTCAATCAGGTGGATGACACTGAGACACCGCAGTCAGTTGCTGAAGCATTGCAAAGCCATTACTCTAAAGATTGGATAGAATCAATGCAAACGGAATACGACGCTCTACAGGAAAATAACACGTGGTCATTGTGTGAACTGGAAAACATTTTCACCTGTAATTCGGTATGAGACCATTCGCATGTTGTTCGCGATAGCTGCAGAAAAACAGCTATATATGCACCAACTGGATATATCAAATGCTTACCTAAACAGTAAACTTCAGGAGACTGTGTACATGAAGCAGCCTCAGAATTTTGTCGACAAGCATCATCCAGAAAAAGTTCTAAAGCTGCGTAAAGCACTTTACGGACTCAAGCAATCCGGACGTGTCTGGAATAAAACGCTGGACGAAGTATTGTCTTCCATGGGCTTCAAGAGATGCAAGAACGAGGCATGCTTGTACGTCAAGAAAGATAACATACAGCTATATTGCAGTATACGTCGACGATTTAATTATTGCGTGTCCAAACAAAAAAGATATAGCCGTAATTAAGAAGAAGATCGCATCAAACTTCAAGTTGCACGATGGCGGCCCCATAAACTATTTCCTAGGAATGGAAATCGAGCGAGACGGTGAACAGGGTTCGATTTCGCTTTGCCAGAAATCGCATATTCAAGGACTATTGGAGACGTATGGCATGAGCAAGTGCCGTCCAGTCAGCACACCGCTCGACCCAGGTTATCAAGTTGACTGCATTAACGATAATTGTGTCAAGGTGAATATAACACAATATCAGTCATTAATTGGTTCCCTTATGTATTTAGCCGTCTTGAGCCGACCGGACATTTTGCACGCAGTAAGCAAACTGTCGCAACGAAATACCGATCCCCATGCAAAACACATTCTAAGGTATCTGGCTGGTACGAAGAATTTGGCCATCACATATCGCAAGTGTGGCGAACCAGTAAGAGGCTTCGCAGATGCAGATTGGGCCAATGACAGGCTCGATAGAAGATCTTATAGTGGCTACGCATTCTTTCTAGCAGGCAGTGCGTTTTCTTGGACTTCAACTAAGCAAACTGTTGTCGCATTAAGCAGCACTGAAGCTGAATACATAGCTCTATCTATGGCTGCTAAGGAGGCCGCTTATTTACGAAGACTTCTGAACGAGATTGGTTGGTCAACTGTTGCAGAGCCGCTAACCATCTATGGCGACAACATAAGCTCGCAGCATATTGCCAAAAATCCGGTACACCACAAACGCACCAAGCACATTGATATTAAGTATCATTTTGTTCGCGAAAAAGTAGAATGTAATGAAATAATACTGGAATACGTATCCACAAACGGCAATGTTGCAGATCTACTGACAAAATGTTTAAGCAAGCAAAAGCACGACGATTTTGTTAAATTACTTGGAATGACAAAGATAAACATGCGTTAGTTTAAAATGATTATATGTAGCTTAAGAAGAAGTGTTAAAAATGTAATCGATAGTTCCCATTTAATAAGCAACAATAATCTGGCCACACTGCTTTGTATGTACGTATAATGTATGGTTCTCATTTCCGGACACACTCAAATAAATGTTCAACCGAACCACTACGCGTCTCTCAAATAAACCCAATATATTTCCAACAAATGTATTAGCGGACAACTTTAAAAGTAGACTACCTCAGGCACCAGAACTATTGTCAAAAATATTTAGGTTGTTACACCCAGGATGTTCCGAATTGGACTGCCCCGGTTCAGTCTGACGGCCCTCCTTTTAGTGCTGAAAGTCAGCTCTTGGTCTTCGGGTTTGGGGCTAGCACGTTTCGTTGCTCTTAACGCGTTCCGGGTCTAAGCTGATAGTGTGGCCCTTATGGGTTCTGCTTTGGTCACACTGGCATGATCGTTTGTTAGTTGTTGGCTGGTGCTGGTCACGCTGGTGATTGGTGCGCACGCTTGTTCAAATTCGTATTGTCTTCTCTTTGCCTAATTAAAACATCGATACTAAAATGTGAGTGAATAGGTTATTGCCGCAACGCGTGCACCAAATTGCATGCGTTTTTTTTTAAATGATAGCCAGAATATGCGGCAAGGTTTTTATTAAAATAATTTTGTACTTTTCCATAAATAGGGTCCTTAAATTTGCGGATTGTCGGTACCAGTAATGAGCAAAACATTGCTTAAACAAATACAAACATTTTTAAAAGTACAATTGTTACGTTTTATTTATTTGCCTTATTCACACAAAGGAATTGGAGCATTTCTAATTGAAAATTGATCATCTGCCATTAAAAAACCTCCTGGCTTCTCGCCGTTTGCTCGAGAATATCAGTTATTCTTGTAATTCTTATTCATTATTTACATTTTCAAAAATCAGTTATTTTTGTCAGTCATTTTTTTAATTTGTTTGTTTTTTTTATTTGACTCTGCAATGACCAGACACTGCAATGTTGTTTTTGGAAAGGTTATATGTTTTTACGTCGACTGACGTGAGCGAAGTTGTTTACATTTTTGCAATGAATTTCATTTTTTTTCCGTTATGAATGGCATTTTTTCAGAGTTACATTTGAAAACCATCGGCTGAATGACGCATAGAAACGTGCGGTTTAGGAACATGCAAAAGAGATGGTGGAACTAACTGAGAAACTTCGGACCGGCAAAACATTTCGGACCATCCCCGAAATGGATGGCGGATGGTCGCCTGGGGGAACAGGCTATAAGCAGAAGCAGAATAATAAAAAATATTGCAAGTTTTAAAACACTGTATTGAAGCTTGCGTAAGGGGGGATTAATGCTATTGTACCGTGCAATTGCATGCGCATATATGACCTCTACTGAAGGATCGATCATATGTGGTGAAAAGTCACATACTTCTAGACGTGCACTCTGCTCTAGATCTAGAGAGGATATACTAAAAAAAAGCCGTAATCCCAGGTGATACCAAGTTCCGTGCTCATATATGGCCTCCGGATATCTTCCAAGTTATTGGCATATAGCCCTTCCCCATTACACGTGGGATCAAAGTGAAATTGGCCTATTGGCCCAAATTTAACCGTTGCCAGCGGCGACGCCTAATGGAAACGACCTGGAATCGCCCAAACGGAGATAGCAACAGAAGTCGGATGCCCTACCCAACTTTAGTAGGGTGGCAAGAAAATGATTTCGGTTCCTGCTGAGGCTGTTGAACTCCCTATAAGGAGGCCACATAGTTCGCAGCGACGCCTATGCACCCGAGGAAGACGCTCCCGAAAAGCACTCTGGCGGATGAGCTCGATTGACGACCCTCGAAGCCAAACAGAGAAAGAGAGCCATGATGAAGCCAGTGGATATCACGATGAGAAAGGTCACGATGGCAGTGAGGAAGGAACCACTGGCTCCAATACCCATACATGAGAAAGTCGACCCTGCAGCACAGGCTCAGGAAGTAGCTCTACTGAACTCGGAAGCAGCTCAGCAAAGCCTAAGAACGCCATCATATCCCTAAGATGCTAATCATGGAATGCAGGTATCCATTGTCTCTGCTGACGCCACCTATATTCGATCAAGCTCATCTTTCATGACCATCTTTTCAGCCAGAGTGGTTCTAAAGAGTTTCTTCCTCGACTCCATAGGCATGACAATGAGGTAAGCTTTTCTTTCGGAAAAGTTAACATACCTTTACCTTAAAGCAAATGAGGTGCAAAAGACCACTCTGAAAGCAGAAAGGTGGTCTAGTCGATACCAACAAACCGACCGAAAGCGAAAAACAGCCCCGTGGCTCCCAATCCGACAACAGCAGGTGCTGCAGTTCCACCGGCAGCTACATTAGGCGGATGAGGTGCTTTTGTTGCAAAGCCGACCAGACAATATCCCATGCCCACGGAGACACACTAGCACAGACAGTGCCCAGCCCTCTACGGACAGCTGCCAAAAAGTTCGCCTTGTAAAAACGAAGAAGAAAGAGAATCCGCCGAAGATCTTGCATTCTTACTGTAGCGAACGGGGAAGGAATGTGGTGGTACAAGGCCTGCTTCCTACTAGCAATCTTACTATTGCAGCGCCAGGCAACGCTTTCAAATCTGATCGTTTCGTACTTCAAAAAGTTCTTTATTAACAGGTGTTAAGGTTCATTCACCAAGTCTGGAAGGGCAGGCACACACCTGTCACTACCCACTCGCAACAGGACTCGCACTCAGATGGCACAAGCTATACAACGTGAATCAGATAGAATCATGGCCCCACGCATTAGTTGCGCCAGGTGTTCAATGGGCCATAAAAAGATTAAGCTCTTGAAAATTTCCTGGACCAGACGACACATGGCCCTGCCACCTTTAGCATCTACTTGCACCAAACCTTGTCCATATATTCAGAAGCAGTTTCAAACTTCGATATACACCTCCGTAATCTCTTTCGTAGTGTCCAAACGCGTTTTATACCCGGTACTCGAAGAGTATAGATGTATATTAGATTTGTTGAAAAAATGGATGTGTGTAACACCCAGAAGGAAGCGTTTCCGACCCCATAAAGTATATATATTCTTGATCAGCATCAATAGCCGAGTCGATATAGCTTAGTCTGTCTGTCCGTCCGTCTGTCCTTCTGTCCGTCTGTTCGTCTGTCCGTCCGTCCGTCCGACCGTCTTCATTAGCGCCTATAGCTCAGAGACTGTAAAAACTTGAGCAACCTAATTTTATATCCAGACTTCTGTCCCATCACACTGTTAAAAGTGTATTTCAAAATTTCTCCCCGCCCCCATCCGCCCACACAAAAGACGAAAATCTGTGGCATGCACAATTTTAAAGATACGAGGAATCTAACAACGCAGAATCATAGACAATGACGGTTTCTATCAGAGTGTTGAATCTGGATCAAATCAGATCACAATGAAGAAAACCATTTCGAAATGCATCGTTCCCTCTCGCTCTCTCTCACACACCGGGGTGATAGCGCCCTGATCGAATTTTTTACGCCTAGATCTTAGATCAACCAAACTTTCTATCCAAGCTCTTTTGATATCAAACCGAGACGAGTTTGTTTCAAAATTTCGCCACGCCCCCTTACGCTCCCACAAAATACGAAAATCTAAAAACGAAAAACGCAGAATCATAGAAAATTACCATATCTATCAGAATGTTGAATTTGGATCAGATCGGACTATTAGTATAGCTAGAAGGAACAAATGAAATTTCAGTGGCCAAGCGCAGATTCATTCCCTCTCTCTCTAGCACACAGCTGTGTAGAAAAGACAGATGTAAAAAACGTATGTAAGCAAAAATGAAAAAATTGAAATATCTAATAGATAAAAATCTCCGAAAATGTTCGACTTAATTTTTTTTTATTTTTTTGGCTAAAATTAAATTTTTCCCTCTTGCGAACATGTAATAAATTACAACAAGCCCACACACATATATACTGACTGAGTACCGGGTATAAAGTAGAGCCGCGGCGTAGGCGCGGCTCTAAACGTTCTTCCTCGTTTTTCGTCTAATGTTATTAATTGTAAATTAAATCAACGTACCAACAGAAAATTCGATCACTTGTCTTTCTGACAAGATTCGCAAGCGCATTTTGTCTATTCATCAAACACGCATACATATGTATGTGTGTACATATAAAATTGCGAGCCCTTTTAGATCGATATGGCCATGTCGATCCAAAAGACGCTCGGCAGAACTATATATACTCAATAAATTCCAATGCTCTGCAGTAACACGAACCATAACGGGACACTGGCAGATCGGCATTCACGCCTCAAGACTGTCAATTCCCCACAACGACTTCTGCAGAAGATGCCGAGACGAAGAAGAGGAGGAGTCAGTCCACCACTTCTTCTGTCATTGCCCGGCTCTCGGAAACCGTAGACTCCGCATTCTTGGGGCTGCATTAATCACGGATATTTCAGATCTTTCCGAAATCAGACCAGGGCTCTTGTCCAAGCCACCGGATGGGGCTGCACTTAAAATGGCAACTATTGCTCACCACGGTCTAGGCAGAAAGAACGGGCTCGCGCCCATGCAGCATAACAATGGATCTTTAAAAGGTCCACGTGTGCTGGGGAAAGGTTCTCTCCCCAGCTACCCCCTCAACCTAACCTAACCTAAAGTGCGTTGGCTATTCAGGCCTCATGGGTTATTCCATTTCCAAACATAATGGCTTGTATTACTGTTGTGAGGCATGCCGGGTGGTTAATATTGAGATGGCCAAGTTCATGAGGCAGACGCGAAATGGCTTTAAGGAGCTGACCGTAGGCTTTAAAAAGTAGTATGATCAGCTCCTAGCCATGGAGTTTCCATTTAGCAGTTTGCAACTGCTAAATGAGTCTCCTAGGCGCAAAAAGCACTCCGCAGGATCTGCAAGATCCAACTGTCCCTAAGCCGCCCGTTGCCGAACAACCGACTCCGACTAATCCAATTGTGCAGCAGCTGATATCGCTTGCTACTCCAAGGGCAACGACAGCTGCTGGTGATGCAAATTCGGCTGCCGAATTTATCACCTCGGAGAACACACAACACACAAACTTCTGTATCGTCCGTGTCCGTCGTTTCCACCAACCAACTAGCTATCCCGTCCATTCCGATCCCACCAACAAATATACGACCCGGACCACTGGGTACTGCCATCAAAGGTACGAGGCTTGTGGTGCCAAAACCAAGATTGGTGGTGATCTCACCTAAACGACAAGTTTTTGTCTCACGGCTGGCCCCTGATTCCACTATTAGTGATGTTACTGCTTTTATACAACGCAAAATAAAAGCCGTCGGCTTAGAGTCGGAGAATTTTAACTTCTCTTATGCCAGGGAGATAGCTTCGTTCAAGATAAGCGTCTCCCCAACTAAATTTAATACCATTACCATCTGCCAAATTTTGGCCAGAGCACTTGGTGGTGAAGGAGTTTAAGGCTAAGAAGAAGGGGGCCTACCCCAATAAATCTCAAAACTCATCAGGTCTGTTGATATTGATTCTATTCTCCAGATCAATGATGGATCCGACTCGAAGCAACAAATGTTGATGTTGTTGAGTAAAGTTGTAAATTCGAACTGTATTATTTTAAAAACTTATGCACTATATATAGGAAAATATAAGGTGATTAAAACTAAGACCAACGCTAAGAAAAGGAGGGATGTGCGGCACTTGTTCCCACGCTCATCCCTTCAAATTACACCTACTACATGCAAACCACATGTGTTAATAGCTTTGGGTTCGACGTGACGAATGTATATGATTTTATGGTCGAACTCTATGTGTCCTTTTTTCTCAAGTAGCCTCCTTTAAGTGGACTGTATTATTTATTGATTGGCCTGTGTCGGTTCCTGGTCATGTTTTATGAACACGGTCAGTGCTCCATCCTCATCTTCTCATTCTACCTCCACCAGTCCACTAACATCCTCTCTTTTAATAACCCATCAGAATATTAGAGGCTTGCCTAGTAAGCTCAGTACTCTGTACCGGGATGTACATTTTACAGTCCAGATTTAACAAGAACTGGAATTCCTGTGTGTAAAACTGATTCTTCCCGCTTTTTCAGTCTTTATTACATGCTCGTATATTCCACATTCATCGGATATCGCAATTTACGAGCAGCACTTGTCCGCTTTAAACGCTGTTTCTTCCTCGCTATCTGATAAAGATCATATGATAGTTCTTTGTGATTTCAACTTTCCAGGAACTGTTTAGTCTTCGGTAAACGAGTCTAATAACCTAGTGCCCATGTCACGACATGACTTTATAGACGGCTTACTTGACTTATCCCTGTTTGAAGTCAACCATGTGAAAAATTCCTTGGGTCGATTGCTTGATCTGTGCTTTGTAACGGATCCGACCATAGCGTTGTTAACCCGAGTCCATCTTCACTATACCTGAAGACGCCTACCATCCTACCTTCGAAGTGTCGCTCGATGTAGGACCAACCGCTATAGGACCGCTCTCTCGCTATGTAACGTCTCGGTCAAACTTTTCGGTTCTTAATTCCCAGTGCTATAAGAACGAACTAACTCGATGCAGTTTACGATACGTTTTTCTCAATACCATAAGCAGTTTTACAGCTTCGTAAACAGTAAGCGTTAAACGTCCGCACAGCCATCCTCGCTATCATTTCTTAACACGTCAGCAAATAATGATCAGGCAATTTCCGATCTTTTTACCCAATTTTTCCAAACAACCTATTCTCAAAAATGCTACTCCGGTCAGCCGTATCCATACGGTTTACTGAAGTCGAACGGCATTTTCAGTCCCTTGCTTAATGAAAGCTCGCTGCTTCATGATCTCCGAACAGTTAAGAACTACCGGAGTTCCCGGCTGTGTACTCAGGTATTGCGCCGAGTCTCTGTGTGGACCGTTGCTCAAACTATTCAACCTGTCCATTAACTCTTCATGCTTCTCCTCGATATGGAAGGAGTAGTTTATAATTCCATAAGAAAGGTAGTAAGTCTGACGCGAAGAACTACAGAGGTATATCTAAGTTATCCGCTCTTCCTAAAGTGTTTTAGAAAATTGTAACCCCGCACCTGCAGCATCTTTGCAGATCACTTAAATCTCCTGATCAGTATGGATTTATAAGGCGGAGATCAACAACCACGACATTATTGGAGTTCACCTCCTTCACCATTAAAGACTTTCAAGGTAATCTACAGACGGATGTCATTTACACAGATTTCAGTAAAGCATTCGACTCTGCAAGCCACTCTCTCCTAGCACAAAAACTTGACCTTTTAGGGTTACCACCCAATCTCTTGAGATGGATTTCTAGCTACTTTTGTTCCAGGTCCCAAAGAGTCCTTATGTATGCGGATGATGTTAAGCTGTGTGTCCAGTATAAGGATGGTTTATCTCAATTCAGGTTGCAAACTGATCATAATAGCTTTCAGTCATGGTGTTGTGCAAATTTGTTATACCTTAATGCTTCAAAATGTGAAGTAATGACATTTCATCGCTCCAGCGCCATTCTGGCTCCTTACACCCTAGGCGGGGGTTCTCTCGAGAGAATTACCCTAGTTAATGATCTTGGTGTTCTTTTAGATCCCAAATTAAAGTTTTCTGAACACATTTCTGCCATGGTAAATAAGGCCATGGGAATGCTTGGGTTTATAAAGAGGTGTTCAAAGGAATTTGACGACCCCTATATAATAAAGACTCTCTATTTATGGCTTGTTCGTCCGATTTAAGAATACGGTTCTTGTGTATGGTGCCCTCAGTACAAAGTACACCAGGACCGTATAGAATCAGTCATGAACAACTTTTTAATTTTCGCTCTACGCGGCCTCAACTGGGATGCAAGTGTACGAGTGCCATCTTACCCTAATAGATTGCTTTAAATAAGCCTTCCATCCTTTGTTAACCGTAGAAAAATGGTTGGTGTGATTTTTGCGCACAACTTGATCAAGGGTGACGTAGATAGCCCTGACTTGTTGAGCCGCATAAACTTCACTATTCGTTGTTCCTTCCGATTTGTTGATCGAATTATTCCTTGCATGAACCTTTTAGAGTTTTATGCTCAGAGTGTTCCCTCTACCATATCATATATACTACAAATCCCTTCCTCTTCTAAAATCACTAATGTTTGCATACATACCTTTCTCGTAATTAGAAATTGTAAGTGTACGATAGTTTTAATGCATGCTTAGTTCCTTTAGTAAGATTATTTATAATTTTCCTCGGATATTAGTCTAACATCTATTTTTCCTGCATGATCGCGATTGGTTCGGTTAACGAGTCGCGTGTCATGCGGCAGGGAGGAGGGCTGCGTTCCGGCCTGGGATTCGCGCGTAACAGCATTTGGCTGGTGTCCCATAGGCCACTTGATGGTGCAGTGATTGCACATCAACGTCCAAATATAACTAAGATTTTAACAATACTTCATAGCAGGCGATTCAAGCGCTCTGATCAGAAAAGGGATTCGGGAATCCATCTCTCACTTTTACTTCAGGAACAATTCTCAGAATATCCAGCTATTCATGCAGGCTAACTACACTAGTCAACACGACATTTCCGCTGTGGCCAAAAATAGCTTTTTCTGATAGATTTAGGGATTTAACATTTTTTAAGGCACCGTTTTTTTTAAGAATGTTTAAAAAATCTGGTATTGTTCGGAGCAGAACGACAAATAATCATTTTAAAGTAAATGCCATCGAGCATCACTGTTTGGATTTGTTTGCTATTATCTAATATATGTAATATCTCTCTCGTCATAAGCTCCCTCCCCGCTAAAGCTTGCGCTCTCGTTTTGCGTTTTGTCTGATCAGAGCTTTCGGCTGCTGCTGCAGCCGGGCCTCTCTGCTTAGGGTTAGTGCAGTTCCGATCACCAAACACAATAAACATACATTATATTCTAAAATAACCTATCGTGCGATTTTTAATATAAACCTAGGTGATAATTTGATATCTTCCTCTAAACATTTGGTGACCCCGACGTGATCTGGAGTCTGCACCACGATTTAATAAGAAAATTGTCGATATCGTTCGGGCAATTTATTATTCGTGCAAGCTGTTTGTGCATAAATCGGTGCCAAGTACATAAAACACACAGAACAAACACATACAAAACGTACTGCAGTGATATTCAGTGACATTGTGCATTACCGGCATTTGGGTGCAGCTCAGTGCAAAGTTCATTTTCACGTTCCATAGCTGTAAGTAAAATCGGTCTTATAACTGAGTGAAAGATCCCCGCCAAGAAACGGTGTTGTTGCGCGTGTATTAGTGCAAGCGCAGTGCAAAGCCCTCAGAAGTTGAGGCAAAGACAGAACGAAAATCGAAACCGTTTGTTTGTCGTCGCTTGGCTGTTTCGGCTAGCCTGCGCATATAGGGTGTTATATCGTTCCCCTCGGAAAACTTCTTATAGTGTTTTTTTTGTGTGTAAGCCCTAATCTTGTGGCGTTAAAAAATGGCGGAAAATCATGATATGGTTCATGCTCTGACGGCGGCCAGTGAGGTGGACTTTTACAAAGCCAAAACGAGGTCTATTCAGCGGCAACTCGTGGCGATGAACAAATTCCTAACGGATGAGTCCATCCTTCAGTTTGACGAAGCTGACCTGCGTGCGCGATTAAAGCACCACGAAAAAATGTACTCCGAGTTCAACGCGGCACAGAGCAGCTTGGAAAGGCTCGATTTCACGGTGCTCGACGGTGACGCGCGGTCCGAGTTCGCGAACGTGTACATGCAAATCGATGCAAAACTAAATCGCGAGCTAGCAGCACTGGAGAAGGTGATCAGTGCAAACTCAACCACCATGCCTCATCATTTCGCTGGAGAAGTTTCGCTCAACGCATCAACTCGGAAGTCGAGGCTGCCGCATCTAGTATTGGCTCGTTTTGGGGGAGACTACGCAGACTGGCCAAACTTCTTCTCGATGTTTAAGACCGTTGTGGACAACGAGCAAGAGCTGAGTAATTTGGAAAAGTTCCAGTATCTACGTGCTAGCCTAGACGGGGTAGCACTAGAAACCATACGTTCCATTGATATATCTGATGGGAATTATGAGACTGCTTTGGAACTGCTCACTAATCGTTTCGACAATAAATACCATCATTTTCAGGCTCACGTAAAGGCGATATTTGGGTTACAAGGCGTTGAGATGGGATCTGCGAGGAGTCTTCGGCAACTTAGCGATAAGATCAATGCTCACCTGCGTGCGATTCGGACTTTGGCATCAACTGAGGAAATTTTAGATGGACTTCTCATACACATTGTGACGCATAGGCTGGACACCAGGACCCGGGAAAAATGGGAAGAAGACTTACCGTCCGACAAGCTGCTGACATGGAAAGCCCTTGCTTCGTTTCTGGAGAAGCGATGCAGGATGATGGAGAATCAGGAAAGTGATTTGGTAATCGAAACACCAAGCCATCAGGTGGGAGAAACAAATATCTCGAAAGATTACGTGTTGCTAGCTACGGCCATCGTTTTGGTGAAAAATCGTGCTGGAACGATTGTCCCATGTCGGGCAATATTGGATTCCGCATCGCAGCTCAATTTTATAACGTCTCGGGTGGCTGGTCATCTGCAGCTAAAACATCGGCACTCGCCCGTCTCGATATCTGGCATTGGAGAATCGTCTCTTACTTCGAATAAAGCTGTGGAAGTCGTCATGCAGTCTTAGTATGGCAGCTATAGTTCCTCATTCACGGCGGTCGTAACTAGGGTCATCACTGACTATCAGCCGCACTACGATATTAATGCTGCAGAATGGGATGTACCGAAGAATATCAATTTAGCTGACCCTTTGTTTTTTAGATCTCAGCGAATCGATAAGCTGTTAGGCGCTGGTATATTCCTTGATTTGCTCTGTGCTGGGCAGATGCATTTGGCTGAGACGCTGCCATCACTCCAAAACACCAAACTTGGTTGGATTGTCTCTGGAGGGCTGGCTCATACCACCAGCAATCGAGTCGCTCTGGCTACGACAACAGGAACCCACGCACCAAAGGAAGATGAGGATTCTTTGTCGAATGCTGTAAAGCGCTTTTGGGAGCTTGAAAATTGTTATTCATCGGAGGCAGCTGCATCGAGTGAGGATCTACTCTGCGAGCGTTTGTTCAAGGAAAACTACTCTCGGTTGTAAAATGGTCAATTTTCTGTTCGATTATTAGCTAGTGCTGGTTTTGAGGACCTTGGCGACTCATTCTGTCTCGCTCTTCGTCGTTTCAAAAGTCTGGAGACAAAACATTCCAAAAACCTCTCGCTGAAGGCTCAATATAGTGCGTTCCTAAGAGAATATCTGGATTTGGGGCACATGTCGTTGGCTTCTAGCACCATAAATGTGCCATAATTTTTCTTGCCGCATCATTGCGTGCAAAAACTCGACAGCAGCAGTACGAAACTACGTGTTGTTTTCGATGGATCTGCAAAGACCACATCAGGGCGCTCCCTCAATGACCTACTGCTGACTGACCCAACGATTCAGCCAAAAATATTCAACACACTACTTCGTTTTAGGTTCTTCAGAATTGCACTTTGTGGAGATATCTGCAAGATGTATCGCTTTGTTCGGATGTCGCACCCGGATGAATATTTGCAATGCATCCTTTGGCGCGAAAAGCCTACTGATGAAATCAAGATTTACAAGCTAGAGACCGTTACGTATGGAACAAAGCCTGCTGCTTTTTTGGCAATTCGTGCCATGCACCAACTATCGTACGACGAGGCTGCGTCATTTCCTATAGGAGCCCAAGTCGTGAGAAGGGATTTCTACGTAGACGATCTCATATCTGGTGGAGACACAATAGAGGAGGTGAATATGATCCGTCGTCAAGTAAAAGAGCTGCTGCATAAAGGACACTTTCCTATACGAAAATGGAGTTCCAATGAGCCCAGAGTGCTTGAAGAGGAGCCTACGGATGACAGGGAAAAACTGTTAAAGTTTCATGATGGAACGGATATAGCGAAAGCGTTAGGTTTGGTATGGGATCCTAGTTCGGATAACCTACTGTTAAATTTTTCGCAAATCATGCCAGAAGGCCCGCCCACCAAACGTACTGTCCTGTCTTCTATAGCCAGATTCTACGATCCGCTCGGTTTGATAGCACCTATTCTGTCCAAAGCCAAAATATTCCTACAGAGTTTATGGAAGGAGGATTTAGGATGGGATGATGCACTACCTGAACATTTGTCGGCAGTTTGGTCTAATTTGACATCGCAATTACGCATCGTTCAGAATTTCAAATTTCCACGTTTTGTCATGCTGCCGAACTCATCCCTCCAGTTGCACGCATTTTGTGACGCCAGCATGACCGCATATGGAGCTTGCGTTTACATAAGATCGAATATACAAGGGCAAACCGCATCTCGCTTGCTCTGCTCGAAGTTCAAAATAGCGCCTTTAAAAACGCTAACCATACCCAAATTGGAATTGTCCGCGGCGTTGCTCTTGGCTGAGCTCGTCGTAAGTGTGCAACAAAGTCTCTCATCTCCCTGTGATTTCCACTGTTGGTCGGATTCAACTATCGTGTTGTCTTGGATACATGAAGCCCCATCAAACTTTAACGTTTTTGTTTCCAACAGAATTGCGCAAATCCAGGAGTTGACCAAGGACATGGAGTGGCATCACGTCCCAACAGCTCTTAACCCAGCCGATGTCGTATCGAGGGGATGTTCTCCAATAGAGCTCTTAGATTTGAAATTGTGGCTAAATGGACCGTCGTACCTTTTATCGGACTCGTCAGGATGGCCTGCTCAGGTTCCGCAAGCTGTTGACCTACCGGAGCGCCGACAGACATCATTGGTTGGAGCAGTTGCAAAGGACCTCTCATGTGACAGAAAGTACACGAACTCGTTTGGCAAGCTCCAACGTGTCTTTGGATATATTTATCGTTTTATCTCCCTTCGAAGCAAGGAATATGTTCGAGCAGGTGCCGCGCTCACCGTGCAGGACCTTGCAGGTGGCACTCGTCTTCTAATAAGAAGTGTCCAGCAGGTTCATTTTGCTGAGGAGCTCAACGCACTCAACGCTAGTGCAGCACTTCCTGCCAAGAGCAAGTTGCTTTCTCTGCGCCCGATGCTCGGTGGTGATGGGCTTCTTCGTGTAGGAGGAAGGCTTCAAAACTCGAATATGGACTACGATGCAAAGCACCCAATATTGCTTCCGAAAGGTCATCCGATCACGAAGGCAATTATAACTTTCTATCATGAAAAGTAATTACATGGTGGTCCACAGGTTTTGCTTGCATCGCTTCGTCAGAAATATTGGCCTGTTGGAGGGCGGAAATTGGTGGCAAGCGTCATAAGCAAATGCGTTCGATGTTTTCGGACTAAGCCAATTTTGGCTGAGCACGTGATGGGAGACTTGCCGACGGATCGAGTCCAACCAAACCCCGCATTCCACACAACTGGAATTGATTTTTGCGGGCCGTTCTATCATAAAACTGATGTTCGAAATAGACCACCATGCAAATGCTACATTGCAATATTTGTTTGCTTTTCAACAAAGGCCGCGCATTTGGAGGTCGTCAAGGATCTAACCACAGCCTCATTCATAGCAGCATTGAGACGCTTTATCAGCCTAAGGGGCAAGCCTCGGACCTTGTGGACGGACAACGCAACCAATTTCGTGGGTGCAAGAAATGAACTGCTAGAGCTCAAGGAATTGTTTAACAGTGAGCCAAACATCTCCGTCATCGCTTCATTTTGCCTTAGCGGTGGAATCGACTGGAAGTTTATCCCTCCTCGTTCACCTCATTTCGGCGGGTTATGGGAAGCAGCTGTCAAGTCGGCAAAATACCACTTTTATCGAGTCGTCGGCGCATCAGTGCTAAACCTTGAAGAGCTTCGCACTCTCGTATATGAGATTTCGGCAATTCTTAACTCTCGACCACTTTATCCAATTTCAGAAGACCCAGACAGTCTAGATGTGCTTACGCCTGCTCACTTTCTAAAGGGCTCGAGCTTCACAACGTTTCCAGAGCCGGACATCACGAATCTCAACGCTGACCGTCTAAGTCGCTGGCAGCAGGTGTCCCAAATGCAACAAAACTTCTGGCGAAAGTGGAGCATGGAGTATCTGTCCATGCTGCAAGAGAGGAGCAAGTGGAGAGATTCTACGGAAAACATAAGGATTGGAAGCGTCGTCCTCTTAAAGGATGAAAACTTGCCACCACTCAAATGGCTTCTCGGCCGTGTCGAGGAGGCCATACCAGGCAAGGATGGAATCGTCAGAGTCGCAATGGTTCGAACAGCGACGGGTCTAATAAAAAGAGCCGTTGGGAAGCTAGCCGTCCTGCCCGTCGACGCTGGAGTTGAAAGCCGTGCTCTTTCAACGGGGGAGGATGTTCGGAGCAGAACGACAAATAATCATTTTAAAGTAAATGCCATCGAGCATCACTGTTTGGATTTGTTTGCTATTATCTAATACATGTAATATCTCTCTCGTCATAAGCTCCCTCCCCGCTAAAGCTTGCGCTCTCGTTTTTCGTTTTGTCTGATCAGAGCTTTCGGCTGCTGCTGCAGCCGGGCCTCTCTGCTTAGGGTTAGTGCAGCTCCGATCACCAAACACAATAAACATACATTATATTCTAAAATAACCTATCGTGCGATTTTTAATATAAACCTAGGTGATAATTTGATATCTTCCTCTAAACAGGTATTATTTTTCATATTTTTACATGACTTAAGCACCTAACATCTTCCTGTATTGAATTTTTCAGTCCTGAAAAGCTGATAAATGCAGCTATTAGTCGTACCTAAACATTGTGTAGTTGCATCTTACCGTCTGGAAGTTATTAAACTTTCAAATTTAATTATTATTCAATTTCGTCAAGTAGTGCTATCGATAAAAATCCTTGGATTTCGTTTAGCTTACTGGATAGGCAAGTAAAACCCAAACATCCTAGCCCAGTCTTCTTTTCGCGGTGCTGGATACCCGGATTTCACCAAAACATGAAAGAAAAAAAAAATTTTATTTTTACGTGGTTTCGACCATATAAATAGGAAACTTTGAAGTTACATTTAAAAAGAACAATGTATGTCTGGTTTTCCAGCCCGATAATGTTTATCAAATGCCTAAATCATAACCAGTGGTGCAGCTTAACATAAATTATTATTATTTCTTTACTCTTTGCACTGCACACTGTACAAGAATAGTGTTTACCGAATATGCTTACGAGCGGTAGCGGCCGTTCTTTCGCCTTTTTCGTTTCTGCAGTTACAGCATCGACTCATCTCTCGCTCTCAATCTATAGTTCGTGCTCTGCTAGGAGCAGATCCAACGCTCTCTTTCTACCGCTCTTTTTTAAGCTTCACTGCATAGGGTACGAGCAATTTGGCCCGTCAGCCCCTGCATGTTCTGGCATACATGCACTATCTTTAAACAGATAAGAACAAATTTGGATATATATTACACTAGCAAACTCGGCGAACTCCGTTTCGCCACCAGATGGCTTCGTTTTATGTAACATTTCGTTTGGTGATTAAAAGATGAAGAAACATTTTTTTTTTGTTTTATATTTGAAAAGGAAAAAGTTTATTTCATTTCACAACAGTAATAAATTCATTTCGATTACAAAAATTAAGTGTTTTTAGTTGAAGTTCTCTAAGTAAATGAAAGTGAATCCAAAGTAAATACTGAATCGAAGCGTTATACGTGTCCGCAAATTATCCGTTTAATTGAAGTGCTCTTTGGTAAACCACATTTTTTGTTTTGTGGTGTGACGTTAACACAAGCAAAGCGGATGGTTTCCCAACTCGGGAACACGTAACGTATAACTGACCATGTGAAAAACAATGATTTTCTAAATTTATCCCGCAAACACTAAGCGATTTTCCTTGCGACTTGTTAATTGTCATTGCGAACGCAAGGCGAACTAAAAATTGCAATCGTTTGAAGTCAAACGGAAGATCAGTCGGAATCATTGGTATTCGAGGAATACATACATTTTCACCTGCGTACTTTCCGTTAATAATGGTTGCCTCAATCTAATTCGGCATACGTCTTTTTACCGAAATCGAGTACCGTTGCAAAGTCACGGTGGATTCAAATTACGCAATATCATAATAACTGTACCAACTTTGAGTTGCAAGTTATGTGGTGGAAATCGTGGTAACTCCAGAGAATTCAAAAACTCCGTTGGATAATTTACTACATCATCGGGATATGTTATGGAATCAACGGATTTGTATGTCACCAAATCGCCAGCAATGTTTGATTGAATGGTGAAATTCAGTGCGTGTACATCATTATTCTTTGCGGCAAGAATTGCTCGTTGACTTAACCAAGCATAATTCTGATAATTCTCACTAATGTTTGGGAAAACATTTTCAATAAGAGCTAATTGAGAGTCTACAAATCGGCAAAAGTCATTGGTAAGAGTAATTAATCCAGATGTCGCATCAACTGGGACTTTCACATTTCCAACAGCTAACAATTGTTTGGAAAATTGTGCAGCACTTTGATCATTTTGAAGTTGAACTCTCATATTAGTGGTTAGCGATAATGTTTTTACGTTATTCCATAAAGGTGATGCCTTCAGGCAAGCATTCAATTCATCTGCAGGCGTTCCACGGGGAATTACTGGCAACGTCTGCCTAAAATCGCCTGCCAATAATATCATCAAGCCACCAAAGATGTTGTTATTTCTCCGAAGATCCTTCAGTGTGAAGTTAAGTGCCTCAAGTGATTTCTTATGTGCCATTGTGCACTCAACCCAAAAAAAAAGCTTGCATTTCATCAACCATTTTCCCATTGCACTGGATCGGGAAATATTGGATGTTGGAGTATCAATTGTGTTTAAATTGAGTGGCAACTTAAGCGCAGAATGTGCAGTACAACCGGCATCTAGAAGAGTCGCCGCAATTCCAGATGATGCTAACGCCAAAGCTTCTTCCATCTTGATGGAATAGTGACCAAAATCAATGAAATGACAAATGTTCTCCCTGTTCCTCCAGGTGCGTCCAGGAAGAATAGACCACCAGTATTATTGTCCACCGCTTTTATTAATGTTTCGTATACTTGCTTTTGCTGTTCATTCAGCAACGGCACATTATTTCGAACGAATTCCTGCAATGTATCAACATTGTATTGCAGCTCTCGATTTAATTCTTGGTTGAATGCATCGTGCATCGATCGATTTGGCGCAATCATTCCTACTTCAATCAGTAGCTTGTTTGCAATAGTCAAGCATTGATCCTCAATCAGAATCAATCCTTCATTGTAGATTTCATCGGTTATTTGGATGTCAGTATTATTCGTTTGAATGCGCAAGCGATGCAAGATATCTTCACATATGTCGTCTTTGTATTTGTTCCATAACTGAATTGGTTGTGAAGGAAAACATGTGGTGATGATAATTGCGAACAGCGTTCGTATTTGGCACGCATTTGATGAAACAACTGAATCCGCAAGTGTTAAATCCCAATCTGAATCGTTTTCCAGCAAACCCAATAATTGACTAGCTTCTCTATATGTTTGGCATTGGTGGCCATTCACAGTTTTCAAATGCGGAAATGATTTTGTTCCACGTACATTTACCAACAGCAGTCGCAAATAAAAACATTCATCATTTCTAGGATGAACAGTATACATGCGACCTAGTGCATCAGTGGAAAACACCTATGGCCAATCTGGAACTGGGGTTCCTTTTTTGCGACGTTTGAATTTCTTTGTTGATTAATTCCAAGTTTAATACTTGGGCATTTCAACGTACATCAGCGTCGCTGCGAATGGGGATGCTTCACACATTGCAAAAAAGCTAGTCAAAATTTTCGATGATGGTCTCTTAGCTCATTGTACCGCATTAGCCTCAGTGAAGTAAACTCTTTGGCCATTTTCCAAATGCACTGCGAAATGTACAACTGTGGGATATCTTTCATGAATTTGAAATGACAATAATCGCCATAGTGTTTTATTAATACTGACGTACCTGCCCATTTGGAAGTTGCAGATTTCCTCATTCGCATTTTCCGACGCAATACCAAACACCACCATGTCGCTGCCTTTTGTGACGTACTTGCACAAATATTTGATTGATTTGGCCGAATGACAACTCTCAACGTTTGCATGTGTTTCGAAAATTCGTGATAGCAGCGGGCAATATGGTACAATGAATTCATTTCCGATCTCAATCTCTTGATTTTGAACTTTAACTTTGATAGTTCGACCATTATCTTCTTTTGAACGCCGACGATAAACTGGATATCCATCGTTCCCTGTGACTGTTTCAGCAACTAACGGTCGCGGATATCGTTTTGTGCACTTTCCATCAGCCATGCAAGGCGATAATGGATTTAATGCACCGCACGGCCCATGCACCATCTGTGTCGTCACAATGTCGTGTAGATGGGGATCAGTGACTGGATCAGGAATTTCAGCTGATATGATGTCATCCACTTCATTTGAATGTAATTTGTTCAGCAACCAAATTAGGATATGAGCATGCGGTAGTCCACGCTTCTGCCATTCCACCGAGTACATATAACAACGTGTGTCACTAAAAACTCGATACTTATTAAGCACATCCATCATAACCTTGAGTTTTTGCTGAAATACTCTGGCGATTATGTCATGGCGATCTTGCGGTTTTTGGCCCGGTTCCAACTAACGTTCAATTTCCGTCCACTTCGGATTGCATGTGAACGTAATAAATAAATCCAGAGTTCCATAATTTCGCACGTACGTCATAGCGTCTTGAGCTTATTCGTGCATGTGGCGTGGTCTTCCGATATAAGATGATGGGAGAATCGTCAGACGTCCAATATTCAGAACATCACCATCTGAATGAATAGCATCACGCAAGTGTAGCTTTGTCTGATTGAATCGGATGAACGCTAAGCGTTCGGTCTCGACTTTGAAATACATGTCGACAGCGAATTGCTGGAATAGCCGACGGCACTTCAGAATGACATTCTCCTCATGTGTACGAATCATCATACGATACGCATAGTAATTCATTGCGCTTAGATTTTTATTCGTTGATACGCCTGAAAATGCTAAATTAAATAAATTGTTAATGAAAACCAATAATAGCAATAATTAGTGTGTGAATATTGTACCTGTAATTGGATCGACCATCTTCAACGTGATGTCGTATCCGTCTTGCCCTTGCCAATAAATGATTGGATATTGTAACACATCGTACAAACGATGTGTCTCGTTTACACGATGCATGATATTGCTTCTTCGCTGAACGACAATGTCTCGCGATTTAGTTGGATCGCCAACAATTATTGCAGCAACATCATTAACGGTGGGTGCATTATTCAATGCACATGTTCACCTGTTGGGGTACAATCCGCTCTTATGACAAATTTGTGCGTATCCGATGGCATTCGTTCCAATGCTGTTTTGAACATATTAACCACAGCATTATTAGCGTGAAAAAATGCCTGCAACTGTTCAATAATTCGTCTCTTTAACTGTTGTGTTCCCTGTATATTGCACCGCACATTCAGCTGATCCACCATCGACGAAATGAAATATATTTGCAGAAATTGATGCGGTTCATCTGGTGTTGGCACCATTGAACCATGCAAATGATATATTAGTCCTTGTATCTGTAAATGCAAACAATCATTTGTTGAAGAATACTGTGTAACTTCTGATTGTGTGATGGTGTAGTGTGTGGTGTATATGTAGTTGTTACGTGTTGCAATTCATTGTGTTGGTGTGAGTGATTGGTTATGTGTGTTGTATCTTTTACCTTGCAAGTCGGCATGAAGCCGCCTTCTCGAATGATATTAGCTCCAAACAAAGTCATGCGAAAGCAGTTATTGTATTCAAGGATGTGTTGAAGAAAATGTCTGGAATCGGGATCACTTCCATCGAATGGTTTCAGCGCCTGTGGTGTAAGTAATGGATCCAGTTTGACTTTTCCACTTGCGCAGCACAATCCAGCCGTTTCTCTTTTGAACTATAACGCAATGCAATATCGGCATATAGTCGTCATTGGTCCAATATCTAAATTTGCATCATCACTGTAGTTCGCAGTGGGATCATATTGGAATGCCAAGCGATTGTATGATGCCAATGATCTTCGTTTCCTCACGCGTT
Source organism: Drosophila helvetica (assembly GCA_963969585.1). Lineage (NCBI taxonomy): Eukaryota > Metazoa > Arthropoda > Insecta > Diptera > Drosophilidae > Drosophila > Drosophila helvetica. The sequence continues at coordinate 20,793,260 of OZ018403.1, read as the reverse complement.
GTCCCAATCGGGAATTTTCTCTTATTATATTTTGTCTTTCTTCGCTTAAGTTCTGTGAAAACACTTGTTGCAGGCTTACATGTCTTGTGCGGCGGCCTATGTTCGCACGTCGTCCTCTAGGCATTTTGGACTATGGACAGAGTGCTGAATTTAACCTCCAATTCACGATCCACATAATTTACACAGTTCAACTTACCACCTTAAAGACAAATGCCTGCTGTTGAAATTGAATAAAAATTTTCACAATACACGTGATTGATTTGATGGTTTCCGATTGAAATGTTAGGAAAGGAATAACAAATTTTTTAAAATTTTTTTTCACAATTTCACAGTGAACACAATACCGGTTTGTCACATGAAATTAACTGAGCAGAGAACAATGAGTAGCTGTCAAACAATCTATCATGCACCGGCGCCATCTACTTAAAATATTGGTTTGTAGTACATGCTATGTATCAGAGATGGCGCTGTATGTAAAAACAGATTTTCCCGCTTTTCTGTTGAAATTTTTCCTGATATAAACCTCACGGAGCCCGAGACCTTTCCAACAAATGCCAAACCGTGGAAATCGGTTCGTGTGTTCTGGAGTTATAGCGTCCGGAAGGAAAACCCGACTTATTTTTATATAGTAGATGAAAACCGCTCGACTCATTTATTAAAAGAACAGCTATTAAAAATGCTGAATAGCTTAACAATATCTGTCTGACAGCCAAACAGTTTATGCACGTAAATTCTTAATAAATCGCGGTCCATCGAGGGTATTTTTTACGATTTTAGGAGCATAGGGCTGTATATCGAATCCTTAAAATAAATGAATGTATTAATATTAATTCAACACGATTCAACACGTACACAACGTGTCCTTGCTCACCCTTGCTCATCTTGTTTTTTCCAAGTTTTCGGGTACTTTTGTAAAAGGGAACTTGTCCCAGCTCGTGCGTCCATGTAGATCATCTTGTATCTTTGGCTCCTTTTAGCTGTCTGCTATTTAACTTAAAGACAGTTAATTAATTTAAATTATGGACTTTTTTTTATTACCAAACGAAACTCAAATGAATATCAAGTTCCCCGCAAATCGCAGCATGTAAAATATTTAGTAAAAATACTTTGATTGATTTTATCTAATTTTTTATATAATATCTAAAATGCTTTGGAAAATGTGAGATGTATCATAAAATATACGAAAATTATGCACATTATTAACTTAATACTTAAAAAGTTTCATTAACATGGTAGCTTAGTTTATCTTGCTTTTATTATCACTAATTTCTTCCACAATACATAAAAATACATACGAGTACACATACACATAAATATTGTATGTACGTATATATATTATATAGAAAAATTTGTGCTTGCCATCGGTGAATCTTCCAGATTAGTAAACGTATATTGATTTTAATTGCGGCTTTAATTCCGGAGGTATCACTGGGCCGTGCTCTACTTTTCGAGTAACTAAGCGCTTAAATCGTCCACTAAATTGCTTACGAAGTCCTTTAAAGCCGTTCTTATTGCTTCCCTCCAGTAAATCCTGAAAAAAATACATTTAAAGTAAACATGTCTGATAAGTATTACAAAGTTGTGCCACATGTATGTATGCTCATTTCGATGGCCAACGAGATTTCTCAAAAAATAGGCTTGCACCAAACTGAGAAAGTCAGAAAACGCTAGAAAACTTATATCCTTCATTGTGGCAACGATAATGATAATATCAGGCAGGATCCGTTTGCCCTTACTTTTGCGCTTCAGACAAAACGTTCAGTTTTAGTTTTAAAGTGCTCATGTTTTCAAAACTTTTTGTCATATAGCCTTTTCCCACACAGCACATTAACGGGGAACGGTGGGATTTTTTGACAGATGTGAAACCTCGATTCACACAAGCCACCATCCACCATCTTCCATCCATTGAAAACACATCTGACAACAACAAGCCTAAGATTTGTGCTCTGCATTTTGTCAAAATTAAACAACAAATATGGAAAATTTAATTATTGTTTCGACTGTGGTTCAACAGCAACAAATGTTGTTGCAAAAATTGGTAGTGGGGAAAACCAAATAAATGAATTCGATGAGGAAGAATTCTTTGCAATGCTAAATTATTTTGGTTAATATATGCCAAGAATGTTCCAAATGTATTTCATTACAATTTACTTCAGATATAGATTCAACGGATCGAAGCGTCGGCAATATTGGAGGAAAAATCTAATGAAATTTGCCGAGTGTCGGTACCAGTAATCTGCAAAACATTGTTTAAAAAAATAAAAACATTTGTTACGATACAATTGTTTCTTTTTATTTATTCAACTTCTTCTCCCGAAGAAATTGGAGCATTTCGCGCGCAATTTAGTATGTTACGAACACCTTCTGAGGTGTTACGCACACATTTGTTATGCGTACACATTTATTTTTTGCCAACGTACCGATAACTAAATCGGACGCGACCGCTGATAGCACGAAAACGGAAAAACTTGCGGTTTCTGAAAATCGGAGCACTACTTTTTGCGTTTTTAAAAGTAAAACCAGAGCCTGTATTTGTTTATTTTCACTACCAGTTTCTTAACCCACTTCCTATTTTATTTCTCACGCACTTCTAATTTTCTCTCGCAAAACTTAACTTTTTCAATTTTGCTCATTCTTTATCGTCTTTCCGACTAATGGAGAACGGGAAAATTACATTAACTGCTAAGCTACACTGAGAGAGGAAAAGTGAGAGAGATGTTTTAGCCGGTTTTTCATGACTTTTATTAAATGGAAATGTTTCAACTCTCTTTCTTTCATGGACATGTACATTCGTCTATGAAGCAGCACATTTTATTACACACTTGTAATTCCACACTTTCAGCTTGCGATTGACCCTTGTTGGCAAAAAGCAGAATGATTTTCCTCTGAGATTATTTGGATTCTCTTTCCTTACCTCCTTTTTTAATTTGATCGATTTAAGACCGTGGCATCTGTGTGAAAAAAAAAATTATCACATGGCTAATTTACGAAAAAATAGTTTAAAATACACCGAACTTTAAACAATTTTTGTTGTGGGATAATGAAAAGACATAGCAACTTCTGGCTTTTATTGTCAAATTGGTTTATTATTTCTAAATAAGTTTATATTTTTGTATGCCAAAATTAAAAATGGCGGCTGATTTATGGCGGCTTTCGTCTACCTGTGCTCGAAACAGATGTTCCCCGAACTTCAAGTCTGCAGCCTCTTATAGTGAAATTAAATAAACAATGACTTAAATTTATCAAAATTTATACAAATATTGGCACTCCAATTTTTGTTTATTTTTTTCACTTTTTTTTACCTTGGACCACGGTTTAAAAATATAACTTTTCATTTGTTTAGGCTTATTATTGGTATAAGCCATACAAAAAAGAGTTAACTTCCAGATACAATTTATTTGAAGAGAATCGGATCAATAGATCAGAACCTGCTATTGAAGCTCGGACGCAAAACATGGTTTCGAGTAAAACGGGTTTAAAGTTTGTAGACAGTAGGTATTTCCGCCCGAGGTAGGTACGTTCAAGAAGCTCTAACTCAAGAAATATGTATCGTATCAAAACAATTCTTGCACACACATGTTCTACAAATATGTGGGTTTCATTTTTTGTAAAAATTTAATAAGAACCTCCCCTTAAAAATTGCTAAATGCTAAGGGCCGGTTTCTCGACTTCGTGTTAATATCAATCCTAACGTTAAAGTGTCGGATAACCAAAACTGGGTTTCTCAAAGGCTCATGCGACGGTTCTAACTGGCAGCCTGGCAAACTGGCTTGTGGTTTTATGCAAGTGACAGATTCCTTATTACGCCAGGGGATTTTTGTGGATTCAGTGTTGCTTCAGCAGTCCAAGCGGTAAAATAAGTCTTTCGATCGATTGAAATTATATTTATTTATGCGCCAACGGATAAATCCTCACTGGCTAAACTAACTTATTTCTATCTTAAACAATAACAAAAAAAAAACATAATTAATCATCAAACAAGAAAAAATCAGAAAGCAACCCTCTGACGGATCCTTTCCTCTGGTAGAAGTCGAACCGCAACCCAGATGGATATAGCGAACAGCAGTGGACCAAGTGCACTTCCCCGTGGAAGGACAAAAGTAGCCAAGTATGAGTCCGCCTGCTTTCCATTTACCAATACTCCCTATACACTCTTGCCGCTCAAGATTTGATACGAACCAACTGAGCAGGCAGGAATGAAACCCTAACCGATGCAGCTTGGCTACTAAAGCACAGTGGCAGATTTTATCAAAGGCCTTAGCAAAGTCAGTATACACAACGTACACTTGAGTGCATTTAAAAAGCTAAAACTACTGATCTACCCGAAATAAAACCATACTGATTTGGGCTAATATACGACTTCATGAGGAAAGTGACCTTTTTGGCAATGATTCGCTCAAGAAATTTTTAAATATTGGTGAGTTTGGCACTTGGTCTGTAATTGGAGATGCTGTTCTTAGTACCTTTCTTAAAAACAGGAGTAATCTTGACAGCCTTCCACTTTGCAATAAGCCGACCCGTTAGCAGAGAATTTGCGAAGAGAATTTTAAGGGGTTCACAAAAAGGAACATTACAGTTGCGAAGCAGGAAGGCAGAAAAATACCATCACTCTAGGGTTTGCTAGAGTGGTCCGATACATCCAGTGCCAATACGGACCACCGAAGAGATAGAGTCTAAGGCATCCGCATCATGCCAAACTGCACATGGCTCAAAATTAGAACTGAAAAAAGAATGTTGTCTAATGTCTAATTATATGTATTGACTGTACCACCAAACCACACCTGCTACGTGGTCTGTTCTTGTTGTCTATGCTGATGCGTAATACGGATGGCACGAGAATGGCGTGATGAGGGAATAGGAGAGCGTTGGGAATATGAAGCGTGATGTCACGAAAGAGAAATCCGAAAGAGAAAACAAGACCAATTAACAGCTAACTGTTACAAGTCGAAAGAAAAAAAAGAGAAAAGCTTGCGGAAATTAATGGAGAGACTGGGTAACAAGTATAGCAACTATAGCTGCAAGTCAAATAAATTTAAAAAAAAGAGACTGAGTAACAGTTAGTTGCAAATCGAAGATATTAAAGGTGGCAGAGCTTAACGGACGAGGCCGTTGGAGGGAAAATATCAGTGATCTTTTTAGTACAGTGACAGTTAGCCATAGAATCAGCTGATATGGTCAGAGGCAGTTAGCCATATAATAAGCTGACATGGTCAGAGGCAGTTCGCCAAGGTAACAAATTATCAAAATACCCTTTTTTGTTTTTCATATTAAACACATTTCACACATATCACCGGCTGAAAATTTTAACAAATCTTTTTTTGCTCCAGGGAAAAGTACTCCAGTACTTTGAGAGCGTACAACTCCGTAAATATCGATGTTAAAATTATGAAAAAAATATCCACAAAGTCCATAATGTATTCTTAATCGAATGGTTAAAAAAAAAATAACGTTTTTCGGTTTTCGGAAAATAGGTTTATATAAGCTAGATAGGCCGTTTGACCCACTGTGCGTTGGGGGGAATATATAAGTGATCTGTGTAGTACAGAGACGGTTGACAGACAATTGAAAGATCACTGCTACGGAGCGAGTGGGAAAAATGGCTCCGAGTATTTAAAATTTATGTCGACGCTGAGGGCATTCAGTCACCGAAACGGAAAAGGAAAAAACTGATTAGCTTGGTGGGCGTACAGCTTCAAACAGTTACGAATTCTTTGCTCGATGCTTTGGTAGACCCGGGTGCAGATGATGAGATTGATGTGTTCAAGGTACTGGTGGACAAGTTAAACGAATATTTCACGCCGAAACAGAATTCCACTTTTGAGAGGCCTTTGTTTAGAAACCTTTTTCCATTGGTGGGTGAAGGTTTTCAAAATTCATAGTTCGCCAACAGATGCGAAAGAGTTCTTTTCGTTCAACAAAAACCGAAATCGAAAAGATTTGCCTGAAATACAAAAAAAAAGAACTCGAAGACTTCGGTGGATTTAAAAAAAAAAATCTTTTGGAGAAAGAGTATACTTTGAATGAGATAATTGAAGCTTGTCAGGTGGACGAAGGAATAAGTAAACATTCGGAATCGATGCTGGGTAGATCGGACAAAGAGACAATAAGTAAAATCACAGTTTGAAAATCTTACAGAGCTTTGGAATGTAATAGATGTGGGACCACACTGATGATAGCCCGACTTGCCCGGCGCGACAGGTAAAATGCAATAAATGCACGCGATTCGGTCACTTCGCTCGCAAATGTCGAACCGATCTCAAACGACAGTTCACTCAGATTGCGAATGGAGATACCAAGCGACCGCGGACAGATGTGAGTCGGGTGGAAGAAGAATGCACATATCCGGAAAAGAAACCAATACGGGAACATTGTTGTAAGGTCTGCAGCGATGTCGAACGGGAAGAATTAATAGTGTTTAATTGGTGTTCTAACGTCTTCCCTTATCATTGACTTGGGATCCCGTTATAACTTGATTAGCCAGTCGGACTGGGTCTTGATGCAGCAAACGAAAGCCGTAGTTTTCAATATCCGATCAAATTCTCAAAGGCAGTTTCATTGTTATGCTTCAAATCTATTCCTTAATGTAATTTAAGTCTTCGAGGCTCCTATATCAGTGGGGGGAAACCCAGAGGTAATTGCGTCGTTTTATGTAATCGAAAATGGGCGACAATCATTACTGGGCCGGGAAACTGATATCAAATTAAAAGTTCTGACGTTAGTTAGTTAGTTAATCGAGCTGAAATTATTACTCCATTTCCTAAATGGAAAGCGGTATCTGTCAAACTGTCTATCTATCCAGATTTAAGATCCATACAACAGACCATGAGACACATCCCTGTGGCCCTCGAAGAAAAGGTACTACCGAAATTGGAGGAGGCTCTACATAGAGACATAATAGAACCAGTGATCGGACATAGTGCTTGGATCTCGCCCATCGTAATAGCGTTCAAAGAAAATGGCGATATCCGGCTGTGTGTGGATATGCGCTTAGCTAATAAAGCGATCAAAAGGGAAAAATACCCGCATCCCACTTTTGAATCCTTCATGACTAAGTTAAAAGACGCCAAATACTTCTCGCGTCTAGATTTAAAAGATCAATTAGAGCTTGATGAGTCGAGCCGATCGATAGCAACGTTTATAGTACCACGAGGACTTTTCCGATACAAACGATTAATGTTCGGAGTGAATTCGGCTCCGGAAATTTTCCAACGGCAGCTTGAAGAATTACATAGATGATATCATCATTTTCGGAACGAATGAAAAGGACTACGATGACTCGGTCAAGAAAGTTCACAAAATATTCCAGGAAAATAATGTTGTACTGAATGATTCAAAGTGAGTATGGAAAAAGTGTGTTAAAGTGTACATGGAGTGAATTTTCTTGGTAACATTTTGTCTGATGTCTAATGTCGATCCTGAAAAAGTGTCGGTCATCACAAGAACAAGGAGGAGACTCGGAGTTTTCCGGGGTTAATCAATTACGTTAATCAATTACTAAGACAATTGTTGAGGAAGGATAAAAAATTCATATGTGGCACAACGGAAAAGAAAGCGTTCGAAGATTTAAAGCCTCGGCTGGCCAACATTCCAAAGCTTTCATATTTCAGTGCAGAAAACCGAACACCCTTAATTGCTGACGCCAGTCCTGTGGCTTAAGGAGCAGTACTGCTACAGTTTTTAAAAGACAATTTCCCCCACGTTATTTCCTCTTCAAGTAGAAGATTATCGGACGTCGAGAAACGGTACTCATAAACTGAAAAGGAGAGTTTGGCATTGGTATGGGCGGTGAAAAAATTGTACTATTATCTGGCAGGATTAGAATTCGAGTTGGTCACCGACCACAAGCCACTTAAAACTATTTTTAGGCCGGCGTCCAAACCCCCAGCTCGAATCGAAAGATGGCTTCTCCGCCTGCAAACTTATAAATTCAAATTCATTTACAAGGCTGGAAAAGAAAACATCTCAGATGCTCTATCGCGGTTGTGCGAGATATAACAGACAAAATATCACGTGCATAAGATAAGTTTATCCCTGTATCAGTGAGCATATCGGAAATTGCCGAGAAAAGAATTCTTGACGAAGACATTGTTGACGCGATAACTTGTCTTAGCAATGATTCTTGAAACTCAAATAAGTTCTACCCATTCCGATTCGAACTTTCTGTGATCGGCACAACACTGTTAAGAGGAAATCGTTCAATTATCCTAACGACCCTAATACCCGTATGACATTAGACTTTGCTGCAAAACTAGACACAAGCCTTATTCAAAAAGCATGCAGTGAGAGCGAGAGAGATATATGCAACCAGTGGTTTTTCCAGTTGCGCTAGGAGCAGCGCGGCGGCAGAGTTGATCGATTGCTATACTTTTTAGATACGATTTTGCTGGCTGGTTGGCTGTGTGTTTGAAAACATAATTTAGTTACAAATAGGGCCTCAGTTATTCGACTGATAGCCGGGAGTCAGTCTTAGGGACGACAACGAACATTAATTTTGGATTTCGTCAATCATTCTATCTCTCTCTTCACAACAAATTTAGCTATGTATAATGTCATATGGTCATAAGGCACAAGGCTATAGAACTTGCTCATGAGGGCCACCCAGGAGAGTCTGCAATGAAGCGCCGTCGTAGGTCCAAAGTATGGTGGCCTGGTGAAGTCTTGTAAAATTGGCTGATAATTGGCTGGGTTACAAACAATATAAAGAAGTCACAATCTAAATTTCCATAGTAATGGTGTCAAATTTATTTTAATGGGCCAAAAAGGTATCTATTTTTTTCCTTTTGCAATTAAGATTGCAATTAATTAAACCGGTTTCATAATTCTTCTCGGCAGCGCCGCAAACTAAATCGTACACTGCGAAAAAGGTTCAACAAAATGTGGGAAGATGCTTTTTTCTTTTCAGAAAATATGGATGGCGAGGCGCAATGCTTAATTTGTCAATATATTACAGGTCGATGCGCACTAAATTTTATAGAGCGGCACCATAATATTATGCATTTTTCTTTTACTATCCTTTTGTTTTTCCTCTGATTACTTTTTCTTTTGTTTTGCGCAAAACATTTTCCTTTACATGAATTAATTTCTTTCAGTGCAAAGCAAGAAACGTTTTGCCTTCGTGTTGCTTCGGCCCTATGCACACACGACTTCATTTTTCTGCTCGGCAGCGCCGCGTTACAGAAAATGCCTTGTGCATTTTGTCTGCGCACACAAACACAGGGCTCGGCACGGCCCTATCTAATGAGGATAGGAAAAAGTCTCTGCTGCTGCGCTGCCGCTCACGGACAGTATAAAAAAGCAGCAAGCCTTCGTGTGGCTTCGGCAATGCGACTTCGGCTGTTGCTATCTCGTTTTGTAGACTGCGTGTGCAGTAAAATATTTTCAGTTGTTGCTGAGCAGTGGAGAATGCAAGACCACGCTGCGCAACTGTTTGATTTAACACTGGGAGAAAATTATGTTCAACGAGAAGTGGGAAGAACATTTTTTTTTCATCTAAAATATGGATGGCGATGCGCAATGCGGTTTATGCTATTATATTGCCTGCAAATGCGATTCATTTGCTATTGAAAGACATTTTAATAATTTGTATTTTATACGACAGTTTCCGCATGAAACATTTGCCATTTAACTACAAATTTTGTCGCAGTGTAAAGCAGTAAACCGGTTTCGCCATCAGGCATGTTCGGGTTTTTGCTACACACACCAGCGTGATGAGTGTATGCGTGCCGAGCCCTGCACTAAAATCATGTGAATGTGTGCGTGCCGACCCCTGGGTGTAAATCCAGCGACAAACAAAAAGGAGCTCTGAAATTGTATGCATTTTTGACTTCTCCAGCCTGGGGTTTGCCCAAACGATACTCGATTCGCCTATTTTTTTAGTTCCGAGTCAATGTGTCAATTCCCAACAAAAGTGTTTTTTTTTTTATATCGTATTCATATAATTAATAAAAATATTTTCTCAAATCTCACTTTTTTCTAAGGTAATTTAGAAATTTGACCAAACGAAGGCAAACAATTCAGTAAAATTATAAAAACGATTTATTCAACAAGAACTAAATTGTTTCCATTAGGTTATTTTGTTTAACAACAAATAACAATAACAAATTCATAATAATTCAACTTTTTTTGTATTTACCAATTAATTCATATTTTTTGGTACCAATCTTGCCAATGGGTTAAGGAAAGATCGTGTTATTATAAAAAGAGCCTCAGAATCGATTTAAAAATAATGTTGAGATAGCATCAGAGGTGCAGCTACGTTTTGCAAATGATATTTCGGCTCGAACTATTGAACGTCGGCCAAAGGAGGTTGCTTTAACGGCAAGAACACACAACATTTTCAAATGAAAAAAAATCCCCTAAATTGATCGAAGGAAAAATCATATTGGGTTGATTCTGAGTGGTCACGCACTATATTCTCAGATGGAAATATTACAAATAACACAAAGTCAAGGAATCACTTACAGATTCCCATTGCAAGGTGCAGAAACAACCTAAATGATGAGGTATTCTCTGCGTCTTTTTTTTGTCGCTGGGTGTATGTACTATTCTACATACATACATGTATACAGACTAGGGGGTAACGCCCCCTAAGCACTCGCTTCGCTTGTGCGCCAAGCCCCTTCTGTAAAAATAAAATTTCGAGCGGAGACGATGATGACGACCACGACCCAAAACTATTTTTCATAATAGAGATATACATACATATGTACATACATACATCTTTAAAGCTACAATATTAATTTCGATGCGCCGAAGATAGATTTACTTAATTTTCCAACTTACTGGGTTAATGCAATGGTAGATGTGCGGAGTTGGCACTTTCGGAGGGAAATTCCACTCAGATTCAATAACATTCTCATGAAAAACAGCTCCATTAGTGATGCCACTACTCCGGACAAATGTTACATTTTGGTTATGTTTAACCGATGTAGTATTCATATTTTTTTCAGCTTGTGCCTCTTTCATGTTGGTATGATCGTTCCTGTACGAGGTAGGGGAATTCTGTAGTTGGACTCCAATATTTGTTGAAGGCGATTTTAAATACTCATCACATTGGTAAATGTTACTACGAACAAGATGCATTGTTAATTTTTCCAATTTGAGCACCCGATCAAGGCACGATTGCAAGGCACGGAATCAAAAATATTACCACAAGTCCATATGTATATGTACGTGCACATGAACATACGCATGTACAAACATATGTACATAAATTCAGCAAAACCAAAAGATATTAAATAATTATCAAGCCTACACAGTCTGCAACCAATTTAGACTTAAATTTGCGATGAGGTTAAATATCACTCTTTTGTTTAAATGAATGTTCACATCCAACCATATTTATACATGATTATGCACACGTAAATATATTTTAAATTGTAGTTAATATTATACATTTTTACTAGGAACGATATAAACTACAATCAGTTATAGTTTGACTAGAATATCGATTTTCTGCACATGGGTTGTCATTCTGGGTGGTGGCGTGGCTCATAATCTATCACTATCGTCTCACATCAGATATGCGAGTTTTACTATTGTTGATTCTGCGTTTAATTTTTTTTAAGCCTGACTACCTTCTAGTCTTTTAAGTGAATACATTTAGCATTGGCCATATGTATGCATATGTACATTTATAGTGATAACATTTTACACATTTTCACTGTGTGTATAACTTCAACATTTGTATGTACATACATATGTATGTTATTTAAGCAATATTTGCATACATACAAATGTATTTACATACATTTGTTCAAAAATATTTTTATTTGTACAATATTCAAATAAATTAAAGTTAAAAATTGAGAAAATAAATTTTAAGATATCTTTATCAGTTCAATATTAATATATTATTTTACTTCTGATAAAACTATAGTAATACAAAATAATACACAAAGTCGAATACAGTGTCGGAAATAGTTCTACATACGTACATAAATATTTCTCTCAATGTATCGTTCTTCCAAGCTAAAAAAAACTAACAGAACGAATAATGCTACAGATTTAAGTTCTTTATTATAAAATAAAAAAGAAACAATACCATTATACCATAATACCACCATACAATCGACAGATGCGCGCTGCTGCATGTCGCGCATAACCGGACCAATCGCGTTCATGCAGGAAATTAAAATGTAGTACTAGTAACTTAAGAAGAGGAAGGGTATTAGTAGTAGATATAAAATAATACAGGAAATTTTAATTCGACCATTAACAGTTCATCCAAGAAATAATTCGCTCAGATCGCGGGGTGTGGGCGATGGCGAAGAAAATAGTTGTGCACGCTGCCGAAAAGATGCCATTGAATGAACGAAAGCTACCGAAATATGTGTGGTTTCACAAAAATTGGGTCGGTTCGAATCCAATGAAGCAATTATTTGATCACTTGGATCGCTTTAAATGCTGGATTCCACAAGATATAACTACGGGGTTTCACACAAGTGATTAAATGATTAATTTTTCGCAATTGCACACACGGCATAAATTGCAAACGCAGCGTGGGTACAGCTGAGATATTCTTTTATGGACCGGCATTCCAGAGCTTTCTCTCTGCAGACTCTCTGAGAGAGAGAGTGACAGATGACGTTCGGTGCGTACCGAAGCACTGGTTAAGAAAAACGATATGCGTTTCCATCGTAGCGACTACAATATCGCAGCGGAATTTCGATGGAAATTTAAATTTGTTTTTGAAGATCTTATAACGGACCGAAGGGCGCCCGTTACACAACCCGATAACACTAGTCAACACGACATTTCCGCTGTCCCCTAAAATGACTTTTTCTGATAGATTTCGGGAAAATTATGGTTTATTTTTATAGTTTAGTTTTATTTTAAAAGATTTTTTAAAATCTGATTTTTTTTGTCATGTTTTTTTCAGAGGTAGTGCTTATATTTTTCACATAACTTAAGTATCTTATATTTGGTTGCATATAATTTTGCAGTTCTGAAAAGTTGACAAATGCAGCTATAAATCTGACCCAGACGCTTGCTTAGACCGTCCCGAAAATATTAGGCTTTGAAATTCAAATTTGATATTTTTTTCCGAAAATTTGACTTTGCAAACTCAGGAAAAGTCGAACAAAAAATATTTCTTGGGCTGTATTTTTGGTTTTAGATAGGTATATTAATTAGGCGTCGTTTCATCACAACGGATTTTTTATAGGTCCACGTGTGCTGTGGGGAGGCTCTCTCCCCAGCTACCGCCTTAACCTAACCTAGGCGTCGTTTAAGGTATTGCTTGTAAAAATCGATGGATAAACGGATAAGATGGATCCGTTTCACCAAACCTGGAAATTTTTCGGTTCTGTACCATCCCAAATGCCATTTTATCGTTAAAAAAAAAGTATTTTGTGATTTTTTGGGTAAAAATAAATGGGCTTATGTGGACTAACAGAATTTATCGGCAAATTTCGGCATACGAAGGTTTGGTCAAACGGCTGCAACTTCGCCGATCCTGTAAGGATCTGTAAGATCCTGTAAGGATCTAATCGGTCCTTACAAGCTCCGAGATACTCGCCAGCCCTGGATAACCGACGTTCCGCCAACCCTGGCACATACCCCCACGATAACGCTAGAATAAGCCTCATATGGAGCCACAGGAGGCGTTTATACTTAGTTTATTTTTCTCAAACTTATTATTACCCGATTATCCCGACTATTTTTGATTTCTTCTTAGACAATAAGTTAGTATTAATTGCGAACTGAAACGCGTTATTATTATTTTATTTAGTCTGCCAATGAAGGCGTTAAGACCAATAAAAGATACTGAATGGTATTTCCTACGGTCACTTTAAAAACCGCGATCGATAGGCGGACGACGATATCGAAAGAGGAGGGGAGGAAGCCGACCGACCGGCGAGCCTTCACTTCGACGGGAACCAGAGAGCAACGCGCACGCAACAAAACGTAAAACCCTCCGTTCGTAACAAGCCACGGTGACACGTGTACGCAATAAGCTGCGTGACTTCCGCCTGAGTCCCCAACTGACATTCCTCGAACGCGCCGCCGAACGTTGGCATTTCTTGGCCCCGCGCCTAATATCTTTCAGACGTTAAACTGCAGCTACAAAGTGTCTGAGTAAGATTTATAGCTGCATTTGTAAGCTTTTCAGAACAGCAAAGTTATATGCAACCAGATATAAGATACTTAAGTTATGTGAAAAATAAAAGCACTACCTCTGGAAAAATCATTTAAAAAAAATGAAAAATTTAAAAAGTTCTTAAATAAATAAACTAAACAATAAATTCATCATATCTTAAAAAAATATAAATCACGAAAACTATCAGAAAAATTCATTTTGGGCCAGAGCGGGAAAAAAGTTTAATTTTGTCGAATGGTGTAATCTGACACCGTTAGACGACAGATTAGGGGGAATTAGTTCCTAATATATTTTGCGTGGAATGTACCGATTTCCCGTCTATTCAGGTCCTCCAAAATATAATAGTGATTTCCATACTTCAAAAACTTGTGAACTTGCTCTGAGCGAAATTCTTTCGAAAAACTAATTGAATAACCTCTTATAAGGTAGGATTGGAACTTAAGTTATATTGTTTGACGTTGCGCTCGTAAGCTTTCTTTATATTTCCTTGGATGTCTTTTCGCATTAGAGCAAGGTTGTCGGTCGCTGACATTGGTACGACGGGCTCTTCTAATAACTCCTTAAGCTTATAGTCGGTGCCATGGGTTATCATATCGATTCCAAAAAAGGCCTTATGAGGAGACAGTCGAAGTAAATTTTTTCAGCTGATGCAACCAGTGGTATTTACTAAAATGGTCCAATACGATGAGTAGCCCGATATTACCGCCTATACTACGATGGTACGGACCTAGAAGATCTATATAAAGTCGTTGAAATGGTCGTCACGATGGGCTATGGGAACACATAGGCGGCCGCAGGGTGTAATTAGGGGTTTTGGTCTCCTTGCATACCTCGCATTTTCGGATATAATCCCTGTGACGCCCAGCGCCATATCCAACTGCGCCGGCGCCACAATGACTTACATTTCCATTTCCATCATACATAACCACCATATATAATCATAGAATAAGAAAGAAAAGCCTTGAAATCACTCATTGTCTACGTATAATATAGATAAATAATAGATACTCATAGCTTAAGAAAGACAAACCTGAAGTTCCTCATCATAAAATATAACTAAAATATAACCAATCCAAAAAAAAATATAAAACTCTGACTCAAATTTTAAATACGCCCCCAAAACACCAGTGGGACCATCACCCGCCGGTGAACGGCCACACTGGCCAGTGATCGCGCCAGTGTGACCGGAGCACAGCAACCAACAACCACACTATCAGCTGGAACCCGGAACGCGCTACAAACCAAAGACACGCGCTAGCCCAAAATCCGAGAAAGAACAGCTGACGTTCGGAAATAAAAGGAGCCTCGCCAGTTCGAATCGGGGCAGTCCAACTCGGAACAGCCTGGGAGTCATCTCTCAATATTTTCTCGGCAGTGCAAAGTGCAAAAAGATAGATCCCTACTTTTAACACTTGCCTGCTAAATAAATTTCCCCCTTCCTAACATCCTTCTCTACAGGGCGTGTTTTACCACTGCCACGATACTTCTTCTCGGGGCGTGTTTTACCCATGCAACGATACTTCTTCTCGGGGCGTGTTTTACCCCTGCAACGATCACTGCTATCCAGGAGCGGGTATCTCTCTGGAGTACTACCCGTTACCCATTCCCGAGACCTACGACCGACGACGACCAGCACGTAGCAAATAGCCACGTGCGGCCGAGTAGCCAAGTTAGAAGGAAGACCCATCCAGAGGACCCGAGACGAACCAGCCTCACATATTCACTCTGTAATCTTAAGAATAATAAAAACTTGTTATTCTGCTAACCTACGCCTTCTTCTTGAACCCGAGATCCCTTAATTATAGCTACCACACCCAGAAACCAACAAATTTCTGTGAACCCCGGCGCGGCGATCATACCCCGGCCGTAGCAACGTCACAGTGGCGCCCGAGCAGCTTACTGTAGCATAATAATATCTCAGAAGTGGTCAAGATGGCAGAGCAGTAGATCAATCAAGCAACGAAAGGAGAGTTAGAAAATATTGCGAGGTATTTGGCTTGGAAACACGAGGAAAAAAGACGGAACATTTAAAGAAGCAATTGTACGATTCATGAAATGAACAGACCTACCAGGAAATACAAAGGAGAGACCTCTAGGAAAAGCAAGCGAACAGCATCACAGCAGCTAAGCTGAGCAGCAGAGACGTTCAAATTGCATTCCGAGCATTGATGACGAGACATAGCGAAAGCACGACCGAACGCAGTGAGAGCTGACTGATCACTGAACAGAACATACACAGAACAGCAAAAGCTAGATATTACTTACCAGAACTGCCGTCTATCTATTAAACTCTACGTGAAAAGAAGTGAATTCAAAACGCTGACAGAATTCATGATCACAGCAGAGGAATTCGAAAAATTGGAAACAGAGGCGGGACTCTCAAAGGCAACGGGACGACAAGGGAACAACCAGGCATATTACAAAACAACTTGGAGACCAAAATGCCGCAGATGCGGGCAGAATGGTCACGAAGCCAGAACATGTAATAGAGAACCAGTCCTATACTGTTTGACCTGTTACAAACAAGGGGTCCGGACAATAGACTGCTGTAGGAAGCCACAGGAAAACGCGCACGGCTCGGGAGACACTAAACTCCCGGATCCCAGACCAACACCAGCGAGACATAACGCATCTAATAAACAAAACAAAAAAACAATATTTATATACTAACGACGAAGCAAAAATCCCATAATACATTTTACGACGACACCAACGAAAGCACGGGCCGAACACTCATCTGAAAGCCCATTTTAAAGCTCGGAGAAGAAATCACAACTATCCACCCAATAGCTCTACATGCGGCTTGCATCATACCGAGGATACCCAGATCTGCATTCAATCACGCGAACCTCGCCATGGAGGTACTACCCGACTCGGACCACCCGGCTCTAGGACATGTCGCCAGCCGACATACTATCCGGTTCTGTCCCACCCGGCCCTAAACGCGAAATGGAAGTACCTGGCTATACCACGAATCGACAGGACGACCGACGGCCAACCTGGATTCAGTCATCGATCATCATCTGTAGCAGCAAAGGCCAACTAAGATGCAGGTACATCCAGCCCAGCGCCACAAATATATCAATATTCAAATAATAGGGCGCGCCGCCTTGCACAGTAAGACCAGACTACAGCCGCAGACGGTCACACTGCCGACCGATCGTGCATAGTGTGGCCGTAGCGCAAAAGCGAACGGGCACACCCTCAGCTGAGCCAATAGAACGCGTTACACTGACGCGTTAGGCCCAATCAAGAGGCACAATAGCTGACGTTCGGGAATAAAAGGATCCTCGCCAGTTCGAATCGGGGCAGTCCATCCGGATCCGCCAACTCGGATCCTCCCTAGTTCCCAAACTCCTCTACTGAGCGTGTGTTTCACCTCACAGCCAACTTCTCTACTGAGCATGTGTTTCACCTCACAGCCCACTTCTCTACTGAGCGTGTGTTTCACCTCACCGCCAACCTCTCTATTCTCACCTCACAACCAACTGCAATACTGAGCGTGTGTTTCACCTCACTGCTCCACTGACGACCACGACCGACATTGACCAGCACGCAGCAAACAGCCACGTGCGGCCGAGTAGCCAAGTAAGAAGGAAGACCCAGAAGGACGACCCATCCGGAGGACCCGAGACGACCCAGATGCACATATCTAACTATTCACTCTGTAATCTTAAGAATAATAAAAACTTGTTATACTGCTAACCTACGCCTTCTTCTTGAACCCGAGATCCCTTAATTATAGCTACCACACCCAGAAACCAATAAATTTCTGTGAACCCCGGCGCGGCGAGCATACCCCGGCCGTAGCAACGTCACAGTGGCGCCCGAGCAGGTTGTGGTAGCATAAGAATTTCTCAGAAGTGGTCAAAATGGCAGAGTAGTGGATGAATCAAGCAACGAAAGGACAGTTAGAAAACTACTGCGAGGAATTCGGCCTGGAAACACGAGAAGCAATTGATACGATTAATGAAACGAACAGACCTACCAGGAATTACAAAGGAGAGACTAGAAAAGCTGGCAACAAGTGAGACACAAAACAGGAGGTCGCGGAGCGCTACACCAAAAAAGAGCCCAAGACAATCACGAAGACGAATCCCACACATAGAAACTGTGGAGGAGGAAGAAACCAAGACGGAACAGGCCAGACCGCCAACACCAAAGGCACATTTAAGCACACCATGGAGGAACCTATAAGAGAGGCAAGAACAGCAAGGGAAAAATCACCATTCCTGAAACAGAAACGGAAAGGATCGCCGGAAGCAGTGGCAATTATTGCACGAATACGCAAATGGGAAATCACCTTCACAGGGAAAGGAGAT
Organism: Drosophila helvetica; assembly: GCA_963969585.1. Taxonomy (NCBI): domain Eukaryota; kingdom Metazoa; phylum Arthropoda; class Insecta; order Diptera; family Drosophilidae; genus Drosophila; species Drosophila helvetica. Next base: position 20,774,837 of record OZ018403.1, on the reverse strand, counting down.
CTGCTGGAATTCCTGAGCAGAATGGAGGAACTAGCAGAGACATTCGGAATAGAGAACGACCACTTCATGTCACCAAGGTACCAGGAGGAACAAGTGACAAGCGGTAAGCAAGCCGAGACGGAAACGGTGAGGGAATATGTACAAGATCTAAGGAAATTGATGAGATTCGGAACATACACAAAACAGCAAAAGCTAGAGATTACTTACCAGAACTGCCGTCTACCCATTAAACTTTACACGACAAGGGAACAACCAGGCCTATTACAACACAACTTGGAGACCAAAATGCCGCAGATGCGGGCAGATGGGGCATGAAACCAGAACTTGTAATAAAGAACCGATCATATTCTGTTGGGCCTGTAACAAACAAGGAGTCCGGACAAAGGACTGCTGTAGGAGGCCGCAGGAAAACGTGAAGGGCTAGGGAGACACCCGCCAAACACCCGAGGCCCAGACCATCACAAGCGGGACACAACCCATCTAATATACGAAGAAAAACAACTCCTAGGCTGGGCCAAGATCGGCAGAACTATGATGGAGGTAATCATCGACACAGGGGCCACAATATGCATGATCAACGAGGAAACAGCAAAGAAACTACAAAAGGATGGAAGCAAAGGGTACGAAAGGAGGTTGATCAGAATGGCGGATGGTAGCACACAAAGAACAACACGTAGGTTCGAAACGACAGTGGAACAAGGAAGACGAACATGAGCACAAGCATTTCTAATAATGAACGGAGAACCAGACACCGCTATACTAGGAATGGATTTTCTAGAAAGCACAGGCGCTGAAATAACATGCGGAAAAGCGACAATAGTCATCGGGGGAGGGACGCACACCGGGAAACACGCAAGAACATGTCAGAAGCACACAGCCGGAACGAGTGGACAAGGAACTGGAGAAGTGGATTTCGTCGGAAGAAAAAAATTCGAAACACTGAAAGGAGTAAGCAACATAAACACACTCACAATCTACTTAAAAGTCGACAGACCCATCAAGCAGAGATATTACCTCCGCAACCCAGCGCAAATGGAAATAATAAATAGAGAAATTGTCGAATTCAACAGGCAAGACCTCATAGAACCATCACGTAGCCCATAAAACGCACCAGTGGTCTTAGTAAACAAAAAGGAAACGGAGCAATGGAGGCTCTGTGTGGACTACAGGTTACTGAATGAGAAAACGGAGAAAGACGCATACCCAATGCCAAGGATGGATTTCATATTAAATCAACTAAGGGAGGCAAGGTACAATAGCACTCTGGACTTGAAATTAGGGTACTGACCATACACCGCATTACCCGCACCTGGGCGAGGATTGTTTCGAGGAAGGTAATGCCATTTGGGCTAACGACAGCCCCGGCAACGTTCCAGAGGGCATTGGACGCAGTAATAGGACCAGATATGGAACCGTTTGCCTTTGCATACCTAGACGACATAGTTGTAATCGGGCGGACGAAGAAGGAATACCAGCAGAAACTACAGGAAGTCTTGGAGCGACTGAGAAGGGTGAATTTACGGATCAACGAGAAAAAATGACACTTCTTCCAGAGGAAGCTAAAGTATCTAGGACACATGGTAAGCGAGGAAGGAATACACACGGATCCAGATAAAATATCTGCGGTATGAGAATTAGCAGCGCCAACGACACTTAAACAAGTACACAGCTTCTTGGGGCTAGCAAATTGTTACAGGAGATTCGTTCCAATCTTCACGGAGCGAGCAAAGGCGCTACAAGACTTACTCAAGAAAGGCCAATAGCTTACCTGGGACGAGACACCTCAAAACGCGTTCAATGACCTTAAACTGTGCCTAACCGAAGCACCAGTGCTAGCATGCCCGGACTTCGGTAAACAGTTCATCCTGCAAACCGATGCAAGCGACTGTGGAATCGGGGCGGTATTAACACAAGAAGAAGCAGACGGAGAGCACATAACCGCCTATGCAAGTCGAAAGCTAAAAAGTGAGGAAACAAGATACTCCGCTACTTAAAAGGAATGCCTCGGTTAACAGTTCATCCTGCAAACCGATGCAAGCGACTGTGGAATCGGGGCGGTATTAACACAAGAAGAAGCAGACGGAGAGCACGTAACTGCCTATGCAAGTCGAAAGCTAAAAAGTGAGGAAACAAGATACTCCGCTACTTAAAAGGAATGCCTCGCTATCTACTGGAACATCCACAAAATGAGAATGTATCTGGAAGGATATAAATTCATAGTGGTCACAGACCACCAAGAGCTTAAAAGGCTCAATTCCATCGAAAGTCCGTCTGGCCGAATAGCAAGATGGGCGTTGGGATTACAGCTTCTTACATTCGAGATAAGATATCGGGAAGGGAAGTTAAACGCAGTGGAGAACGGATTATCCCGCTTACCGCGCGAAGAGGCCAGAATATCAAAAATCGTAGAATGCGCTTGGTATCAAGGAAAGTGGAAACAAGTGGAAAAAACCCCAAATAACCTAGACTACGTCATCAAGCACGTCCGACTATATAGACACATACCAAACCACGCCGACGAAGACAAGCAGCCCTGGAAATTATTTGTACCAAAACAAGAACGCAGCCGGGTGCTAGAGGATAACCATTCAAACCTAACGGCCGGACACCTAGCAATAAGAAGAAAAAACATCGGATACGGCAGCGATATTTCTGGCCGGGGCTAAGTAAGGATGTGACCAGATTCATACTATAATGCGATAGTTGCCAGAGATACAGAATTTCACAACAAGCGGCAGCAGGGAAGATGTTAACAAAAATAGCAAGCGCACCGTGGGAAACAATATGTGTGGATTTTGTCGGACCGCTACCAAGAACATCGCATGGCAACACGGTAATGATCGTATGTATCGATAAATTTTCCAAATGGGTGGAGGTCACACCGGCCAGACAGGCAACAGCTGATTCATTCTTGAAGGCGTTCAGGGAAAAAATACTGGCGAGGGGAAGAGCACCGAAACAGCTGATATCAGCCAACGGAGTACAGTTCACAAGCCGAAAAGCAAAACAGGTAATGGACACGTGGGGAATAAAAAAAATATTCACAGCACCATACACGCCACAGGAAAACCCAACCGAACGGGCAAACAGGGCACTCAAAACAATGATAGCACAATTCGCCGCAGGGAAACATAACAAATGGGACGAACGATTACCAGAACTAACATTAGCAATAAACAGCAGCAAATCGGAATCAACAGGATTCAGTCCAGCATTCTTGGTATTTGGCAGAGAATTAAGACTACCAGGAAATCAATTCGACGAAGTAAGAATAGGATCAGGCTTCGATGACATAAATCGAGAAAACAACATAAGAACGAAACGAGGCAGAGGCAATAGCAAAACAAAATATAGAAGAAGCAGCAGCAAATCAAACGAGACATTACAACTTAAGAAAACGGGAATGGAAGCCAAAAATAGGGGACATAGTATGGGCTAGAAAGCACCCACTATCTAAAAAAATAGACAAAACCACTGCAAAACTAGAACCAAAATACGACGGACCCAGTAAAATCCTCGAGCTCATATCCCCAGTAATCGTAACAGTGAAAAACATAAATATTAACAAAAAGATACGAGCACACGTCTCGCAACTAAAACCTGCGAATACAGAAACAACAGACACAATAAATACACCATCTCTCAATCTTTTCAGAGTCAGGGATAAAAAATTCGAAGCAACGGCGAAGACCCACACATTATTGTACACGCCGCCAATGGGCGCACGCATGTACGTCCGGTACAAAGGTGACAGCGACAAAGAAAAAACATGCAACAGAGACTGAAGAACTCGACGACGGGCCGAGCACATCACAGGCAGCAGCACAGCGACGAGACCATAAAACCGCGCCGGAATTGTACGAATGTCCGAAGAAAAGAGAGTGAGCAGGGTAACCAAAGAGATGCCAACGTTGACCTCACCGCCAGAAAAGCTGTCCTAGGCACGACAGGTCGAGGAGTATGAGGAGGACAATGACGTTCTAGATCTGAAACAAACACACGCGCCGGAGGAGCAGCATACAGCAATACGTAAGGAGCAACGGCCAACAATTGACAACGACGTCCTGGATTCTGGACCGGATGATCAACGAGCGCCAGACAACGATACACACCAGACACCGAAACCAGCCAATGAGTTGGAAGACGCAGGCAACATTCCACCCGAATGGTATGTGCCAGAGGGACACCAAATATCGGCAAGACTGATAAAAATAGTGCAGGACAGTGCAAAGACGCGACAACCCCATACACAACGACGCACAGTGGGACATTCGGCCATTTCAGCTTGCTAAACTAATAACTTCTGAACAAAATAAAGATATCTTCATGAAATAAACTGCATTTGAAAGATTATTCCTTCAAAATTAAGCATGCGAAAGTACATTTTGCTCCAATGTCAGAAAGCTTAACAACACATTGTCAAATTTGACCCCTTTTCGGTTCATATTTGCCTATATACAAAATCTATATTGAAAAAAAATCTCGGAAAAATTTGATGATGTTTTTTTGTAAAGTCAAGTCAAAGTTGAAAAACAGCTCAAAAATTAGATGGTTTTGAAAACACGTTTTTCTTGATTACTGTCCATACAACAGAATAGGTTTTTATTGATTAAAAATAACTATAAATATACCTAAATGGAAACACTTAGAACAGAATCATACGTAACGTAGTTTACTTTTAATTCATACTCAAAGATGCAGTAAGTGAAAAAAAGTTGAATACATTTGTCTCCATTTTGTTGTCAGAGTTGAGCATCGCTTTTACAACTGAAGAGGACTTGGATATAAATGGACTCTAGCTCTAAGAAGAGTTAAAACAATTATATCACAATTATATGCAACCATCAAACGGCCGTTAGAAGTCCTTCAATATATCTTTACGATTTCAATTAAAGGGTAGACGTATTCACATCTCCGAAGTCCAAGTTTCCGAGTTTCAAGTACAGAAAGCGGCAACCTTTTGTTACTGGTACATGTACCGGATGTTTTTTTTTTTTTGTGTTTTGATAAATTTGTTTTATAATTTATAATTATACTAAATATATATCACACTAATAATAAGAACGATAACATTAAGCTACTTATATAATGGGATATGTACACTTGGTTAATTCGAATTAATAAATCCTCTTGTGGGGTACGTCGTGGGTCATTCTGCAGTTACTTAAACAGGTTCAGTGAAGGCCATTAGATCCTCCTGTCTGGTAAGTCGGTTGGTAAGTCCGTCGCAGCCGCCGTCTGTGTGACGTTCTGGTGAGTCTCCTCGCCAGCGCGTTGGGGTGAGTCCCGAGCTTAGTGATGTATTTCTCGGCTTGGGCGTTGATAACATCGCCGACGAGGGGGACACCAAGATCTCTGGCTATATCCCGGTTGCTGAGAAACCCCTCAGCTCTTGAGATTGAAATGAGTCTTTGCAGCAATGCCATAAATTCCGTACTTCCATACTGGGGCCATGATTGTCTTGTAAATTAATACTTTGTTTTTGAGCGTTAGCTTGTTCTTGGCGTTTAGCAACCAGTACATTTTCCGAGCTCTTGCTGCCAACTGGTCGGTGATGTTCTTGATGGGCTTTTGAAAGTTGGTCTGGAGTCAAGGGTATTTGCCAAGGTATTTATGTTCCTTGTTTTGGTTAATTAGAATTCCGTGCAGGAATACCCCAGGGCAGCTTCTTTGTTTAAGGTTGTGTGTTACTATCGCGCATTTGTCGGGGTTAATACTGATGTTCACCATGCAAGCCCAGTTTTCAAATTTTTTGAGGTATCCTTGCAGAATATCTGTTGCCTCGTAAATGCATTCCGCTCTAGCCATCGCAGCAGTGTCGTCAGCGAAAGTAGCCACAGTAAGGGTTTGACTACCGTGCAGTCTAGTGTTGGCTGGCTTCGGCATGTCATGAGTGTACAGTGTGTATAGAAGTGGCCCCAGTACGCTGCCCTGAGGGACTCCAGTTCGAATGAATTTGGGTGAGGAGGCCACGCCACTCTGTAACACACAGAAGCTCCTCTCTACAAGGAAACTTTTGACTAGAGAGTACAGCTGTGGGTTGATCAACTGATCTTAAAAAGCAGCCCATCGTGCCATACACGGTCAAAAGCCTGTTGAATGTCAAGGTACGCTACCACCACGTACTGCTTGCGATGGAATCCTTGGAGTATTGTCTCTATAACTCTATGGAGCTGCTCCAGCGTGCCGTGTTGAAGCCTGAAGCCAAATTGCAAGTTAGGTATTGCTTCCTTGATCCTTGCGGTGCCCAGGACTCTTCTCAGAATGCAACGTTCGAAAAGTTTGCCAAACGTGGGAAGCAAACTTATTGGTCTATAGTTGTCCATGTCCTCTGGCGATTTGTTGGGCTTGAGGAAAATGACGATGCTTGCTTTTTTCCACGCCTTGGGGAAGTAGCCAAGTTTCAGTGCCGAGTTAAAGATAAGGAGCAGGAGCAACAGGGCTCTGAGGGGCAGAGCCTTAGCCACTCGGTTGTCGATGCTATCTTCTACCGGTGGCATACACATTTTAAATTTCAGCATACAGTTGTCATATTGACAGTTATCAAAAGAAACTATACCGGTGGCATACACATTTTAAATTTCAGCATACAATTGTCATATTGACAGTTATCAAAAGAAACTGAATTTACATCAACAGAATCAGTTGATGCGTACTGTTCGGTCAAATTTGCCCTACCTAATGTCATACGATTGTAAGCCGACTCTCGTCCATTCCGTTCTCTAATAATATAAACCACAGCCTCTCAGTCTGTTAAGTAAACATTTAAGCGCTAACATTCTGTTAATAAAAGACAGTCGAATGCTTCTCACCGAACGCTCAAACGTGCCGTGACTTCTTCTTCAACTTCGGGAGTTTTGTTATAATCATAAATTGAACCGCCCCGACCTGTATCTCTACAAAAACACTTATGGGCAGTGCATAAATCTGTGATAAATAATTCCGACAAGTGATATTTGGCCTAACGGAACACTTTCGCTGTCGCCATTCTCATCGCATTCGTCGTACATGGCATTTCCCTTTCTGTCACAGCCGTCGCACAGTGAAAAGACATCAGACGAAAAGAGGTGGCAAAAGTTGAAGAATTTTATGAGCGCTTTGAATAAAATGAATACACGTATCAAACAGAGAATTTCCCAGAGCTTTCAATTTTCAAGATAATCTGACTTTTAGTTTAGGAGATATGAGCATTCAAAGTTGTAAATATTTTTCAGTGTGCACAAATGTATTCAACTTTTTTTCAGCTGCTGCATCTTTGAGGATGAATTAAAAGTAAACTACGTTACGTATGATTCTGTTGTTTAGTGTTTCTATTTAGGTATATTCATTGGTTTTAGTAATCAATAAAAACCTATTCTGTTGCATGGAGAGTAATCAAGAAAAACGTATTTTTAAAACCATCTCATTTTTTAGCTGTTTTTCAACTTTAACTTGACTATACAAAAAAAGTTCATCAAATTTTCCCGAGATATGTTTTGTATAAGTTTATGGAATATTTCTTTACAAAACTTCCTAATCCCATTTCGGGAGATCGAGGCGTTTGGATTCTAGATATTTTTGAGTAAAAAAGGGCTGTCGCAGGTGCTAAATCCTATACAAAATCATATTTTGGCCATTTTTTTTAGCTAGGTAGCCTCACTTAAATCGACTTAGAAGCCATACGCCCCAAAATCGCAAATAGGGATTTGGAACGTAGGTAAAAGAATACTCAAAGAACATATACAAAAAATATCTCGTTAAAATTTGGTGAAGTTTTTTTGTAAAGTCAGGTCAAAGTTTAAAAACGCCCAAAAATTAGGTACGAATGGATCCAAATACTCAGGTACACTCCACGTTTTAATAATTTTCAATTTTACGCTACCTAAACTATGTTGATGGTTAAGAATGAATTCATATATATATATATATATTGCATTCCTTTTTTTGAGCACTCTAGTCTTTTTTTTTTTTACTTCTAAAGCATCCAGTTGCGTATAAGTTGAACTGAATACAATTTGTAAACATAATTAACGTGAAAATGGCTATGGATAATGCAAAGTTATTGGAGATATATAGAACTTCAAGCACATGAAACGAATTTATGGAATCTGTTCTTAATGAATTGAATTTAGTATCGTACAACCCCGAGCAGTATACAAGTATAAGACAAAAAATTACCACTATTCATTATAATATTAATAAAAAATAAGAGGGCGCATTCCGCGAAACAGACTTCTTTAATAGCAAAAACGCAAACTGGTTGATTGGAAACAGCTTGCTATATGATGGACCCTCCACTACCACAGGACGAGACAAAGGATGACTGTTCAGATTATACAAGAAAGAGAAAACTTGTAGATGCAACATGTCATATACGTACGGATAATTTATCAGAGGCACTGTCAATCAAATATATGAACGACAAGGAAAACAAGAGGTCGTGTATTACAAAAGCTGTTTCTAATGCAAGTCCGGTGAGACTTGACAGGATCAAGAATAGCATCCTCACGCCACCACATTCACAACCGAGGAAGTACACATTTGAAGAGGCTTTAGCATTGTTTTTGGATTTGGGAAATTCGAAGGATAAATATTAAATTTTGCGGAATTCCTTAATCCATCATAATGTAGACATTCTGCCTGAATACAGAAACATTACACAAGCAGAACTAAAGGCAGTGCCGGAATAAACAATAACTACAGAGATATCAGTGGAAGTAAAACTTCAAGACCTGATGGAACACACTGCGGAACGGCTCATTGAGAGTTTACCTCACCATCAGATTGAGTGTTTTCCGCAAAATCTCACATTGCTCAGCAAATTGGGCTGTGATGGATCTTCTGGGCAGAGTGAATATAAGCAAACAATATCCACAGAGGATAATGGCTTCTCTTGGACCCCTGCGGCTTGAATCGGATACATCGGAATATTGGAAAAATCCACGACCTTCGTCTACTCATTATTGCCGCCCTATATTATTCAAATACGCCACAGAATCTTCGAAGTTAATAAAGTTAAAAGTTAAGATCGCATTGGAAAAAAGTAAAAAGAGATTTCGTTAAAAGCCTTGAAATCGAACGCACGTCCACTAAACAGAATCGAACGCACGTCCCCAATCTTTTCGTCTTTTTTCCGCTAATTTAAAATACAATTTGCACCACCAAACCCTCGTTTTATCGAATTGGAAAAACTATTCCAAAATTTCATGGCGCCCCCGGGTGGACTCGCAAATTTAAATACATACATATAGTGAAAAGGCAAAGTGACAGTGACACATACATATACATACAACAATTGTTGTTGCATAAATTAATTAATTGCCAATAAAGTGTAAAATTGATCGCGACTCGTGTGTTTGTGAACGAACAAAAAGCTGCAAGTCACCGCGTCGGTCGTGTAATACCCTGTCTTCAGCTCTACCGCCGAGGGATATCCAGTACATTGGGAGAACCCAGCGCCAGAAGAGGAAAAGTGATTACTTGGAAATCCGATCCAGTACAGAGGTATTTGTGCGAAAATTGGAAGCTTGAGAAAAGAAATAAAGATTAAAAACTCGCAATTATTGTCTTGTGCTGAAAAAATTGCACCTCGCTTTTAATTCTTGGCACAAACGTATGAAATAGTAGAGCTACATTTGCATGTACTAGTTACAGTTTGCACAAATTAATACACATATATATTTACATATACCCATCTTGGACGCAACACATACATATATAACTCATTTGCAATCACTGCAATCACTGTCGCCCCCCATTTTCGTTTCTAATTTTCGTTGTGCGAAATTTATAGTTGGGTCATTGGCAAAGCACGCATACCAATACGCAGCTGCAGAGGTGAATTTTCGTTTCGCTTTTACACCCCACCGTTGCTTATCGCTGTTCTTTTCGTTTGGCGCGCTTGATCCAAACCGAACACCAAGTGACGCGCTACCCTGTATTTGTCGGGTATATTCGTTTGGTATCAGTAGGATCCAACTAATAATCGGGAAAAATCGTGCTTCGCCAATTTATATTGGATTCAGTATTTAATCGTCGATCAGTGTGTACACATATACAAACACACACCATACATATTTCAGAACAACAGCGGTGAATTCTTTTGTTTTCGCTTTCGCCTGTCACCATTGCTGTTCGTTGTTGTTGTTGTGTGGTTTTCGTTTGCGCGCTTGAGCCAAGCAACGCAATACCCTACATTTGTCGGGTGTATAGTTTTTTTTAACTCGTTTGGGTATATTCGCATGCGAGCATACAACGCGATCACTAAGTGACGTGATACCCTACCTTAGTCGGGTATATTTATTTTTCACTCGTTTGGGTACAAACACCTGATTACCTTTCGTTATCAGTTGCTTGTGTTGAGAGTCAATATGACCCCAAACGCCGATCAAAAGCCCCTCCTTGAAGAACTTCAAAAGAAGTGCAGCGGCTGTGTCAAAAAAATTCAAAGATTAGCGGACAGTTTAGAAGCTGGCGATGTTCCGCTGATACTGACGGAGCTCGAGTGCAGGCTGCAAAATCTAATCGAAAACATTCCAGCTATCGAAAAGTTCAACCATTTGCTTTCGTGTCTCTCTGGTGAAGCGTTAGGAAATGTTAGGGCGTTCCAAGTTACCGAGAGTAACTACGAGAAAGCCATTGCAAGCTTAACACGAGTCTACGATAACGATTATCTGATTTTTAAAAATCACATTGCTGCCCTATCTAGTCTTCCCAAAATGACCCAGCAATCAGCATCGTCCTTAAATAACCTAATAGATACCGCCTACCATATCCATATCATTAAAGGCTTCCAAGGTAATCTACAGACGGATGTCATTTACACAGATTTCAGTAAAGCATTCGACTCTGTAAACCACACTCTCCTAGCACAAAAACTTGACCTTTTAGGGTTTCCACCCAATCTCTTGAGATGGATTTCTAGCTACCTTTGTTCCAGATCCCAAAGAGTCCTTTTCAAAAACTCCCTATCTTCACCAGTTATGGTTACTTCGGGCGTTCCACAGGGCAGCCATCTAGGCCCCCTTCCCCTTAAACTCTTTATTAATGACCTGCCTTCGGTATTAACATACTCTCGAGTCCTTATGTATGCGGATGATGTTAAGCTGTGTGTCCAGTATAAGTATGGTTTATCTCAATCCAGGTTGCAAACTGATCATTAATAGCTTTCAGTCATGGTGTTGTGCAAATTTGTTATACCTTAATGCTTCAAAATGTGAAGTAATGACATTTCATCGCTCCAGCGCCATTCTGGCTCCTTACACCCTAGGCGGGGGTTCTCTCGAGAGAATTACCCTAGTTAATGATCTTGGTGTTCTTTTAGATCCCAAATTAAAGTTTTCTGAACACATTTCTGCCATGGTAAATAAGGCCATGGGAATGCTTGGGTTTATAAAGAGGTGGTCAAAGGAATTTGACGACCCCTATATAATAAAGACTCTCTATTTATGGCTTGTTCGTCCGATTTAAGAATACGGTTCTTGTGTATGGTGCCCTCAGTACAAAGTACACAAGGACCGTATAGAATCAGTACAGAAAAACTTTTTAATTTTCGCTTTACGCGGCCTCAACTGGGATGCAAGTGTTAGACTGCCGTCTTACTCTAGTAGATCGCTTTTAATAAACCTTCCATCTTTAGTTAACCGTAAAAAAATGCTTGGTGTGATTTTTGTGCACAACTTGATCAAGGGTGACGTAGATTGCCCTGACTTGTTGAGCCGCATAAACTTCACGATTCCTATTAGAATCACTAGAAATTATATACCTTTGTTCCATCCGATTTGTAGATCGAATTATTCCTTGCATGAACCTTTTAGAGTTTTATGCTCGGATTATAATTCCCTCTACCATATCATATCGGCAACTAATTCCCTTCCTCTTCTTAAATTATTATTACTCACATACCTTTCTAGTAGTTAGTAATTGTAGTTGTGGAGTACGGTAGTTTTAATGCATGATTAATTCCTTTAGTAATATTAGTTCTAATTTTCCTCGAATACTAGTCTAACATCTATCTTTCTTGCATGATCGCGATCGGTTCGGTTAACGAGTCGCGCATTTTGCGGCAGCGCCCCTCGGTCGGTTGGGTGGGAGGAGGGCTGCGTTTCGGCCTGGGATTCGCGTGTAACAGCATTCGGCTGGTGTCCCATGGGCCACTTGATGGTGCAGTCATTGCACGTCAACGTCCAAACATATGGGACTCGTAACATCTCGTCTCCAAACAATCAGCTGAAAGTTTCGCTGCGCCTCGTCAACTTCTACCAGACGGTACATTTTGGTAATGTCTGCAACAAGTGCGTATTTGCGACAGCGAAATCTGAGCAGAGTGGTATATAGACACGGCTGTATTGTTGGTCCTACCATGAGGAGATCATTTAGGGATACTTGCGAAGTGGTTTTGCAAGATGCATCGAAAACCACTCTGAGCTTTGTGGATGTGCTCTGTGGGCGTTCCACGCATTGGTAAGGTATGAAACAATGCGGATCTTTCGGTATCGAATTATCGATTGCAGTCATGTTGCCTAGTTCTACGTACTCTTCCATAAACTTGGTAAACATTTCCAGCATCAAAGGATTTTTAGCTAGCCGTCTCTCTAATGATAGGAACCGCCTTCTTGCCGTCTCGTACGAAAGTCTAAGACAAGTTGGGCTTGATTTGAATGGCAAGGAGACCTGCAATCGACCTGAGGGCAAGCGAACGACTGTTTCTCGAAAGATTTTCTCACAAAGCATTTCATCTGGGGTATAAAGTCTGTCACAACATAGATTTGGAACTTGTTCCAACTCCCAAATACCGTATTTTGCAAAGTTCGCGTATTTGCCTGCTTTAATTGGCCATCTTTTATTATGTCAAAGAAGGCTTCAGCTCCTAGCAGCAAATCCACCTTCTGGGGCTTATGGAAACCTGGATCGGCCAGTGGGAACTCTTTAGGGACTATCAACGAGTCTGATGGAACAGCTTTCTCTGGGTGATAAGCTCCGTGCAAGCTCCTCGGTTATAAAATTGACTTGAGAGCCCGAATCCAGTAGCACCCTGGCTGGCTAAAGCTGACACGAGCCACCTTTTACATCCACAATTGCTGTCGCCAGAACCACCTGAGCTGAATCCAAAGCCATACCATGATTTGACGACAACTGATTCGACCTTTCAGCATCCGACGCACCCTGAGACCCGACAGCCTCACGGACGTTTGCTGATGTCCCCGAGTCAGCATTGTAGCGGTGCAGCAATGTGTGGTGGGGCTTTGAGCATACTCTGCAATGTGTAGATTTGCAGGCTGAGAAATTATGCCCTTTACGCAAAGAATTAATACAAATCGGGATACCCTTTGCAAATCTAAATCTAGTCATGACCGACACAGCTGAAAACGACGTTTTCGAGTCAACTTTCGACATGACGATGTGTATCAGGAGGGCGTGAGCAATGACCTTGTCATCCCCCACTGATAGCAACGACTCATATATGGCAGATACCGTGTCAATCAATGATCGTAATGCACTAGCCGATGGACCCTGCATCGCCTGTAAATCAAAAAGTCTAGACCTGATTTAGAGCGTCAAGAGCCTTGGAATAATTTTGCTCTGTCACCTGGAACGCGGCATTCCAGCTCGAGTTGATGAGACGAGATCTTGTTGCTTTGTACTGATTGCGCTATTCTGTCAATGTCCCTTTTCACAGCGTTTAATTTTCGCAAAATAATCCCAGACTAATCTTCTTCTACAATCGAAGTATTGCTACTTGAGCCACCCCGCTTTTTCCCAGCCATTTTTCAATTAATAAGGAGTTAATGAGTGAGCCAGGCGAATCCGAGAAGTCACTCAAGTGCGTGATCTGCTATGTTCCCTCCAGCGATGAGAACAGTTGATGGATTGTGTGAGAAGAGCCAACACTTCCACTCAGAAGATCACTCAAGTACGCGATCTGCTATGTTCCCTCCAGCGATGAGAACAGTTGATGGATTGTGCGAGAAGAGCAAACGTAGTGCACTCAATTTGTGGACTCGGCTCTGTTGGCTATGTTTGATCGGCTATGTTGGCCGTTGCGACAGCGAGAGAACGAACGCAATAGCAGAAGCAAGCAATAAACTTATGGGCTTGGCTCTGCTGGCTTTGCAATGCGTTCCTATTTTCGACTAAGCTAGCCGAGGCGAAAGAGAGCGAGAGAACAAACTGCAATAGCAGAAGCAAGCTTGCATAGGAGACCAATGACCTTACCAAGGAAGTGGTAATAATATTCTCTGACCGCTACGTTGCCGAATTTCTTGGGTACCGTACAATTCGGTGGCCTAACCAAGATTACATATGTATATGATTTATTTTTAAGTGTTCATTACCTCAGCCTTTTGATGGGAACTATGTGGGTGATAAACTCTCATACCCAGGTCCACGTAGCTGGTCCGTTCCACGTTGAGACGTCCAAAATGTCCAACGAAGGATGAGCTGCTTGTTGATGGGCGACTCCAAATCCAAGTCCACGATATGTCCAGACAGCGATTAAGATCGTTCCACGGAGATCCAACTTAATTTAGTCCACCCGGGGCCGCCAAAATGTTTGTGCAATTCACAAATTGAGAAAGTGTTGGTAAGGCACAAACAACTTTATTTTTTAGTTGTTCCGAACAAATGTTGGGAACACAATCAAATCGGACCGACCAAGAAAGAACACGTCTGAACATTTTCGAATTCAATTTTAGAGAGTCTCCATATTTATTCAAGCTCTTCTAGGGCGTTTTCAAGCTAATGTCTCTGTGGTGAATTGTTAGCGGCTGAGCGAGTGTACTAGTAACAGCGCTTGTACTTAGCTTAAGAGAGAATGTCGTATGGCTGGCTCTTAGTTAAGGGTTTGCTTCACGTTTACATTTCATTCTTTTTCTTTATGTATTTTTTTTAATCTAATGATTATGGCCCCCAGGCCACTGAATTGCCTGAACAGTGTGCGAGAGAGAGGAATGAGAAAGCGCTTGGAAGGTGTTGCGTGGCCACTGAAATTTAATTTGTTCTTTCTGGCCATAATAATGATCCGACCTGATCCAGATTCGGCAATCTGTTACATACGGTTATTTTCCATGATTCTGCGTTTTTGGTTTTCTCGTATCCTAAAAATTTTAGATTCCACAGATTTTCGTTTTTTTGTGGGTGCGGCAGGGGGCCTGTCAAAATTTTGAAATACACTTGTAGTGAAGTGATATCACAGGAGCATGGATAGTGAGTTTGGTTGCTCTAGCTCTTATAGTCTCTGAGATCTAGCCGCTCATCTAGACCAATGGGCACAGCACCCACCCCGGTGTGTGAGAGAGAGCGAGAGGGAACGATGCATTTCGAATTGGTTTTCTTCATTGTGGCTATATTTATGATCTGATCTGATCCAGATTCAACACTCTGATAGATATGGTCATTTTAAAACTAGCTCAGTCGTTAACGGAGAGCTCAGGGACTTGGCAGCCCCCTGTTCTAATGATGCATTATCCGGGCAACGTGAATCTCTGCCCGGACGGACCGTCCTTTCTTTGCAAATCGTGGGATCTAATATGGAAAACAACAACAAAAAACCAAAAATCCGAGTCTGGCACTCCCCAAAAGTCAACTGGGAGCAATCCCATGCGTGGTAAGGCATTGGCCCCAAGGCCTGGCCAAACCAGCAGGAAAGACCTGCTCGGTGGAAGGCGCTGGTACGAACCCGAGGGGGTCCCACCCTGAATCTGGGGTGGGTGGCAAAGCACCTCCCAAAACCAACGACCTCTTGGTAAAGTGGCGGGGGCTGACTTGCCATCGACAAGTGCCCAAGCCAGGAAGTTCTCGTTTGCCGAAAGGAGGAATGCCGGGCAAATACTCCGTCGGCAAAACGCGAGCAAAACAGCAAGCCCATCAGCCAACTAGCTGAATAAGGTAAAGTGGGCCTCGGCAGTGCTCCCAGATTTCACCGCGGAGCGACAACAGGCGCCACTATCGAAAAGGTAGCGCTCACAGGAGATGCCTGGACCGACTACAAAGCGGTCTAGAGTTCTCCCAAACATGTCCTTCGCGCAGATTGCCAAGGAGAGGACGCTAATCGGCGTCCTTGACAAGGGCAGCGCAGAGGGTAAAATACCTAGGAGCCAGTGGAAGTGGGTGGAAGCGGCATTGGCCGACCGCTGCTTCGAGCTCCTCGAAAATGACCCCGGGCCACCTCCTATCTGCAAGGACATGGAATGGTTCCAGGGCAATATTAAAGTTATTGCCTGTGAAGACGAGCGCTCCGTAAAGCTGTACAAAGCAGCGGTGGCGCAGATCGGAGAGGTCTACGCTGGGGCGAAGCTCGTCGCAGTAGACTGGAGCGAGTTGCCCAGTAGACCGCGGGCAAGACTATGGGTGCCGGCTACCCTCAAGGAGCCTGAGCGCATCCTCAAAATGATGCAGAGATGCAATCCACAACTTCCAACTGCGAACTGGAAGGTAGTAAAGGTTGAGACGACGCAGGGACCGATGAACCAGGCTGTGCTCGTACTCAACAAGGAGTCGCTGGCCCCGATAAAGGCAGCTAAGGGCGAGCTGAACTTCGGCTTCAGCTCGGTCACCATAAAGGTGTATAAGTCGGACGCAGCGGCCGAGGCCCGTCCGGTCGACAACCCAGTCGAGCAGGACGTTGCCTCGGAGATAGAAGCACCCGACAACGAGCTGGAGCAGGCCAAAGAAGGCCACTAGTCCGATGCAGAGCTACTGCTCGACTTTGAGGCAATATGTCGCGAGCAAGTATCCGACGATTCAGACGCCGACATCACAGTGGTGGGGATTCTGGAAGATGTCTCTGAAACTCCTACAGATAAATCTCCACCACAGTAAAGCAGCATCTGCTTCCCTCATACTCCGCTTGATCGAGAGCGGAGCCGACATAGTCCTAGTCCAGGAGCCTTGGATAGTAGGAGATAAGGTCTGTGGACTAGCGACGAAGGAGTACAAGCTGATTGTAACCCAAAAAGAAGGTAAAATTCGTACCTGCATTCTTGCAAGAAAACACCTAAACATTTTTCTGCTCCATAACTTTAGCAATGGCGGCTGTAAGCCTAGAGTTGGAGGGGACGCATCTTAGACTGATGTCGTCCTACATGGCTCACGAGAAATGCGATCCTCCGAGTACCTCGTTCGAAAGCTAGCCAGCGATAGCGAGAGGTCAAACGTAGGCCTGATAATAGGCTGCGATGCCAACGCTCACCTCAGCCAATGGGGGACCTCGGACACAAACGTAAGGGGTGAGTCACTGTTCAGCTTCATCCTAAACTCTAACCTACTAATCTGAAATCGGGGAAATGACCCTACATTTATAATAAAGAACGATAATAAAGAAAGATAGTCTTCATTCCCAAAGCGGGAAAAGCCTCACATTCAACTCCAAAGGACTTCAGACAAATTAGCCTATCGTTTTTCTTCTCAAAACTTTTGAGAGACTTGTCGGGCTACAACTGAGGACAACTATAAGTCCCCAGTTGTTATCAGGCTCACAACATGCCTACCGAAAAGGAAAATCCACGGAAACGGCACTTCACGCAGTAGTCTCAGTGATAGAGAAATCTATTCACCTAAAAGAATACTCCTTAATAGCCTTTCTCGATATCGAGGGAGCTTTTATGTCGTGCCGGATGCCATTACGGAAGCGCTGACTGATCTGGCGGTGGACCGTCACTTGGTGATGCTCATCGATCAATTGCTCACATGCAGGACGGTGACATCATCAATGGGATCGTCCACCCAGTCAAGCTATGTCAACAGAGGCGCACCGCAAGGTGGTGTCCTGTCTCCTCTTCTATGGAACATAGCAGTCAACAAGATCCTATGTGACCTGGAGGGAGGGGGCTGCAAATTTGTCGCATACGCGGATGACGTTGCGGTTATCTTTTCGGGGAAATACCCGCAAGCATTGTGCGACCTAATGCCCGCTAAGCTCGCGAAACTGTCTGAATGGACGGAATCTCGAGGTCTGGGAATTAACCCCTCGAAAACGGAACTTGTGTTATTTACAAATAAATATAAGATTTCGACTCTCAACCCCCCCTCACTAAACGGCTGCAGGCTCTCCTTCAGCGACAGTGCCAGTTACTTAGGGTTGGTAATTGACAAGAAGCTAAACTGGAACCTGAACACAAAGGACAGAGTAAAAAAAGCTACGATAACCTTCTAAACATGCAAAAAAGCTATTGGCTTAAAATGGGCCATGAACCCAAGCAAAGTCCAATGGATATATCTAGCAATAGTTAGACCTATACTACTCTATGGAGTTACAGTGTGGTGGCTGGCCCTATCAAAAAGGACGATCACCAAACAATTGAGCAAAGTCCAAAGAACTGCTGCCTTAAGCATCAGTGGAGCTCTTCGCACCACACCGAATGATGCATTAAATGCCATCCTATGCCTCCAGAGCCTCGACCTGGCAGGAAAAGAGCGTGCAGAAATGGCAGCTATATGTCTGAGAGACTCTGACCAATGGGCTCCACAGCTCATGGGTCACTCATCAATATTGAACAGCGGTACTGTTCCCACAAAAATAGACTACTGCGTCCCAAGGGAGCACAGAGACACCCCCTTCACCCCCCAAAAGAGACGAATGGCTCCAGGGACATCCAGGCCGACAAAGGGCCATAAACATCTTCACAGATGGATCGAAGCTGGATAACAAAGTCGGAGGAGGAATCTACTCCGAACAGCTAAACATACGGCACTCCTTCAGGCTTCCAGATCACTGCAGCGTCTTCCAGGCGGAGGTCATTGCATTCAGGGAAGCACTGAACTGCCTTCAGGATGTTACCATCTTGGTAACAAATCAAACAATCAAATCGCTAAATGCGATTTCCTCGAGCTCGGCCACCGTGGCAGACTGCCGCAAATCTCTTCACGAGATGGCTCAGCAATTTGCTATCAACCTTATATGGGTCCCGGGTCATCGGGACATCGAAGGTAACTGCATAGCAGACGAGTTGGCCAGATCTGGCACTACTATCCCCCTCCTTCAAGATAAGGAAGATATTTGTATGCCTATGGCCACCTGTAAGCTCATCATAAAAGAGCAATATAAGCGACTAAGAGAACACATGTGGCAATCGGTACCACGATGTCGAATAACCCGGCAAACATGGCCGACTATAGACAGAAAGCGCACCTCTGAGCTATGCAGGCTCGGCAGAAGAAGGTGTAGCGCAGTCATACGCTCCCTCACGGGACACTGGCTAATAAGCACTCATGCAAACAGGCTGGGCGCCCCATATAACGATTTTTGCCGAAGCTGCAGAGACGAGGAAGAAGAAGAGACGGTGGAGCACCTGTTCTGCTCCTGTCCAGCTCTCAGCAGAAGAAGGCTACAACATATAGGCTCGCCCTTCATAGCAGACATTTCAGAAATGTCCACAATCTGTCCTAGGAAGATAGCAAACTTCATAAGAGCAGCCGGATGGGATAACTGCTGACATTAAGGTCTCACGACGCGGAAAGGGAAAAGATTCTCTTGCGGTATCGCAACGGGCCGTAATCGGCCTATGTGTGGTGGGCTCCTGGCGAGCCTGGCAACCGCTTCTACCTAACCTAACCTAGATATGGTCATTGTCTATGATTCTGCGTTTTTAGATTCCTCGTAAAATTGTACATGCCACAGATTTTCGACCTTTAAGTGGGCGGAAGGGTGCGGGGCGAAATTTTGAAATACACTTGTAACAGTGTGATAAGACAGGAGTCTGGATACAAAATTGTGTTGCTATAGCTTTTACAGAGTCTCAATATTACTCAATTGCCAACTGCCAACTCAAAAAACTATTTCATCATTTAGTCATGTTAGGCAAGATGTGCCAACTACATACGGATAGTGCCTCTTTTTATTTGATGCCATCGCTTTTACTGAAACCTGGCTCAACTCTACTGTTCTTGATCATGAAATTTTAATTCACAAATTTATCACTTACAGAATTGACCGCGCGTCTTATGCAGGTGGAGTACTGATTGCAGTCAATAAGGTTTTCTCTTCCGAGTTGTTTCTTTTCATCAACATCCATGTGATTGAATTTGTTGCAGTCAAAGTCAGTATTTGGACAGCATCTGTCTATTTAATCTGTCTTATATCCCTCCCAAGTCCGATGCCGAGTTTTACTTAAACCACCTCTTTGCTATCCATTCTGTTGTGTCCGCCTTACGTTCTGCTAATCAGATTATTGTCATGGTGACTTTAATTTACCACTTCTTTCTTGGTTGCCTTGCGATAACGCTAACCTGTTGCTTCCTAGTAATCATAATGATTTTATTAATGGTCTAGCCGATATCTCTCTTGTCCAAATTAACGCTATTCAAAATAATAAGGACAGACTTCTCGACCTTATTTTCGTTATTGACGCTTTTCTAGGAACGGTAGCCAGAGTTAATCCATTATTACTTCCTAAAGACCCATACCATCCTACTCTTTCTATATCCCTTGAGTTTGCCAAATCTAGCTGTGTCGACGATTCTTTGGCTCCTGCCTGCGTGAAGTGTTTTCGCAAGACTAATTTCACCGATCTAAGCCTCCATCTCTCGAATGTTGATTGGTCCATCTCTCATTCCTTACCGAGTATAGACGAATCGGTCAATGCGTTCTAAACACATGCGTTCCTGAGTTCCAGTATCGTCCAAGCCTCCCTGGTTCTCCAAAAAATTTGTCGTAATCCAAATAAATAAACGAGGGGGAACGTTATGAGCCGCGTCTGCACCGCGGTTCTACTTTATACCCGGTACTCAGTCAGTATATATGTATGTGAGCTTGTTGTAGTTTATTACATGTTCGCAAAAGAAAAAAATTTAATTTTAGCCAAAAAAAAACAATTTAAGTCGAACCTTTTCGGAGATTTTGATCTATTAGATGTTTCCATATTGGTTAACATAAATTTTTTACATCTGCCATTTCTACATGTTTTTATCTACTTCCTACATATACATACACGGCTGTGTGCGAGAGAGAGAGAGGGAATGAGTCTGCGCTTGGGAGGCCACTGAAATTTCATTTGTTCCTTCTGACTATATTTATGATCCGATCTGATCCAAATTCAATACTCTGATAGATATAGTCATTTTCTATGATTCTGCGTTTTTGGTTTTCCCGTATCTTCAAAATTGTAGATTTTCATCTTTTGTGGGGGCGGAAGGGGGCGTGGCCAAATTTTAAAACAAACTCGTCTCGGTTTGATATCACAGGAGCTTGGATAGAAAGTTTGGTGGTTCTAGCTCTTATAGTCTCTGAGAACTAGGCGTCAAAAAATTCGATGAGGCATAGCGCCTACCCCTGTGTGTGAGAGAGAGCGAGAGGGAACGATGCATTTCGAAATGGTTTTCTTCATTGTGGCTATATTTATTATCCGATCTGATCCAGATTCTACAATCTGATAGATATGCTCATTCTCTATGATTCTGCGTTTTTAGTTTTCTCGTATCTTTAAAATTGTGCATGCCACAGATTTTCGTCCTTGGAGTGGGCGGAAGGGGGCGGGGCGAAATTTTTAAATACACTTGTAACAGTGCGTTAGGACAGGAGTCTGGATACAAAATAGTGTTCCTCTAGCTTTTATGGTCTTTGAGCTATAGGCGCTAATGAAGACGGACGGACGGACAGACGGACAGACGGACGGACAGACAGACATAGCTATATCGACTCGGCTATTGATGCTGATCAAGAATATATATACTTTATGGGGTCGGAAACGCTTCCTTCTGGGTGTTACACACATTAATTTTTTGCACAAATCTAATATACCCCTTTACTCTTCGAGTACCGGGTATAATAAATGGTCCTTAGCAATCTGTTGGAGGACTTGCTCCGCGTTAGAAGTCCATTTCCTCAACGGAAAACCGGCAGAGTAATAAATCTGACTTTATAAAAAGTACAAGAAAACAGGCTTCATTTTTTCCTTCGTACAATACTCCTCCGCTCGTTCTCAATTCTTATCTGTCAATAATCAGTGTTGTAATCAATACCTTTCCCGTTGTACTAGAAACTTTCGTATTGATCCTAAAAAATTATTTTCCTTCGTCAACTCTAAGCGTTAGTCCAATGCTTTTCTTCCATCCCTTTATTATCTTAATACAGAATCTTCTGCTACAGGCATTGCTAATTTATTCGCCACGTTTTTCCAGTCAACATACTCCACTCCACTGCACCTACGATCTACCTCATGCGAACAGCATTTTTCTTCCACATTCTACCATGGTAAATAAGGCCATGGGCGTGCTTGGGTTTATAAAGAGATGGTCAAAGGAATTCGACGACCCCTATATAACAAAGACTTTCTATATATCGCTTGTTCGTCCGATTTTAGAATATGGTTCTTGTGTATGGTGCCCTCAGTACAAAGTACACCAGGACCGTATAGAATCAGTACAGAAAAACTTTTTAATTTTCGCTTTACGCGGCCTCAACTGGGATGCAAGTGTTAGATTGCCGTCTTACCCCAATAGATTGCTTTTAATAAACCTTCCATCCTTAGTTAACCGTAGAAAGATGCTTGGTGTGATTTTTGTGCACAACTTGATCTAGGGTGACGTAGATAGCCCTGACTTGTTGAGCCGCATAAACTTCACTATTCCTATTAGAAATACTAGAAACTATATACCGTTGTTCCTTCCGATTTGTAGTTCGAATTATTCCTTGCATGATCCTTTTAGAGTTTTATGCTCGGATTATAATTCCCTCTACCATATCATATCTACAGCTAATTCCCTTCCTCTTCTTAAATCACATACCTTTCTCGTAGTTAGAAATTGTAAGTTGAGTACGATAGTTTTAATGCATGCTTAATTCCTTTAGTAAGATTAGTTCTAATTTTCCTCGAATATTAGTCTAACATCTATCTTTCCTGCATGTTCGCGATCGGTCCGGTTAACGAGTCGCGCGTCATGCGGCAGCACCCCTCGGTCGGTTGGGTGGGAGGAGGTGCGTTTTTGCCTGGGATTCGCGCGTATCAGCATTCGGCTGGTGTCCCATGGGCCACTTGATGGTGAAGTCATTGCACGTCAACGTCCAAACATATATGGTTCATTGTTGTCGATAGGCGATGATAAAAAATCCAAATGCAATGCTTATTGATTTCGTCTTGAGTAGAGTCGATTCGGTGACCAAACAAAAATGGGAAATGCAGCTCAATTATGATAAGCTTTCACTTTGGACGGACTGCGAAAGTGCGCTCAATCGCAGAAATCAGCATCTTTCGGCCGAAGAATCTTCAAGACCAAAGCAGGAGCAGAAAGCTAGGCCAAGCAAGCCTCATAATCGGAGCTCATTTGCGTGTTCGACTGCTAATACCAAGAGCCAACAATGCAGCTACTGCAATGCGAAAGACCATTTTTTGACAGAGTGCAGTCAATTTGGTCGGCTGGCAGCAATGCAAAGCTTTGAATTCGCAAAGACTGCATACCTATGTATCGATTGTCTGCAACCAGGCCACTCTGTAGTACGATGCAAAGCTAAGAAGTGTCGAGTCTGTGGCTGCTCACACCATTCCTTATTGCATAGGTACACAGTGACGAACAAAAGTCTAGCGTCGCCATCACCCCAAAGAGTTCTTCTCCTCCACCCAATCAGAGTGAACCTTCCACTTCGCATGCTCTGCATGGGACAGCTATGGACAGAGTTATTCTGGCTACGTCGATCGTAAGCGTCCGAACAAATAACGGTTAATATGTTTTGGCACGAGCTCTGCTTGACTCTGGGTCCCAAACCAATTTTAGCACTGAGGACTTAGCACAGCGTTTACAGATGCGTAGGGAGGAGTCCTGTATCAACTTGCTTGGTATTGGTGAGTCCAATTTACAAGTCAAGAAGAAGATACACACGGTGGTGAAGTCGCGAGTTACTGGTAGTGAGTTCTTGATCGATTTCTGGATTCTAAGGTCTGTTTCGGGGTATCACCCTGATCAAACACTTAATGTGAGTGATTGGCAAATCCCGAAGAACTTACCACTTGCAGACCCATATTTCTTTAAGCAACAGAAGATAGATATGCTGATAGGTGCAGAAACATTTTTCGAACTTTTATCTGTTGGTCATAAGACAAGGTCCTGACTATCCAACTCTGCAGAAAACGCTTCTCGGCTGGATTGTGTCGGGCAGATACACTCCAAAGGTGACTGTCACCCAGGAAGCGATGAACTGTTTGAGTTGTCGAGAGGAGTCAGTAGTATCTATCGACAACACACTACAAAAGTTTTGGTCACTGGAAGAATTGCCGTCTTCTAAAAAGTCTTTATCTCCGCAACACAAGTTATGTGAGGAGTATTATAGAAAGATAAGGTCTTGCCTTCAGGTAAGTTTGAAGTAAAGATGCCGTTCAAATCAAATCCCAGTATCTTAGGCAACTCCTTTGAAGTAGCTAAACGGCGGTTTTTGTCGCTTGAAAAAAGATTGTCTCGTGACCCTGACTTGCAGAAAATGTACTTGGAGTTCATGGAAGAGTACATCTCCTTAGGTCCCATGTCTCCCACAGACAACACAATCCCTAAAACTCCACATTATTTTATTCCCCATCAGTGTGTGTTGAGGCCCCAAAGTACGTCGACCAAGCTCCGTGTCGTTTTCGATGAGTCTTGTAAGACGACCTCTCAGGTGGCCTTGAACGACATATTGATGGTTGGTCCTACGATACAGGATGAGCTGTATTCTACCTTACTCCGCTTCAGACTACACAGGTACGCCTTGACAGCCGATGTCAAGAAAATGTATCGCCAAGTCTTGGTAGATGTGGATAGACGATTTCAGCTCATAGTGTAGAGAAGAGACCTTTCTGAGTCCTTGAGAATATACCAGCTCAACACCGTAACATATGGGACTGAACCAGCCCCATTTTTGGCCATTCGTTGTTTGAAGAGGTTAAGTAAGTCTGCAAAGCTCTCATTCCCTAAAGCTGCTGAAGTTATCGAGTCCGACTTTTACGTTGATGACATGTTGACTGGTGCTGGTTGCGTAGAGGAGCTAAAGACAATTAAGTCTGAGGTGGCTCAGGTTCTTCAAACCGCTGGGTTTGAGTTGACTAAGTGGTTCTCGAATTCACCTGAGGTCACCGCATCCGAGAGAACAGTTAAACAGATAACGATCTCGGACTCAGAGTCAACTAAGGCGTTGGGAGTATCGTGGCTGCCGCACGAAGACGTCTTTAAGTTCCAAATTGACACGTCAGCCATAAGTCTCCGAGCGACAAAACGGAACATTTTATCGGTGACATCAAAGCTGTTTGACCCCCTTGGCTTGTTAAGTCCTTTAGTAATAAAGGGAAAGATCCTACTGCAGGAGCTTTGGCTTAATAAGCTAAATTGGGATGAGTCTATTCCAATGCACTTGGAAACAGCATGGAACTTACTGAAAGAATTTTTGGGTCAGTTAGAAAAGATTACGATACCTCGATTTGTGCATACTGATCCCATGTCACCGATACAAGTACATGCCTTTGCCGAGGCATCCAGGAGAGCTTATGGAGCCTGCGTCTATATCAGTAGAAAGACTGCAGAAGGTTTTAAGGTCTCGTTGTTGACTGCAAAGTCGAAAGTTGCGCCGCTCAAGACGAACACGCTCCCAAGACTTGAGTAATGTGCCGCTCACCTTCTCGCAGATCTCTGTCACCGACTCGAATCACTGCTCAAAGTTCCAATCGAAAAAATTGTATTCTGGTCAGATTCGGAAGTAACCCTTCATTGGATCCGATCCCACCCTTCGTCGTTATCAACCTTCGTTGCGAACCGAGTAGCGGAGATTCAAGAGTGGTCAGGTGACGCTACGTGGCGGCATGTGCCAACAAAACAGAACCCAGCAGACATAGTTTCGAGAGGTTGTGACGCAGAGGAAATCGTGCGGTCGATCTGGTTTAGTGGACCAGAGTTTTTGAAAGATGAAGAAGAGATCTGGCCCAGAAATCCCCACTTCAAACTTTCCGAAGAAGAGCTGCAGATGGAAACCAGGAAACAATCGGTCAGACTGACCGTGGCCGCAAGAACAAATGATTTAGGAGACATAATCGAGACATACTCGTCACACCTCAAACTGCTAAGAGTGTTCGTTTTCGTGTTCCGCTTCATCCGAAAATGCAAAGACAGAAGTCTCAAATTTAAAAAAATTCCGTCACCCCTAGAATACGACGAGGCGTTTCAAAAATTGTCGAAATCGTCCAAGAAAACGAGTATCAGGAAGATATTGAAAGTGTTCGTAAAGGCACCAGGTTAGGCCCCAGTCTTCAGCGCTTGAATCCCTTCATCCATGAAGAGGCAGGGATTTGGTGCTCTTTTTCGTTGTTGCGAGTTGGGGGGCGACTAGTTAACGTTCCTATGTCATATAATGCCAAATTTCCTCTGTTATTGACAAAACGCTCGCAGTTTGTGCAGACCTAAGTTCGCTATCTGCATCAAACAAATGTTCATGCCGGCCCACAAGCTCTCGTGAGTATCCTGAGACAGCGTCTTTAGATAGTGAACGCTCAGGAGGTCTGCCGGGCAACAGTCAGGTCGTGTATTCGTTGCTTTAAGTGCAAGCCTCGACTCCAGATCCAAATTATGGGTAATTTACCCGCAGACCGGCTCCGTGCTCTCCGCCCATTCGCCATATGTGGTGTGGATTTTTGTGGACCAGTCTATACGACTCTGAAAATTCGAGGAAGACCCTATAAGTCCTACATTGCGTTATTTGTCTGTTTTGCGTCCAAGGCAGTTCATTTAGAAATTGTCTCTGATCTGACGACTATCTTTTTTTTATTGGCATTCCAAAGGTTCGTCGGTCGTCGAGGATGTCCGCAAAGGGTGAACTGCGACAACGCGACCAACTTCGTCGGAGCCAGTCGCCACTTCAACGAGCTGAGGACCAGGATAGAGGCAGAAGCGGTCGCGATTCGCGAATTCACGTCAAGAAGCGGGTGCAAGTTTGCCTTCATACCGCCTCGAGCACCGCACATGGGCGGACTCTGGGAGGCAGGTGTGAAGTCTGCAAAGGGCCTACTCCTGCGGGAGCGCTCTCCTTACCGCAGAGGAGCTGAACACCGTGCTGATCGGGATCGAGGCGGACCTGTACTGTTCTGGCAGCGATGTTCCCGGGAGTATGTGCTCGGCTTGCAAATAAGAAGCAAGTGGCACCAGGAGCAGCCCAACATCCAGGAAGGAAGCCTCGTGGTCGTCGCCGGGGACAACCTGCCCCCTCAACAGTGGCTCATCGGGAGGGTCGTCGCCACAAACGCCGCGCAGGACGGAAAGGTCAGATTGGTCGACCTAAGGAGGATTAGCGGAGCCGTGTTCAGGAGGCCAATACACAAACTGGCTCTTCTACCAATAAGTTGAAACCTTCCAGGCCTTCAACGGGGCCGGTGTAGCATCGAGCTGCCAAGTTTGTTGGAGAGTGTAATGAATTAAGGCGGAGCGGGAGCGCAGAAAGCTCTCTCGCTCTTGGTGAATTGGCCCCACTTCGCCACACTAGATAAATTATGTTTAAGATCGCATTGTAAGGAAGCCATAAAGAATTTCGTTAAAATACTTGAAATCGAACGCACGTCCGACAATTTTTTTGTATCTTTTTTCGCTAATTAAAAATACAAATAATTTGCACCACCAAACCTTCGATTCATCCAATAGGGAAAACTATTCCAAAATTTCACCATCTAAACGTATCAAGACGCGCCTTCATCCCCCGTAGGTTCCTCTGCTTACAAATTTCTTGTAAAGGACCCTGAGGAACCCAGAATCATCACCCCAGCCTACTTTACACAGTTTCCACGGTGGCGACTCTAACTAAACTGTCAGCTCCAGGGTGAACTTCTATTATCTTTCCCATTTTCTACTCGTTCGGTGATAGTCGATCATATTTGATAATAAATAGATCATTGACTTGTAGGTTGTCGGTTTCATGTAGCCACTTTGGACGGGCTTGAAGGTAAGATATCCAATCTGAACTCCAGCGACTCCAAAATTGCGGAATCATTTTCTGTTCTTTCAGAAAATTTTTGAGCAATTATGGTTTTTGTTAGGCACTACTTAGGCAATACTTTACCGTCTGGGAGTTATTAAGCTTTCAAATTTGATAATTATTTGCGGTATTTTTTTTTTTTAAGAAATTTTGACCTCAGGAAAGTCGAAACAAAATTATTTCTGGGGCTGAATTTTTGGTTTTAGATAGGTACATTAATAAGGCGTCGTTTAAGGTGTCATTTCAGGTGTGTTTTCACAGACTTTACACTTTCCTCCCAAAGGCCTCCAATATTCGAAATATGAGGTGTATTAAAATGCCATGCGATGTGCATTACGCACGACAAGGTCTGTAAAAGTATGATGATTTGCAATAAACATTTGATGCCGCTGGCTGACATGTCTTAGTCGATCTCTTACTCGAAAGATTTATTGGTCATCTAGAAATGGGGATAATTGACACAGCTTGTGTGCGCCCTGTAGTGGTTTTAGTGCACTGAGGCACTAAAGTGATTTTTAAGCCTTCAACAGCGATATCTGCCATATTAACTTCCTTTTGAATGAAAATATCGAAAGTTTATCCTCTTTGGATTGAAGGTTGTGTATGTCGGAGATGTATAAGAAATAAAAAAGATGAAAGGAAATGTAAACAGAAATGTATAGCATTACTTCGTTATTACTTCTATTCGTATTTCTGCTGAGAGCGAGGTTTGAGAGCGGGAGAGGTTCGTCTCAGCCGAGTGTGGCGCGGTGGTGTTGTTGTCTCAGAGAGAGAGAGAGAGAAGTTCAAAAGGGATTGCTAAAGGAGAACAATTGAATGAGGCAATGCCGTGTCGGGTGTTGCGTGAGTGAAGAGAGGCTGGTACGAAAGAGAGTAGTTCAGTTTGCCCATGAATTCGAAACGAGAGACATATCGCCGCTACTCACTGCGTTTAAGGTTGGAAACAATGCAAGAAGAAGAAGAAGTGCCCCCCGTTCCTTTGCCCTTGACATATATCAAACGTCGATGGTATGCGATAACGGACAATAACCTGTTGTGTGATGAATAGTTTCGGATGAAGGTGTCTTGTACCTGAGCATGATCTGTCCAACTCGATTTGACACAAACGTTTGCCATCGGTGGCGACCTACGTTTATCCAAAACAAGACGAAAGTAGCATCTGTCCAATACAAATTTGCGATAAGTGGTCCTGGTGTGCGAAGTTGTTCCAGGATCCATTTTGCGAGTTTAACTGCCAGTAGCATATCCAAAAGTTCGACTCGTAGAATGGTAATCGGTTTAGTGGGTGGGACTCGGTGTGCAGCTAGCAAAAGAGTGTGAATCATTCTGTCGGGTAGTTCTGCGCGAACATATGCGCATGCTGCATACGCCAGTGATGATCCATCGCAGAGCACATGTAGCTGTAAAGATGCAAGCTCCTGTTGAAGCGCAGCCATCGTGGTACTTGAAGATGC
Source organism: Drosophila helvetica (assembly GCA_963969585.1). NCBI lineage: Eukaryota > Metazoa > Arthropoda > Insecta > Diptera > Drosophilidae > Drosophila > Drosophila helvetica. The sequence goes on along the minus strand of OZ018403.1, from coordinate 20,745,497 downwards.
TCTACCTGTGGTAAACTTCGGATAAACTCATGCCATCTATCGAGCAGCGCGGTTGGCAGAGGTTCGTCCCAGTCCAGCTGTACAAGGCTTCAATCGTTTCTTTTGATGCGGGCCATCCATGTGTCCTTGAGTATCGCTTTTGCTGTCATGATAAACGGCGTAATAACACCTTATGGATCGTAGAGGCGGGCGATTACACAAAGTAAAGAACGTTTAGTATGTACTTGACTGATTTTTAACTTGTAAAAGCGAAGCGCCATTCGCATACCATTTTCGAAGCTTTCAACTAGTCGATATTTGTCGCATTCATCCTGAGCCAGTTGATGTATGACGCGAATGGCTGTGTGAGGTGCTGAGGCGGTTTTAAAGGTCACGGTGTTGAGATAGTACTCAGCTATCTGATTGTGTTCATCCCGCTAGAAAATTCGTTGTGCATTAATTTCAATGCATCTGTACTTCTTCATAATTTCGGCAGCAAAACAAAAAAAACGATGGAGACGCCAATTTAGGACCACGCCGGCTAGATCGTTTTGGAGTGCTGGCCCAGTGCACAAATCATCGTTAAGCGATTCCATTAGAGGTTTTACAGGATCCGTTATATACTACTCTAATCTTAGTAGTAACATTTTCCTCCTTGAATACTGCGTGATGAGGCAAGGTGCTACAGGTGGACTCGATTACATGTTCCTTGTTGATGGTGTAATGATGCTCCTCCCTCCCATTTGGCGACTTGTCCTAGTTAAAAATACTCATCGATGACTTTTGTATATTTGGCTTGCAGCTCTGGCTGTCGTTGGAATCGTCGTTGGAGCATTTAAAACCGGTTTAATGCGATTTGACGTTTTTTTCCCAAGACTTGAGAAGGGTCACACTCCTCTACGCAACCAGCACCAGTCAACATGTCATCAACGTAAAAGTCGGACTCGATAACTTCAGCAGCTTTAGGGAATGAGAGCTTTGCAGACTTACTTAACCTCTTCAAACAACGAATGGCCAAAAATGGGGCTGGTTCAGTCCCATATGTTACGGTGTTGAGCTGGTATATTCTCAAGGACTCAGAAAGGTCTCTTCTCTACACTATGAGCTGAAATCGTCTATCCACATCTACCAAGACTTGGCGATACATTTTCTTGACATCGGCTGTCAAGGCGTACCTGTGTAGTCTGAAGCGGAGTAAGGTAGAATACAGCTCATCCTGTATCGTAGGACCAACCATCAATATGTCGTTCAAGGCTACCTGAGAGGACGTTTTACAAGACTCATCGAAAACGACACGGAGCTTGGTCGACGTACTTTGGGGCCTCAACACACACTGATGGGGAATAAAATAATGTGGAGTCTTAGGGATTATGTTGTCTGTGGGAGACATGGGACCTGAGGAGATGTACTCTTCCATGAACTCGAAGTACATTTTCTGCAACTCACGGTCACGAGACAATCTTTTTTCAAGCGACAAAAACCGCCGTTTAGCTACTTCAAAGGAGTTGCCCAAGATACTGGGATCTGATGTGAACGGCACCTTGACACCCTTTACTTTAGCATTTTTAGAGTCGACACGTTCTGAAGACACTTGCCTTTTAATATCAGAATAACACTTGTTTTGTATATGCTCTAGATGATAATTTTGTTTAATATAGAAAATATGAATATAATGAGCGGATATGCATATCCCATTGGTATAATTGTCCATTAGAGTATTCAAGGTGCAAATTGTGATCAAGCAAATATTTTCATTTAATATACATATATATTTATATATAATTAAGTCGTATTTAATTGTATGGTATATTATATAATATATTAATATATTTGATCACATATAAAAAAATATATGCGCTGAAAAAATTATATATATGTATATCATCCATGATATTGGATATTAATGATATATAAATAGGTATTGAATGGGTTTATACACACTTTAGTGTCATAGCCCAACAATCGTTCCTCGCTTTCTGAAGCGAATGAAATCCATTACTCTAGAATTCATTGGAGATTATGACTTTATGAAGACGTTTGCTCACAATACAAATAAAAATAATATTTTGTATATCCTTTATATGCTCATTTTGTTTGATGTACTGTTAAGACCTTAAAAGAAAAGTCAAAATACTTGGTTGATTTGTAAATTCAAACTGTTTTATTTTCAAAACTTATGCACAATATATAGGAAAATATAAGCTAATTAAAACTAAGACCAACGCTAAGAAAAGGAGGGATGTGCGGCACTTGTTCCCACGCTCATCCCTACTAATGACACCTACTACATGCAAACAACATGTGTTAATAGATTTGGGTTTGACTTGCCCATGTATATGATTTTATGGTCGAACTCTATGTGTCCTTTTTCTCAAGTGGACTCCTTCAAGTGGACTGTATTGTTTATTGGTTGGCCTTTGTCGGTTCCTGTTCATGTTTTATGAACACACACCCTAGCAGTCATAAATTACTTATTTTATGTACGTTATATATAGATCAGTTCAGTGAACTACCGATGATCATTTTAAAGTAAATTACAGTGGATAGGGAAGTGCTATTGTTTGCAATCTTCGCGCTACCTTAATTCTTCTTATGGCATAGATTATTAATATTAACATCATTATTATTCCGATAATCAAGGCTGCGTGTCCAGATACATAATGGAACTTAAGCGCTTTGAATTCATGATGACCTTCTCTTAACAATTTTAATTCGTTTTTCAACTTATCAATTTCTTCAGTATGGTTAATTAATGGTACATTCAAAGGATTCAAAACAATTTTTGGTATTTTGCCTATATTACTTATATAAGATTATGAAATTGTCTCGTAGGTTTCAGTACTAATATTTTATCATCGGTTCGCACAGTGCAACCATTTATTATTGTTAAAATTCCTTGTTGAGGGAGATCAATTAACTCTTGATTTGAGTTACTACATTGAATTCCAGCATTAGTGTTGACTGGAACTTTGAAGAGCCAACTACCTTTCTTTTCTAATTCGACCCAAAATGACCCACACTATTTGAATGACTATTTGGTTTGAATGGAGTTATCTCACAAGAATTGTCATTGGCGCTGCTCCAAGGCCAATTACCTTCACACACTCTTCTATTTGCTTGCCATTTTTGACATTTGTTTAAAGTAGCTTCAGTCATCGAATGATAGGAATCAATTTCGAAGTTATATACTAAGTACCTAGAGCTCAACTCTGCTTTGACCAATTCCCTTTCGTGCTCGACTGGCATTGGATTAATCCTAAACAAATGGGATGGGTGTCTACCAAACAGTGGAATCTTCACATTCAAAATTAATTTGTTATCCACGAAAATCTCTTTCGCGGTTAATAGGCTATACATTTCCTTCCATTCCGTACCTGTTCTTTTTCCTTTAAGAACTAATGTTTCTTATATCCTATCCTTTATTTTTAATATCTTTGCATTTAACTGCATAGGTTTTAAAATATTATAAACTAATATCTATCAGTAGACTTATTACTCATGCTTGGATTTTCTCGCATTCATCTATCAATGAACTTAGTTGCTTTGTTACCATAAAGAAGTTTATAGATTCTTTGTATACAATCGTCTATATTATGTTTGTTTTCGAAAAAATTTTCATATTTCCTTCCAAAGTTTCCCCATTTTCGGCGTCCATTATTCCGAACAATATATGATAAAGGGAGCCCATAAACTCGAAGGGTGCACGTTTCTTTCTTTTGTTATCTTGAGTCATAAAAGGTTTATTATTTTCTTCTAGATCTGCAATTTGCCTGTCAGCGTTATGTAAAACATTGTTGCATTGCTCTTCAAAAGTGTAAAGTTTACCGCACACCGCTCTCATTTACCCAATTAATTCTTAATTAATTAATTCTTGCATTAAAATTATTGCCATGAGTCCTAGTTTGGGTATTCAAGGTCTACCGCGAGTACTTTTTGCTTGTTTTGGAGGCGTTTCTGAGTCCTTTTCTTCAGACTCAATTCCAGCTAATGACAAAATTTAGTAGTCGGTCTTTTAATCGACCCATCTTGATGTTTGATACTCTGACTCTATCGTCCCTACCTTTATGTATTTCTTTTATTTTCCCCAACGGCCATCTAGCTGGATGTTGAAGAGTGTGTAAATAATCTTCTTTCCATTTAATCCAGAAGCCTCTCTTCATTTTTTTAATTAATTTCCACCTATCCAGATTTCACATTTCTTTCATCTGACAGTGTTTCAATGGGGCCGAATATTGGCCTTCCAATAATAAAATGACCTGGTGTTAATACATCCAAATCGTCAATATCATTTGAAGCGGTATACAACGGGCGTAAATTCAGTACAGCTTCAATTTGACATAAGAGGGTTGCCATTTCCTCGTAGGTTAAATTATTTTCCCCAATCAATCTTTTTAAGTGATATTTCACCGGTTTTACCCCAGTGTTGCCGCCGAAATTTAAATACAAACGGCCACGTAGGCGCATACGGCAACGCCACCACCCAGAAACAACACCATTGACAACACTACGAAATGACGAATGGGCAACGATAAAAAAACAGCCGGCGAATGCAGGGAAAACGCGAAGCAAGAACACAAAGTTTTTTTAAAGCTCTCTCTAATATTTTATCTCACGAAAATAAATGGAATGCTACACAAATTTGTTTACTTCTTTGCTTCGAAATACCCCGTGCCCCAACATTCTTTAAAAAAAACTTTTATTACGCACAAACAACAAACATAATCGTGAACCACGCTTGGATTTCAACAAATTGCGAAATACACAAAGCCGCACGCATACATAATTGCCTACATATACACACACAAGTGTAAAAGCCATGTATGTGTAATAACTTTGTTGTAGTAGATCGCGCCGAATACAAGCAAACACAACAAAACTAAGTTAAAGTGCACAAGTCTATAACATATAGACTAAAATGCCTATAGAACGAGACGATACGGTCTGCGGCGTCTGCAAAAAGAGCCGTATAACAGAAGGCGTCCAAAACTGGGTGCAATGCGACAAATGCAAGACTTGGCACCACTTTGCTTGTGTTGGTGTGAACAGCACTATTGCGCAGTTGGAATGGACATGCGCCGCATGCAAGGCACCAGCAAGTGATCGCGCTTCAACCAGTAACGGTGGCGGACAGCCCCAAGATCCGGAAAACATCAGTCCTTTGGACACCATGCAAGTTGACCAAGTCAATGTTGATACATTAAAACTACTTTCAGAAAAAAATCCACACAAGCTGACCCAGCATACACACACACATACCAGCTCAAGTTCCTTGATGTTGGCAATGCTGGAAGAGACACGCGAAGCTGAAAAAAGGTACATAGAGCAGAAATACATGGTTCTTGCACAAGAGCAGGGAACACAGGCTATTTCGTTCCCATCAATTGGACCAAGTGCCTCCCAGTTAGCTGCAAGACAAGTACTACCACCGGATCTGCCCACGTTTAACGGCAATTCGGAGGACTGGCCGATCTTCATAAGCATGTACGAGAACAGCTGCGCAGTGGCCGGCTTTTCGAATGCAGAAAACATGCTTCGGCTCCAGAAGTGTCTTAAGGGAAAAGCTTATGAGTTGGTGCGTGATAAGCTGCTGCTGCCAGCATTAGTCCCAGAAGTGATCAATACCCTAAAAACCTTCTTTGGACGACCGGAACAAATCCTTGACCGTTTGATTGATAAAATTAGAAAAATCAACGTGCACAAAGATAAATTGGAATCTTTTATGGACTTTGCAATGGCAGTACGCAACGCGTGTGCAACTATGGAGGCCTGCAAATTGAACTCACACCTGGACAATCCATTACTGCTCCGCGAACTCGTCGATAAGTTGCCCACTCAACAAAAATTAAACTGGGCCATGCACCCTCGCAGTGACGTCATCCCAGTCATCAAATCATTCAGCGATTGGTTATACAAGTTAGCCGAAGCAGCATCAACCGTTATACCTGGACCAAGCTCAAGGACTAGCACCGTCAACACTCACGCACAGGTTTGCCATGGATTGGACAGTAACGAAAACTTTCAGTCAGAAGACGATCGGCCACAAGAAGCTACGTCAATTCTCATCTGTGTAATGTGCAAGTCTGCCGAGCACCACGCTGCCCAGTGTGAGAAATTTCAGATGTTGACCGTCGAGGAGAGGCAGCACATTATCAACGAAAGCAAGGCGTGCTATAGATGCCTGAAGACCCACCGCCGCAAATGTTTCTCCAAACGAGATTGTGGCATCGATAACTGCCAATCTAAGCATCACCCACTTCTTCATAAAGACGCACCCAAGGCCGAACTCGTCAGTGCCCACCTGAAAGATAGCAACATAGAAGAACAATACTTCCGTATTTTGCCCGTCACACTGCACGGAAACGGAGTTAAGTTTGACACTTACGCCTTTTTGGATGAAGGCTCATCCGCTACGCTAATCGATGACAGCATTATGGGAATTCTTCAGGTTTCCTCGACTCCAGAACCACTTTGCCTGCAATGGACCAGCGAAACCACTCGAGTGGAGAACACATCCGTTCGAGCTCACATGAAAATATCAGAACCGGGATGCCACAAAATGTTTTGGCTCAATAATGTACGTTCAGTAAAAAATCTTGCGCTACCAAAACAAAGTGTCGATGTCAGCAAACTATTCAACAAATATTCCCACCTACAAGGATTGCCAATAAAATCCTACTCAAACGCACAACCAATGCTCCTAATTGGTGCCAACAACTGGGCTTTGGCAGTACCCCGTAAAATTCGTGAAGGACGACGACACGCACCCATCGCATCGAAGTGTACACTAGGATGGTGCATCCAAGGAACAAGTAATACAAACAGACATATTTCCTTGCATCATTGTAGCTGTAATTGGAGTGAAATCGACAAAGCAGTTAAGGAGAGTTTTAACGTAGACCCAATCACACCACGGGAGCTCCACTCTGAAGATGACAAAAAGGCCATGACTATTCTCGAAGAAACTTGTAAAAAAGTTAACGGCCATTATCAAGTCGGCCTGCTTTGGCGAGATAAGAAAGCCATTCTACCGGAAAGCTACTCTGCTGCTTTGAAGCGCCTTGAATGTCTACGAGCTAAAATCAGCAAAGATCCAGACCTGTTCGAAAAAATACAGGGCCAAATTGATAATCTGATATCAAAAGGGTACGCATTTGAACTCGAACCCGAAGACGCAGCTAACCAGATGGGTCGCGTATGGTATCTGCCGATCTTTATTGCCTTAAATCCAAATAAACCAAGTAAAATAAGGCTAGTCTGGGATGCAGCTGCCAAGAGTCATGGAAAATCACTAAATGATTTTATTTTAAACGGACCTGACTATCTTATTCCACTAACCGATGTTCTAATGGCATTCAGAGTCGGCCAAATTTCCGTGTGTGTAGATATCGCCGAAATGTTCCATCAAGTTACCATTCAAGATAGCGACATGCATGCTCAACGATTTTTATGGCTCCGTAAAGAGAATAAAACTCCAAGAATATTCGTCATGCGCTCAATGACATTTGGAATTAGCTGCGCCCCTTGCATTGCTCACCATGTACGCGACAAAAACGCGAAAGAATTCAAAAATCTAAATCCAAGAGCATACGAGTCAATTACAAAAGCGCACTACGTAGACGATCTCATTGACAGCTACAAAGACGACGATGAAGCAATTGCAGTTGCATCCGCAGTCCGAGATATCCATGCTAAAGGAGGATTCACCATAAGAAACTGGAACTCCAACTCGACCTCTGTACTTCAATACTTTGGAGAACGACAAATCGACAACCAACACCCAAAAGAATTAGGGGGACCGGAAAAGGTACTTGGGATGTATTGGGAACCCTCCAGAGACGTTTTTATGTATATTTTCAGATTTGCGAGACTGAAAAGAGACGTTTTGAATAGTGAAACAGCCCCAACAAAACGCGAAGCCTTACAAGTATTGATGTCCGTGTTCGACCCACTGGGCCTGTTATCATGCTATACCGTTGGTCTGAAGATGCCACTTCAAAAACTATGGCGAGCTGGAATAACATGGGACGAAGAGCTTCCAGATACACTCCTTACATTTTGGATACAATGGAAAAGCGTACTTATTCAAGCTGGAGAACTGGAATTTCCTCGCTACTACTCCCACCTGCTGCCTAATGCAGACAAGATCGACGTGCACACATTTGTAGACGCAAGCGAAGACGCCTATGCCGCAGTCACCTACCTTCGCATAAAGAGAGGAGAAGACATCGACACGGTATTAGTAGCAGCCAAATGTAAAGTGGCACCATTGAAACCCGTCTGAATACCACGCATGGAGCTTTTGGCAGCCGTAATGGGAGTGGGACTAACAAAAAGAACCATTAACACTCGAGGACTCTAAAACCGTTCTTCAATGGTTAACTATGGATCCTCGAAAATTTCAATCCTTCGTTATGCATAGAGTTGGTGAGATCATGGATAACACCAACCGTAATCAGTGGCGCTGGATTCCAACGAAGGAAAACGTTGCAGACTCAGCTACAAAATTCTTCAAAACTCCCGATGCATCCAGATGGATCCAAGGCCCACAATTCCTTAGACAATCGGAAGAAAAATGGCCACACCAAGATGTCGTTTTTGATAAGAATACCGACCAATCCGAATTACGTAAGCATGTCTCCATAATAACGAAACTTAAGCACTTCGATTTGCAGTGGAATATTTTTCGGACTGGAGACGTCTATATAGGGCCGTAGCGATCTTCATCCTTTATATGCAAAGGCTACGAGCAAAATGCGCCGGAAAATCACTGCCAAAATCTCTGAATCCAAAAGAAGACGCCATCGTATTGCCAAAAGAGTGCAGAGTCGCCTTTTTAGTAGCAAAGTACTACCACGAAAGATCTCACCACATGCTCCACGAGTCAACTATCAACCTAATTCGAAGCACATTTTATATACCACGTCTACGAGTATTGTACAAAGCCGTACGTAAGAGATGTCAAAAATGCAAAATCGCCAATTCGACACCAAAGATACCCCAAATGGCACCTGTACCAGCTGCCAGACTAGCCTGCTTTGAAAGACCCTTTACATATACAGGTGTCGATTATTTCGGTCCCATATTAGTGAACGTTGGAAGGCACAAGGAAAAGCGTTGGGGAGTCCTATTTAAATGCCTCACATTGAGAGCAATACACTTAGAAGTAGCACACAAGCTTGACGTAAGCTCATGTATAATGTGCCTGAAGAATTTCATGGCCCTCCGTGGTACTCCAAAAGAAATCTTCTCCGACAATGGAACTAACTTCAGAGCCACTGAAAAGGTCGTAAAGGAGGAACTGAAGCAAATCAACTTTGATGAAATCACCATCCACTACGAAGCTATTAAATGGAGTTTCAACCCACCAGCTGCACCCCACATGGGAGGAGCATGGGAACGACTAGTTAGATCTGTGAAGACTGTCCTAAAATCGATCTGCCCATCAAATAATTTCAATGATGAGACCCTCCGAGCCGCTCTAATGGAAGCTGAAACCATTATTAACTCCAGACCACTAACCTTTGTCTCCATAGATTCAGCAGACGATGATGCCCTTACTCCAAATCACTTGCTTCTAGGATCACCGAGTGGCTACAAGCCAATGACAGAAGACAACACTGATCTAAGGCTACGTTGGCATCAATCGCGACTGTTCGCCGATCAATTCTGGAAGCGTTGGGTAAAAGAATATACACCAACACTGACTAGACGCAGCAAGTGGTTCACCAAACGCCCGCCAGTAGCTATAGGAGATATAGTCATCGTTATTGACGACCAGCTGCCTAGGAGCCTGTGGCCAAAGGGGCGTATTAGCGACGTAGTAACAGCCAAAGATGGACAAGTTCGCAGAGCTACAGTATGGACACCCAAAGGGATAATGGTCCGCCCAGTGGCCAAATTAGCAGTCTTGGATGTCGGCTTTAAAGAAGGTGAACATCCGAAGGACCTTCACGGGGGGGGGGAATGTTGCCGCCGAAATTTAAATACAAACGGCCACGTAGGCGCATACGGCAACGCCACCACCCAGAAACAACACCATTGACAACACTACGAAATGACGAATGGGCAACGATAAAAAAACAGCCGGCGAATGCAGGGAAAACGCGAAGCAAGAACACAAAGTTTTTTTAAAGCTCTCTCTAATATTTTATCTCACGAAAATAAATGGAATGCTACACAAATTTGTTTACTTCTTTGCTTCGAAATACCCCGTGCCCCAACACCCAGCTTTCCAAATACTTCCAAAGTGAGTTCCTGCCGGGGGGATAAAGTGCCACTCGATTTCTTCTCTTTCTAATATTGGAACCACTTTTATATTATCCTTAAGGGCTCCTTGGTATTCTTCGTCTAATTTACGCGAAGCTCCCACACAATTGGTTCCATTATCCGAAAAGATTTTTGCACATTTTCCCATAATTGTAACTGGAGACAACCAGCCTAAAGGGTCATACATCTATGCTAATGTAGATACAACTATTCTTTTGTTAGTTTTATTAGTAGGTTCATAGTGAAAGTTGAACCTAAACTCGTCTTTAACTGGCTCCCATTGACGTCCTAATGTTGTGACGGATTCACTCTCTTAAATGGCTAACACTTTATTTTCTTTGTTATCTCTAACGTCCTTAACAATTTCTGGGATATGTGTTATCCCCTTTCTTAAGTTAAACCCAACCTTATCAAACTCCTGGGTAACTTCCTTTACATGCCTTTTGACATCCAATATGGAATCAGCACCCCTGAGCTTTGTCGTTAGACTGGAATCTCTTATGACTCCCTGATGGGGTAAGTAATATTTTACCTCTTTCTTGGATTCCACCATATGTCCTAAATTTTTATATTCATACATGAACTTAATGTAATTTTCTTTTAATTTTTTATTTTTGCCAAGTTTCTTTTCTAAATTGTAAAATCGCGCCATAGCTTGTGCCTTTGAATCTCCTAGATCCTTATGTTTTTTGAATGATATTTTCACCACATACCTTCCATTTTCATCTATTTTTTTAGTTTCCAAGAAATGCTTCTCACAAACATCTTCTTTACGTTAGTACTTTTGTTTTCCATTTCCTAGAAACGCTCTAAGTTCCCGACCTCAATTGATGTTGCCACAATCAATTTATCACCTTTTGACTTGGTGCAACCGGATATAATCCATCCGAATTCTGTATTTTGACCAAGTAGTATATCTATTTTCACTACTCCGTCTTTTACAATATGGGCATACAAATCTACCCCAATTATTATATCCACCCTACTTGGTTTATTAAAGTTTGGGTCAGCCAACACATAATCTTTCCATTTCGATTTATCAATCTTGAAAGACTTTACAGGTAAAGCATTCATAAGTTTTGGGAGGATGATTGCTTTAATATTAAGAGTTTTTTTTCGGCATCCCGAGTTTTTACTGTTAAAGTTACCTTATACTTTGAAGTGGAAGAGTCTTTCGATGATACTCCACTCACCTCGGTGTTTTCCCTTTTGCGCGCCACTTTTAATATTAGTGCTGCTTCCTCTGAAATGATGGTACATTGTGACCCACAATCAATTAGCATCTTTTGCACAGGCGTTGCTTTTGAATAACCTGGCCTCTCTCTATCGGACTCATTCTCTTAAACCTATAGCATTGCATTATTGTATGGCCTGCCATTTTACACAGCGGACAACTTTCTTTAATGCTACTATATTGCACCACTTTTATCAGCGGTTTTTTCTCTGCATCCTGCGATGAGTACAGAGAAGTATACCGTTGTTCCAGAAATTCCATTACATCGGGTAATGTTTGAATCTCTTTTGTCCTTTTTATATGACTTTCATAAAATTGAAGGGCACCTTTATTAAATTTTCTCAAAATTATGTGGGCAAAAATCACATCAACTTCTTCTGTTAATTGTGACTTTAACTTTATTAAATGTATTGACTCATTTATCGAGTCAGAAAACAATTTAATATGTTTTACTGAATCGTTGTCTAGCATTGGCAAATCTTGCAACCGATTCAGCTGATCTGAAAATATTTTTCTTTTATTTTCATACCGCTTGGTCAACAATTCCCAAGCGGCATTATAATTTTCCAATGGCCCCGTTAATAAGTGAGCCACCATAGTCCTTGCTTCACCCTTCATCGCAATTTTTAAGTAATTGAATTTTAGAGATGTACCTACACCATCTCTATTATGAATTATTTCATATAATTCTGAAAACCCGTCCCACTCTTTTTCTTCTCCCGAAAATGTGGGTACTTCTGCCTTTGGTAGAACCGGAAAATCTTCATCTTCCTTCTTTGCTACTGACGCTTTACTAACGCTTGATTTTTCCTCCATAACTTCCTCCATAACTTTCTGCATCCTTATTTCTAAGTTGCTTAACGTGTTCTGAATATCAAAGATTATCTCGGCGATCTGTTCGTCGAAGCTGTCATTTATTTCATAAACATGATAGAATTCCTCAACTTTTTTGTTTAGTTTTTTTCTAATAATTTTCCACAAATGTATCGATACTGTCCGATATTTTCTTAAGACTCTGGTCAATTTTTGGCTCCATATCTTCTTTCAAAGTTCCAACTTTGCTTTTTCTACTGTAAGGCCGGAGTCCGGGGCTCTCGCCATACAAGACGGCGGCAGCGACCCACCCTGTACGAACCAGAAGCCCGCACGGAGCGGCAGGAACCTACGGGCCATGCAAAGGGTGATCGACAAACAGGTCAACGAGCTGTTGGAAACGGGGGCCGTGGAACAGTCACGGAGCCCTCACAGTGCCCCTATAGTCTTGGTGCGGAAGAAGACGGGGGAATGGCGTATGTGTGTGGATTTCAGGCAGCTCAACACACACTCCGTCCCGGATGCACACCCCACACCCAGGATAAACCACATCCTGGAGAAGCTACGGAAGGCGAAGTGCATATCCACGCTGGACTTGAAAAATGAGTACTGGCAACTCCCGATGGCCCTAGATAGTAGGGAGTGCACGGCTTTTACAGTGCCGGGAAGAGGCCTGTTCCAGTGGCGAGTAATGCCCTTCGGGTTGCACTCAGCCAGCGCCACATTTCAGAGGGCGCTAGATACCGTAATCGTGCCGGAGTTAAAGCCGTGCGCCTTTGCCTACCTGGACGATATTATAGTCGTCGGGGAAACCAAAGAGCAGCACGTGGCCAATCTGAAGGAGGTTTTCCAGCGTCTGCAAGCCGCTAATTTGAGGGTCAATCGCAAGAAGTGCGATTTCTTTCGGCAGGAGATGCGATATTTGGGCCACATGGTTACCGGGGACGGTATCGGGACGGACCCAGCGAAAGTGGAGGCGATACAGAACCTGAATGCCCCGACCAACCTTAAGGAGCTGAGGTCGTGCATCGGCATGGCATCTTGGTACCGAAGGTTCGTGCCGAACTTCGCTGATCTGGTACTGCCACTGTCCACTCTACTCAAAAAGGGCGTCAAGTGGCATTGGGGTCAGGAACAGCAGGCTGCCTTGGATCGGCTCAAGGAAAAGCTCACCACGGCCCCGGTGCTGGCGTGCCCGGAATTCGAAGAAAGGTTCACCCTCCACACCGACGCTAGTGATTTGGCCTGGGAGCTGTGCTGACCCAGACCATCGCCGATCAGGAGAGGGTGATAGCGTACGCGAGCCGCAAACTGCTGCAGGCGGCAGGCAGAATTACTCCGCGACAGAAAAGGAGTGCCTGGCCATAGTATGGTCCATCAGGAAGCTGAGATGCTACCTGGAGGGGTACCACTTCGAAGTCGTGACAGACCACCTGGCCTTGAAATGGCTGAACTCCATTGAGAGTCCCTCCGGTAGAATCGCCCGATGGGCCCTCGAACTCCAGCAATACCAGTTCGACGTGCGCTATCGACGAGGAAAAATGAATGTAGTGGCCGACGCGTTGTCGAGGCAGCCACTGGAGGAGTTGCACCTGGCTACGGAAGAGGGAGACACTTGCCGGTGGACGGCGTGGATGAGAGAACGTATCGCTAATGACCCTTCTAAGTTCCCAGATTACGTCATTGAGAATGACCAGCTGTACCGCCACCTGGGGCACAGGCCGGATGGCGAAGACTACATCCCTTGGAAGCTCTGCGTGGAGTCCGGTAAACGGAGGATTGTCATGCAAGAGTGTCACGACGCACCGACGGCTGGCCATCAGGGTGTACGGAAGACGATATCACGTCTGGCCCAGCGATTCTATTGGCCAGGGATGCTCCGGGATGCAGCCAGGTACGTGCGGGGATGCGACAAATGCCAAAGGTTCAAAGGAGCAGAGGAAGCCCGCAGGACAGATGTTGACGAGGCAGGTTGGTGAGCCATTCACGGTGCTTTGCGAGGATTTCGTTGGACCCCTTCCGAGATCCAAGCATGGTAATAATGTTCTTCTAGTTTTCCACGATGCTTTTAGCAAATGGGTGGAGCTAGTCGCCTTAAGACGAGCAACAGCGGCCAACCTACAGCGTGCGTTCCGGGAGAGGATCCTGAGCCGGTTCGGCGTTCCCCGCAAGTTCAGCTGCGATAATGGGGTACAGTTAGTCAGTCGGATGTTCAAGGCATATTTGGCGTCGCTGGGAGTGGAAGTACAACATACGGCGCCGTACTGCCCACAGGAGAACCCGACCGAGAGAACGAACCGCACCGTCAAGACGATGATAGCGCAGTTTATCGGAGACCAACAGAACACGTGGGACGAACTATTACCGGAGATCTCGTTGGCCGTGAACTCGAGCATAGCCGACTCGACAGGATTCTCACCGGCGTTCCTGATTCAAGGCCGAGAGCCAAGACTACCGACAGCATTGTACGAGGAGACCACCTCGGGGTCGGCGACAAACCCACACACCCCAAAGGAGAAGGCCACCCGGCTCAAGGAAGTGTTCGAGCTCGTGAGGGGGAATCTGCAGAAGGCCGCCACCACACAAGCTCGACACTACAATCTACGCAGGCGGGAGTGGCGACCAACCATTGGGGCGAGCGTATGGGTACGACAACACCAGCTGTCCAACGCGGCTGCGGGATTTGCGGCCAAACTGGCACCCAAGTTTGACGGCCCATACAAGGTGATCAGGTTCGACTCCCCCAACATCGTGAGGCTGAGTAAGTTTGGGGAGCGGAAAACCAAGACGGCCAACATAGCACAATTAAAGCTGAAACGGAAGGGGCAGTCCGAGAAGGGGTAGGGAGAGAATAGTCGGGGACGAATCGCTCAGACAAACAGTACCCTTTAGCATGGCCCGCCCTAGACCCGTCCCGACCAAACGAGGCATAGTAGCGACCATCGCGCACTCCGGGGCGATTCAGAGAAACCACACTAATATCTTTGTGTTTACAGGATACCATGGAACGAGGAACAGCGACTGTGCGGACATTCGAGGTGGCGTCGAGCGGAGAGGAGGACGGGCCCCTATTCCGGCGGCGATTCGCTGAGGAACAGGCGGACGATGACGGCCAGGCGAAGCGGTAGCCACCAGTGGACACCCCGGAAAAGACCGGGCAGACGAGCCCTCCCGCAGTGGCCAACCCACAGTCGATCTCGAAGGCCCACTCGCCGTCCCCCACCTGGACACCTCCACCCAACCGGGTTTAGCGGCCGTCGCTGAGGGGCGCCTACCTCGGGTGCCGACGATTGGCGGCGGTTGCGCCAGGAACCGGAAAAGGCGACCAAGTCCTCAACCCGTCTGCGTGGGCCGACTGCAGGGGCAGGCGCCGCCTGATGCGGTCGCGCGAGGCCCAGCCGAGTACCGCCACGCCGCCAGAGGAGGCGGGCACGGTAAGGACAGAGTTCGAGGCAAAGGTCCCGGCGCCGGAGGCGTACACCATACACCATCACTGCCGCGCCGCATCCTTTCCCAAATCGAAGCCGAGAGGACCCGTCGACGCAGGGAGGGGAGGGCGAAGTAGCCTACCACGTCACGTAGAAGAGAGGCGGCGCCGTCACGGTCATGCTGAAGGGTCGAAAGGGGGGGGGTGTAAGGCCGGAGCCCGGTGCTCCCGCCCTACAAGACGGCGGCAGCGACCCACCCTGTACGAACCAGCCCCCACGGAGCGGCAGGAACCTACGGGGTGCGGGACGTAAGCCCGCGAGGAGTACATAGGACGGCGGCAGCGACCCGCCCCCGTGCGAACCAGAGGCCCGCATGAAGCGGCAGGGAGCCACGGGGGTGCGAGACGTAAGCCCGCGAGGAGGAGCCAACATTCTTATTTCGGTCCCCCTCCTTTTCATCAATATTATTATGATCATTGTTATTATCATTATTATTATTATTACTATGTTAAGTAGTTTAGTACACGTAGCATATAAGGAGTAGCATTAAGCCATAGGATTAAGAATAGTATAAGAGTCGCACGGAGCGAAAGTTTGAGTTGCCCAGAGAAGTAGTAGAAGAGTAGCGGCACACGGCGCAATGCGCACGCCAAGAACATGGCCGATCGCCGCCCGAAGGCCAGGCCTCGGGGCGAATCGGCGAGGAGATAGGGACAGTCGACAAGTAGATAGAGGCAGGTACAGAAGTGCCCCGCGAAGGAAGTGCCCAGTGAAGAAGAGCGAGAAGAGACGAGCAAAGGACACAAGGCAGCGAGGAAAAGTGCGAGTTGTAACGCGGAAAAGGAAAAAGGAAGGAGAAACAAAGGAGGAGTGACTCCCCGGAAAAGAATTGGCTGGCGTTTGCTTACTTTTGGTGGAGAAAAAATCTGGTAAGTCCGAGTTCCTTGCCGGCACTCCGGTAGACCCTACCTCCCTTCCCTTTGCCACCGACCGACCGTCAGTGTAGGCCACCCTCACAGTGAAAATACAGGGGTGGGGCCACCGAGTCAAGAGGGGCAGTGCGATCGCGTGGGGAAGGGGTCCGTAGACCTGACCCGTCTTCACGTCTCAGAAACTTACAAATTTCTTGTGACGGACCCTGGCTACCTGAGTTTTATCTCCCCGGCCAGTGGCTTCTTTACACTACTTTCCTTTTCATCGAAGTTTCAGTAGTAGTTTTATCATAGCTCTTTTCTATGTCCTCTATATCCTCATCATTTTAACAAATTGATTTTTCTTCTAGTAGTCATGATCGACTACTCCACATAGCAATAATGCAGTGTTATTTGCTGCAGCCTTTTTTTAAGCTCTCATAGCCTACAGATTACGTCATTGGTCAATTTACCAGCTTCAATCCCTTTAACTTTATTTACTACTACGGCCTGAGCCTCTAGTAGCTTAATGATTTTATCCGACAACATCTTATTAAGTAAATTAAAAGTAATATCTATATTTAAAAAAAAAAATGTCTGACTTAACTGAGGACTTCTTCTTCTGCTGGTGCTGGTGCTGCTGCTGCTACCGCTGCTGTATCTGCTGCTGCTTGATGCCGTAGTTGACGCTGCCGGGGATGCTGAGAATATAAGGTAATTATAACTAAGACCAACGCTAAGAAAAGGAGAGATGTGCGGCACTTGTTCCCACGCTCATCCCTACTAATGACACCTACTACATGCAAACAACATGTGTTAATAGATTTGGGTTTGACGTGCCCATGTATATGATTTTATGGTCGAACTCTATGTGTCCTTTTTCTCAAGTGGCCTCCTTCAAGTGGACTGTATTGTTTATTGGTTGGCCTTTGTCGGTTCCTGTTCATGTTTTATGAACACACACTCTAGCAGTCATAAATTACTTATTTTATGTACGTTATATATAGATCAGTTCAGTGTGATACAATAATTATGTTCTGCTTGAACATCATATATATTAATGTATTATATGATATACCATACAATTAAACATACATATGTGTATATATAGTACAAACTGTATAGTCTTTATGTTTATACGACTTAATTATATATAAATATATATGTATATATAATGAAAATTATTTGCTTATTTACAATTTGCACCTTGAATACTCTAATAGACAATTATTCCAGTGGGATATGCATATCCGCTCATTATATTCATATTTTCTATATTAAACAAAATTATCATCTAGAGCATATACAAAACAAGAGTTATTCTGATAGTTTAAGGCAAGTGTCTTCAAAACGTGTCGACTCTAAAAATGCTAAATTAAAGGGTGTCAAGAGCCCAGAAATCCAAGAATTTTAAGCGAATTGACAAATTTCGTTCTACCAGGAAGCAATACTTAAACAATGAGCATATACATATGTGCACCCATACATCCAAATACGCTGAAGAAAAAACAAAATAAAACAGAAACCAAAAACCTAAGAGCCCAAGAACTTACAATGTGTAAAATAACACATACACCAATGCAATTACTTCGTTGTTGTCGGCTTCTGCTAGCGCCGCGTCATGAGCCGAAAAGTTGCTGTACGGAGCCGAACGCTTGGTACTGCATTTCTCAGACTTCGTTTGCGACAGCCGTTTGAACGAAATGGCATATCTATATATTGTATGGTTAGTGGTGACAGTCAGCTTTGGACTGTATCTGCCCGACACAATCCAGCCGAGAAGCGTTTTCTGCAGAGTTGGATAGTCAGGACCTTGTCTTATTTGACCAACAGATAAAAGTTCGAAAAATGTTTCTGCACCTATCTATCTTCTGTGGCTTAAAGAAATATGGGTCTGGAAGTGGTAAGTTCTTCGGGATTTGCCAATCACTCACATTAAGTGTTTGATCAGGGTGATACCCCGAAATAGACCTTAGAATCCAGAAATCGATCAAGAACTCACTACCAGTAACTCGCGACTTCACCACCGTGTGTATCTTCTTCTTGACTTGTAAATTGGACTCACCAATACCAAGCAAGTTGATACAGGACTCCTCCCTACGCATCTGTAAACGCTGTGCTAAGTCCTCAGTGCTAAAATTGGTTTGGGACCCAGAGTCAAGCAGAGCTCGTGCGAAAACATATTAACCGTTATTTGTTCGGACGCTTACGATCGACGTAGCCAGAATAACTCTGTCCATAGCTGTCCCATGCAGAGCATGCGAAGTGGAAGGTTCACTCTGATTGGGTGGAGGAGAAGAACTCTTTGGGGTGATGGCGACGCTAGACTTTTGTTCGTCACTGTGTACCTATGCAATAAGGAATGGTGTGAGCAGCCACAGACTCGACACTTCTTAGCTTTGCATCGTACTACAGAGTGGCCTGGTTGCAGACAATCGATACATAGGGATGCAGTCTTTGCGAATTCAAAGCTTTGCATTGCTGCCAGCCGACCAAATTGACTGCACTCTGTCAAAAAATGGTCTTTCGCATTGCAGTAGCTGCATTGTTGGCTCTTGGTATTAGCAGTCGAACACGCAAATGAGCTTCGATTATGAGGCTTGCTTGGCCTAGCTTTCTGCTCCTGCTTTGGTCTTGAAGATTCTTCGGCCGAAAGATGCTGATTTCTGCGATTGAGCGCACTTTCGCAGTCCGTCCAAAGTGGCAGCTTCTCATAATTGAGCTGTTCTTCCCATTTTTGTTTGGTCACCGAATCGACTCTACTCAAGACGAGATGAATAAGCATTGCATTTGAGATCTTTTTATCATCGCCTATCGACAATAATCATTCATATATGGATGAGGCCGTATCTATTAGGTTTCTTAAGGACGATGCTGATTGCTAGGTCATTTTGGGAAGACTAAATAGGGCAGCAATGTGATTTTGTAAAATCAGATAATCGTTATCGTAGACCTGTTTTAAGCTTGCAATGGTTTTCTCGTAGTTACTCTCGGTTACTTGGAACGCCCTAACGTTTCCTAACGCTTGACCAGAGAGACACAGAAGCAAATGGTTGAACTTTTCGATAACTGGAATGCTTTCGTCGTTATGAACCAGAGTCTCAAATAAACATATAAAGTTTTTGAATTCCGAAAAAATGCCGCTGAACTGCGGCAGTGCTAACTTCGGAAGTCGGGTACGAGTTGGGCCACCAAAAGCTGGTACTGAAGGCTTTTTATCGTCAGCCGCCTTAAACGCGCATCCCCTTGTTTACAATGGAGAGTTTATTCAACTCGGCTGCAAATTCATCGTCATTATCTATTTGTTCGATCTCCTCTTGAAGTTGGCTTGCCGTGTCAATGTTTTCGATTAGCTTTTGCAGCCTGCACTCGAGCTCCGTCAGTATCAGCGGAACATCGCCAGCTTCTAAACTGTCCGCTAATCTTTGAATTTTTTTGACACAGCCGCTGCACTTCTTTTGAAGTTCTTCAAGGAGGGGCTTTTGATCGGCGTTTGGGGTCATATTGACTCTCAACACAAGCAATTGATAACGAAAGGTAATCAGGTGCTTGTACCCAAACGAGTGAAAAATAAATATACCCGACTAAGGTAGGGTATCACGTCACTTAGTGATCGCGTTGTATGTTCGCATGCGAATATACCCAAACAAGTTACAAAAACTATACACCCGACTAATGTAGGGTATTGCGTTGCTTGGCTCAAGCGAGCAAACGAAAACAACACAACAAGAACAACGAACAGCAATGGTGACAGGCGAAAGCGAAAACAAAAGAATTCACCGCTGTAGTTCCGAAGTATGTATGGTGTGTGTTTTTATGTGTGCAATGGTAAACACTGATCGACGATTAAACACTGAATCCAATATTAATTAGCGAAGCACGATTTTTCCCGATTATAAGTTGGATCCTACTGATACCAAACGAATATACCCGACAAATACAGGGTAGAGCGTCACTTGGTGTTCGGTTTGGATCAAGGGCGCCAAACGAAAAGAACAGCGATAAGAAACAGTGGGGTGCGAAAGCGAAACGAAAATTCACCGCTGCAGCTGCGTATTGGTATGCGTGCTTGGCCAATGACCCAACTATATATTTCGGACAACGAAAATGAGAAACGAAAAGGGGGGGCGACAGTGATTGCAAATGCGTCCAAGATGGTTAAATTTATGTAAATATATATATGTGTATTAATTTGTGCAAACTCTAACTAGTACATGCAAATGTAGCTCTACTATGTCATACGTATGTGCCAAGAATTGAAAGCGAGGTGCAATTGTTTCAGTACAAGACAATAATTGCGAGTTTTTAATCTTTATGTCTTAATCAAGCTTCCAATTTTTGCACAAATACCTCTGTACTGGATCGGATTTCCAAGTAATCCACTTTCCTCTTGTGGCGCTGGGTTCTGCCAATGTACTGGATATCCCTCGGCGGTAGAGCTGCAGACAGGGCAGCTCGATGCTACAGATGGCATGAGGGTACAAGTACGTAAGAAGCGATGTTTGTACGTGGGTCGGTAGGAGTTGGAGGGCACGACTACGCTTGAACCGTAGAGCACGACTGTGCTAGCACGCCTCCTGGAATCTTGAGGTCTATTTTGAATATGTGCTAACTGGACTCTCATTTGTGAGTGGCTGTGTATTCTTGTTGGGTATTGAGCACGGGTTTCGGGTCTGGGTTTCAGGAGAACGAGGGGAAATTAGGTGAGGCTCATAGGCCACCACTCTGTAAACGATCGTCGCGCAGAACTGTAAATATGATTCTCATTTAATAACAATAAGCGCCAATGATGTTTCTGTTTGTATTATTCGATTTATTTATGTAGTGAAGGTTGGATGCGCTCTGATTCTTAGGCTGCACCAGATCTTACAACCCTTTGCTTACCAGAGTTTGACTTTTTCTGCCGCGTGTACGATTAAAGGTTAGGTGGCCCGCACTATCTGAACTGATTACTTGTATTTCTCGTGCACTTGAAAAGACTCTACTTGTCTCGATCCTCGTTTCTCGCAAAGTGAGTTCTCCTTCAGCTCGAGGGGGTCATTCGGCCCGCGCGCCGTTATTTCGAACTCTCGATGTCAACACGCTCTCCCAGCAGTGATCGTCGCGAGCCTCGCTTACGGGAACTCTTCGCGCCATCCCTTTTTTGTCGCAGTCCACTTGCACGCGGCACAGTGGGTCATGTCCTCATTTCTTCGGAGGGTGTAAGCGGACGGTCACTATCTCCGCTCCTCCTTCCGGCGTGTCGATCGCTATCGCGTACCGTTGGTCCGTTGGTGAATTCGATTATCAATGTTTTAATGAGGATATCGATATTTTTTTTTTAACGATTTTTTTTGTCGATATAGGGTCAGCTGTAGGCATTTAAAGGTAACATATGTTTTCGTAGGTTTATCATTAAATTTTCTCGCTCTTTTTTACACTCAACTGATTTGGCTTGAAAATTACCAAAAATTTACTAATCTGTATAGTTTTTTTAATTTTTATAAACTTAGAAATATATACTAATAAAATAAGATATAGTCGGCAGACGGAGCTTATTTGTTATAAATGAAAATCGTGTTATAATCTTGCAATCGGAAGTAACTCACCCAAGCAACTCTTGTTAGACTTTTGTGGAGTGAAACTTTTAAAACTGTATTCGACTTCATTCTTTTTTGTTTTGGTTATGTGATTGATTGCCTTTGTCAATTTGTAGTTTAAGCCGCAATAGACGGATAGTTTTTACAACAGACCATTTTAAAGATATAGCTCAGACTCAGAATAATTAGGAATATTCATTTGCATTGTTCATATTTTAAATTGAATGAACATTTTTTATATTTTTACTAACATCAAAATATAAAAACAACGTAAAACCAAACTTTTTAAATAAAAATAAAAATAAAATTTAAAAAAAAATTATTTTTTTTATTTTCTCCCCAAAAATGCATTACATTATCATTAAACAAACAAAATTTCAAAAGTATATCTCTATAATTTTAGATGTTATGACTTTAATTACGCTAGATTGGCTGTTTGGCCCACTATGCAGGGGCCTCTCTCCCTCCTCGTCAGACGAGTTCTATTCCCACCTAATGTGGCTCTGGGGCGATTGCGGCTCCGGTCGCCCTGCCCTAGTGTCCACCGGTTACATGTCCAGGATGATGGTCTCGATTGCCGACGGCTGTTGAGGGGTGTCGACGGGTTTGTCGGCGTCGGCGACGGGGTCGGACGTTGGCGGCCTCTAGGGTGCCGAAAGCCTCGCTGTGACTGCCGGGTTGGCCTTTGTGGGCTCCTGGCTGGCTGCTGATCGGGGTATTCGAGAGAGGCGTAGGGCCTGGGGCTAAGTCTAGCCACCGGAGTCTCACCATCGGCTTCTTTGGCCGGGCGTTCCGCTCGATGATGTTTGCCTCGGTTCGTTGGTCGCTGGTTGCCAGGTTCGGATGAGAGTGTGTCTCGGCCGGGGTGGGGTCGTCCTCCTCGGGTGGGGTCGTAAGGGTTCCCCTGGGCAGATAGGGGCGGAGCGACCACGATCGGAGGATGATGGTGTCGTGATGTCATCTCTGGTCGCGTTATCTAGTGTCGTTGCCGGCGAAGAGCCATCTCTGGTGGATTCCTCCGTTGTCGTTGATGGTCAGTTCGCCTTGTGACGAGGCGTCGTTGCTAATTGTTTCATCTGCTTCGCTCTCGTCGAACTCTTTTAACTCCACTATGTTGGCGGCTCTCTGTTTCCGCTGAGCTCTATTCTGCAGCCGGACGATGTTGTGGGAGATAAACCGTGTCACTCGGAAGAGCCCATAGAACTTTGCGGACGCGGTTCCCGCCCTTGAACAAGGAATGAAGGACTAAAATTATGAGACCATCGTCTTCACAGTATGGTTCGCCCACTCCGTCGAATTTTCTTGGAGTGAGTATGGGGCGGTAAACTGGAGCTCGCAACCCAGCTGTTGGACGACCCATTTTTTTTTTTTTTTTTTTGCTTAAATCATCTTCAGTATGACAGGCGTTTGGTCGTTGATCAGATATTGGTGGCATATGCAAGACACACTCTCGTAGTTAGATGTCTTCATGTAGTCTTTCATCTGAAACCCAAACTATATGCAGCCGGATTTTTAGATGCGTGAAAAGTGTTTGTGTCTCTTTAGGTTAGGTTAGGTTAGCCCGGACGTCCCTCAGCGGGGACTATCAAAGGCCAGTATGGCCCTTAGTTATCCGGATGTAAATGGACCTTTACGGGGGTATTGGTGAGGTTTGGAAGTCCTAGAGTATCGAGGTGTGCTTAGCAAAGGCAAGTAATTCCCTGGGCGTCCTATTGGAGGCATCTTCTAGTGATGCCATCTCCGGTACGCCTAGGTATCTTATCCTAGCCCGTGAGAGAACCGGGAAGTTGCAGTTGAGATGTTCCCGGGTTTCGATAGCCCCGGGTTCATCACATTTCCTACAGCTTTCTCTGTTGGTGATACCTAGCTTGACTGCGTGCGCCGCAGCCAGACAGTGACCTGTGAGTATTCCCACTAGCAGTCTATAGTCTTTCCGTGGAAGATGTTGTAGATAGTGAGTTAGTTTTCCATTGCGCTCCTTGCACATGATTCTCGAGGTTCTGCAGGTGGTTCCTCAATCTGTTCTCGGTTTGTAGAGCGGCCTGCTTCTCTAGATCTATTTGTAACGGAGGGAGATAGGCACATTTTCGGTTCATTCGTTCGTCAGCCCGACGCCTTCCTTAGCCAGAACGTCCGCAGCCTCGTTTCCTTCGATGCCCTGGTGGCTGGGAACCCAGTAGATTCGTTCTGACTTGGTCGTGCATAGTGAGTCTAGTGCCTCCCTGCTTGCCAGGACACTTCTGGAACTAACTGCGAACAGTATATATTCTCCGTCCATCTTGGAGCCGTCAGTGTATATATTGAGGTGTTGAGTCTGGTCCCGTCCTTTTTTCCAGTCTTCGGGTCCCATAAATGTGTTAGTTTTGACCTCGAGGCATATTTGGGGGGTCATGTAGTCTGTATGACTGGTCATGTTCCTCCCAATTGAACTGTGCCCGTATCCTTGAGGTGACATGTTCCCCGATGCAATCAGTCGCTGTACTGCTTTGCCTGCAGTCAGCCGAGCGTGGATATCGAGGGGATCGATTCCGAGTATGGTTTTGAGTGCTATAGTTGGGGTTGACCTCAGCGCCCCTGTGATACATAGCCTGTCGCTGGGTCCTTTCCATAAGCTTGTGGTACGTCTTCTTTACAGTTGCTTGCCACCACACTAGGACTCCATACAGCAGAGTTGGTCGCACCACCGAGTTGTAGATCCAATGCATTAGGGTGGGGTGGGGCATTAGGACAGGCCCCATGTGCTGCTAAGCATCTTCTTGGATGCATAAAGCGCAATGCTGGGCTTCGTCACCCTTTTACATTACATTGGGTTTCCATGCCAGTTTGCTATCCAGTACTGTGCCGAGGTATTTGACCTGTGTTTTCGGGGTTAGCCTTGTTTGTTTGATTTTTGGGGGGCTCCATGCCGGTACCTTGTACCTCTTTGTAACGAGGATGAGGTCCGTCTTGTCCGCGTTGATATCGAGTCCTACTTCATCCGACCACTCGCATATCTCCCTGAGTGTTCGTTCCATTATGGCGCTGAGGGTCGATGGACATACACCCGTACTAATTATGCTTATGTCGTCTGCAAAAGCTGTTAGCGGTGCTCCACTCTGATTGCACCCGTCTACAACTCAGAAGGTTCCTTATCCATAGATTGATTGCTGTGTGTATGTGGGCCGCTTCAAGGCGATCCATTATTGCGTTCGTGGCTACGTTGTTAAATGCTCCGGATATATCTACGAATACTCCCAGTGCGTACTTTTTATTGTTGATGGCCTTCTCGTTGGTAGCTACTAGCGAATGTAGAGCTGTTTCCACCGATTTCCGTTTGGTATAAGCATGCTGGTTGGTTGACATCAGTTCTCCCACCTCCTTCCTGATGTGTCCATCCAGCAGCTTTTCCAGTGTTTTTAGCATAAAAGAGGTCAGGCTTATCGGTCTGTAGTCCTTGAGACTAACATGGCTGCACATTCCTGCTTTTGGGAGGAAGACAACTCTAGCTTTTCTCCATTGGATAGGGATATAGCCTGTGCTTAGACATGCCGAGTATATTGCGAAGGGCCATGAGATGATCGTCTCTGGTTGCTTGCAACATGGCTGGGAATATTCCATCCAGTCCAGGTGCTGTTATGCTCGCAAAGGAGTCTATAGCACATTGCATTTCCTTGTGGGTTATTAGATCTGTCGGGGGGGTCTGTTCCTCGGTTGCTAGGTGCATCCCGGGTAGTGGGCCTCCATTAGTGCTGTCAGAGCCTCTTCGCTGCCCTCTGACCACTGTCCGTTATTTAATTTTAGCTGACTCTGTTTTTTGGGCTGCTTCGAGAGCAGCTTTCTGAGTCTTGCTGTTTCAGGCACTTTCTCGGTGTTCGAGCAGAAGTTCCTCTACGAGCTACGTTGTGCCTTGCGTGCCTGGCGCAATCCAGGGCTCCTGGACCAAAGCTTTATCAGCGGGCCCTTGCTCCATGGCTATAAGGAGCTCCGCCGATGCCACCTTGCTTTTATGCAAGTTGAGTTGCAGCACGCCCATGACACTGACATGGGCGGCTGGCTCAACTGCATACGACGGGTTGACTGTAATTGTCAGGTCACCGTCCTCTTCTTCCTGGGAGTCTTCTAGCGCCAGACCCTGGTCGGCCTCCACGGTGGTGTCCAGACCCAGGTCCTTCTCCACCTCGCCTGCCTGCAGGGTGCCTGTGTCTGTGTCTCCGGGGTGGCGCTTCTTGAGGCGCAGGTACACACTGCCCATGCCCCACGCCATTTTCCCGTATCTGCGTCTTTGGTGATCTGGAGGATCACATGCTGGCCCCCCTCGTTGGTTAGTGGGCTACCAGCGTGCAGTACCTTCCAGTCTACCTTGTGTCTCTTTAAATTGTATGTAATTTTTATTTTAAGACCACTGAAATAGGTCATACATTTTACTGAGGGCGAGTTTGACAGATCGTCTTAGTGATGTAAAAGATTCTACACTGAAAATCCTACTCGTAAACTGGCCGCCATTTTCGCAGATGAAGGTCTTGGGCACTCCGATCTGTCCCAGTACCCTCTCTCGAAATTATCTCGTTAGATTTGCCGTGGTCGCTTTTCTTAACGGTACAAGTTCGACCCATTTCGAGAACGCGTCGAAGAATACTAGTAACATGTTGTTACCCCTCTTAGATCTGGGTAATGGGCCGACGAAGTCGGCACACCATTTGGAGCATGGTTCGTCCACCCGGCGGATCAATATGTGTCCGGCAGGTTTCATTTGGCTGGCTTTGTATTTCTGGCACGCCTCGCAACTCCTCATACTTGCCGACATCGCGAAACATGCCGGGCCAGTAATACCTTTGTGCGATACGATTTATGGTCTGTCGTATGCTCAAATGTCCGGCTGTGGGTGCGTCGTGGCACTCTCCGAGTACCCGCGTTCGGTGTCCACTGGGGACGCAAAGTTTCCAAGGGATGACGTCGTCGTCGTCTGGTTGATGTCCAATGCGGCGGTATAGTTGCCCGCTCTCTAGGGTGTAGACAGGGTATTCCTCCGGTGATGCTTTGACGGCTCGTACTTTCCCTGTCCACCATTTGCAGGGCTCCGTCTCTTTACCCGTCCTGTGTACAACTGGCAGTGGTTGACGCGATAGGGCGTAAGCTATGACGTTTTGGTTACCTTTCCTTAAAGGATCTCGAATTGATATTGCTGCAGTTCGAGAGCCACTTGCTCACTGCCCATATGATCGCGAGACACTCCTTTTCTGTCGTCGCTGAGTTCTCCTCCGCCTTCCCCAATCGGCGACTGAGGTAGGCGATAGCTCCTTCTGCTCCTTCGTGTTTTTTTTTCGTAAGCACTGCTCCTATTCCCAAGACTCTCGCATCAGTCTGGACTACACACTAAAGTCTGGGCAGGCCAGAGCGGGTGCTCGCGTCAGCCGGTTTCTCAATTCTTCGAAGGCGTTTTGCTGTGCTTTTCTTGTCCTTCCTTAACAGTGCCGTCATTGGCTGTACCACCTCCAAGTAGATGGGCACGAATCTGCGATGCCAGGAGGACATCCCTAGGCAGCGTCTAAGTTCCTTCAATGTTTTGGGGGGTTCCAGATCCCTGACCGCCGCGATCTTGTCCGAGTCCGTGTGGATGCTTTCCTCTCTGATGACATGTCCGAGGTACTTGAGCCGATTCTGAAAGAACGCACATTTAGCCCTGTTGATGCGTTGGTTGGCCGCTCGGAGCCGTCTGAATACCTCCCTCAGATTACGTACGTGCTCTTAAAAGTCCTGACCGACGACGTTAATGTCGTCGAAATAGGCGAATGCGGATGGTTTCATGTCTGGCCCGATTACACTGTCCAACGCACGCTGGAATGTGGCAGAGGCAGAATGTAATCCGAATGGCATGACACGCCATTGGAATAGCCCTCGCTCAGGTACCGTGAAGGCCGTATACTGTCGGCTCCGGGGTTCCAAAGGGATTTGCCAGTACCCACTCCTGAGATCTAGGGTGGATATGAATCGTGCGTTCCTTAGTATCTCTAAGATACGGCTTGTGCGTGGAGTAGGGTAAGAGTCCGGGATTGACCGGGCGCTGAGCAGTCTAAAGTCTATGCACATTCTCCACATTCTCCACATTCTCGTTAGTCTTTCGAATTTTAGTTAGCTCTTCCCTCAAGAACTCGTCCATCTCTGCATAGATGTCGTCTGGCCAGTTGACTGCCGCTTCTGTACCATCAGAGGTGCCTTGACCTACGTTTGAGCCGTCATGGTCGATGCGCGCCGAAATTATCCGCTCCTGTTTGCCCTCCGTTGTGCCCACACATCCTGGCCTAGGATCACCGACCAGTGGAGACGCGAACTGTTTGAGATGCCAACCTTTTTTTGCACCTATTTATGTCCAGAAACAAAATGAGGACGATTGTTTGTTTATTTGTTTGTTTAATTGTTTATTTATACCGGTAACTAGCATAAGCCGATTGCTTGCCCTTTGCCCAACCAGATAAATGTCATAAGATGAAATATGCAACCAAGCCGCAGAAAGATTAGCATAGCACTAATTTCGCAACGTCGGCAGATCAATGCTAGAGCCGAAGCGGCGGCTGCGCAGAGCCCTTAGCATAGAGAGAGCGCAGCAGCGCTGTCGAACGTTAGCGTTTACATATGTTGTTGTATTAATGTTAAGTACAGTGGGTTTGAATTACGATGGAAATAAATTGCATTATATTGTTAGGATGAATTGGCTGCTGGCCCGAACAGGTGCAGTATTATCACAAGAAGGGAACCCCATAACATTTATTTGCAAAACCCTAAACAAAACTGAGCAACTTTATGCCACAAACAAAAAAGAATTATTAGCAATAGTGTGGGCACTGAAGAATTTAAGAAATTATTTATACGGAGTTAGTGGAATTGAAATTCAAACAGATCATTAACCATTGTCCTTTACCATGTCACAGAACAATCAAAATATAGAAATGAAACGGTGGTACTACTTTATTGAAAGTTTTCCACCAAAGATCATATATAAACCAGGCTCAACCAATATAGTAGCAGACGCTTTATCTCGAAATCAAATAAATCATATAACAGACAGTGATGATGAACAAGTGGAATTAGATTCAGATTTAAATACCCAACATTCAGCAGAAAGCAGTTTTTAAAACATCATTCAAGAAACCAGGAAACCATTAAACTTTAAGCAAGTTTAAGCAACAGTTACTCATAGCAAAAGCTGGAATCACAGTTCATGAGCTAGTAAGAATTCATGAAAATACCCGACATATAATTGAATTTGACACAGTTGAGAATTTACTGCATATTTTAAAAGAATATATTCAGCCAAACTTAACCACTGGAATACATTGCACATTAGAAGATCTATATGTTATTCAAAAAGTACTAAAGGATAATTTCATAAACAAATTTCTCTTCACGAAGAAATTCCTCCAAGATATTGAGAATCCAGAAGATAAAGCCTTAATTATAGAAGAAACACATTGCAGAGCACACAGAGGTTTAGATGAAAACTACAAACAGATAACTAAATTGTACTATTGGCCAAACTTATACAAAAAATTAAAAGAATATATCAAAGGTTGTGAGATATGTAACAAGAATAAATATAATAGACGTCCTGTAAAAATTCCAATAGGTGAAGCTCCCATTCCGACAAGAGAAGGTGAGCAATTACATATAGACATATTCTATGCCCAAAATCCCGCTGAATCCCGAATCTTCTCCAGAAGTTGTGTTTGTCCCTCAAATAAGCGTTCCACGGTGCTAGCTAACAATATATTTGAAGTGTCGTGAGCACTATCTGGACTGCTCCGCTCACTGATGGCTACAGTGAAAATGGCATGGGCACTAAAGAATTTTCCTTCATATTCGGCAATATCCAAATTCGGATCCACCAAATCCTCTTCTTCATTATATTGGACTAGCTCCTCAGAGCGCTCCATGAAACGGTTGAAAGTTGAAACCAATCGGTCCAACTTGTATTCTAATGTTTGGACAGAAGTACATGACCGAACACATTCCTGAGCCTCTGCAGCTGCGCGAGTTAGTTGGGATTTGTGCGCACCACGTTGCTGAATTAAACGATGTATGAGTGCATTCATGACGAACAGCGGTCCACGATATCACTCAGTATATGGGTTTAAAATAAAATCAGACGCGGCGATCCGGCTCGAAGGACCAAAATTTCGTATGGTGATGAATGAGTGTACTGTATTTGTTTTAATTAGGTTTTATTTTATTAATATACTGATTACGTAATATTTAGCGGTTAACAGTTTTATGAAAAAGCGGGGGTGCGATTGCGGTAGTTAAACGATACGCGTGCGGTTGTGTTCTTGTCGATTTTGCTACTGCTCCAACTTCACGAACAGAAGTCGAGCAAAAGAGAATTGGAAGATCATGCGATGCGACGGTCCAATGTAGCATCAATGTATGCGTGTGCAGTTGCGGCTCTTGCTATATGTGTGTGAGCGTTACAGTTATGGTTCGGGCGCAAGCAATAACAACACAGTTATGCGCGTAAGAATAGGAGCATAAGCGGGGCAATACTATTATGAGCATATGAATAGGGTTGGTTATAATATGAACGAATATGACAACTAAGCTAGGCGGCTAATTTCTCAACATTTAGCGACATCAATAATGACAGATAACGAACCAAGTTTTACTTCAGCACAATTTAGATCTTTCATACAACGAAGTAATTTAACCATTTTTTATGCTGATCCCAGGACAGCATTGATTCCAATGGACAGGTAGAAAGAGTGCATTCCACATTAACAGAAATAGAAAGATGTATTAAAGAGGAACTAGCTTAACAAGCTATACAGAAATAATATTGAGGGCAGAGCAAGAATATAACCTCACAATACATTCAACAATAAATCAAATGCCTTATGACATCTTATTTAATAAAATCCAACATGAAAATGTTCCAAAATAAAATGCTTAAGGTACACAATAAGGATAGGAGAGGAAAAGACTATACAGTAGGTGAAGAAGTTTATGAAAAAAATTCGGTGAAAGAAACAAACTACAACCCCGTTACAAAAAACAGCTAGTTACGGAAAATCATAACTACAAAATCATGATCAATAACAGAAATCGAATAATACATAAAGACAATATAAAACATTAAGAATTTGTTTTGTTATTTTTGCAGAAAATGTATGTTATTATAATAATATTGACCCTCGTTTTGTATACGACTTCCGAAGTCGTTGACTATACGCACAGTGATTACATGTTGCTTAGAAACGACAGGAACGTTTACACTTATGAATCCTACGCTGACCTTTATCACATTACTAACTTAAGTTTTTATAAGGAGATAATAAATATAGAATCCAAATATGTTAATAAATCCATAAATTTGGACGATGAATGGGAAATTAAAATGGATATTAACTTATTAAATTTGATGATTTCAGAATTAGCCCCAAAGAGAAATAGAAGGGGAATTAATGAGTTGGGTACCATTTGGAAATGGGAAGCAGGTACCCCTGATCATGAGGATTCTATAAAAATTCAGTAAACGAATTGATTGAAAATAATAATAAACAGTTTATAATGAATTCAACATTTTTTAAGGAAATTGAATTGCTATTAAACTCATTAAAAACTGTTATATTCAGTGAAGAGACAATATTAAGAAATCATCGTTCAAAATTAATTACATTTGATCTGCTGAACTTGATTGATACCATAACCCTTTCAAAAATAAACATTCTTAATACAAAAATTTTAAATAAAAATGAAATAGATGACATTTACAAGCTCGAAAAAGAGCCTGTTGAGTTATCAGATTTACTTGACATTGCAACTTTTAAAATAGTTCGAAACGCAGACTTAATAATTATTTATATAAAATACCCCCAAATTAATACTATTTGTAAACTATACCATGCAAGAGCCATTCCACAACATGATGGAAAATTAGTTAAAAGCACAAATATTTTCGAATGCGGGGGACGTTATTATCTAATGAATA
The DNA here is from genome assembly GCA_963969585.1 of Drosophila helvetica. Classification (NCBI taxonomy): domain Eukaryota; kingdom Metazoa; phylum Arthropoda; class Insecta; order Diptera; family Drosophilidae; genus Drosophila; species Drosophila helvetica. Next base: position 20,713,332 of record OZ018403.1, on the reverse strand, counting down.
ATTTCAAAGCAGAAACATTTAAAAATTATGCGAGAATAGGTTTAGAAAATAATTGTTTTACGAATTTACTAAATGGCCTTAAGGCCAACTGCTCGAAAATAAGAGAAAAAAACAAAGAAATAGATTTCGTGGAAAATGTTGTCATATAAGTGTCAGGCACCAATAACGTAAACAACACTAAGTTTTTAGGTACTTATCTTCTCATATTCAACGATACAATTACAATAAATAACAAAACCTATGTAAATGAGAAGAGTAAAATTTGGGAATACGTATCGCAACATAGATATAGTAATTTTGATTTTGTTGATTTTGTTGTACAATCCACTGATAAGTTACTTTCCTTTGGCAATGTTAATATTTTAAATCCATTTATAAAATTCTTGGATACTGGATTACCATTAACAACTATATTATTAAGAATTTTCTTATTGGTACCGTTGTTTTATTGCGGCTACAAATTAACCATATTAATCCACTCTAAAGCATTCATGAAACATACATAAGATATAATTGAAAACAATATATTGCAATTATCAGAAGAAATCAGAGTTCTATCAGAACCCCAAAATGTATCGGGACGACACATTTAAGAACGGGGGGAGTTAACGTACCCAATTACATTGGTCCCTTATACGAGTTATAAACAATCATTGGTTTCTCCAGATTCAATCTCGATCTTTGGATTTCAATATTTGGCTTCCAAATAATTTAGAAACAATCTTTTCTCACACCCCACCTAAAGTGGAAAAAAAACTTTTCTCACACCCGCCTTAATTGAAAAACAATCTCGGCCCACTCACGGCCCACACCCGGCTTTCGGGTAAAAAATCGAACACCCGGCTTTCTGCAGATTCTGCATTTTTGGTATTTCACAATTCTAGATCTGGACAACCAATCCGTTTGTTTATAGGAAAATTGTATCGAGAAGAGAACCATTGGGGTTTCATGATGTGGAGATGGAATCAGTAGAGTCAGTTTTGATCTTGGATCTGAACGGAAAAGTCGAACTAAAACTAAAGTCGCCAAACTGGCGCCGATACCTATCCGGTTGAACAATTTACCTCGAAACTGAAATTCTTTAAGTGTTGTAAAGCTCAATAAGTTTTCTGAAATAAAGTTAAACAATTTTACTTTTTAAAAACACAAATCGCCACCGCGAATGTTTAATTTGCATGTTAAGCACAGAAGACATTAAAGGAACGTCTGTGTTAGATCTGGATCATTTGAGTCAAATTGTTGCATCTGAAGTGAAGTTCATGATCAAGAGCAATAAGCCGAAGAGAAATCTCAGTTCGAAAGTAGAGATGAAGATTTTATTGACAGATGATTTAACTATTTTTGAACACCCGAGACGTTTCGCGTATTGCGAACAGAAAATTGTCGATGACCAAGTTCAAGAATGGCTATATAAAGCCTAGTACATCTGACTTTGCTCCGCCAGTGGTTTCAGTGGATAAAAATAACGGGAAAAAACTTCTGTGTTGCGATTATCGCAAGTTAAATGTAAAGATTGTCCGAGATAACTTCCCAACGGCTCAGATGGATTGTGTAATTGAGAAATTGCAAGGTGGAGAGGTTTTCGCCAGAATCCGGTAAGTATATACCGCTAGTTACTCAGAGTGGACAGTATAAGTTCCTGTTTGTACCTTTCGGTATCACGAACTCTCCAGCAGTGTTTACCAGGTTTATCATGGCCGATATGCGTGATGTAATCAAGAATGAAGATGCGGTTGTGTTCATGGGCGATGTGATGTTTGCAAGTAAGAGTACCGAAGAGGGAGTGGTAAAATTTAAACGTGTTTTAGAAGTAGCAGAGAGAAATGGCTGCGTATAAATTGGAGTAAGTGTCAGATATTGAAGCGGAAGTTACATTTCTTAGGGTAAGTGTTTGAAAACGGTAGTATCAAACCAAGAGATGAGAAAACTCGAACAGTTTCTGATTTTCCGATTCCACGCGATAAGAAGGGGATACAACGATTTTTAGGATTGACATCATAGTTTCGTAGATTTGTGGAAGGATATGCTTTAATTGAAAAGCCCTTGTCCGACTTGTTACGCAAAGAGGTGAATTTCGAATTTCAGGAGAAACATTTGATAGCATTCGAGAAATTGAAAGGAGCGTTGATTAGTGGACGAGTTCTAAAGCTTAATAATCATTAGCTTGAAACGGAGATTCATACGGACGCTTCAAAATTTGGATTCGGAGCCGTTATGCTTCAGCGAGATTCCTCTGATAATTTGTGGCACCCAGTTTTCTACATGAGTCGTAAAACCTAGCCTTGCGAGGAGAAGTATCATTCGTATGAACTCGAAGTGCTTGCGGTTATTGGAGCTTAGGTAAAGTGGCGGGTGTACGTCTTAGGGAAGAAGTTCAAGATAGTTACTGATTGTAACGCTTTCGCCATGACCATGAAGAAGAAGGAGATTCCGCTCAGAGTGTCGAGATGGGCAATGTATCTCCAAGATTTCGACTATGAGATAGAGCATAGGTCCGCTTCTAAGATGAGAAACGTGGATGCGTTGAGCAGGGTGACGTGTTATGTTTTGACTGATAGTTTGTTACGTCGTTTGAAGGAGGCCTAGATGTTAGACGATTGGACGAAGGTGGTCAAAAGTGTTGTCGAGACCAAAGGGTATTTGAGGATTTCTACGTATTGAATGAAGTTCTATTCAAAGATCCCAATAAGGAGTTGCTAGTAGTACCTTCACTCATGGAAAATGAAATCATTTGAATCAGTAACCAGCAAGATCACTTTTCCGGTAAAAAGACTCAGGACTTGATTGAGAAGTCATACTATATTCATAAGCTCAAGGAGAAAGTAGCACGAGTTGTTGATAGCTGCGTAGAGTGTATCCTCGTAAATGCAAAGGCAGGCAGGAAAGAAGGGTTCCTTACACCGATCGATAAGTGGGATAAGCTGCTGGTTACATACCATGTTGATCATGTTGGTCCGATTGAGTTGACCAAAAAACGTTATAATCACATTTTCTTGATTGTAGATGGCTTTTCTAAATACGTGTGGTTGTATCCTACTCGAAGTACAGGAGTTGAAGAAGTATTGAGTTGTTTAGAACGTCAGGCTATTTGCTTTGGAAACCCATACAGAATCGTTTCAGATCGCTGGGCTGCTTTCACTTCGCATCTGTTTCAGAATATTGCGATGGGGAGAAGATTCAACATTTGCTTATTGCAACAGGTGTGCCTAGGGGGAATGGACAAGTCAAGCGCATGCATAAAATAGTTGTCCCAATGTTATTTAAAATGAGTCATGAAAGTCCAGGATGCTGGTATAAGCATGTAGGTAAGGTCCAGCAGATCATACATAATACTGAGCCGAGGAGTACTAAAGTTACGCTGTTCAAACTGCTAACTGGTTTGGATTTGCGTATTGCAGGGGATGTGCAGCTCAATGAATTAATTCAGGACTGTCTGATTTAGGAATTAGATGATGAGCGAGATATCTTGAGAAAAGAAGCGAGAGAAAATATTCAAGCTGAGAACAAGAGAGCTTTCGATGCCAAGAGCAAGGTAGAAAATAAGTTTAAGCTCAATGATTTAGTAGCCATTAAACGCACCCAGTTTGCCACTGGATTACAATTGAAGGGAAAGAGTATAGGGCCATATAAAGTAGTCAAAGTCAATAACCATGGCCGATATGAAGTTGAAAGGGTCGGAGAAGAAGAAGGGCCGTACAAGACTTTGACAGTAGCTGAGTATATGAAGCCATTCGGGACGAATCATGCGTCAGGAGGGCCGAATGTAGGATGCGGTATTGGTAGCGGAGTGACAAAGAACACCAGAAGCGGTCTCACCATTATGCCTCTGTCTCTGCGCCAATAGATATCGATAGGATCGTACTCATTTTGCAACTAAAAGAGGAGAGTGGTAATATATCGCCAGACTCAGTAGCTACCAGCATCTCGAAGATAACACACACATAATTTGTTAAACTTAAGCGAAACCAAGTCGAATGAATAAACTAAACATCTATCACTTAAACAATTAAACAGTCAGTGTCCTAGCTCATTAAAAAGAAAACACTGCATGAATTATGACTTTATGGAATTTAAAATATATTTATTTTAATACAAATTAAAATGAATATAAAATAAATTTTGATGGTATTTCTTTCCAGCAGGTATAGCATTTTCTAAAATTGGCGACGCTTTATCCACAATGAATACAATCCTGCTTTCTTTGATTCTTGCTTTCGTTAAGAATATTAATTTCCAATAGAATGAATTTATAAAGATATACAAAACCGTGTATACGTATAGCCAATTTTGACAGCGAAAGTTGTTCAGCTTTAAGTACTCAGATCTGCAAAATGTTTGCTAAGCGAAAATTTACATATAAAAATACTAGCGGCCGAGTGGGCCCAGGTGTGCATGCCCTGCGGTAACACTGCTCAGTCAGTGGGGTTTTGTTTGCATTTTTTCGAAAAGTAACAAGCTAAAGGTAGCAATGAATTTATATTATATGGCTTTAGCGGCTCTTTACGTGGTATTCTAGAACTTTCATATGTCGGAGAAAAACTACTGAGCTTCGACATTGAATACGAGATGTACAATAAGTGATTGCTAGGTGCAGACAGATCAAAGGCAGGCGAGCCGAATCGCCCGTGCTCTAAAGCAAGCGAGACGATATCCAGACTAATCAAGGGCAGGCGGGCCGAATTGCCCGAATTGCACTGCTTCAGGCTCCCAGATCACTGTAGCGTCTTCCAGGCGGAGGTCATTGCAATCAGGGAAGCACTGAATCGCCTTCAGGAAGTTACCATCATGGTAACCAATGTTAACATATACAGTGATAGCCAAGCCGCGATCAAATCGCTAAATAAGATTTCCTCGAACTCGGCCACCGTGGCAGACTGCCGCAAATCTCTTCACGAGATGGCTCAGCAATTTGCTATTTTTTCTGCTATTTCTGAAATGTCTGCTATGAAGAGCGAGCCCATGTGTTGTAGCCTTCTTCTGCTGAGAGCTGGACAAGAGCAGAACAGGTGTTCCACCGTCTCTTCTTCTTCCTCATCTCTGCAGCTTCGGCAAAAAACGTTATATGGGGCGCCCAGCCTGTTTGCGTGGGTGCGTATTAGCCAGTGTCCCGTAAGGGAGCGTATAACTGCGCTACACCTTCTTCTGCCGAGCCTGCATAGCTCAGAGGCGCGCTTTCTGTCTATAGTCGGCCATGTTTGCCGGGTTATTCGACATCGTGGTACTGCTTGCCACGTGTTGTCTCATAGTCGCTTATATATCGTTTACATATGTTGTGGTATTAATGTTAAATACAGTGGGTTTTAATTACGATTATGCTGCTGGCCCGAACATACTCCCCCCGTTGGAAGCCAGCCTTTCAACAGAGTCCCTAAGGGGCAGTAGGCATAGCCGAGTAACGGCCCTCCTGATGGTTCCTGATGCGGTCTTCAAGTCCGCTACGCGGCACACGCCATCCTTGCCCTGGACGACATCGACAACTCTAGCCAGTGGCCAACGCATAGGAGGAAGATTTTCGTCCTTCACCAGAACAACATCATTCACGCAGAGGTTTTGCGTGGGAGTCCGCTACTTCGACCGCTCTTGCAAAAGAGTGAGGTACTCTTCGCGCCAACGGCTCCAGAAGATTTGCTGCAGTTGAGTGACCCGCTGCCAACCATCCAGACGATTGTAGTTGAGCTTCGTTAGATCAGGCTCGAGGATTGTCTCATGTGGGCCTAGAAACAGATGAGCAGGGGTCAAAACATCTAAGTCATCAGAATTTTCTGAAAGCGAGAGCAAAGGGCGAGAATTAACAATTGCCGTGATCTGGCAGATCAGAGTACGCAGCTCGTCGAAGCCAAGCACAGAGGGCCCAACTGAGCGGTACAGGTGATGTTTATTTAGCTCCAGCAGCTTGTTCTTGGCGCCAACGAAGTTTGTCGCATTGTCAGACCAAATTTGACTTGGCCTTCCTCGTGTGGCAGTGAAAAGCTTTAATGCGCCTAGAAATGAAACGGTGGTCAGGTCCTTTACGAGCTCCATGTGTATTGCCTTGGAAGTGAAGCAAATGAATACACTGATGTAGCACTTGATCGGAGGCCTCGTGCGGATTTCTGATCGGCAAAGGAAGAGCCCACAATAATCCACTCCAGTGACTTCAAAGGGTCGAAATCCTTCCAAACGCTCTTTAGGCAGGTCTCCCATGATGTGCTGAACCATGCGCGGCTTAGTCCTCTAGCATCTCACACACTTGCTGACTTCCTTTGACACTGCCTTAATTCCTCCAATTGGCCAATATTCCAGCCGAATTTTGGCAAGCAGGGCGCGAGGTCCGGAATAAAGGTTCCTCTCGTGATAATATCTTATCAGAGCACAGGTTATGGGATGTCCCTTGGCACAATAAGCGGGTGCTGAGCATCCAATCCTAGCGATGAGTTTCCAAGGCGCCCTCCAACTCTAAGTAATCCAGACTGATCGATGAACGGAGAGAGCGAGCTGATGGAACTGGATTTCGTGACTTGACCGTTGCGTTGAATCTCCTTTATGTCCATCCACAAGGTTGCCAGCTGAATGTGTCGAATTAGGAGGTGTGTTCCTTGCCGGATATCGGAAACGGTGAGTCCAGAGTGCCGAAGACGATGTGCAAATTTATGCATGTAGGCGAAGGTGCGCTGCATGCCAAAAAATGTGTTTGCAAATTTGCATCCTGAGGTGAGATCGGTATGTGGAGACGCGATCAACAATGCTCGCTTGCGGAGCTCTAAAGTCGGTGTTTCAGGAACAGGGAACACAGTCCACTCTTCCTTGGAGCCTACAAAAACGATGGACCTTGACTGGATAAAGCTCTGACTGGATAAAGTGGTTGGGAAGTGAGCCTCTAGAGAGGATGTCAGCAGGATTTAAAGCGGTGGGAACATAGCGCAATTCCAAGGTTGCCGTCAACTCCTGCATTGATGCCACTCGATTTGCCACGAAAGCTGGGCTCCACTTAATTCCAGCTTGGGGATTGATAATGCTTGGGGATTAATAATGACTTTGAGCACAAAACATTGCTCGACACCTGCCCTTCCCTGGATACGACATATATGCAAGCGCCATATGCTTCTATGCTGGCATCACAAAATCCATGAACTTCTACATCTGTAGTGGAATGATGAACCACGCGAAGAAATGAAATCCGAGTGATTATTGCCAAACTGTTTCTCAAGTCCATCCAAGCTGAATGCAACGCTGAGGGTAGACTTTCATTCCAATCCAAATGTTCTCTCCAAAGCTGCTGAAGGAAGACCTTGCACCTGAATATGACAGGATCAATCCCAGAAGGTCGTAGAAGAGAGCAATCGCGGACAAAACCGATCGCTTGGACGGCTTTAAATTTGTGTCCAGCGCAGATAAGACGAAAAGCAGATGATCTGAAGAGGGGTCAGATGCTAAGCCAAGAGTTATGTCGCTTCCATCATGAAACCTTAGGAATTTCTCTATGTCATCTTCAGGGGTTCCCTCAAGTACGTCCTGGTGACTAGAACACCATTTCCTAAGTTTGAAGTTTCCGCGAGACAATATAGCGGAAGTTTGGTGCATCTTCTCCATGACCTCGGCAACTGAGTTACCGCCAGAAATGAGATCATCTACGTAGAACTCCTGTTGCAGAGCAGCTGAGCCAAGAGGGTAGGACTCGCCCTCGTCGATGGCCATCTGGTGCCTTGCGCGAACTGCTAAAAATGATGCAGCCCTAGTACCGTATGTGACAGTGTCTAATTTGTAGACTTGAATCTCGGACTGGACAGAGTCTCGCCATTGGATGCACTGATAGTAATTTTCAGGTGGAGACACTTGTACGCAGCGATAGATCTTACAAATGTCCCCAATGAGAGCCACTGGATGTGTGCGAAAACCAATTAAAATACTACTCCCCCGATGGCAACCGTGAAAAGTGGCTTACGAAGTGCGCTTCGCAATCTAATTCTTCCGTGGTATTCACTCTTGCTTCCACACAATTTTCGACTTCCCATAACATACGAAGTGTTTTATCCAACCTTGAATCCATGTTAGATTCCGGCTCCGGAGAATTGTGAATTCCTAAGAGCGCCGAGCCTGCTACCCTTTGTCCACCGCCAGATACGATCCAACCGAGCCGGGTCTTCTGCAGAAGAGGCAGGCCCTCAGTATGTTTGATTTGCCCTACGCAGAGGAGATCGTAAAAAATGCTTGCACCAATGAGGAGATCCACTCGCTGAGGGTTGAAAAAGGCAGGATCGGCAAGCTGAATATTCGAGGGAATACTCCAGTCGGATACATTGAGTGCCAGACTTGGTTGGCAATCGGTGATTGTAGGGGCAATGAGAGCAGTAAGAGTCATTTTGTAGCTAGATGTGCAAAAAAGCATGCAAATGCTGACGGTGGATCCCTCAGTGGACATGCTGGTATCGCCGAGGCCAGAGACAAGTGCAGACAATTGAGTTCTCCTAAGCTGGAGCTGCTGGGCGAACCTGGATGTGACGAGGTGAAGTTGTGAGCCTGAATCTAGTATGGCACGACAAGGAACTAAAACGCCAGATCGATTCTTAACGAGAACCACGGCTGTAGCCAGAAGCACAACATCAGAGTGAAGAGCTTGGGCAGCAAGAGAGGTAGACGCAGGTGAAGGAGAGCTGCTAACAGAATCGTGAACTGCAGAAATAGCTTCCGATTGAAGCGCTAGATCCAAGGTAGATGGTGGGGAGCTTTGTGTTATGGATTGCAGATTTTCAAAATGGAGCAAACAATGATGCCTTCCGTTGCATACGCGACATTTTCCACTGTTGCATGCGCGAGTTCGATGCCCTGACTTTAGGCAATTAAAGCAGAGGGAAAGCTTCTTCACTTCCTTGTGGCGCAGCAACGGGGACAATTTTCCGAATAATTTGCAGGAGTATATGCCATGGCCCGCTGAATGGCAAAAGGTGCATTCAGACGGGTCGGCGGGAAACTTGGAGGCAACAAACTTTTTCCTTAAATGAGGAGCAGAAAGGTTTTTTCCCACCTGAGCGCTACTAGCGGGTGTCATGGTAGCGTATTCCAAACTCTCTATTTTCCGGCAGCGCTTATCCAAGAATTCGTAGAACTTGACTGCGGTAGGAATGGCGTCCGACAATGTGTCCTCCCATTTCCTTTGCGTCTTAGCATCCAGCTTCTGCAGCAGAACGTGGATCACCATGCAGACAGAGATCTCCTCATCTTTTCCCAATGTATGCAAATTGGCGAATCTACCCTCTTGAGTCCCAGAATCTTCTTTATGTGTGCCTGAAAAACAAGTCGTTTGTTATTAAAACGGTTATCAAGAATATCCAGAGCCGCACGATAATTGGCACTGGAGAGCTCCAATGATCGAACCGAATCCAAGGCCACATCTGCGAGACACGAGCGAAGATGCTGGAACTTCTCGATGTCGCTAAGGTCCGCATCCCATCCAATGACCGATTTGAACATCGCCATAAGATCCGAGCATTCCACGTATCCACCGGAGAACTTGGGTACCTTCAGCTCAGGAAGCCGATGCTTGTAAGCCATGATGATGGTACAGTGTCCAGAATGGCCTGGCAGGGTGGTTGAATTGGCAGCGGCGCGTGAGTGGCCCATTTTGATAGCAACAACCAACTCAGCTTTCAGCGATATGAAGAGCGCATCGAAGTCGTCGCGCATCTCACTCCCAATCTCATCTTGATTGAGAGCTTCCAGCTTATTGTGGGACTTATTGAACTCCCCTCGCATTTCCGCCAAAATATCGATGCGAATGTCGATTTCCGCGGCGGTTAATTTGTCAACTTTATCGCCTGCGAATGATTCGCCAAGCCCTCGCATCCGATCATATACCGACTGAACTTTACGCTTTTAAAGATTCAGTCTGGTATCAACCATCACAATATTTCCGCCCGCGCCCGTGGCTGCGGTCGAGCATAGAATGAGAGATTCGACGGTTAAAATAACGGAATCTCAGACGACCGGCACTCTCACTGACTTTGCACACAAACTTCCTTTCTTGCGCACCAAATGAATTTGTTGGTATTTAACTGCACAGCAACGAATGTATTGTTTAATTTGTATGTTTTTTAACGAAACGCGATTAACAAATGGCTTTAATCAGGTCGGGGTCACCAATGTTTGAGATGCCAAGCTTTTTTGGCACCTATTTATGTCCAGAAACAAAATGAGGACGATTGTTTTTTTATTTTTTTGTTTAATTGTTTATTTATACCGGTGGCTAGCATAAGCCGATTGCTTACCCTTTGCCCAACCAGATAAATGTCACGAGATGAAATATGCAACCAATGCGCAGAAAGATTAGCATAGCACTAATTTCGCTACGTCGGAGAGCCCTTGGCATAGAGAGAGCGCAGCAGAGCTGCCGAACGTTAGCGTTTACATATGTTGTTTTATTAATGTTAACACGATCTTTACACATTTCTTTTCGGCAGGTCCCGCCCCTGGTGCTTGTGTCGGATTACTTTCGTGGCCTTTTGATGGCTGAATTATGTTACCCTGCGATTCCTCTATGTGGTCCGGTGGTGCCCCTGTCCGATCCTGTGGGTCTTCTACGTTATCTCGTGTTTCCTTTGTGACTCCTCTGCGTTTCCTCTGTATCGACTTGTGTCTTTTCCGCGTTCCCTGGTGACTCCTCTGCCTTTCCCCGAGTTTCCTCTGCATTGCTCTGTAGCTCCTCTGCGTCGTCTTGTGTCTCTTCTGCGTTCCCTGGTGATTCCTTTTCCCGTTCCTGTCGTTTCTCCATGTCCCCCTGTAGTTCCTCTGCTTCGTCCTCGTGTTCTTTGCATTCCCTTGTCATCGCCCGTGTAAGGTGGTCTAGAGGCACCGCGTATGAAAGTGCCCGCTCCTCTATTTCCTCCACAAAACTCAACAGATCCGTGAGGCCGTCAAATCGGATACCCCACTTTCTCACTTGTTCCTTCATGGTTATTGCCCGGGTGGTCTTGTGCCGCTTCGGGTCTATTAGATCGTGTCAGCGTGGGCTTTCGTTTTTCCGGTTGGTCGATCGTCGGTACGACTTCGAGACTGAGACAGAACCGGGCCCTGTCGCATTGCAGCGTCGTCACAAAGGCGCACAAGAAGTCGGTGCCTAATATCACACTATCGAGCATGGCCGGCATTACCAGCAAGTAAATCTCCACTCGCCGGTCTCCTAGACGGATGTTCGCCTACAGCGCTCGTTGAATATCTACGGTAGTACCGTCTGCCAACCTGATCCCGCAAATGCCGTCCCACGTCCAACGATGCTCGTTTCCCGGGCTTGATCGTCGACAGCAGACTTTCCGCACTCTCATTTTTGCACTCCCGAGCCAAATGCCCTGATTCCCCGCAGTTGAAACAAAGTTTCGTAGGGTTATTGCTCTCGAGAGTCGCCGTCCGGGAATTATCTCCTTGGCGCACAACTTGTACTGCCGGACTAGCACTACGGTGCTCTGTCAGGTATGCCTGTGGGGGTTTGCGGAACGCAAACGCGTAGCGGCCGACGTCGGTGCTGCGGGGAGCTCTAGGTCTTGCCTCGGGCGATGTCTGCAAGCGAATCTGCTCTCCGTGGATGTGGGGGACTGGCTCGTCGTTAGTAGCCTGAGTTTGTACCTCTGCTGTATGTTCTCGAAGTCGACCGCATGTTGTACAAGTTGTCCGAGAGTCCTGAAATCGGTACGTTTGATATACGCATGATACTCCGGCAAGGCATTTTCGTAGATCCTCTCAACTTTTTGGAGACTAGTATAGTTCTCGCGGCGCATCATCATTCGGAGCTCGATCACAAAATCCTTGAAGCACTCTTCTTCTCTCTGGTATCGAGAAAGTATGTCGCCCTCCAGCCGCTTGAAATAACGCGGGGGGAGGAAAAATTCCAGGAATTCACGACGGAACTCTTGCCATGATGCGCCCTTTAACCCTCTCGAGCGGAACCACCGTCCTGCCTTATCTGTCAACGTCTCGATCATCGCCCGTGTAAGGTGGTCTAGAGGCACCGCGTATGAAAGTGCCCGCTCCTCTATTTCCTCCACAAAACTCAACAGATCCGTGAGGCCGTCAAATCGGACACCCCACTTTCTCACTTGTTCTGCCGTGGAGCTATATGATCTGATGCGACCCATTGGGGCCATGACGGACGGACCCAACTGCGGGTCGACCGGTGAAAGTGCTCGGACGTGGGTCTCAGGGCGTGGTGATCGGGACTTGTGACTAGCTTCTTCTCGGTGTGGGTCTGGAGAGTTTAGTCGTCGGGTACGGGATGACGGCCTAGGCTCCCTCGCTCGAGCAGTTCGCCCCCTACAGACGTAGTCCGGGGTCGGAACTGGAAGTAAGGTCTTCTCGACCTCTGGTTGGTCTGCGGCTGGCCTATCAGGCGACTCGTCCGTGTATTCACCCTCCAATTCGGCCAATCGCGTCCAGGTCGACATTGACAACTCAACTGTCCGTATCAACTGCGCGAAACTCTTGCGCATCTCCCCATAGAGCACGTCTCTATTTGCACGACTCCGGGAATCACAAGATTTCACTGACTGCTTGCTCTGACAAGAGTTGTAGGGATCGGGGCTGCTAGTCGTGTGTCTCGGTAATAACCATAGAGCACACCCATAGTCAGTCTGTGCGCGTAAAATCTTGTCTCCGTTAGAGCCATAGAGCACGATTGTATTTGCACGCCATCCGGAATCTCAAGATTTCACTGACTTCTTGCTCTGACTAGAGTTGTAGGGATCGGGGCTCCTAGTCGTGTGTCTCGGTAATAACCATAGAGAACACCCAGGCTGTGGGTTTGTGCGCGTATAATCGTGTCTCGGTTAGAACCGTAGAGCACGACTGTACTAGCACGACTCCTGGAATCTTGAGGTCTATTTTGAATATGTTCTAACTGGACTCTCATTTGTGATTGGCTGGGTATTCTTGTTGGGTCTTGAGCACGGATTTCGGGTCTGGGTTTCAGGAGAACGAGGGGAAATTAGGTGAGGCTCATAGGCTACCACTCTGTAAACGATCAGCGCGCCGAATTGTAAATATGAATCTCATTTAATAAGAATAAGCGCCCATGATGTTTCTGTTTGTATTATTCGATTTATTTATGTAGTGAAGGTTGGATGCGCCCTGATCCTTAGGCTGCACCAGAACAATTCTTCCGCGCAAATACTTAGTTCTTGTTATTGTCATCAGCAGTTTTCGACTGATGATAGACGGTAAACAATGCTAGTGTGAAATGGAGTTTGAAATCTGTTAAACCAAGCAAATCTAAATGCCTAGTTAAATAAAAAAAGAAGGTCGTAACTATTAGCTTACCAGAAATACAAATTAATCACAACACCATTACATACACAACAAAAGTAAATAACACCAGGCAACAAAGTTGAACTTTTATTCCCCAGTTATTAACCTAACATAATCAGGCAGGTTCCGGGTTTCATTTACTTTTGCGTTTTACTTTTCCAAACAATTCGTTTACTTTTCATTTTGAAGAGCTCCTGCTTACACATTTTCTTGTCATCGAGAAATGCATTACGGTTCGCCAGAACCTCACACAGACGACGGCTGCGACGGATCCATCCAATCGACGTACCAGACAGGAGGATGGCCTCCATTAAACTTGGTTAAGCAACCACAGAATGACCTACGACGCACCCTTCAAGAGGATTTTTAATTCGATTTAACGAAGTTTACAAAACCCAATATAAAAATAGCTTATTAGTTACAGCACATATTGTTATCGTTATTATTGTTAATGTGATATATATTTAGTAAAGTAATAAAACGAATATAAAAGAAAAAATAAAAAAAATCGATATTTTTAATTTTATCATCGATTCTGACAAACCGAAACAGCTGTTGTGCAGAAACATCTCTGAAAATTTCGAATCGATTTTCTAAAATGAACCCGAAGAACTTTGGGTGCCTGTAATTTTATTTAACAAGGCGGGACGAGAAGAATATTGCGTGCGCTCGATCAGAGTCTATTTCAACGAATAGACAATGTATGTGGAATCAAAACGATCCCTTTTGACTGATACCGAGGTGACTGAGCTTCTTGCGTTGGTGAAGGAGGAAAATTTCACATAAAAATTGTTGCCAAAATATATAAAAATTACACGTCTGGCAACTCTGCTGATATGATTTCATTTATTAGTCTCCGTCGTATAAAAAGGTGCTAGTTTAATCTTACGAGAGAGTGAGTTTTAATTGCGCTCACGCCTTGCCCTAAACTAGCTTACACTAAACTTCAAAAAATTTAAATTAGGATGGCAAATACAAATAAGACGAGAAAAGACGAAAAACCGGCCCCGTTGAAGGCCTGCAAGGCTTCAACTCAATGGAAGCGGCGCCAACTTGTGGATGGCCCGCCTGAACTTTGCTCCGTCACTCCTCCTGAGGTCGACGACCCTGACTATACCGTCCTCCCCTGCGTGCGTGGCGATGATCTTCCCGACGAGCCACTTCTGCGGCGTAAGATTATCCTCGGCTACGAGGACGAGGTCTCCTTCCTCTGTGTTGGGCTGTTGCTGGTGCTATTTGCCCCGAATTCGGAGGCCCACGACATATTCGCCTTAGTCGACTCTGAATCCGAGATCGTTATGGGCTATGGGAATATTCAATGAACATACACAAAAAATATCTCGAAAAAATTTAATGAATTTTTTTGTAAAGTCAGGTCAAAGTTGAATAACAGCCCAAAAATGAGATCCATATATATATCCATCCATATAAATAGGCAAGTAAATATTCTTTAGTAAATTAAAGCTTATAAGATACTATTTCAAATGAAGATAAAAACTAAAAAAAAAAAAAAATTTGACAAGCTTTTTATTCAAAATATATTTTTTTTTGTAAACTTTTGAAAAAAAATATCTTATCAAAAGTTAAATACAAAATAATTTGTTTTTGTAAAATTTACAATTCAACGTTCTTTATTGATTAAAAAAAATAAAAAAAAAATATTTTATATAGTCAAATATGCACCGAAAAAAGTTCAACTTTGGCAATGTGTTGTAAAGCTTTCTGACATTGGAGCAAAATGTACTTTCGCATGCTAAATTTTGAAAGAATTATCTTTCAAATGCAGTTTATTTCATGAAGATATATTTATTTGTTCAAAAGTTATTAGTTTAGCAAGCTGAAATGGCCGAATGTCCCACTGTGCGCCGTGCGTTTCATCTGTTGTGCATTGATATGAGATATAAGCATTCAAAGTTGAAAATTATTACTTATCCATAAATTCCAAGTACATTTTCTTCAACTCACGGTCACGATACAATCTTCTTTCAAGCGACAAAAACCGCCGTTTAGCAACCTCAAATGAGATGCATAAACAGATTGGATCTGATTTAAACGGCAGCCTTACTTCAAACCGACCTGATGGCAATACCTGAGTCGTCTTCCGATAGTGATCTTCACATAACTTGTGCTCAGGCGTAGCAACTTTCTTTTGAGATGGCATTTCTTCCAGTGAATAGTGAATTTCTTCCTATTAATAGACACTTGCAACTCTTCTTTGCAACTAAAAATATTTTCAATTTGGGGAGCAGAACTTTTGGAAACATATCTTCCCGAAACAACACAGCCAAGAAGGGTCTTCTGAAGAGTTGCATAGTCCAGACCTTGTTTAATTTGACCAACAGCTAATAGTTCGAAAAATGATTCTGCTCCTATCAGCAGAGGTAGAGTTAGGTTCTTTGGGATTCTCACATTCACTGACTGGTCAGGATGATAACCTGAAATTGATTTCAGAATCCAAAAATCGAAGGAGAACTAACTACCATTTAATCGCGACTTCACCACCGTATGTATTTTATCTTTTACTTAAGAATTGGTTTCACCAATACCAAGAAAGCTAATACATGACTTCTCTCTACGGATGTGTAAGCGGTGAGCAAGATCCTCTGTAATTAAATTGGTTTGCGATCCAGAGTCCAGCAGAGCTCTGGCCAGAATGCGGTCACCGCTCTTCGTTCGGACACTTACGATCGACGTAGCCAAAAGTACCCTGTCCAACGATGTCGCATGCAGAGCATGGGACGTGGAAGCTTGATCCTGGTTTGACGGAGGGGAGGCACTCTCTTGGGGTGGTGGCAACGCGAGACTATTAGCAGACACTGTGTATCGATGCAATAAGGTGTGATGTGAGGGGCCACACACTCGACATTTATTGGCCTTGCATTTTACAACAGCGTGGCCTTTTTACAGACAGTTAATGTATAAGGGTGCAGACTTAGCGAACTCGAACCTTTGCATGACCGAGAGACGCAAAAATGGAGTGCATTTCGACACTACATGGTCTCCCAAATTGCAATAGCTGCAAGTTTGCTGAGCTCTGTTGGTGGAATGGGAAAAACAAGCAAATGAACTCCGATTATGCTGCTTGCTTGGCACAACCTTGTCTTGTTTTGTCTTCGTCGACTCTTCAGCAGACAAATACTGGTATCGACGATTTAAAAATGTCTCAAGGTCAGACCAAAGCGGCAACTTTTCATAAGTCAGTTGTTGCTGCGAGATTTTCGGGAGATTGAACAATGTGGAAATATTGTTTGTGAAAATCAGGTACTCGTTACCATATACTCGTTTTAGGCTATCCATGGCCTTTTCTCGCTATTGTTTTTTTATTTCGCTTTCCTAGTGCTACAAGCAAAAGGCTTATAATTACAGCACCAATCACTATATGTCACATTGATTTTTGGTGGGGTCAAATAATAATATTGTAGACTAAGTTGGGGTTACATGTGTTTGTTATTTCTTAAAAACTATGGTGTTGTCAATTAATTTTTATTATTATGAAAAATTATTTTCCTAATCTAATGTGAGATGGGCTTCTTACTGCGTTTTAAACTCAGACAGGTTTCTTATCTTTTTCATATTATGAGGAAGTTGATTCCAAGTGCGAATGACATTTACGAAGAAATGCCTCTCCGAAATAAAGTATTTATACCGGATGGTAGCAATATTATTTGTTCTGACGGAATTAGTGAGTCTATATTTTTGGTGCAGGTATTCAGGTTTCTTAGTGAATGTTATCTTATGCAATAACGTAAGCATCTTATAGAAAATCCATTTGAAGAAACTCATTTCGAAAATTTTGAACGAAAAAACGGAGATTCTATCATTGCGCATTGCCCCGAAAATGTATCTAGCTTTTGCCTGTTTGTATAGCCACAGTTACCAAATGCTTCAATCCCATAGGTGAGTAAAGGTACAAGGTATGCTTTAGCTATCTGCATCCGAATGTTTACTGGTATAAACTGTTTCGTAATGTTGTGCTCTGAGTATCCCATATGTTTTCCTCACAGCTTTGCTCAGGTGTCATCCCACGAGAGCGTTTATTTAGAATAAAGCCTAAGTTTGTTGCCTTCTCTATATAGCTAATGGGAATATTAGAGATTTAAAAGCGTCTTAGTGATGTTGCGTCTATATTCTTCTCGGTTTTATAGATAATCATACATTTCGACTTAGTTGGATTTAGACATAGACGATTATTAGTTGCCATGCACTAATTTTCCCAAGTTCTCTATTACTAACATTGATACACTCATCTATTCTACTTAACGGTCGACTAACATATAATTGGACATCATCGGCGTACATGTGCACATTACATTCGGACAATACTATTGGCAGGTCGTTTACATAAATGGAGAACAATAACGGACCAAGTACTGACCCCTGTGGGACACCACACGTAACATGAGCAAGAGACGACATTTTAGCTGCAATGAAAACAGCCTGTCTCCTATTCAGGAGATATGACGATAGCAATCGTACTGCTGAGTCAGAAAAATTATAGGACTTACGTAGCTTTGCAACGAGAATACCATGGTCAACTGAGTCAAAAGCTTTAGAGTAGTCAAGAAGAGTTAAGAGTGTTACATTTCCGTCATCCATTTTTTCACGGATATCCCCTACTATTTTGATTATAGCTGTCGTACAACTTCTATTTCTTCTGAATCCGGATTGGTTCATGTTAAGTAGTGCGTGCTCTGTGAGAAATCATTTATTTTCTCTGCCACTAGGGTCTCGAACGCTTTTGATAAGGTCGGAAGTATGGATATTGGCGTGTATTCTTGAGAATTTGCTTTGGGGATAGGGATTATTTTGGCATCCTTCCACTTTTCAGGGAACGTTGATGTAGTAATGGCTGTGTTGAATACGTGCGTAACATGCATTATAATTCGGGGAAGAATCATTCTTAGTAATTTTGGGTCTAGGCCGATAACATTCGACTTGACCTTAAGAAGGGATTCTAGTACATTACTAAGAGTAACACAACAGAAACTAAAGCTAGGAACATTGTTACAATAGAGTAATGAGGTCAGGTTCAGGGTTTGGGGAGAGTCAGGTACAGCTAATTGCACAAATTTGTTATTTATCTCATTAACGTCCAAGTCAACTTGAGAGTTCGTTGTTTTTCTCCCAATTCCAATGTTTTTAATTATTTGCCATTTCTTGCTGCATACAGCATTCTTAAACTTTGACGTGTGGACTTGGCAGAGTTGATTAGCTTTGTTACATTTGTTCTTAATGACTTGTATAGATTAAAGTGAATTTCAGTATTGTATCTATTGAACTTTTTGAATGCGTCATTTCGTATAATAATAGCCAGCTTTATCTCATGGTTGAACCAGAAGTTATCTGTGGGTCTAACGGTCTTTTTCTTGATAGGTACGTGTTCGTTGTAATGGTATTCTATATTCGATTGAAGACTGGCAAGCTGGGAATTCACAAACGGCATTTAATATATTGATGTCCAGTCGATCATGTTTATGTCAGCGTCTAGTTTCACAAGGTCAATATTTCTTAAGTCTCTATAAAAGGTGTCATATTTATGGTAGTCTTTCTTTCTTCATTTATTTTAAGGAAATTGGAGGAAATCTGTGGTGAACAGGCAGCCTTGACCAAGCCCCTATATCTCGAAACTACTTTGAAAAGGAATAGGTTCCAGCATTATAACCTGAAACTCCACACCGACGCTGGTCGACACAAGCCTTTATTGGTATTGACTACATTCGATCCGAAGGTGGAATGCGACATCAAGTCTTGGCTGGAGGGGCTGAATATCACGCAGTTGTCCAGGCTTTGGGAGAACGAGGCAGCTGTCCAATCCATCGGCACAATTTTCATCGACGGTTTAGTTGAATGCAATTGATTGAACGAAGTGAGACTTCCCATCCATATATGCAACCATACGTAAAGATTGATATTTTCCGAAACATAACTCAAGAATCCTCAACTATCACTCAAGTAGAATAGACGTGCAAACGAGACTCTCCGTCAAAAAGTGCATTTTTCCGTCAAACATGCGAAAAACAACACATCAGAAGCTGCACAATCCAAGCATATAGAGCTTACTAACGTCTGAGCACCGTCAGCAGATCTCAACCGGCAGGTCCAAGAGCGTATTTAACATTTAAACCCTGCCCACAATCCATCATCAAAGCCACTCAATCTCGGCGAAGGAAGGCCAGGCAAAGCGGGAAACGAAATTTCAGTAAATACTGAGTGAAGAGCGTGTGTAAGGTACACAGACAATAACAGCGACTAGATAGAGGTGATACCACTAAAGTCTTATACGTTTCTCTGGTCTGGCCTATCTTGGAATATGGTTCCTGTGTCTGGTCACCACATTACCAAAAATTTCAAGATATGCTTGAATCCGTGCAGAAACAATTCCTCATCTTTGCACTCCGTGCACTTAATTGGGACCCTGTGTAACATCTCCCTCCCTACGAAAGCAGGCTGCGCCTCATTAACCTTCAATCCCTGAAGTCCCGTAGGATCTGTCATGGAGTTCTTTTTCTCCACAAGCTTCTCTCCGGTGAGGTGGAATCATCGGCCCTTTTAAGTCTTATTAGTTTTGCTGTCGCGTCCCGCCCGACTAGGCATTACTTTCCTCTCCACCTTCAACTCTGCCTTTCTAACTACTCGGATCAGGAGTCTTTCCGTAGCCTTTGCCGAAATTATAACAAATTTTTTATCTGTTCTCCTTTGATTCTAGTACTAATACTGTCAAAACTATCCTAATAAATAACATCCTGTAATAACTTTAAATTATATTTTAAGTTTATCATGTATCATGCCTAAGTCAAGTAATTTTCATTTAATATTTCCCCCTACAGTTTAACTGCACATTGTTAAACTTTAAACAATAAACAATACGAGACAGCTGTTTGCGATCGATAGGAACGGCCACTAAGTCAAAGCTCATCTTCATCTCCGCCAGAGGGCGCTCGCCATCAGTGCACACATTTGTAGAGCGTTACAGCTTAAACGCAACGCAATGCAGACTGTGTCAAAACGTCTGCGTGAGAACACGGTTACAAGCCTGAAAGCACCGCGTACTTCGGAAACACCATCCCCGGAATTGGTTCAGCTGTTGAACCAACGATTTGAGGAGCAGGCTAGTTTAATTTCCACGAGGATGAATGAGTCAGAAGAGCAGCTGTTGAGCTTACAAACATTACTTAAAAGGTAGAGGATATGGAAGCTTAGCTTAAGCTAAAGCTCGATGCAGAGGCTAATGCCAACATCGCATGCGACCTCAGGATGCATGGAGTTCCTTACGTGGAAGGAGAAAAACTGAAGCACATATTCAACAACTTGTGCCTCAGCCTAAACCATACCCCGTCGCCCGCTTTTAAGCACATATATCACATGAGACCAAGCAGAAATCAGCCCCAGTCTACTGTTGAACATTATCATCGATATAAAACTGGAACGGGTGCGCAATAAAGCGGCATTGCTGCGTAACATCGGTATGTACAGGCGGGAAGCAAAAAAGTCTCTCACTCATTTTCGAAAAACGAAAATCAACCGAAAAGTACAGACGTGTCAAAAAGGAGTTCCGCCAATAAATTCATCTTTTAAAGATACAGTGAGGCGCTGACCTAGCGCCCCACAAATTAGATTATAACTAGCCATAAGTTCTCATTATTTCTCTTAATGTTACCCCCCCTTTGAATTACGCACGGAGCGTAGCAAACCCCCTCATTTGCACGAAGCAACGAATATATTTTGATTGTGCCAACGGCAGCTAAAACTCAAACGATAGTCATGAACTTTTACCAGTGCCAGAACAAGTCATAGCCCACTGTGCCGCGCGCTAACGAACAGCAACACAAAAGGGACGGGGCGAAGAGGTCCCGTAAGAGAGGCTCGCGACGATCGCTGTTGGGAGAGCGAACCAAAGCTAGGGATTCGAAGTAACGGAACACGGCCGAAAGCTCGGCGAAACGAAAGTTCGAAATAGGCAAGCCGGCCCACGCGAGTAGGGAGACGGGACAGTTGGCAGAGAACTAGAAACCCGAGCGGTCGCAGAGATAAAGCAAAACGAGATTTTTAAGAGTGCGCATAGTGATCAGAGTGAGGACGCGAGGAAGTGAAAAAGCTAACGGCCCGAATTAAACACGCGGGACACAGCGACGGAGTTCTGGTAAGCAATCGTTAGAGAGATCTGGTGCAGCCTGAGAGCCAAGGTTCACCCATTCTTTGCTAATACGAATAAAGAAGAAGAATATAATAAGAATTTCGCCGACGTCTATTATTTCTTTGGGTGGCTCACCTACCTACTTATTTCGGCGTGCCGAAACTATTCCCGACCATAGCGTAACCCCCGCCCGTTACTCCCACACTGGGACTCGAAAATATAGTCAGAACAGGCAACCAACGAAATCTGGAGATCCCGGGAGGCGTGCTAGTATAGTCGTGCTCTGTGGTTTTTACCGAGACACGGTTATACGCGCACAGACCCATAGTCAGGGTGTGCTCTATGGTTTTTACCGAGACACACAGCTAGGGGTCCCGATCCCCACCAATCTAGTCAGAGCAGGCAATCAGTGAAACCTTGAGATTCCGGGAGGCGTGTTAGTGCAGTCGTGCTCTGTGGTTTTTACCGGGACGCGATTGTACGCGCACAGACCCATAGTCAGGGTGTGCTCCATGGTTTTTACCGAGACACACAGCTAGGAGTCCCGATTCCCACCAATCTAGTCAGAGCAGGCGATCAGTGAAACCTTGAGATTCCGGGAGGCGTGCTAGTGTAGTCGTGCTCTGTGGTTTTTACCAAGACGCGATTATATGCGCACAGGCCCACCGCCAGGGTGTACTCTATGGTCTTTACCGAGATACACAATTAGGGGTCTCAACTTAGTTATCCATTCAAGGTAGACGACACCCCAGGTCCGGGGCGCTATACGAGCGTGGCCGTATCATACAGCTCCTACTGGCCCACGTGCAAACCACGTCTTATATATTTATCCCCTCTCTTGACCCCTTTAAACGTCACGAGACGCGCCTTCATCCCTCGTAGGTCCCTCTCTTTACAAATTTCTTGTAAAGGACCCTGAACAACCCTGAGTCATCACCCCAGCCTTAAGAACTACTTTACAAGTGGCGCCCGAGCAGGGACCTAGAGGGATATTTGCTACCCAGGGAAGGCAGTGTTCCACCCAGCAGATTAAAGCCCTGCGAAGCATCCTATCGACTATAGTGTAGGGAGGATATAAATATATAGACAAAAAAAAGTTTGACACGAGCCACTCGGAAACAGAGATGTCAGACGTAGACCCAGAGGAGCAGACGCCAGAGGAGCCGAATCCAGGCGTGGGCGTAAAGTGGGTATACTCTTTAAGGGGACGAGAGCTTACAGCTTTCGCCGAAGAATTCGGCTACGAACGTGCCGATCGATCCGGGGCCATGCGCAAGAGTTTCGCTCTGTTGATACAGACGGGCGATCTGACCATGTCGACTTGGAAGCGATTGGCCGAATTGGAGGGTGAATTCACTGACGAGTCACCCGATAGACTAGCCGATGACGAGCCGGAGGTCGAGAAGGTCCTACTTCAAGTCCCCACCCCAGATTATGCCTCTAAGGGGGAAACTGCCCGAGTGAGGGAGTCTAGGCCGTCATCCCGCACCCGGCGACTCCCCTCTCCAGGCCCACACCGTGCAGAATTTGATCGCAAGTCCCGATCACCACGTCCCGAGACCCCCGTACGAGCACTTTCACCGGTCGATCCGCAGTTGGGCCCGCCCGTCGTGGCCCCAATGGGCCGCATTAGGTCATATGTCTCCACGGCAGAACAAGTGAGGAAGTGGGGCTTCCGATTTGACGGCCTCACGGACCCGCTGAGTTTTGTGGAGGAAATAGAGGAGCGAGCGCTTTCATATGCAGTGCCGCTAGACCACCTTATACGAGCAATGATTGAGACGCTGACAGACAAGGCAGGACGGTGGTTCCATTCGAGTGGGTTACAAGGCGCATCGTGGCAGGAGTTCCGTCGTGAATTCCTGAAATTTTTCCTCCCCCCGCGTTATTTCAAGCGGCTGGAGGACGACATACGTTCTCGTAGCCAGAGGGAAGGGGAGGGCTTCAAGGATTTCGTGATCGAACTCCGCACGATGATGCGCCACGCGAACTATACCAGCTCCCAGGAAGTAGAAAGAATCTACGAAAATGCATTGCCGGAGTATCATGCGTATATCAAACGTACCGATTTCAGGACCCTCGGACAACTAGTGCAACTCGCGGTCGAGTTCGAGAACATACAACAGAGGTACAAACTCAGGATACTGACGACGAACCAGTCCCTTACATCCACGGAGAGTGATTCTGCCTTCAGACCCCGCGCAAGACGAGACCCAGAACCCCCTACAACTCCGAGGACGGCTGCTACGCGAAACCCATTCCGAAACCCGCCGCAGGCCTACCTTACAGAGGGCCGTAGAGATAGCCCGGCGGTACAAGTTGTGCGCCAAGGAGACAGTCCCCCGACGACGATTCGTGAGACCAACAACTCGACGAAACCTTGTTTCAACTGCGGGGAATCAGGACATTTCACTCGGGAGTGTAGAAACAAGCGTCGCTTAGTATGTTGGGATTGCGGAAAAGAAGGCATCCGGACAATAGATTGTTGCCGACGCTCAAATGCGGAAAACGAACAGCGTCTTCGTCCGGCACTGGGGCAGACGGGGACGCCAGATCAAGGCTCCTAGAATTGAGACCGCTGAGAATGGAGGAAGGCAGGATCGTAGCCGCAGTGACGGTCTGCGGCTATGAGGTGGCCGTCACCGTGGACAGTGGCGCCACCAAGAGTTTTGTGAGCGCAGACTGTGTCGAGCAGTGGAACGTAGGGCAACGGCTGCAAGAAGTCTGCCTCAGGATCAGGTTGGCAGACGGCACTACCGTGGACATCCGACAAGCGCTGTGGGCGAACATCCGTCTAGGAGACCGGCGAGTGGAGATGTACTTGCTGGTGATGCCGGCCATGCTTGATAGTGTGATATTACGCATCGACTTTTTGTGCGCCTTTGTGACGACGCTGCAATGCGACAGGGCCCGGTTCTGTCTCAGTCTCGAAGTCGTACCGACGATCGACCAACCGGAAAAACGACAGTCCACGCCAGCGCGACCTAATAGACCCAAAGTGCCACAGGACACGGCAAGACATCCAGATAAACCACAGGCAAACGTACAAGGATCACAGAACGACACGGAACAACGACCAGACACACAGGAACCACAGGCCAACGCACAGGAATCACAGGGCAACACGGAGAGACGGCAGGAACAGGCAGAGAAGCCACAAGGGAAAACAGGGAGTACGCAGGACGGCGCAGGGGATCTACAGGGCAACACGGAGAAACGGCAGGAACAGGAAAAGGAATCACCAGGGTACGCAGAAGGCACACAAGACAACGCAGAGGAGCCACAGAGTAACGCAGCAGGACTTCAGGGACACACAGGGGAGTCACAAAGACGCACAGAGGAGACACGAGATAACGTAGAAGACCAACAGAATCGGACAAGGGCACTACCGGATCGCGGAGAGGAATCGTCACGAAACATAACCCCTCCGCCAAAAGGCCACATAAGTTTTCCGACACAAGTACCCGGGACGGGACCCGCCAAAAGGAAGCACGTAAGGTTCGCGTCTCCACTGGGCGGCGATCCTAGGCCAAGGTGGGACGACACAACAGGGGGTAAACAGGAGCAGATAATTTCGGCGCGCGTCGACCACGACGACTCAGACGCAGATCAAACCCAGAAGCGGAAGCCACCTGGCCAAATGAGATCCAAGCGGAGATCGACGAGTTCTTGAGGGAGGAGCTACCAAAATTCGAAGGTTTGGCCGGGGTATCCCAGATCGCGCAACACGTCATCACTATAAAAGATGATCGCCCGATCAAGAGTAGATACTACCCTAAGAACCCGGAGATGCAGCGCATCATCAACACGCAGGTCGACGAGCTGATAGAGCAAGGAATCATCGAGCCATCGAAAAGCCCGTACAGCGCCCCGATTGTCTTGGTCAAAAAGAAGACTAACGACTGGCGGATGTGCGTAGACTTCAGGTTGCTCAACGCCCGCTCAATCCCGGACGCTTATCCCACTCCACGCATAAATCATATCTTAGAGAAACTAAGGAACGCACCATTCATATTCACCCTAGATCTCAAGAGTGGATACTGGCAAATCCCCATGGAACCCCGGAGCCGACAGTATACGGCCTTCACGGTACCTGGGCGAGGGCTATACCAGTGGCGTGTCATGCCATTCGGATTGCATTCCGCCTCCGCTACATTCCAGCGCTCGTTGGACAGTGTAATCGGGCCAGACATGGAACCAGCCGCATTCGCCTACCTCGACGACATTATAGTCGTCGGTCAGGACTTCCAAGAACACATACGAAACTTGAGAGAGGTATTCAGACGTCTACGAGCGGCCAACCTACGCATCAACAGGGCTAAGTGCGCGTTCTTCCAGAAACGGCTCAAGTACCTCGGGCATGTCATCAGCGAGGAAGGCATACACACGGACTTGGACAAGATCGCGGCGGTCAGGAGTCTTCAACCCCCCACAACACTAAAAGAACTGAGACGCTGCCTAGGGATGGCCTCCTGGCATCGTAGATTCGTGCCCAACTACGCAGAGGTGGTACAGCCGATGACAGCATTGTTAAGGAAAGACAAGAAGTGGGATTGGGGTGAAGCACAGCAAAACGCCTTCGAGGAATTGAAAACACGGCTGACGCGGGCACCCGCCCTGGCTTGCCCCGACTTCAGCGCCAAGTTCGTAGTCCAGACCGACGCGAGTGACGTGGGACTAGGAGCAGTGCTTACGCAGAAAATCGAAGGAGCGGAAAGAGTGTCGGAGTGTCTCGCGATCATATGAGCAGTGCGCAAGTGGCGTTGTTACCTCGAGGGGTATAAATTCGAAATCATTACCGACCATTTAGCATTGAAATGGCTAAATTCGATCGAGAGTCCCTCAGGCCGTATCGCGCGATGGGCTCTCGAATTACCATTACCAATACCAATTCGAGATCTGTTACAGGAAAGGGAACCAAACCACAGCCGGGCATTTGGACATACGAAAGACCATAATTCGTATCGCGCAAAGGTATTACTGGCCCGGCATGTTCCGCGATGTCGGCAAATATGTGAGGAATTGCGAGGCGTGCCAGAAATACAAAGCCAGTCAGATGAAACCCGCCGGACACATGTTGACCCGCCGGGTGGACGAACCCTGCTCCACATGGTGTGCCGACTTCGTCGGCCCATTACCCAGATCTAAGAGCGGCAACACCATGTTGCTAGTGTTCTTGGACGCGTTCTCGAAATGGGTCGAACTCGTGCCGTTAAGAAAAGCGACGACGGCGAATCTGACGAGATCATTCCGGGAGAGGGTACTGGGACAGTTCGGAGTGCCTAAAACCTTTATTTGCGACAACGGCGCCCAGTTTACGAGCAGCATCTTCAGAGGATTCATCCAACAGATGGGCTGCGAACTCCAGTTCACCGCCCCATACTCGCCCCACGAAAATCCGACGGAGAGGGCGAATCGTACTGTGAAAACGATGGTCTCACAATTCCTGGACGGCCACCAGGACAGATGGGACGAACTACTCCCGGAAATATCCCTAGCAATCAACTCCAGCGTGTCTGACAGTACGGGGTTTAGTCCCTCATTCCTAGTTCAAGGGCGAGAACCACGCCTACCCCATTCACTGTACGAGGAAACGACCCCCGGGACAGCGAGTGAACCCCAGACGCCCACCCAAAAGGCAGAACGACTGAAGGAAATCTTCGCGGTAGCATCGGCCAACGCCCTACGCGCTAGTGCCGATCAAAGTAGACACTATAACTTGCGGCGGAGAGAATGGCGACCCACCATAGGGATGCAGGTGCTAGTGAGACAACACAAGTTGTCAAAGGCATCTGACAGCTTCGCGGCCAAGTTGGCCCCGAAATTCGACGGACCCTTCCGAGTAACGCGTTTTATCTCCCCCAACATCGTCCGGCTGCAGAAGAGGGGCGAACGGAAACAGAGAGCCACCAACATAGCGGAACTAAAAGAATTCCATGAGGCCGAAGCGAACGATCAAGCCAGCAGCGGCTCCGCGCCGTCCAGAGGACCGGACGAGATGACCAAAGATAACATCACGATGCCAGCGGAGTCCACCAGAGATGACTCTACGCCGGCGACTACACCAGATAACGCGACCAGAGACGACACCACGACACCGGGCAGACGACCCGGAGAAGGCTCCCACGCAGGCGAGTCGAGGAAGAGTCCGTAAATATAACATAGCATAAGACATAGCTTTAGTCAAACATGTATCCCCCCTTGTATTTCATGAACTAATATCTAACACAGGCTGCACCAGTAGGTAGGGTTTCAGGTCAGAGTAATCAGGGTAATCTTAACATGTCTAACTTTAAGCAGGCAGATCAACGATGGAAGACGACGACGACGTCGTGTATATGGGCACGGTCGAACCCGACGACGTAGACAGAGGAAGGGCTAGAGACAGAGCTGCACGCCGCCAACGACGAGGCCGTCCAGACGGCGAACCGAGGGAAGACCGCCACAGGGAAGCCCCCGACGAAACCCCGCCCCGCGACCCGGCCACGGGTCACCTGAGGCACCTGCACAGAACCAGGCACGGCGACGAGACCCAAGGAGCGGGCATGGTGTGTACCCACCCTACGACCCACTGCCCATAGTGCCCCGGTCTCCCGACCCGGATCCCGGCACCAGCGAGAGGGACGATGTGGACAGCCCGGTTCGTGGAGGGGCGCGAGGAGATGCACTACGCCACCATCCAGGGCGGCTACCGCATAGTCCAGCTGCGCCGGACCATATTGGAGGTGCAAGCGCCTCCGGGGGACGACCCGTCCAGATTGTGGCGCAGAGGAGGGCGAGCGCATTATGCAGAACCCCAGCTGACACAGCGGGCAGCCTGGCCAGAACCCACGCCAACCCGAAACAAGGAACAACCCGAACGGAGTCCTCCACCAGCACTTTCGCCGGTCGACGCTCCCACGCCCCCGATCGCGGTCACTCCACCCCAACCGGTCGAGACACGCTCTCAAACCCCGGCGAGCAGCAGTCAACAACCCGAGGCCGACATCACCAAAGGGAACACCCGACCGAAGAAGCCGATAGTGCTGCTCCGGCGACTAGAAGTAGCCCCCGGTCCCGGGCCATCCTCGAAAACCCCGATCAGCACACGTCCCCGAGCCAGTAGCCCACAGCGATCAACACGGCGGTCACAGCGAGGCTCTCGACACCCAAGGGACCACAAACGGCCGGCCTCGTCGACGCGGAGCCGGACGGCAACAAACCCGGCAACAGCCGCCGACGATCACGACAATCGTCACAGCCACGTAACCGGGAGGCGTCCAGACGAAGCGACAGGAGCCGACTGCGGCCGCCATCCGAGGCCTCTTTTCCGCAGAACATACCCGACGCACGGGACTCGGAGCGGACAGTGGGAGGTGGACACCGAGTCTTCCTTCCCGCAGGTGCGACTGCGGTGGAGAAGTCCGAACCCAAACCACGGTCCAAAGGAGACAGGGGTGTCAGGGACAACGACCTCGACCGAAACGGCAGAAAATCTCGAACGCCCAGTCCGAAGCGACCCCACCATCCCAGCACCCCATCCCGCCAGTGATCCGCCGATCGAATACAAGCCAGGAACCACAGCAGGCACAGTCGCAGGTGACCCAGTTCCATCCCTAGCGAACCTGGTGGACGATCTGGACGAACTACCGGATTTCACGAGGGGAACAACAGGCAGTCCCGGGTGCCCACTCGACATCGACGACCTGATGGAATACCTATCATCCCTAGGATCCGAGCACCGACCAGACGACCCTATGGAAGAACCCTCCGAGGAGATGGTAACGGCACCTCCACACTGGCGAGTGCACACGCCTGACCGGAAGCTGCCCAGACTGTTAGTAGCCGAGGTGCAGAGCAACCGAGGAGCTTCCGCGAAACGCGCCCGATTTGGAAGGACATACCATGACCAACGGTACGCGATAACGATCGACACGCCAGAGGGGAAAACGGAGAAAGTTACCATCCGCTTACGCCCCCCGAAGTGAGGGGAGTGTGTGAGGCGCTAACCTAGCGCCCCACAAATTAGATTATAACTAGCCATAAGTTCTCATTATTTCTATTAATGCTACCCCCCTTTGAATTACGCACGGAGCGTAGCAAACCCCCTCATTTGCACGAAGCAACGAATACATTTTGATTTTGCCAAAGGCAGCTAAGAACTACTTTACAAGTCATGAATTTTTACCAGTGCCAGAACAAGTCATAGCCCACTGTGCCGCGCGCTAACGAACAGCAACACAAAAGGGACGGGGTGAAGAGGTCCCGTAAGAGAGGCTCGCGACGATCGCTGTTGGGAGAGCGAACCAAAGCTAGGGATTCGAAGTAACGGAACACGGCCGAAAGCTCGGCGAAACGAAAGTTCGAAATAGGCAAGCCGGCCCACGCGAGTAGGGAGACGGGACAGTTGGCAGAGAACTAGAAACCCGAGCGGTCGCAGAGATAAAGCAAAACGAGATTTTTAAGAGTGCGCATAGTGATCAGAGTGAGGACGCGAGGAAGTGAAAAAGCTAACGGCCCGAATTAAACACGCGGGACACAGCGACGGAGTTCTGGTAAGCAATCGTTAGAGAGATCTGGTGCAGCCTGAGAGCCAAGGTTCACCCATTCTTTGCTAATACGAATAAAGAAGAAGAATATAATAAGAATTTCGCCGACGTCTATTATTTCTTTGGGTGGCTCACCTACCTACTTATTTCGGCGTGCCGAAACTATTCCCGACCATAGCGTAACCCCCGCCCGTTACTCCCACACTGGGACTCGAAAATATAGTCAGAACAGGCAACCAACGAAATCTGGAGATCCCGGGAGGCGTGCTAGTATAGTCGTGCTCTGTGGTTTTTACCGAGACACGGTTATACGCGCACAGACCCATAGTCAGGGTGTGTCTATGGTTTTAGACAATTAGGGGTCTCAACTTAGTTATCCATTCAAGGTAGACGACACCCCAGGTCCGGGGCGCTATACGAGCGTGGCCGTATCATACAGCTCCTACTGGCCCACGTGCAAACCATGTCTTATATATTTATCCGCTCTCTTTTGACCCCTTTAAACGTCACGAGACGCGCCTTCATCCCTCGTAGGTCCCTCTCCCTGAGTCATCACCCCAGCCTTAAGAACTACTTTACAATACCTGCGAAAATTAAGAGATCAGCTCTTGTTAACCAAAACAAAAGGTGCTCACCTAGATCCGAAGATCCGAGCGACAGCGAATCTTTGCCGTGGGTAAAATAAAAAAGATTAAATTCTTGTCGTCATCCCACATCTCAAAAGCCACTCAAAATTCGGTTCAATTTGTGGAAAGAAGACGAAAAAACCGCGAAATTAAAAAAATATCACAGAGTGAAAAGCGTGTGAAGAAGAACAGCAGTACCAGAGATCACATTAAACAGCTGGTCAGCGCTCGATACAATATCGGAAAAGCTTGTCAGCAGTGCCGCCAGAGGGCGCTCACAATTAGAACATCGTCAAAGCAGTGTATCAGTGTCTCTGAATTTCAACAGCTAGCTCGGGAAAGCAGTTTAAGTTTAAAAGAATAATGGCACCAGCTACCAAGCGAGTACGTGAAAACACCGACACCGACCTAAAATCCTCACGAAAAGCCGATTCTGTTCCGGCAAGTCTTATGCAATATTTGTCAAAATTGTCTGCAAACAAATTAATTTTTGTCAAATTAATAGACACTAAAAGCTCAAATAAACTACTACTAGGATGTATATATCGACCTAATCAAAACATTGACTATTCCGAACTGACAAACAAAATATCTGACATATCTCTTACATATACTGATATAATCTTGACTGGTGATTTCAACTGTGATATTCTTAGACAAAGTCACTTGACTGAAAATATGGAAGCACTGGGACTGCATTTGGTAAGCTCTACAGTGGCTACGCACTATACGAAAACCCGTAACACTTTACTTGACTTATTTTTTGTGAATGTTAACAGCAAAGTAATGTTATATGATCAATTGTCTGTACCTGGATACTCAAAAAATGACTTAATATTTATGACCTATGATTTTAATCTTGAAGAAATTGACACTCCTTCATTCTACAGAGACTTCAAAAATATTGACTATACAAAGCTATACACTGACATAAGCTTACTTGACTGGAACTCAATATATGACAAATTATCTGGTAACTTTCAACTTGATCAGCTTCAATTCAATATTGATTATCTTTATAACCAGAATGTTCCCCTAAGGAGAGTAACTGCCAAGCGTAAACTCAATACCTGGTTCACTAACGATATAAAACAAGGAATCGACAAAAGAAACAAAGCTTTTCAGAAATGGAAAAGATACAAGACTGACTATCATTTTAAAATATACCAAGAAGAGAGACAGACTGTAACTAAAAGAATACTATACATCAAAACTAAATGAAGCAATTACCTCGAAACAAAAATGGCAAGCAATAAAATAAAAAGCAATAGGGATAGGGAAACAGCAATCAGTGGCGCTAGCAGATATTAACGTGGAAGAACTAAATTTAAAATGTTCACAACCACCAGTACCTGTCATTACAAACCATACAAGACTAAGATCTGTACCTGATAATCATAGATTTCCTAACTCTAACTTTATGTGCGTGAATTTGAGTGATGTCCTTGATTGTATTCTAAAAAGTAAGTCTAACGCAACTGGTCTGGATGATATGAATCCGAAATTTATTAAACTTATACTTCCATATATAATTATGCAAATTTCACACATATTAAATACTGCTATAATGACGTCTACATTCCCTGAAAGATTGAAAGAAGCTCAAAAGATTACAAAACCAAACTCAAAAGATTACAGACCAATATCAATTCTTCCAATGTTATCGAAGGCTTTTGAAATGTTAATGGCTACACAAATCACTGAGTTTTTCACAGAAAACAACATACTAAATGACAATTGTTAATGTGTGTGTGTGCGTGTATGAAGCTGGGTTGTATACGGTACATAAACCGTCTACAGTTAGGTCGTCGCAACTAGAACTTGAACCAGTTAGACTGCGGAGAGGGTATCCTGCGGTGCGCAATTGAGGATCTGAAGACACGGCGACAGCCTCTGATGATTGCGATGGAAATGGTATCCCTTATTGTGCAGGTGAGGGTCTGAAGACACAGCGACAGCCTCTGAAGATTGCAGTGGGAATTGAGTGACAGGCAGCTTTAGTACTGTTTCTGATACTGATTTTATTCAACAAAACTTAACTCTATTTATAGGTAACAAAAGGTACAAATAGTGCTGATTTAATAAGAATATGGTAAAATGGTAAAAAATAATTGATGTGAAATTAATATTGATTTAATATGATTTTATTGGCTGGTGTGCAAATTGGCCAATTGTGATGGTCAGCAATTGTACCAGTGTTGTTGGTCTCTGAGGAATGATCGCATTGTCAGCAGAATTCGCTGCCGAGGCGGTTTGTTGTTGACTCAGCTATAATGCTGAGTCGTGATATTTCCTGTTGACCGGATGAGCTTTATTTGTTTTGGTAAAGGTGTCATGTGCATTACATAATATGTCTACATTGTTATGTTTGTATATATCATGTTACTTATGCATAATTCCCCGACTGAACATTCTCCCGGCCGTTGAACTGGTGTTCAACCATCGCCTAAGTTGATGGAAAATTGGCGGGACCTTGGGGTAGGAGCTGAAGATCCGCGCCGTTCTTGGGTTGATGTCCGTGGCTTCCATGATTGATACTTTTTCCGAAAAATGTAGCCAATAATCAATAGAATTGACATGGCTAGGGCAGCATAGGCAGCAATTTGGTGGTGCTGCACTGCGGTGATATGGTGTGGCAGCTCGTGCTGATTGATTGCTGCTAGTTGCTGGCGTAGATCATCAAGTTCTTGGAGATAGTCTGGTGAAGGAGATGTCACCGCTGAACTTATGTCTCCAAATCGAGTGTAGATTGATTTTACCTCGCTGTTTGTAGTGCTGAAGGTGCTGATGCTTATTTCTGTAATGCGAGCAGTACATCCAGGAGATAGCGAAAGTAAGCCAGTTCCTTCCAACTGTATGGTTGATGGAGATCCGTTGCAGACTGCTTGAAGTCTCATTGTAGAGTGTGTTGCAAAGATCCATTTGTTCGGTTGCTGAGTTCTTGTCCACAACATGTCCGCCTTTGAATGAATGACGTGACATAATGTTGTTGTTTTGTTGTTAAACAACTGGAACTCGCAGCGATTATCAACGTTAAAGACCGTTTGATGGTCAAAACAGATGAATTCTTCGTTGGGCAGTCTGAAGCAGCGTCGAAATTCCTCTGGAGTAAAACCCATGAACTGATCTCGATGTGTGTTTACTGTAATTACAGTTGTTTTGAGATCGAACAAGCTACAACTTGTTGAGTCCCAGGTAGGAATTGGGATGATGCTAAAAGTTTTAAGCTGAACTGTTGAAACTAGAGGTAGCGTTACCTTGAATACGACGTGGGTTGCAGTTGGTGTTCCTTCGGCCCGCATGATTCTGTATAGATGAATAACATTTTTTGTTGTAACCGGCAGAATTTTATCGGGTGGCAAATGATCCCGTATTTGGTCTAGTTGATATCTTAATTGTTCAGGAGAAACTAGCGTAGGGCTTATTGTCCGATGGTGAATACCGATTAGTGCATCAGCTATATCGGACTGCATACGTTGAATAATCGTTGTCAACAGAGTTAATTGTGATGTGAGTCCTAGGTATGCCTGACTGAGATGATCGCCGTGATTTGTTCCTCTTTCTCTGTTGATGGTATTCACTAGCCGTTCCGTCGCTGACTTATCTTTTCTTACGACATTGATTGTAGAGTCGACAATCGATGTTTGATTTCGCAGCAGATGTAGTAGAAGGTTTCGTTTGTTTTTACCTTTTCGATTACTTCGGACATTTTCTCAGCGTATTTTGAGTCAACAACACTACTATATCGAGCAGTGATCGGTTTCATGAACATATTTCCCGTTTGTAGCTCATTGTATAAATGTTGAAAAGTTTAAAATATGGAGTTGCACACTGGAACATTTTTTAGTTCAGGGCACATTTTTCTTAGTTCGGACATTCCGGTGGACATTACTTGCATATCTTTCCAACATGGATCCAAGGCATAGTATATGATCATGGTCCATTCAGACGTTGTCATTTTTGTGGTTCCAATTTTCTAATAGAATATTCCAGGCTTGTTCGCGAATTGTGTCACATTTATTGACTGTGACAACGCTCTTTCTCTGTTGATGGTAGCCACTTGCCGTTCCAACACCTTCAGGCGATTGTCCGTTGCTGACTTATCTTTCCTGACAACATTGATTGTGAAGTTGACAATCGAGGTTTGATTTCGCAGTAGATGTCGTAGAAAGTCTTCGTTTGTTTTTACCTTTTCGATTACTTCGGCCATTTTCTCAGCGTATTTGGAGTCAAACACACCGAACAAATTGTTTGCCACGTTTCCTACTATATCAAGCGGTGATCGGCGTTGTCGAGAGGTTTTCATTAACATATTTCCTGTTTGTAGCTCATTGTACAAATGTTGAAAATGTTGAAATAAGGAATTGCACGCTGGAACATTTTTTAGTTCCGGGCACATGTGTCTTAGTTCGGACATTCCGGTGGATATTACTTGCATATCATTCCAATATGGATCCAAGTCATAGTATATGATCATGGTCCATTCAGACGTTGTTTGGTCGCGAATTGTGTCACATTTATTGACTGTGACAACGCTAATGGAAGCATGAGAAGCATCACTAGCAATGTTGATATTATTGAAGGTGCAACTGCCTTCTTGCGCTGTGGTGGTGGCTCATCAGGCCTTGCTATGTCGTTGGTGACGGTGATGGAGCGTTTGATCGCCACGTCTTCTGGAAATAACGGCGCTAGACGAGTGATGGAGCGCTTGTATACCCCTGGTGCTGTTTTAACATCAACCACTCGGACGTGGTTGTCTTGGTCAGGATATGTCTTAATGATGTGACCCATTTGCCACTTCATTACTGGAAGGTTGTCTTCCTTCACCAAAAAATGTGGTCCTTCGGGCACGTTTGGTGAAGCGGTTTTCCACTTGTGCCGTGTTTGTAGTTCTTGGAGGTATTCCATAGACCATTGTTTCCAGAATGAATGTTTTAAGCGTGATACTAATTCCCAGCGCTTTACCAGTGTTTTTTCTTGATGCTCAGTGTTGACGTCAGGTGGTGTTGTCAATGGTTCACCAAAAAAAGTGTCCTGGGGTGAGCGCTGTTATGTCAGTTGGATCGTTTGATATTGGAGTAATGGGTCGAGAATTGAGAATTGCTTCAATTTCAATAATTACTGTGTTTAGTTCCTCAAATGTGAAGGATGCTGTGTTTGTGGTTGTGATCAGCAGCTTTTTTGCTGATTTAACCGCAGCTTCCCAAAGGCCTCCAAACGATGGGGCCCGGGGAGGAATGAATTTGAAGTCCACTTGTCTTTTGTTGCAGTGATTCGTTATTAGATCATGTGCCTTTTCGCTGAAGATGGCTTCTTTTAATTCCTTTAGTTGATTGTTTGCGCCCATGAAGTTGGTTGCATTGTCGCAATGAATAGTCTGGCATTTCCCACGCCTGCTTAAGAATCGACGGAGAGCTACCAAGAATGCATCTGTGACTAAGTCGCTCACCCATTCCAGGTGCACTGCCTTTGTGAAAAAGCAGCAGAACACGGCGATGTATACCTTGTCTGGCCTTTTTCCTCGGATCTTATGGTGGATCGCAATCGATCCACAGTAGTCAACGCCTGCATTAAGAAATGGGCGTGCTTGTGTGACTTTTTGAGCTGGAAGATTGCCCATAATCTGATTCATTAGCTTTGGTCTGGCTCTGGTGCATCTAACACAGCTGTGAATGATGTTTCTAGCCATCGTTTTGTCGTTGATGATCCAATACTGTTGTCTTGCTATTGCCCTTAGGGCTTGGGCACCGCAATGCATGTTCTCCTCATGGAGTTCTCGCATAATCATTTTGACTATCGGATCATTGTATGGCAGTAGAATTTGATGTTTAGCGTTGTACGGAAGTATAACTTCTTCTAGTCTACCGCCAACTCGGATGAGCCCATCTTCTCCTAGTATGGGAGATAACGATATGATCGAGATCTTTTTGTCCACAATCTTAAAGCGTTGTAGCTGCCTTAAGTCTGCGGTAAACTCGACTTGTTGTATAGTTCGCAAGATTATAGCGAGAGCACTATTCAGTTCTCCTGTCCAGAGTGTATTGTATGCTACAATGCGTTGAAGCTTGTAAAATGAGTTGCTATGTCTGCATGTGTATAGTTCTTCTCCAAGTGCGCTGGGTGTGATTGGCAAGCTGATATGCTTCGCCTTTCTCTCGAGATTAGTAGGCTCACTGATTGTTGCTGTCGGCTATTTGTCTCGGGATCCGTGGAGCAATAATGGTCAGTATAACCACAGATTGTGATCTGCTAATCTGCTTGCTGCAATTCCTCTTGACAGTTCATCGGCTGAATTATTGGTCGATGAAACGTGACGCCATTGTAGTTGGTTAGACAATGCTTGTATTTTGGCTATTCGATTTGCTACAAACGTATGGTATGTCGATGCCGGTGCGTTTATCCAGCATAGCACAATGGTGGAGTCAGTCCAAAAACATCCTGAAACCGTGTTGATGTCCATATGAAGATCCGTTCGGACTCGGTGTGTGAGTTCGGCACCAAGGACTGCAGCGCAAAGTTCTAACCGTGGTACTGATTGCTTGGCTGTTGGTGATACACATGACTGGGAGCAGAGCAGTCGCACTGCCGCTTGTTTGTGTTTGTATGTAGCGCGAGCGTATATTGATGCGTCATAGGCTCTTTCTGATGCGTCTACAAAAGTGTGTAGTTCTTGGGTAACTGGAACCTTGCCGTTATAGACATGCCGGGGAATCTGCATCTCGTTCAATGCTTGTAGGTCTTCACGCTAGTCTTTCCATTCGTGTTGGAGCTGTAGCGGTAATTCGTTATCCCAGTCCAGCTTTAACTCCCAAAGTTTTTGCATGAAGATCTTTGCCTTGACCAACACCGGTGCAAAAAGTCCTAATGGGTCAAAGACTTGGGCTAGCTCGGAGCATACCACTCGTTTTGTGATGCATGCAGCTTGGCTTTTATGGGTTCTTCCGCGTAGTTGATCCTTCTTTAGCATCCAGATAAGACCTAGGGTTTTCACGCTGTAGTGATCTAGTGTCTCTCTGACATCGCTTACAATGTCCTCTTTGGGGATTCCTTGAAGAAGTTGCTCATTGTTGGAGCACAATTTGCGGAGTTTGAATCCGCGAGGTGACAATATCTTTGTGAGTTCTTGTTTCACTTGGATCGCTTCTGGAATCGTGTTTGCCCCAGTAAGACAATCGTCGACGTAGAAATCATTCTTTAATGTTGATGATCCTACTGGTAGTCTGTCCTTGTTTTGTATTGCCAAGTGATCCAGACATTTGGTTGCCAGAAAGGGAGCAGCTGTTGTCCCGTATGTGACAGTTTTTAGCCGATAGTACTTGATGTCCTCAGACGGATTGTTTCTCCAGACGATCATCTGATGGAATTGATCCTCCGGATTTATCCACACTTGTCGGTACATCTTTTCTATGTCCGCTGTGAATACGACTTTATGATTCCGAAACCGTAATAGAATGGACAGAAGTTAACTCTGAACTGTGGGTCCTGCATGCAGAATGTCGTTTAGGGACTTTCCGTTTGCTGATTTGCATGATGCATCAAATACCACTCGCAGCTTTGTTGTGGTACTTTCGGGTTTTAGCACACAGTGATGTGGTATGAAGTAATGCCTTTCCGGAATGTATGATGCTGGGACCATCTTCATGTGTCCTAGATCTTCATATTCGTTCATGAACTCCACATAGCTCTTCTGGTGAAGTGCGTCGCTCTAGTGCCAGAAATCTTTTAGTTGCAATTTCCAAAGACCCCCCCAGGGCTGAAGAGTGTTCGGAAAGTGGGAGTTTCACTATAAGCCGGCCATCACCTGCAGTTTTTAAGTTTCCTAAGAAATGAGCTTCGCATTGTGTCTCGAGCGGTGTGCGTGGTTTTTCGTCTGTCTCAAGGCTATCGAGAGTCCAGAATCGTTCCATGAGTTCATTTATTCCCGTTGCACAAATTTGCGAAGAACTGTAGGCAGACTTCATTTTTCCTGCTATAATCCATCCCAATTTCGTATTTTGCATCAAAGGACCTCTTATCTTAAGGTGATGTTGATTTGGGAGGAGCAGGGAATAATAATGTTCTGCTCCGATGAGCATGTCGATTTTTCCTGGGTAATGGAAGTTCGGGTCCGCCAGTGAAAACTTGCTTGGTATGTTTAAGTTCACCGAATCGAGTGCCTGAGCTGGTTGTTCTGGTATTATTTGAGGCAGTACAAACGCTTCAATTCTTTGCGTAAAACCGCTGTTAAGGGATTTTATAAGCACATTTACTCGTGCTCTGCTGGTCTTTGATTCACCTCCAATTCCTTCGATGCGCAATGTTGTGTTATTAAGTTTAAGCGACAACATTGATGCCATTCGTTCAGAGATCAAATTTATCTGTGATCCCGAGTCTAGCAATGCTCTGAAGTTAGCAAACTGTCCGTTGGTTGCTTCTATTGCAACTCTTGCTGTGGCCAGTAGATTGTAACTATTGTTACTTGCTGCAGAAACCATTGGTGCCTTTGGTTCTGTGGATGCGAATGATGCTGTATCCAGATGCAGCATCGTGTTGTGTTTTTTGTCGCACTTGAGGCAGGTTCGACCTGGGCATGCGTTTGTTTTGTGATTTGTTCTAAAACAATTAACGCACATTTTTTGCTTTTGTACCCAGTTTAGTCGTTCTGCTGGAGATCTGGAGCGAAACTCTTCGCATGCGTAAAGCCGTTGGTTTGACTTTTTGCAAAATGAACATAACGGTGATTGTGCATGTCCAGTGTTTGCTGATGCGCAGGCCGTGCCTTTTGGCTCTTTCTTCAATGTTTGTGGCTTCCGACCACTTCCTAGAACTCGAATTCTCTGCTCCAGGAACTGAAGTATTGTGTCCAATGGCTGTATATCTTTTGAGCTTCCCAATGATTTTTCATACAAGGCCTTATTTTTAACATCTAGTTTGTTTCTGATTATGGCAATCAATATTGGATCCCATGTGGATATGTTGATGCCGAGCCCTTTTAAGGATGCAAGTGACTCTATTGTTGTTATGTAACTCTTTCAATAACTTGGGATCGTCATTGATTGTACTATGATTGAGAAAACGGTTCAGTACCGTATTTGCAACATCTCTGGGATTTTTGTATGTTTCAACAGGCTGGGTCTATGTCCCAGGATATTAGATAGTTGTCCTCTTTTAGATCGTTCTGTTTTATCAATCTTTCTGCCTCCCCAGTAACGGTGAATTTAAGGTAACACATCTTCCGTACTGCGGGCATGTTTGTCTCATGAATCATACATGAGAACAAGTCGTAGAACTGGGACCATTTAAGTATGTCCCCATCAAACTTTGGAATGGTGATGCGAGGAAGCTGCGCGTCATCATTTTTTGATGTGACTGGGTTCGCCAATGCCCTTTGAACGTCTTTTTCCAGTGATAGGTACGATTTTATGTCGTATCTTCCTGCTACTGGGTTCTCATATTCTTCATGAATGCTGAAATGGACTTCTTGTGCTTGAGTCCATAGTGATTTTATCAAATCACTTGAGGAAAGTCCTCCCGCCTCTGAAAATAGTTTCAGATTGCGTTTTATGGCTTCGACTATGGCTTTTTGTCGGCGACATAGCGAAGGCAATTTGCTGTAATCTACATTTGACTGCTGATTGAGGTCATTTTCTTTGGAGATGGGCTGACTTTCCCCAAGATTGTGTGTTGCCTGTTCCAGCTTGCCCAGGTTCTCAGTAGAGATCGCAACGTATTTTTCATATGTGTTACGAATGTCAATAGAGAACTTTATGTATTTTTCAGTTTTATCTTCCTCTCGAATTGTGGAGGCGTTTGTGTTGAAACGATTCCATGCATTTTCGAGTGCTGATATTTTGGCTTGAAAGTATGAAGCTTTTTGCTTCCTTTCTTGAGTATTTTTTTGAAGTTTCGAATGGCGAGATTTCCTCGCCAATTTCCTGCTGCATATTGAATGCCTTTGTGGCGGCAGCTTGTTCCTCCTGTGGATTATCCATTCTGTCAATTCGTCTCTTTGTACTTCTGACCCGATGGGAGTGTTTTATTTGCTTTGCAGCTGGATTACGCTCCGAATCGCAACCGTTGTTGGTCAAAGAAGTACAAGCTGACTTGACCTATTGGATGGAGGGGGTTGTGCTGGTTCAAGTTGATGGAACGCACGTACAGCAGATAATGTCGATCGCTTGGTTAGCAATCGAACATAGATTTCTTGCTGTTGGCTGTACTCTGAATGTGTCAGAATTGCCGAATTGATAATTGATATCAATGTTGTTGTATGTGGCTGGTGTCGTTTGCGTCGAATCCTTTCTCTGTCGCCTTGTTGACAGGATGGAAAGGATGACTGAGGTCGGGGTCACCAAATGTTAATGTGTAGTGTGCGTGGATGAAGCTGGGTTGTATACGGTACATAAACCGTCTACAGTTAGGTAGTCGCAACTAGAACTTGAACCAGTTGGACTGCGGAGAGGGTATCCTGCGGTGCGCAATTGAGGATCTGAAAACACGGCGACACGGATGACTGAGGTCGGGGTCACCAAATGTTAATGTGTGTGTGTGTGTGTATGAAGCTGGGTTGTATACGGTAGATAAACCGTCTACAGTTAGGTCGTCGCAATTAGAACTTGAACTAGAACTTGAACTTGTGATGGTCAGCAATTGCACCAGTGTTGTTGGTCTCTGAGGAATGATCGCATTGTCAGCAGAATTCGCTGCCGAGGCGGTTTGTTATTGACTCAGCTATAATGCTGAGTCGTGATATTTCCTGTTGACCGGATGCCGGCCGTATCATACAGCTCCTACTGGCCCACGTGCAAACCACGTCTTATATATTTATCCGCTCTCTTTTGACCCCTTTAAACGTCACGAGACGCGCCTTCATCCCTCGTAGGTCCCTCTCCCTGAGTCATCACCCCAGCCTTAAGAACTACTTTACCATACCTGCGAAAATTAAGAGATCAGCTGTTGTTAACCAAAACAAAAGGTGCTCACCTAGATCCGAACATCCGAGCGACAGCGAATCTTTGCCGTGGGTAAAATAAAAAAGATTAAATTCTTGTCGTCATCCCACATCTCAAAAGCCACTCAAAATTCGGTTCAATTTGTGGAAAGAAGATGAAAAAACCGCGAAATTAAAAAAATATCACAGAGTGAAAAGCGTGTGAAGAAGAACAGCAGTACCAGAGATCACATTAAACAGCTGGCCAGCGCTCGATACAATATCGGAAAAGCTTGTCAGCAGTGCCGCCAGAGGGCGCTCACAATTAGAACATCGTCAAAGCAGTGTATCAGTGTCTCTGAATTTCAACAGCTAGCTCGGGAAAGCAGTTTAAGTTTAAAAGAATAATGGCACCAGCTACCAAGCGAGTACGTGAAAACACCGACACCGACCTAAAATCCTCACGAAAAGCCGATTCTGTTCCGGCAAGTCTTATGCAACTAATGGATAGACGTTTTAAGGAGCAAGCGATTCTGATTGCGGAAAAAATGGAGGCGTGCGAAACTCGGTTATGCAATTTGATAACCGAAAAAATAGATGCAATAACAGGTCAAATAAAACTGCATTTAAATATTTAAAATGGGCGATGCCAGAGAAAGTATAAATCTTAATACTCATGGGTTGTTGAGAATTCTGGTAAAGCAAAGACATGGCCTACAAATTTGTCATATAAACGCACAAAGTCTGCCAAAGAAAATTGAAGAGTTCAGATATATGTTTACAGATTCTAATATGGATGTTATATGTGTGTCGGAAACCTGGTTTGTCCCTGAGTTGAGTGATTCGTTAATTGTTTGTAGTGGTTCGTTCAGATCGTATTGGCCATGCAGGTAGGGTGGTAATCTACACAAAAAAAATATATTTGTCAAAATCTTCTGCAAACAAATTAATTTTTGTCAAATTAATAGACACTAAAAGCTCAAATAAACTACTACTAGGATGTATATATCGACCTAATCAAAACATTGACTATTCCGAACTGACAAACAAAATATCTGACATATCTCTTACATATACTGATATAATCTTGACTGGTGATTTCAACTGTGATATTCTTAGACAAAGTCACTTGACTGAAAATATGGAAGCACTGGGACTGCGTTTGGTAAGCTCTACATTGGCTACGCACTATACGAAAACCCGTAACACTTTACTTGACTTATTTTTTGTGAATGTTAACAGAAAAGTAATGTTATATGATCAATTGTCTGTACCTGGATACTCAAAAAATTACTTAATATTTATGACCTATGATTTTAAGGATCGATATCGATACATCGTTGCTGACGGTCGTGTTTTACTTCGCTCCTACCAAACAATTTTTAAATCTATAGCTTAAAGGAAAGTAATTGTGTATTTTAGTTACTCCCTGTGTACATAACCGTGTGGGTAATTAGTCGATATCAGTGCTTACGCCTTTTGCCGTCAATTGTGTATTTTATTACCAATTTTCAAATCATTTTGTGCACTCCTCTTTCTCTGTACATTCTCATTAGCAGCTGTTTTGTTGTTGCTAATAGCTTGTGTGGTGCACTCGCTCCCTCTGAGCCGCTCTCTATTTTCATCTTACCCTCTCTACTGTCCTCACTCCAACACACACGCACCGCGCTATCAGCCGCTCCACGCTTACTCATTACCGCGCTTTCAGCCGCTCCGCGCTTACTCATTAGCAGCTGTTTTGTTGTTGCTATTAGCTTGTGTGGTGCACTCGCTCTCTCTGAGCCGCTCTCTATTTTTATCTTACCCTCTCTTCTGTTCTCACTCCAACACACACGCACCGCGCTATCAGCCGCTCCGCGCTTACTCTCTTCTTTTTTCTCTCTGTGTCTCTCTGTTCACCTGTTGTTATTGTGACTGTTAAGTTTGTGCTTGTGCGCGGAATTGGGTAACACACGCTTAACCTACTGCATCAGCCTCACACCGACTTATAATTTACCTTTCTTTTCCACATACATTTCTTTTTCATCACTTTTACAATGAGCTCCTGCTGTGCTAAACGGTGCGACGCTGCCCGTACGGTGGCCACCCGTCAAACCTTCATCTACTGCTGGTTGTGTACTAATACGGCTCACGCTACCTGTGCGGGTCTTGGTCACTACGGTGGT
Organism: Drosophila helvetica; assembly: GCA_963969585.1. NCBI lineage: Eukaryota > Metazoa > Arthropoda > Insecta > Diptera > Drosophilidae > Drosophila > Drosophila helvetica. The sequence goes on along the minus strand of OZ018403.1, from coordinate 20,669,704 downwards.
CGCATTGTTGATGTGGTCAAGACTCGCTGCGGTCTCAACTGGACCTGTTTTGATTGCAGGCCACTGGAGGCCGACATGCGAATCTTTATGAGACAAACTCATAATGAATTCGCCAGCCTCCACTCCGAATTCCAGCGATTACAGGATAAGTTTCTCTCAACGGAGACTCATTTTAAAAACTTAAAAATGATAAATGAGTCTCCTAAGAGAAGAAAGGTTACTCGTACTTCGCCGTGTTCTAAAACCCTTAATTCTCTTGCAGTCAACGATATGCCCGCTACGCCAATAACCTCGCCAGCCATGATCGACTCTGGTGCTAAGGAAACCGACGGCAATAACGATCCTGCTTCGATGAGGATGGCTGCACTCGGCCCCTCTCCTGCAGCCTCTCTGGTGCCAACTGTCCAACTGGAAGTTAATGACGATCATGTCGCTGGTGCTCCATCGCCCTCAATTGATGCCGACGACACCGTTGATAGAATGGATGTTGAAGCCCCTTCAACTTCTGCTTCCATCGCCATCTCCTCGGACCTTTCTGCTCTATCTGAATTCGCCTCTCGGGTAGTTCCCACTTCCGCCTTACCTATTAAACATGTGACCCCTTCAACTTCTGCTTCCATCGCCATCTCCTCGGACCTTTCTGCTCTATCTGAACTCGCCACTCGGGTTGTTCCCACTACCGCCTTACCTATTAAACATGTGACCGCTCCACCTACTCTTCTTGCTCGTGCTCCTCTGAAATCTATTTTTGTGTCCCGACTCTTAGACTCGACTACGGATGTTCTCGTTAGGGACTACATCTATTTTAAACTCAATATTGATGATTCCTCCGGCCTTGAAGTCACCAAATTTAACTTTAAAGAAAAACGTAGAATCGCCTACTCCTCTTCCTTTTCCGGTTTGTTAACTCTAAACGTAACTCCACTCAATTTCCTTCATCTCTACACTTAAATGGTAGTTTTGGCGACAATGATTGTGACATTGCGGATCTATTCGCTTCCTTTTTTCAACGTTGCTACTCTGTCCCCTCAATGAACCTTCCCTCTATTCTGGCCTCCACATTCGACCATCGTACCAGGTACTCTTATCCTTTTCCGCTAAAGAGCTCAAATTGTATCTATTCCCCCTTCATCGAATATAACTGCCTGCTAACCAATTTAAAATCGAGTAAGTTCTCGTTCTCCACTGGCCCGGATTTGGTCCCCAGTGCCGTTCTTAAACTTTGTGCTGATTCTCTTTGCGTGCCCCTTCTAAAACTTTTCACCTTGTCGCTAGAGTTAAGCGATTTTCCAATCATCTGGAAGGAGTCCTACATAATCCCTGTCCACAAAAAGGGCTCGAAATCAGATGTTTCTAATTATCGGTGTATATCTAATTTATCTGCCATTCCTAAACTTTTTGAAAAAATCATTACTTCTCAGCTGCAGCACTTTTGTAGTTCCCTGTTCTCGGAATCCCAGCATGGATTTGTAAAACGTCGCTCAGTTACGTCTAACCTCCTGGAATTCTCCTCCTTCGTAACTACAGGATTTGCTAATCACTGATTTTAGTAAAGCCTTTGACTCTGTTAATCACAATCTCCTTATCCATAAACTATCTCTCCTTGGGTTTCCGACTAATCTCCTCCTCTGGACCAATTCTTATCTTAGTAATCGTTCTCTGCATGTCCGCTTCAACTCCTCTTTCTCTAAACCAGTTCTTGTTACATCGGGTGTACCTCAAGGTAGCCATCTGGGCCCCCTGTTATTTAATTTGTTCATTAACGATCTTCCTCTAGTATTATCTCACTCCCGTGTCCTTATGTACGCTGACGACGTTAAAGTATGTTTTTCCTATAAAGACCCTGCGTCCCCGTTATCTCTGCAATCGGATCTTGACGCTCTTAATAACTGGTGCCTCATTACCGTTCTTCCACTGAACATTTCCAAATGTAATGTCATGACATTTCACCGCATCAAGCCATACCTATTTGACTACTCCATTAATAGTTGTATCCTTGAACGCCAGTTCAAAGTTAGTGATCTAGGCATCATCTTTGTTCCTAATCTTTCTTATAATTGTCATATCTCCTCCATCTCGAATAAAGCCAAAGGAGTTCTTGGCTTTGTTAAAAGATGGTCTAAGGAATTTACAGACCCTTACAGCACTAAAGTCTTGTACGTATCTCTGGTCCGGCCGATCTTGGAATATGGTTCCTGTGTCTGGTCACCACATTACCAAAAATTTCAAGATATGCTTGAATCCGTACAGAAGCAATTCCTCATCTTTGCACTCCGTGGACTTAATTGGGACCCTGTGTTACATCTCCCTTCCTATGAAAGCAGGCTGCGTCTTATTAACCTCCAATCTCTTAAGACCCGTAGGATCTGTCATGGAGTTCTCTTTCTCCACAAGCTTCTCTCTGGTGAGGTTGAATCATCTGCCCTTATCAGTCTCATTAGTTTTGCTGTCCCATCCCGTCCAACTAGGCATTACTTTCCTCTCCACCTTCAACTCTGTCTTTCTAACTACTCTGATCAGGAATCTTTCCGTAGCCTTTGCCGAATCTATAACAAATTTTTTTATCTGTTCTCCTTTGATTCTAGTACTAACACTGTCAAAACTATCCTAATAAATAACATCTTGTAATAACTTTAAATTATATTTTAAGTTTATCATGTATCTTGCCTACGTCAAGTAATTTTCATTTAATATTTCCCCCTACAGTTTAACTGCACATTGTTAAACTTTAAACAATAAACAATATGTAATCTTGAAGAAAGTGACACTCCTTCATTCTACAGAGACTTCAAAAATATTGACTATACAAAGCTATACACTGACATAAGCTTACTTGACTGGAACTCAATATATGACAAATTATCTGGTAACTTTCAACTTGATCAGCTTCAATTCAATATTGATTATCTTTATAACCAGAATGTTCCCCTAAGGAGAGTAACTGCCAAGCGTAAACTCAATACCTGGTTCACTAACGATATAAAACAAGGAATCGACAAAAGAAACAAAGCTTTTCAGAAATGGAAAAGATACAAGACTGACTATCATTTTAAAATATACCAAGAAGAGAGACAGACTGTAACTAAAAGAATACTATACATCAAAACTAAATGAAGCAATTACCTCGAAACAAAAATGGCAAGCAATAAAATAAAAAGCAATAGGGATAGGGAAACAGCAATCAGTGGCGCTAGCAGATATTAACGTGGAAGAACTAAATTTAAAATGTTCACAACCACCAGTACCTGTCATTACAAACCATACAAGACTAAGATCTGTACCTGATAATCATAGATTTCCTAACTCTAACTTTATGTGCGTGAATTTGAGTGATGTCCTTGATTGTATTCTAAAAAGTAAGTCTAACGCAACTGGTCTGGATGATATGAATCCGAAATTTATTAAACTTATACTTCCATATATAATTATGCAAATTTCACACATATTAAATACTGCTATAATGACGTCTACATTCCCTGAAAGATTGAAAGAAGCTCAAAAGATTACAAAACCAAACTCAAAAGATTACAGACCAATATCAATTCTTCCAATGTTATCGAAGGCTTTTGAAATGTTAATGGCTACACAAATCACTGGGTTTCTCACAGAAAACCACATACTAAATGACAATCAGTTTGGATTTAGGAGAAATAGAAGCTGCACAACAGCCATTATAAAAATAGTTGAAGATATAACAGGACGAATGGACGAGGGCAAAATAACATTCCTCACACCACTCGACTTCAGCAAAGCCTTTGACACCGTTGATCATAAAATCCTACTTGAAAAACTTTTCAATGAGTGCAACTTCTCCACAACGGCTGCTAAACTAATGACCTCATACTTGAGTAGTAGATGCCAAACAGCTGTCACAACAACCGCTAAGTCGTCGTCATTACTTGTTAACACGTTTACCACAAGGATCAGTTCTCGGACCATTGCTATTTACTCTATATGTTAACATAGTGAGTGCCATCTGTTCTGTCTGAGTCCAATTGTCATATGTATGCAGATGATGTCCAACTATATGTTAGTCGACCTCTATTTGAATTAAATGAATGTTTAAAATTAACAAATGGTCCAATTCCGTGGGCTTTCTCTTAACCCCCTGAAGTCAAAATGTCTTGTCATATACAAAAACAAAAAGAGATTGACATTAATATACTGAGACGGCTTCAAATAGGAAATACACCAATTGAGTACTGCGAAAAAGCAAGCAACTTAGGGTTTATATTTAATAGATCATTATCATGGGCTTATCATGTAAACAGACCGTTGGGAAGAACATATGGAGTTTTAAGATCACTTAAATTAACGCAACGCTTTTTGCCGGCTCAACCCCGTATGATGCTTGCCAAAGCATATCCAATTCCAGCTCTCATTTATGTCGTTGAAGTTTTTAGAAACTGTGACTCCATTAGTAGACACAAATTGACAGTAGCATTTAATGATATAGCAAGATATATTTACGACTTGACTAGGAGAGACAGAATAACAGACATAGCCTTTACGATATTTGAACTTGACTTTTTTTTTTTTTTTTATTTATTTATTTATTTGCCAACGGTTAAACCTTAACTGGCTAAACTAACTTATAACTATCTTAAACAATAAACACTAAATAAAGAAAAGAAAGGACAACAAATTAATTATTAAACAACAAAAAATCAGACAGTAACCGTCTGACGGATGCTTTCCCGTGGCAAAAGTCAAAACGCATCCCAGCTGGCAGCGCATTATACTGACGAAGAGCCCTACACAATGGCTCATTATTCCCGTAGTTGGTCCGGTGGAGATCAACAGCGAAAAGTGCATGGTCCCTAAGGCTCCTGGCAGGCGTGTTGAAGCCAATCCTACTAGCAGGAAAGGGCAAAATAGCTGAGCCGCAATGGTTCTTCGATCCTCAAGGGAGGAGAGATGCACGAGCCGCAATTTGCACTCATAGGATGAGTGGATGAACTTTAAAATACTAATATTGTTACATAAAATAATTTATACTAAAGAGCCGGCATACCTTTACCAGAAACAGAACTTCGTCAACTCCACAAGAACCAAAAACATAAAGAGTATTCGATACAAAACATTAAATTCAGAACGGCAATATTTTATACATACAATTCGCATATGGAACCAACTGCCCCATCGCATAAAGTCATTGAGCAACACAACGCAATACAAGAAAAACTTAAAAACATATCTACAATCATAAAAAAAAAACAAACGTTAAGAGATGCTAGTTGCAGACTATAGAAGGCGAAGTAAAGAAAGAAGACGAGATAGAACGGCTGGATAGGCTGCTGCCGTGCGGGAGCTTATATATGTATGACAATATGTAGACAATGTGGTACAGTGGGCAGTATCAACGACGAACAATAATAGAATTTACTCTACTGCTGCACCACTGACTAAGACTATGTTTTATGAGCAAGTTTGGGCTGCGTAACCCAACATACTCCACCCGTTGAAAGCCTGCCTTTCAACATCACCCAACAGCATACAGGGTTCAGCAGCCATTGTGCGTTGTAGTGTGGGCCATTCTTCCTTCCATCGAGACGTGTAGAGTCACCGCAAGTAATCAGCGCGTTGCCCACACCTAATAGGTCGAAGTTGAGCCATGTCATGTGGGGCTCGGCTGCAGAAGAAGAAGAGGCGAAGAAGGATAGCGCAATCAAACGGGGCAGTTGAAGTGATGTGTCCAGACCAGCAGGAGTTTCTGAAATGAAGACGAGATTTTTAGAATTCTCCGCCCTTCCCCAAATAGACCAATCTTGGGATGGTCTCGGGGCCAGCAGAGCTCGAAGTCCAACGTGATGATCAGCAGTAGTTCGTTTAACAGGTAGAGGGAATATGTTCAGATCGTTCGGAAGAGCCCCTCGCGAGTGATTATCGGCCGAAACGGAGCGCTTGCAGGGACTCCACGATGTTTGCCGGGTCGAAATCGAGAAAGTAGGTTGAGGAGACACAGAATCCGGCGCAAGTCCAGCTGTGTTGATGCCATCGAAACCACCGTTGATATTTAAAGAGGATTCCTTATCCTCTGATCCATCAGGCGTAGCCGGCACAGCAATCCAACGCACCAATTGGGATTGATGTTTCTCGAGACTTCCAATTGGTTCCAAAATTGAGCAAGAATCCTCCTGAGAGTTGAAAAGTGTGATTTCCCCAGCAGCCGTAAGAGGGGCAATCACGGGAGAGGAAAGCTTAGTTAGTCCAGAGAGAAGTAGCACCTTCAGCTTTACGACAAGTTCCTCAAAATTGTTGTACAATTCGCTGCCAATCTCATCGTAGTCCAGCTTCTCCAGCTCGCTGTGCACGGTTTTAAAGGTGCCGTGCAGCTCCACGATCTGCTTGAGCCTTCCAGAGAGCATGAAGTAGTCAAATAGGGCAGCGCTCTCCAAGATTACTTCCAACCGTTTCTGCCTTGCATATAAGGCCGGTGCTTTCTGCTTCAGAAAAGCCAACGTGTTTTCAGCCGCGCAGACTGCACTGACGTTTCTCTCGTCCATTTGGGCAGCCGTGGTAGAAACGTTTCTAGCGGGAAGATGACCGCAAAGAGGAATGCTTGCAATAAGAGCAGCCAGAGCCGTAAGATAAGCGCAAAGCAGACGAAACGAGCACCGTTACTGTTGCTTGTGCAAAAACGAACAAATTAACTGTAGTTCCACACGAAATTGCTAGCAAACGAAATTTTAATGTTTTTTGTGATTTAATTGTTTATGTTTATCACGTCGGGGTCACCAAATGTTGAGCTACTGAGCTTCTTCAGCAGCGTAATTCCCAAATATTTATTTAAACACAATTGTTTTCGATTTAAGATGATTTATTTGCCATGCAAGGCGATTGTTGCGAGAGCTTAAGTCGAGATTAACATGTATACAACGACGACGACGATACGAGACGAGATGCTAATTGCAGACTGTTTACATGTATACAACGACGACGACGATACGACGTTACGAGATGCTAGTTGCAGACTGTTTACATGTATACAACGACGACGACGATACGACGTTACGAGATGCTAGTTGCAGACTATATTCCAAGGGCAGGCGGGCCGATTGCCCGTGCCCAAATGCCAGTGAGAGCGAGCGATGCATCGAGGAAGCGATAGAGGTGGCGAAAGATCGAGAGAGCAATATAGAAGACGACACATCGAGAGAGCGATGTAGAAGGCGAAGTAAAGAAAGAAGACGAGAGAGAACGGCTGGATAGGCTGCTGCCGTGCGGGAGCTTATATATGTATGACAATATGTAGACAATGTGGTACAGTGGGCAGTATCAACGACGAACAATAATAGAATTTACTCTACTGCTGCACCACTGACTAAGTCTATGTTTTATGAGCAAGTTTGGGCTGCGTAACCCAACAGAATGAAAAATATTGTTTAGATTTAAGATAAAAAGAATCCTGTTTCTGGAGGCGAGAATTCCTCGTTTCGGCAATAATAATAATATTAGTAATCTTTTCATATTAGCTCAAAGATTTCCTATTCTAACAGTTTTCTTAAATATTATTATTAAGTGGGCCCCTAACTGCTCTTACTATACTGATCTTCTCCGTTTTGATAAAACTTGTTTGACATGGACGGTACATTAACAATAACTAATGCGAATACATTTCAGATGCTTAGAATTCTAGCGAAGCAAAAATCAGGTTGGCAAGTCTGCCATATTAATGCACAAAGCTTGCCGAAAAAAATTGAAGAATTTAGAAATGCGAATACATTTCAGGCATAGATGTTATATGAGCGTCCGAAACTTGGTTTGTTCCTGACGTTAATGGCTCGTTAATTGAATGTAGTGGATACAATGTGTTTCGATCTGATCGTGTAGGGCAGGGGTGCCCAGGCCTATGCTCTTGGGCTCGCTTTGTTTTTGTTTTTACTCTTGTGATAGGAACTCACAGAAAGTATACATGAACGGCACCAAGAATAGAAAAACCCAACACATGCAAAAATTATGTGAGTGTATGCTATGCGTGAAACCGAAACCGTTTTTGTTTGCTTGTGTGGGTCGTCGTTGCTCGCGAACACAAACTGACCAACAACAATTTCGATGCTTTTGTTGTTTTCTTACTCATTTTGCTTCTGCCTTATCTTCGAGCTTGCACTGAAAAAAACCTTTTTTGTGTTCAACCTGCCGGCAAAATGTTTAATAGCGGATGTTTGAGTACATTTTTTTTCGCTCAAAACTATTGTTGCGAACAGCAGTGCATTATATATCCTACAAAATTGATTTTGAATACAAAATTTAATCATTTAGTAAACCTTATTTTTCACATTAGTGAAAATGTATGCAAACTTTTTTCTTCCAGTGCACAAATTAAAATACAAAAAATCGTTCGCCTCTTGGTATTAGTGTTTTTCTTTTTAAGTGTTGGTGATTGCTCTTCCGTATACAGGCTTTGGGCACCCCTGGTGTAGGGCATGCTGGGGGCGTTGCAATATATCTCAATAACAAGATAGCCGCTAAAATCGTTTGTAAGCAAAGACCGAACAGCGCTATAGAATACATTTTTCTACAGATCACTATGAAGAAAAAGAAGCTGCTCATTGGCTGTATATACCGAACGAACCATAACATTTAATATTCAGACTTGACAACACTTATTACTGAAATTTCCTTGACTTATACAGACATAATTCTTGCTGGTGACTTTAACTGTTACATTCTCGGAGACTCTCGACTGGCAAATAGCCTGTTAAGTATTGATTTAAATATAGTAAATCAGCAATTTCCCACACACTTCACAAAAACCAGAAACACACTATAAGACCTATTCTTTGTAGACAGTACCGAAAAAGTTTTACTCTATGACCAACGCACAGTTCCAGGGTATTCAAAACATGACCTTATTTTCTTGTCCTATAATTTCAATACTGACTACCATAAATATGACACCTTTTATAGAGACTTAAGGAATATTGACCTTGTGAAACTAGACGCTGACATAAACATGATCGACTGGACATCAATATATTATATACCGTTTGTGAATTCCCAGCTTGCCCATCTTCAATCGAATATAGAATACCATTACAACGAACACGTACCTATCAAGAAAAAGACCGTTAGACCCACAGATAACTTCTGGTTCAACCATGAGATAAAGCTGGCTATTATTATACGAAATGACGCATTCAAAAAGTTCAATAGATACAATACTGAAATTCACTTTAATCTATACAAGTCATTAAGAACAAATGTAACAAAGCTAATCAACTCTGCCAAGTCCACACGTCAAAGTTTAAGAATGCTGTATGCAGCAAGAAATGGCAAATAATTAAAAACATTGGAATTGGGAGAAAAACAACGAACTCTCAAGTTCACTTGGACGTTAATGAGATAAATAACAAATTTGTGCAATTAGCTGTACCTGACTCTCCCCAAACCCTGAACCTGACCTCATTACTCTATTGTAACAATGTTCCTAGCTTTAGTTTCTGTTGTGTTACTCCTAGTAATGTACTAGAATCCCTTCGAGACCCTAGTGGCAGAGAAAATAAATACATTTCTCACAGAGCACGCACTACTTAACATGAACCAATCCGGATTCAGAAGAAATAGAAGTTGTACGACAGCTATAATCAAAATAGTAGGGGATATCCGTGAAAAAATGGATGACGGAAATGTAAAGCTTTTGACTCAGTTGACCATGGTATTCTCGTTGCAAAGCTACGTAAGTCCTATAATTTTTCTGACTCAGCAGTACGATTGCTAACGTCATATCTCCTGAATAGGAGATAGGCTGTTGTCATTGCAGCTAAAATGTCGTCTCTTGCTCATGTTACGTGTGGTGTTCCACAGGGGTCAGTACTTGGTCCGTTACTGTTCTCCATTTATGTAAACGACCTGCCAATAGTATTGTCCGAATGTAATGTGCACATGTACGCCGATGATGTCCAATTATATGTTAGTCGACCGTTAAGTAGAATAGATGAGTGTATCAATGTTAGTAATAGAGAACTTGGGAAAATTAGTGCATGGCAACTAATAATCGTCCATGTCTAAATCCAACTAAGTCAAAAGCTATATAGAGTAGGCAACAAACTTAGACTTTATTCTAAATAACACGCTCTCGTAGGATGACCACGCGAGCAAAGCTGTGGGGAAAACATATGGGATACTCAGAGCACTCAACATTACGAAACAGTTTATACCAGTAAACATTCGGATGCAGATAGCTAAAGCATACCTTGTACCTTTACTCACCTATGGGATTTAAGCATTTGGTAACTGTGGCTACACAAACAGGCAAAAGCTAGATACATTTTCGGGGCAATGCGCAATGATAGAATCTCCGTTTTTTCGTTCAAAATATTCTAAATGAGTTTCTTCAAATGGATTTTCTATAAGATGCTTACGTTATTGCATAAGATAATATTCACTAAGAAACCTAAATACCTGCACCAAAAACTTAGACTCACTAATTCCGTCAGAAAAAATAATATTGCTACCATCCGATATAAAATCTTCATTTCGGAGAGGCATTTCTTCGTAAATGTCATTCGCGTTTGGAATCAACTTCCTCATAATATAAAAAGGATAAGAAACCTGTCCGAGTTCAAAACGCAGTTAGAAGCCCACAGTTGGAAGCTGTCGAGCTTTTTCGGCAACTCTGACTCCAATTTACGAAATAAAAGTTTTCTCCATTTCTAGTTCAATGTTTTTGTTTATTATATATTTGAGGTTTTTGTTTATTATATATTTGAGGGCGTGCCCGTGTGTTCGAGGTGGTTTTGACGGTATGATTTGTTTTTATGTAAACGAAAAAAGGGCCGTTATGACGAGGTGTATGATACGATGCTGCGTTCGACGACGACTTATACAGAGTGGGGGGTGGGTTCCGCGACGCACGGCAATTTAAGCAGTACATACGCAGACCATGAGCGTGTGTGTGCGTCGGCACCGAGAGCGCAAGAGTAGATCGCACTCTTAAGAGCTAATGACGGCTGCTGCTCCGAACATACTCCCCCCCGTTGAAAGACCTGGGCTTTTAACAGGATCCTTAACGGGAAGGACGCACAGCTTGTTGACAGCTCGACGAGTGGTTCCGGAGGGTGTCCGCAGTATGGCAACTCGCACAGCCCCATCAGTTCCAGCGATGACCTTGATCACCCGTGCTAAGGGCCACTTTAATGGTGGCAAGTTTTCGTCCTTGATGCAGATGACGTCGTTGACCTGGATCGATGGTTGTGGTGTGCGCCATTTGGCACGTTGTTGGAGCAGGGTCAAATATTCCTCACTCCAACGCTTCCAAAAGATCTGCTGGACACAGGTGACTCGTTGCCAACGATCGAGTCGATTGAAGTTGAGATTGGTAACTTCTAGCTCGGGAAACTCCATCAGCGGACGACCAATTAGAAAGTGTCCCGGTAAGATCATCAGGGTTTTCTGAAATCGAGATAAGAGGACGAGAATTCATTATAGCCTGTATTTGGCAGACCAATGTCCGCAGCTCATCGAAGCCAAAGAGTGACGATCCCACGGAGCGATAAAAGTGATGTTTGGCCATCTTCACTGCTACCTCCCACAAGCCCTCGAAATGAGTCGAGCGGGGCGGTATGAATTTCCAATCGAAGCCGTTGTTGATGCAATGATTATGAACTTCAGCACGATCATTCTCGCTCATAAATAGCCGCCGAAGGTCCTCAAACTAGTTCCTTGAGCTCATGAAATTGGTTGCATTGTCCGACCAAATGCATCGGGGAATGCCGCGCGTAGCAACGAAGCGCTTGAGGGCACTCAAGAAAGCTGCAGTGGTTAAATCCTTCACCAATTCGAACCAGACGGCCTTTGTTGCAAAACAAATGAAGACGCTAATGTAGCATTTCATAGGAGTTCGGTTGCGCCCATCTGGCTTATAGTAGAAGGGACCGCAATAGTCAATTCCGGTGATGCTGAATGCAGGCGAATCCTGATCATTTAGCGAAAGACCAGATGTGGTGGCTGCAGAGCCGTCGAATACGACCCTCAGCTTTGTGGTGGAGCTGTCTTCTTTGATGACACAATGATGTGGCAAGAAATATTTGCATTAAAGCCTATCTTCGCTGGGTACTAGAGACATGTGATCAAGGGACAGGGACTCCTTCATAAATGCCGAGTATTGTGCATGAAGAGCTGGATTGCGCACGAACTTGCGCTCCAAGTTTTCCAACCGCCGCTTTGCTTGGAAGTAGGAATCGCCCAAGAACGCCAAACTTCGCTTTATAGGCCAGCGGACTGAATATTCCCCTGAGGGCAAACAAGTGTAATTGTTGACGAAATTTTCCTCGCAGTGAAGCTCCTCCTTTGTGGCCCTAGCGATCGGCTCAAAGATGTGCTCCACTTCCCAAAATTAACGAGTCATCGAGCCGAGTGCTGTGATTGGTGTCATCCGAAGACTGGGTTGCGATAAACGACGAGAGAATGGGGCCGAGTGCCCACCACCAGACAGAATATATCTGAAATGTGTTTTCTGCAGCAAAGGTAATCCAGGCGCCAGTTGAATTTGTCCCATGCACAGCAGCTTAAAGAAAAGTCCAGCTCCGATGAGCAGATCAATCCGCTTCGGCTGGTGGAACGAAGGGTCAGCAAGCCGGATATGCGACGGTATACGCCAATTAGCTGTGCTAATCGACGAGCGAGGTTGATGATCCGTAATCTTCTGGGCAACGACGGCAGTGATGCTAGTGTTGAACTCTGAAACCCGAGACTTCAGAACGAGATCCACCGAAAAAACTTCAGTTGAGAAGCTAGCATCGCCGATGCCAGAGACTGCGGCGAACGATTTGGTTTTGCGAAGTTGTAGCTGATTAGCTAGATGACTGGTTACGAAATATAACTGAGATCCAGAATCCAAAAGTGCGCGACAAGGCACAAAAACTCCTGTGCTGTTTTTGACGAGAACGACGACAGTGGCTAATAGCACAGCATCAGACGGACTTTGGGATATGAGGGCTTGCGGCAAGGAGGGCGAGAATGCAACCATGGCGGTCTGACTTAGTTGTGCTTGTGAGGCTTCACTGGGATGGCCTTCACGCGATGGCCCTTTCGTTGGCAATTGCCGCATAAACCTAGCCTCTTTGATTCCTTGTGGCGCTCATCCAGCAATAAACCTTTAAAACGTTCACAATTTGCAATCGTGTGGTTCGTGCCCTCAAGGGTACGACATCTATGTTCCAGAAAGGCAGAAACTTTCTCCCAGGATGGAAGACCGTGATCCGATGAAGCTGCTTCCCATTTGGCTTGAGTCGACTTGTCCAAGTTACGCCAGACTGCATGGACGATTATAGCATCTGCAATCTCCTCCTTAGTTCCCAGCGATTCTAACGTGAGGTGACGACGTCCACGAACGCCCTCAACTTGGAAGGTGATGAGTCAATACGCGTCAGCCCAAATACCTTTCTGATGTGTGCCTGTAGAATAAGACGTTTGTTATCAAATCGGTTTTTTAGAATTTCTAACGCCTTGTTATAGTTAGCATCGATTATCTCCAACGAACTGATGGCAAGCAATGCCACTCCACTCAAACAGGACCGCAAATTCTGTAGCTTCTCGGTAGAAGTCAACTCTGCTTCATTATCAATGACCACTGTGAACATGGAGTAGAAGGTTGTCCACTCTGTTTATTCTCCACTGAACTTGGGTAGCTGCAGTTGTGGCAGGCGCGATCGATTTGTCATGTACATGAAGGACTGGGAATCATTTGGATTCACTCGAAACGTGGAGCAATGCGAGGGCTGAGAACGCCTTCCTAGCACACGCTGCAAGACAGTCCTCAACGATAGTATGGAAGAGTCGAATTTTCCAGGTATTTCACTGGACATGGATTCAAAATCCACTTCCTCCAAGTTGGTGTGTGCCGCCACAAAACTAGATTTCAGCTCCGTCAGCGATTCCAACAGTGCTTGCAAGTCATACTCATCCATTTGGCGCAGCCTTTCACTATTCATCTCTGTGCGTATGACTTCTAGCCGATCGAAAATGGTTCGAACCTTCAGCCTCATGAAGGAAATCCGAGATACAGATGATTGGCTGCTATCAGCGTTCACACAAACACATTCGGCAGGTGGAGCAACGCTAACGGCCACAGAATCACTATTATTGCCCATAGCAAACGATCCGATTCTTCTGCCATTTTCCTTCTTGCCCATGGTTTTGACTATAATAAATTGACGCGGAGTGTATCAGTCGATCACAGCTAATATGTTTGAAGAGCTCAAACCGTTTGTATGTTCGGTTTTGCGGCACTTTATATGCGAAATATGTGCACCGGCAAGAAACGAAACGAAGCGACGAAAGCGAAGGCGAAACACTGTATATGTGTGTATATGTCTGTATATTCACTGCATTGGCACAGAGGGCCAAAGCGACGACCGATACTGCGGCGAAGCAACGAACAAAAACCAACATTTACGCACAAGAGAATGATCTCGAATTCGAGTTCGAAAGAGAGTTCTAGGTATGCAGCCGCTCACGAGCGCGGACTGAAGCAAACGACGAAAGAGGAGACGACGAAAGCTAACGGATTTCGCTTAGAGCGCTATGCAGCCGGTCTCGACAGTGCGTTGCGCAGGCTGAAGCAGACGGCGAAAGAGAACACGTAAACGAATAGCGGCCCGCTAGAAACCGTCACGGTCGGCCACAACGACTTTTGGTTCGCTACTTTTTGTTTGTACAATGTTTTTGAACACTTTTTCCACTCAAAGGTCACAGGGATCACGTCGGGGTCACCAAAATGTTGGAAGCTGCCGAGCTTTTTCGGCAACTCTGACTCCAATTTACGAAATAAAAGTTTTCTCCGTTTCTAGTTCAATGTTTTTGTTTATTATATATTTGAGGTTTTTGTTTATTATATATTTGAGGGCGTGCCCGTGAGTTCGAGGTGGTTTTGACGGTATGATTTGTATTTATGTAAACGAAAAAAGGGCCGTTATGACGAGGTGTATGATACGATGCTGCGTTCGACGACGACTTATACAGAGTGGGGGGTGGGTTTTCATAATTTCATAATAACATAAATTAATTGACAACACCATAGTTTTTAAGAACAAATACATGTAACCCCAACTTAGTCTACAATATTATAATTTGACCCCACCAAAAATCAATGTGACATATAGTGACTAGTGCTGTAATTATAAGCCCCTTGCTTGTAGCACTAGGAAAGCGAAATAAACAAATAATAATAATAATATAAAAAAAACAAAAAAAATTGTACTTGTTGAATTTTAAAGGAATAGTTGGCTTCGGTGACTTGGAACGCCTTAATTGTTCCTAATGCTTCATCCGAGAGGCACGAAATCAAATGATTAAATTTTTCGATCACCGGTATACTGGCGTCGCTGTGAACTAGGGTCTTAAAAAGGCTGATGAACTTTTTAAACTCCGAATGCTTACCACTAAATTTTGGGTAATGCCAACTTCGGAAGTCGAGAACCATCGCAACGACGGGTCTTGGTTTCACCTACTAAAACTTTTTGCATTATTCTAAACCATCTCGAACTCACGGGCACGCCCTCTCATAAATAAAATCAATCTAACAATAAACACAAACTAAATCCAACAACGGAGAATTATTATTTCGTAAATGTGGAGTTAGAGTTGCCAAAAAAGTGATCCCCGTGACCTTATCGAGTGGAAAAAGTGCTCAAAAACATTTAGTTAGTCTGTGTCAAAGATTTAACTAGGTTTAACTGTCGAAAAGTAGTAAACAAAAGTCGTTGTGGCCGACCGTGACGGTTTCTAGCGGGCCGCTATTCGTTTTCGTTTCCGCCGTCTGTCGAGCTCGAAAATTTCGATCGTTCTCTTGAGAATAACGGTTGGTTTTCGGTCGTCGCTTGTGCCCTCTGTGCCGGCGCAGTGCACATATATGCATTGTTCGTCGTCGCTTTCGTTGCTTCGCTGCATTATCGGTCGTCGCTTCGACAGCATCAGTTCGTTGGATATGACCGAGGCTTTACAAATTCTCAAAAATCCGATTGCTATCAAACGTTTCATTCAACAGCGATACTTGGGCTGACGCATGGCGCATGGCTGACTCATCGGTTTGCAAGTTGCGGGCGTTTGTGGACGCTGCCACCTCTCATCTTCGCACGTTGCATGCGCTAGAAACACCACACCCTTTTGCATTTCGTTCGAGCAGAAGCCGTCCAACCCGCTTTCCCAAGTGAAGCCTCACCACCAAAACCAAGTCAAACCGCCATGGTTGCACTGTCGCTCTCCTTGCCACAAGCTCTCATATCCCAAAGTCCGTTTGATGCTGTGCTATTCGCCATTGTCGTCGTTCTCGTCAAAACCAGCGCGGGAACTTTCGTGCAATGTCGCGCACTTTTGGACTCGGGATATCAATTGCACCTCGTTACTACTCGTCTAACTAATCAGCTACAACGTCGCAAAACCAAATCGCTCACCGTAGTCTCTGGCATAAGAGATGCTAGCTTCCCAACTGAAGGTATCTTGGTGGATCTCGTTCTGATGTCTCGGGTTTCAGAGTTCACCACTAGCATCACTGCCGTCGTTGCCCAGAAGATTACGGATCATCAACCTCGCTCGTCGATTAGCGCAGCTAATTGGCGTATACAGTCGCATATTCAACTTGCTGACCAGTCATTTCACCAGCCACAGCGGAGTGATCTGCTCATCGAAGCTGGATCTTTCTTCGAGCTGTTGTGTGTGGGACAAATGCAACTGGCGCCTGGAATATCTCTGCAGCAGAAAACACAAATCAGATGAGTCTGTAGTGGCGGGCACTCGGCCCCCACTCTCTTGCCGCAACCCAATATTTGGATGACACCAATCACAGCACTTGGCTCGATGATTTGCTTCATCGATTTTGGGAAATGTTCAAATCAGATGGATCTTTCCAGTGGCGGGCAATCGGCCCCCACTCTCTCGTCTTTGATCACAACAGAATCGTCGGATGGATTCTGTCTAGTGGCAGGCACTCGGCCTCCACTCCCTCGTCGTTGATCGCATCATAATCGTCGGATGGATTCTGTCTAGTGGCGGGTATTCGGCCACCACTCTCTCGTCGATCATCGCATCCCAATCTTTGGATGACGCCAATCACAGCACTCGGCTCGATGAATTGGTTCATCGATTTTGGGAAGTGGTCAATTCGGATGGAATCTGTCTAGTGGCGGGCACTCGGCCTCCACTCTCTCGTCGTTTAGCGAAACCCAATCTTCGCACCAATCACAACATTCGGCTCGATGACTTGGTTCGTCAAGTTTGGAAAGTGGTCATATCAAACACATTCACCCATCGGACTAAGCCTGCATCGTTTAAGCTATTCGAGCTATAGCTCAGCTAGCCATGGATGAGTCATCCTTAGATCCATTGGGGTCGGAAACCATCTACAGGACATCTACGTGGACAACTTCCCGCTTTCGTTTACGCACATCAACTCATTTGGAGTCATGATGCGCCTCGTTGGCTACGTTCAGAAGTTCAACAGTAGGATGAAATCACATCGTTCAACTGGTCTACCTGTATCCTGAGTAGCTGCGTGGAGTCCCCCAGCAGTATCACTGCATAGATGACCTTGGATTAATTCGTGTTGGTGGCCGCCTGAGCCATTCAACTCTCGGCTTCGATACACGCCACCCAATCATTTTGCCCAGGGATCATCCACTGACGTTCCCTTTCATCGCACACATTCATCGGAGTTTCCCGAGCCTGACGTTACGGATCTAAGCTTTAATCGTCTTGATCGCTGGCTGGATAAAAATGTAAGTGCAACAATGAATTGTTTGACCATTATCAATTCAATTTTCAATTTGCATGCTGTTAGTTACAGTTCGTCAGAAAACTTAAATACACAATTATTGCATCTCAGATATCTTGATCTACGCAAATCGATCACTTTTTGCTCCAAAACAAAATAAAAGGCATCATCATTACCAGAATCGTTAAGAAAATAAAGCATAGCGATAACAAGAAAATGTGATAAATGGAGCTCTTTAAAATAAAAAGTAAACCAATTGGTTGAAAAAGTAAAACGCAAAATTAAATGAAACCCGGAACCTGCCTGTATATTTTTTTAAACGTGGTAAAGGTATATATATTATATATATATATATATATATATATATATATATATATATATATATATATAATTTTTTTTTTTTTTCAGTTCAGTTTTATATAATATATATATACAGGCGCTGCACAGTGGGTCAAACGGTCTATGTAGCTTATATAAACCTATTTTTCGAAAACCAAAAAACATTATTTTTTTTTAACCATTCGATTAAGAATACGTCATTGGTTTTGTGGATATTTTTTCCATAACTTTAACATCGATATTTACGGACTTGTACGCTCTCAAAGTAAACAAATTTTTTCCCTGTAGAAAAAAAAATGTTTGTTAAAATTTTCACCCGGTGCAATAAAGTGTGTAATTTTTACAAATAAACAGACATTTTGCAAATAAACTGCTTTCTATAAAGTAGAGTAGAGTAGAGTATATCTAAAAATGTCTAGACTTGTCAATGCTAAGTCTAGTATTAGTTTATAATTTGGTTCATTCTGATTTGGAAACAGTAAAATACCATTGTTCTTTGAACTTTTTTTATATTTTAATTTTAAAAAATAAAAAAAATTTTTTTTAAATAATTAACAAAATTGAAAAAACTTTGGGTGTTCATAAAACATGAACAGGAACCGACACAGGCCAACCAATAAACAATACAGTCCACTTGAAGGAGTCCACTTGAGAAAAAGGACACATAGAGTTTGACCATAAAGTCATATACATGGGTCACGTCGAACCCAAATCTATTAACACATGTGGTTTGCATGTAGTAGGTGTCATTAGAAGGGATGAGCGTGGGAACAGGTGCCGCACAACCTTTATTTTCGTAGCGTTGGTCTTAGTTTTAATTACCTTATATTTTCTTATATATAGTGCACATGTTTTGAAAATAAAACAGTTCGAATTTATAACTAAACTCAACAACATCAAAATTGGGTTACAAAAAAATTCTATGATTTACATTTAAATGTACGTAATAAACGTAGGAAAAAACCCGAAGACAATATCTCTTTTACTTTCGAAGCCGTATATAAGATAGTTAGACCGTATGACCCACTGTGCGCTGGCTTGAAAAACGGTATAACATTTATTTTAAAACACCTTAAAATAGCTCAACCTGAGATCTTCATCCTTTTCAGCGCGAACTAGGAATTCATTTAAGACACATGGTTCTTAGAATTTTTAGTAGATTCCACTTCTGGTGAACGCCTATAGCGACAAAAAATTTACCCGAGCTATTAATATTAATTTTTATATAATAATATGAATTATTAATTAATATCATTATTAATATTAATTTTTGTCAAACATGGTTCTGGTTTGGTATAAGTCATGGAGAATTTCATAAATTTTGATAAAGTTAGGTTAGGTTAGGTAGAGGCGGTTTCCAGGCTCGCCAGGAGCCAGCCAGACATAGGCCGGTTTCGGCCCGTTGTGATACCGCAAGATAATCTTTCCCCTTTTCGCGTCGAGAGACCTTAATGTCAGCAGTTATCTCATCCGGCTGCTTTTATAAAGTGTGCTATCTTTCTGAAACAGATTGTGGACATTTTTTAAATGTCTGCTATGAAGGGCGAGCCCATGTGTTGTAGCCTTCTTCTGCGGAGAGCTGGACAAGAGCAGAACAGGTGTTCCACCGTCTCTTCTTCTTCCTCATCTCTGCAGCTTCGGAAAAAAAGTTATATGGGGCGCCCAGCCTGTTTGCGTGGGTGCGTATTAGCCAGTGTCCCGTAAGGGAGCGTATGAATGCGCTACACCTGCTTTTGACGAGCCTGCAAAGCTCAGAGGTGCGCTTTCTGTTTATAGTCGGCCATGTTTGCCGGTTTATTCGACATCGTGGTACTGATAGCCACAATGAGGACATCCATTTTAAGAAGCTTTCCCTCTCTTTCACAAAAGACCCCGTCTGCTTTGTCCGTTCGTCCAGAAGAGCGCCTAGATCTCAGAGATTATAAGAGCCAGAGCTTTCTATTAAAGCTCCTGTGAAATCACTTCAATATAAGTGTACACCTGGATCTCGCTTAACACGGGGGTTAAGCGCAAAAACTTGACCTTTTAGGGGTTCCACCCAATCTCTTGAGATAGATTTCTAGCTAACTTTGTTCCAGGTCCCAAAGAGTCCTCTTCAGAAACTCCCTGTCTTCACCAGTTATGGTTACTTCGGGCGTACCACAGGCAGCCATCTAGGCCCCTTGTACTTTACACTCTTCATTAACGACCTGCCTTCGGTATTAACATACTCTCGATTACTTATGTATGCGGATGATGTTAAGCTGTGTGTCCACTACAAGGATGGTTTATCTCAATCCAGGGTGCAATCCGATCTTAATAGCTTTCAGTCATGGTGTTGTGCAAATTTGTTATACCTTAATGCTTCGAAATTTAAAGTAATGACATTTCATCGCTCCAGCGCCTTTCTGGCTCCTTACACCCTACGCAAGGGTTCTCTTGGGAGAATAACCCTTGCTGATGATATTGGTGCTCTTTGAGATCCCAAGTTAAAGTTTTCTGAACACATATCTACCATGGTAAATAGGGCCATGGGAGTGCTTGGGCTTATAAAGAGGTGGTCAGAGGAATTTGACGACCCCTATAACAAAGACTCTCTATATATCGCTTGTTCGTCCGATTTTAGAATATGGTTCTTGGGTATGGTGCCCTCAGTACAAAGAACACCAGGACCGTATAGAATCAGTTCAGAAAAACTTTTTAATTTTCGCTCTGCGCGGCTTACACTGGGATGCAAGTGTGAGACTGCCGTTTTGCTCTAATAGAATGCTTTGAATAGACCATCCATCCTTAGTTAACCGTAGAAAAATGCTTGGTGTGATTTTTGTGTACAATTTGATAAATGTTGACGTAGATAGCATAAAGTTCACTATTCCTGTTAGAAACACTAAAAATTGTAAGTGTACGATAGTTTTAATGCATGCTTAGTTCCTTTAGTAAGATTATTTCTAATTTTCCTCGATTATTAGTCTAACATGTATCTTTCCTGCATGATCGTGATTGTTCGGTTAACGAGTCGCGCGTCATGCGGCAGCACCCCTCGGTCGGTTGGGTGGGAGGAGGGCTGCGTTCCGGCCTGGGATTCGCGCGTAACAGCATTCGGCTGGTGTCCCATATGCCACTTGATGGTGCAGTCATTGCATATCAACGTCCAAATTTTAAAGCGAAATCGTGTTAAGCGAGGCGAAATTCAGACTGTGGCAGTTTAAAAGGTTCTTTATTTTTCAAATGTGGGGTTCTCCTTTTTTTAGAGGTTCAAATACGTATTGATGCACACTAAAAGGATCTCTAGCATTAATTGACAAAAAAGAATTATAATGATATTTCGCAATCGTGTCAAAACGAGTTTTTCAGCGTGTTAAAAGGGGAAAGGGAGCAAATTTGTAACCGTGTAAGACCAAGAGTATTTCAAAATTTTGCCAGTTTGCCAAATTGATATTTCAGTACACTTGTAACAGTGTGATACGACAGGAGTCTGGATACAAAATTTGGTTCCTTTAGCTTTTATAGTCTCTGAGCTATATGCGCTAATGGAGACGGACGGCCGGTCAGACAGACATAGATATATCGACTCTGTTATTGATGCTGATCAAGAATATATATACTTTATGGGCTCGGAAACGCTTCCTTTTGGGTGTTACACAACAACCGTTATCACCACAAATCTAATATACCCCGATACTCTTCGAGTACCGGGTATTAAAAACGGACTACCGCGTCCCAACATACAGACACCCCTTTCAATATAATCATCCCCCAAAGAGACGAATGGCTCGAGGGATCTCCAGGCCCACAAAGGGCCATAAACATCTTCACAGATGGATCGAAGCTGGATAACAAGGTCGGAGGAGGAATCTACTCCGAACAGCTAAACATACGGCACTCCTTCAGGCTTCCAGATCACTGTAGCGTCTTCCAGGCGGAGGTCATTGCAATCAGGGAAGCACTGAATTGCCTTCAGGAAGTTACCATCATGGTAACCAATGTAAACATATACAGTGATAGCAAAGCCGCGATCAAATCGCTAAATAAGATTTCCTCGAACTCGGCCACCGTGGCAGACTGCCGTAAATCTCTTCACGAGATGGCTCAGCAATTTGCTATCAACCTTATATGGATCCCGGGACATCGGGACATCGAAGGTAACAGCATAGCAGACGAGTTGGCCAGATTTGGCACTACTATCCCCCTTCTACAAGATAAGGAAGATATTTGTATGCCTATGGCCACTGTTCGGGCCAGCAGCATCATCGTAATTAAAACCCACTGTATTTAACATTAAGACAACAACATATGTAAACGCTAACGTTCGGCAGCGCTCTCTCTATGCTAAGGGCTCTCCGCAGCTGCCGCTTCGGCTCTAGCATTGATCTGACGACGTTGCGAAATTTAGTGCTATGCTAATCTCTCTGCGCATTGGTTGCATATCGATCTCGTGTACATTTATCTGGTTGGGCGTCTGCTAGCCGCCGGTATAAATAAATATTATAAACTTTAAACAATCGTCCCCATTTTGTTTCTGGACATAAATAGGTGCCCAAAAAGCTTGTCAACTCAAACATTGGTGACCCCGACGTGATTAAAGCCATTTGTTAATCGCATTTCGTTAAAAAACATATAAATTGAACAATACATTCGTTGCTGTGCAGTTAAATACCAACAAATTCATATGGTGCACAATTAAGAACAGTTTTATGTGCAAGTCAATGAGAGTGCCGGTCGTCTGAGATTCCGTCATTTTAACCGTCGAATCTCTCATTCTATGCTCGACTGCAGCCGCGGTTCTTGAGTTTTCGTGTCTCTCATTCTCGCTCTCGCTTTTCACCGTCGCATTATCGTCGAGTCTCTCATTCCATGCTCGGCTGCAGCCACAGTTTTTGGATTTCGTGTCTCTCATTCTCACTCTCGCTCTGCACCCCGTCGCTTAAGCGGCATTCTATTCTCCGTTTCGTCGCGTTACAAACCGTTTACCATGGACAGCGATCCGAATACAGGCGCGGGCGGAAATATTGTGACGGTTGATACCAGACTGAATCTTTATAAGCGCAAAGATCAGTCGGTATATGATCGGATACGAAGGCTTGGCGAATCATTCGCAGCCGATAAAGTTGACAAATTAACCGCCGCGGAAATCGACATTCGCATCGATATTGCATAGCTCAGAGGTGCGCTTTCTGTTTATAGTCGGCCATGTTTGCCGGGTTATTCGACATCGTGGTACTGATAGCCACAATGAGGACATCCATTTTAAGAAGCTTTCCCTCTCTTTCACAAAAGACCCCGTCTGCTTTGTCCGTTCGTCCAGAAGAGCGCCTAGATCTCAGAGATTATAAGAGCCAGAGCTTTCTATTAAAGCTCCTGTGAAATCACTTCAATATAAGTGTACACCTGGATCTCGCTTAACACGGGGGTTAAGCGCAAAAACTTGACCTTTTAGGGGTTCCACCCAATCTCTTGAGATAGATTTCTAGCTAACTTTGTTCCAGGTCCCAAAGAGTCCTCTTCAGAAACTCCCTGTCTTCACCAGTTATGGTTACTTCGGGCGTACCACAGGCAGCCATCTAGGCCCCTTGTACTTTACACTCTTCATTAACGACCTGCCTTCGGTATTAACATACTCTCGATTACTTATGTATGCGGATGATGTTAAGCTGTGTGTCCACTACAAGGATGGTTTATCTCAATCCAGGGTGCAATCCGATCTTAATAGCTTTCAGTCATGGTGTTGTGCAAATTTGTTATACCTTAATGCTTCGAAATGTAAAGTAATGACATTTCATCGCTCCAGCGCCTTTCTGGCTCCTTACACCCTACGCCAGGGTTCTCTTGGGAGAATAACCCTTGCTGATGATATTGGTGCTCTTTGAGATCCCGAGTTAAAGTTTTCTGAACACATATCTACCATGGTAAATAGGGCCATGGGAGTGCTTGGGCTTATAAAGAGGTGGTCAGAGGAATTTGACGACCCCTATAACAAAGACTCTCCATATATCGCTTGTTCGTCCGATTTTAGAATATGGTTCTTGGGTATGGTGCCATCAGTACAAAGAACACCAGGACCGTATAGAATCAGTTCAGTAAAACTTTTTAATTTTCGCTCTGCGCGGCTTACACTGGGATGCAAGTGTGAGACTGCCGTCTTGCTCTAATAGAATGTTTTGAATAGACCATCCATCCTTAGTTAACCGTAGAAAAATGCTTGGTGTGATTTTTGTGTACAATTTGATAAAGGGTGACGTAGATAGCATAAAGTTCACTATTCCTGTTAGAAACACTAGAAACTATATACCGCTGTTCCTTCCGATTTGTAGATCGAATTAATCCTTGCATAAACCTTTTAGAGTTTTATGCTCGGATTATAATTCCCTCTACCATATCATATCTAAAACTTATTCCCTTCCTCTTCTTAAATCACTATTACTCACATACCTTTCTCGTAATTAGAAATTGTAAGTGTACGATAGTTTTAATGCATGCTTAGTTCCTTTAGTAAGATTATTTCTAATTTTCCTCGATTATTAGTCTAACATGTATCTTTCCTGCATGATCGTGATTGTTCGGTTAACGAGTCTCGCGTCATGCGGCAGCACCCCTCGGTCGGTTGGGTGGGAGGAGGGCTGCGTTCCGGCCTGGGATTCGCGCGTAACAGCATTCGGCTGGTGTCCCATATGCCACTTGATGGTGCAGTCATTGCATATCAACGTCCAAATTTTAAAGCGAAATCGTGTTAAGCGAGGCGAAATTCAAACTATGGCAGTTTAAAAGGTTCTTTATTTTTCAAATGTGGGGTTCTCCTTTTTCTAGAGGTTTAAATACGTATTGATGCACACTAAAAGGATCTCTAGCATTAATTGACAAAAAAGAATTATAATGATATTTCGCAATCGTGTCAGAACGAGTTTTTCAGCGTGTTAAAAGGGGAAAGGGAGCAAATTTGTAACCGTGTAAGACCAAGAGTATTTCAAAATTTTGCCAGTTTGCCAAATTGATATTTCAGTGGCTGCGCAGCGCCCTCCAAGCGCTTACTCATTCCTTGGACTCAAGGAATGAGTCGTATATATGTAAGGATGTATATGTAGATGAAGACATGTAGAGAAGACAGATGTAAAAAACTTATGTATATATGTCCTACATATACCTACACGGCTGTGTGCGAGATAGAGAGAGAGAACGAGTCTGCGCTTTGAAGGCCACTAAAATTTCATTTGTTCCTTCGGGCTATACTAATGTTCCGATCTGATCCAGATTCAACACTCTGATAGATATGGTTATTTTCTGTGATTCTGCGTTTTTGGTTTTCCCGTATCTTCAAAATTGTAGATTTTCGTCCTTTGTAGGGGCGGAAGGGGGCGTGGCAAAATTTTGAAACAAACTCGTCTCGGCTTGATATAACAGGAGCTTGGATAGAAAGTTTGGATGATCCAGCTCTTATAGTCTCTGAGATCTAGGCGTAAAAAAATTTGATCAGGCATAGTGCCCACCCCTGTGTGAAGGAGAGAGCGAGAGAGAACGATGCATTTCGAAATGATTTTCTTCATTATGGCTATATTTATGATCCGATCTGATTCGGATTCAACACTTTGATAGATATGGTAATTTTCTGTAATTCTGCGTTTTTAGTTTTCTCGTACCTTCAAAATTGTGCATGCCATAGATTTTCGTTCTTGGTGTGGGTGGAAGGGGGCGGAGCGAAATTTTAAAATATATTTGTAACAGTGTGATATCACAGGAGTCTGGATACAAAATTTTGTTACTCTAGCTTGTATAGTCTCTAAGCTATAGGCGCTAATGAAGACGGACAGACGGACGGACGGACAGAAAGGCAGACATAGCTATATCGACTAATCTTTAAAATTGTGCATGCCACAGATTTTCGTCCTTTGTGTGGGCGGACGGGGGCGGGGCGAAATTTTGAAATACACTTGTAACAGTGTGATACGACAGGAGTCTGGATACAAAATTTGGTTCCTTTAGCTTTTATAGTCTCTGAGCTATATGCGCTAATGGAGACGGACGGCCGGTCAGACAGACATAGATATATCGACTCTGTTATTGATGCTGATCAAGAATATATATACTTTATGGGCTCGGAAACGCTTCCTTTTGGGTGTTACACAACAACCGTTATCACCACAAATCTAATATACCCCGATACTCTTCGAGTACCGGGTATTAAAAACGGACTACCGCGTCCCAACATACAGACACCCCTTTCAATATAATCATCCCCCAAAGAGACGAATGGCTCGAGGGATCTCCAGGCCCACAAAGGGCCATAAACATCTTCACAGATGGATCGAAGCTGGATAACAAGGTCGGAGGAGGAATCTACTCCGAACAGCTAAACATACGGCACTCCTTCAGGCTTCCAGATCACTGTAGCGTCTTCCAGGCGGAGGTCATTGCAATCAGGGAAGCACTGAATTGCCTTCAGGAAGTTACCATCATGGTAACCAATGTAAACATATACAGTGATAGCAAAGCCGCGATCAAATCGCTAAATAAGATTTCCTCGAACTCGGCCACCGTGGCAGACTGCCGTAAATCTCTTCACGAGATGGCTCAGCAATTTGCTATCAACCTTATATGGATCCCGGGACATCGGGACATCGAAGGTAACAGCATAGCAGACGAGTTGGCCAGATTTGGCACTACTATCCCCCTTCTACAAGATAAGGAAGATATTTGCATGCCTATGGCCACTGTTCGGGCCAGCAGCATCATCTTAATTAAAACCCACTGTATTTAACATTAAGACAACAACATATGTAAACGCTAACGTTCGGCAGCGCTCTCTCTATGCTAAGGGCTCTCCGCAGCTGCCGCTTCGGCTCTAGCATTGATCTGACGACGTTGCGAAATTTAGTGCTATGCTAATCTCTCTGCGCATTGGTTGCATATCGATCTCGTGTACATTTATCTGGTTGGGCGTCTGCTAGCCGCCGGTATAAATAAATATTATAAACTTTAAACAATCGTCCCCATTTTGTTTCTGGACATAAATAGGTGCCCAAAAAGCTTGTCAACTCAAACATTGGTGACCCCGACGTGATTAAAGCCATTTGTTAATCGCATTTCGTTAAAAAACATATAAATTGAACAATACATTCGTTGCTGTGCAGTTAAATACCAACAAATTCATATGGTGCACAATTAAGAACAGTTTTATGTGCAAGTCAATGAGAGTGCCGGTCGTCTGGGATTCCGTCATTTTAACCGTCGAATCTCTCATTCTATGCTCGACTGCAGCCGCGGTTCTTGAGTTTTCGTGTCTCTTATTCTCGCTCTCGCTTTTCACCGTCGCATTATCGTCGAGTCTCTCATTCCATGCTCGGCTGCAGCCACAGTTTTTGGATTTCGTGTCTCTCATTCTCACTCTCGCTCTGCACACCGTCGCTTAAGCGGCATTCTATTCTCCGTTTCGTCGCGTTACAAACCGTTTACCATGGACAGCGATCCGAATACAGGCGCGGGCGGAAATATTGTGACGGTTGATACCAGACTGAATCTTTATAAGCGCAAAGTTCAGTCGGTATATGATCGGATGCGAAGGCTTGGCGAATCATTCGCAGCCGATAAAGTTGACAAATTAACCGCCGCGGAAATCGACATTCGCATCCATATTTTGGCAGAAATGCGAGGGGAGTTCAATAAGTCCCACAATGAGCTGGAAGCTCTCAATCAAGATGAGATTGGGAGTGCGATGCGCGACGACTTCGATGCGCTCTTCATATCGCTGAAAGCCGAGTTTCTTGCTACTATCGAAATGGGCCACTCACGCGCCGCTGCCAATTCAACCACCCTGCCAGGCCATTCTGGACACAGTACCATCATCATGGCTCACAAGCATCGGCTTCCTGAGCTGAAGGTACCCAAGTTCTCCGGTGGATACGTGGAATACTCGGATTTCATGGCGATGTTCAAATCGGTCATTGGATGGGATGCGGACCTTATCGACATCGAGAAGTTCCAGCATCTTCGCTCGTGTCTCGCAGATGTGGCCTTGGATTCGGTTCGATCATTGGAGCTCTCCAGTGCCAATTATCGTGCGGCTCTGGATATTCTTGATAACCGTTTTAATAACCACACATCAAGAAGATTCTGGGGCTCAAGTGGGTAGACTCGCCGTCGCCGAAAGGGCTGCGGGAGTTTTCGGACGCAGTCAATTGGCATATGCGTGCGTTGCAGACATTGGAAAAAGATGATGAGATCTCTGACTGCATGGTGATCCACGTTCTGCTGCAGAAGCTGGATGCTAAGACGCAAAGGAAATGGGAGCACACATTGTCGGACGCCATTCGAGTCGAGTTCTACGAATTCTTGGATAAGCGCTGCCGGAAAATAGAGAGTTTGGAATACGCTACAGCGACACCAGCTAGTAGCGCTCAGGTGGGAAAAACCTTTCTACTCCTCATTCAAGGAAAACGTTTGTTGTCTCCAAGTCTCCCGCCGACCCGTCTGGATGCACCTTTCGCCATTCAGCGGGCCATGGCATATACTTCTGCAAATTATTCGGAAACTTGTCCCCGTTGCTGCGCCACAAGGAAATGAAGAAGCTTTCCCTCTGCTTTAACTGCCTAAAGTCAAGGCATCATAGTTTGCTCCATTTTGAAAATCTGCAATCCATAACGCAAAGATCACCACCATCTACCCCGGATCTAGCGCTTCAATCGGAAGCTATTTCTGCAGTTCACGATTCTGTTAGCAGCTCTCCTTCACCTGCGTCTACCTCTCTTGCGGCCCAAGGTCTTCACTCTGATGTTGTGCTTCTGGCTGCAGCCGTGGTTCTCGTTAAGAATCGGTCTGGCGTTTTAGTTCCTTGTCGTGCCATACTAGATTCAGGCTC
Organism: Drosophila helvetica; assembly: GCA_963969585.1. Lineage (NCBI taxonomy): Eukaryota > Metazoa > Arthropoda > Insecta > Diptera > Drosophilidae > Drosophila > Drosophila helvetica. The sequence goes on along the minus strand of OZ018403.1, from coordinate 20,640,830 downwards.
ACAACTTCACCTCGTCACATCCAGGTTCGCCCAGCAGCTCCAGCTTAGGAGAACTCAATTGTCTGCACTTGTCTCTGGCCTCGGAGATACCAGCATGTCCACTGAGGGATCCACCGTCAGCATTTGCATGCTTTTTTGCACATCTAGCTACAAAATGACTCTTACTGCTCTCATTGCCCCTACAATCACCGATTGCCAACCAAGTCTGGCAGTCAATGTATCCGACTGGAGTATTCCCTCGAATATTCAGCTTGCCGATCCTGCCTTTTTCAACCCTCAGCGAGTGGATCTCCTCATTGGTGCAAGCATTTTTTACGATCTCCTCTGCGTAGGGCAAATCAAACTTACTGAGGCCCTGCCTCTTCTGCAGAAGACCTGGCTCGGTTGAATCGTATCTGGCGGTGGACAAAGGGTAGCAGGCTCGGCGCTCTTAGGAATTCACAATTCTCCGGAGCCGGAATCTAACATGGATTCAAGGTTGGATAAAATACTTCGTATGTTATGGGAAGTCGAAAATTGTGTGGAAGCAAAAGTGAATACCACGGAAGAATTAGATTGCAAAGCGCACTTCGTAAGCCACTTTTCACGGTTGCCATCGGGGGAGTATTCAGTTCGTCTCCCGTTAAAACATAATGCCTATCCCTTAGGGGAATCCTATACTATATCGCAACCCAACGCTCAGGGATCGGTACTCCGCCTTTATTAGGGAGTACATTGATTTGAAGCATATGTGCCGAGTCAAACCTGATTCCCGTGCCCTCAGCAAATATTTCTTGCCTTATCACTATGTCCTAAAGGAGGACAGTACAACGACAAAGCTTCATGTCGTGTTTGATAGCTCTGCTGCTACATCAACTAGATGTTCCCTGAATGATGTGATGATGGCAGGCCCTGTCATTCTGTCTGCATTGCTTAGTATTTTAATTCGTTTTCGCACACATCCAGTGGCTCTCACTGGGGACATTTGTAAGATCTATCGCTGCGTACAAGTGTCTCCACCTGAAAATTACTATCAGTGCATCCAATGGCGAGACTCCGTTCAGTCCGAGGTTCAAGTCTACACATTAAACACCGTCACATATGGTACTAGCGCTGCATCATTCTTGGCAGTCCGCGCAATGCACCAGCTGGCCATCGGCGAGGGTGATCTCATTTCTGGCGGTAGCTCAGTCGCAGAGGTCATGGACAAGATGCGCCAAACTTCAGATTTACTGTCTCGCGGTAATTTCAAGCTCAGGAAATGGTGCTCTAGCCACCAGGAAGTACTTGAGGGAACCCATGAAGATGACATAGAGAAGTTCCTAAGGTTCAATGATGGAAGCGACATAGCCAAGACGCTTGGCTTATGCACAACATAAAGGAATCTGGAATCCTTACAGGTTAGTTTTACTGCTGGTCGGGTTCATCAACAGCATTATCTTGGATAAGGGATGAGCCAGCCAAGTTTCAAGCTTTCGTGGCAAATCGAGTGACATCAATTCAGGAGTTGACGGCAACCATGGAATGGCGCTATGTTCCCACCGCTTTAAATCCTGCTGACATCCTCTCTAGAGGCTCACTTCCCAACCACTTTATCCAGTCAGAGCTTTATCCAGTCAAGGTCCATCGTTTTTGTAGGCTCCAAGGATGAGTGGCCTGTGTTCCCTGTTCCTGAAACACCGACTTTAGAGCTCCGCAAGCGAGAATTGTTGATCGCGTCTCCACATACCGATCTCACCTCAGGATGCAAATTTGCAAACACATTTTTTGGCATGCAGCGCACCTTCGCCTACATGCATAAATTTGCACATCGTCTTCGGCACTTTGGACTCACCGTTTCCGATATCCGGCAAGGAACTCACCTCCTAATTCGACACATTCAGCTGGCAACCTTGTGGATGGACATAAAGGAGATTCAACGCAACGGTCAAGTCACGAAATCCAGTTCCATCAGCTCGCTCTCTCCGTTCATCGATCAGTCTGGATTACTTAGAGTTGGAGGGCGCCTTGGAAACTCATCGCTAGGATTGGATGCTCAGCACCCGCTTATTGTGCCTAGGGACATCCCATAACCTGTGCTCTGATAAGATATTATCACGAGAGGAACCTTCATGCCGGACCTCGCGCCCTGCTTGCCAAAATTCGGCAGGAATATTGGCCAATTGGAGGAATTAAGGCAGTGTCAAAGGAAGTCAGCAAGTGTGTGAGATGCTTCAGGACTAAGCCGCGCATGGATCAGCACATCATGGGAGACCTGCCTAAAGAGAGTTTGGAAGGATCTCGACCCTTTGAAGTCACTGGAGTGGATTATTGTGGGCCCATCTTCTACCGATCAGAAATCCGCACGAGGCCTCCGATCAAGTGCTACATCAGTGTATTCATTTGCTTCACTTCCAAGGCAATACACATGGAGCTCGTAAAGGACCTGACCACCACTTCATTTCTAGGCGCATTAAAGCGTTTCACTGCCACACGAGGAAGGCCAAGTCAAATTTGGTCTGACAATGCGACAAACTTCGTTCGCGCCAAGAACGAGCTGCTGGAGCTAAAGAAGCTTTTCATGAGCGACTCGCATATGAAGGAGGTCCATGAATCCTTCTTGGCTGACTGGCTGGCGTTTTATCCCACCACGCTCTCCGCACTTTGGCGGATTGTGGGGAGCGGCCGTGAAGACTGCAAAATATCACCTGTACCGCTCAGTTGGGCCCTCTGTGCTTGGCTTCGACGAGCTGCGTACTCTGATCTGCCAGATCACTGCAATTGTTAATTCTCGCCCTTTGCTCTCGCTTTCAGAAAATCCTGATGACTTAGATGTTTTGACCCCTGCTCATCTGCTGCTAGGTGGCCCACAGGAGACAATCCTCGAGCCTGACCTAACGAAGCTCAACTACAATCGTCTGGATAGTTGGCAGCGGGTCACTCAACTGCAGCAAATCTTCTGGAGCCGTTGGCGCGAAGAGCGGTCGAAGTGGCGGACTCCCACGCAAAACCTCTGCGTGAATGATGTTGTTCGAGTGAAGAACGAAAATCTTCCTCCTATGCGTTGGCCACTGGCTAGAGTTGTCGATGTCGTCCAGGGCAAGGATGGCGTGTGCCGCTTAGCGGACTTGAAGACCGCATCAGGAACCATCAGGAGGGCCGTTACACGGCTATGTCTACTGCCCCTTAGGGAGTCTATTGAAAAGCTGGCTTCCAACGGGGGGAGTATGTTCGGGCCAGCAGCATAATCGTAATTAAAACCCACTGTATTTAACATTAATACCACAACATATGTAAACGATATATAAGCGACTATGAGACAACACGTGGCAAGCAGTACCACGATGTCGAATAACCCGGCAAACATGGCCGACTATAGACAGAAAGCGCGCCTCTGAGCTATGCAGGCTCGGCAGAAGAAGGTGTAGCGCAGTTATACGCTCCCTTACGGGACACTGGCTAATACGCACCCACGCAAACAGGCTGGGCGCCCCATATAACGTTTTTTGCCGAAGCTGCAGAGATGAGGAAGAAGAAGAGACGGTGGAACACCTGTTCTGCTCTTGTCCAGCTCTCAGCAGAAGAAGGCTACAAAACATGGGCTCGCTCTTCATAGTAGACATTTCAGAAATAGCAGAAAAAATAGCAAATTGCTGAGCCATCTCGTGAAGAGATTTGCGGCAGTCTGCCACGGTGGCCGAGTTCGAGGAAATCTTATTTAGCGATTTGATCGCGGCTTGGCTATCACTGTATATGTTAACATTGGTTACCATGATGGTAACTTCCTGAAGGCGATTCAGTGCTTCCCTGATTGCAATGACCTCCGCCTGGAAGACGCTACAGTGATCTGGGAGCCTGAAGGAGTGCCGTATGTTTAGCTGTTCGGAGTAGGTTCCTCCTCCGAACTTATTATCCAGCTTCGATCCATCTGTGAAGATGTTTATGGCCCTTTGTAGACCTGGAGATCCCTCGAACCATTCGTCTCTGTTGGGGATGATTATATTGAAAGGAGTGTCTGTATGTTCCCTTGGGACGCGGTAGTCCGTTTTTTACACCCGGTACTCGAAGAGTATCGGGGTATATTAGACTTGTGGTGATAACGGTTGTGTGTAAAACCCAAAAGGAAGCGTTTTCGACCCCATAAATCATATATAAGTTAACACATAAGAGATAACATATAAGAAATTAAGCTTGAATGTTCATGTGCCACCCTAACGTAGCTCATAAGAAATATGAATAATCATGTGCCGCCGTAACGTATCCAAGTCTGATACCCAAAACGCTGATGCAGCAAATGTCACCGTAGCGGGCGGCTCCCTAATCCTATTGGCCGCCAGCGGTCGCATGATTCTGGCGCATGTTGCATGGTCAGCATTTCCTGTTTATGCGCGACCGGCTCGCCGGCTATGTTTCGGTTAGGTTCAGAATTAAGTTTCAGTTTAAGATTTGACAAATAAACGAACGGATCGTTCATACTTACTCAGACGCGAGTCGTAAAACCTTTATTAACTTAATTGTATCGTTGAGCCTTAAGCGCCAACGAAATAGAGGGCAGTCACCCTCTCAACATAATCTTCAATAGAAGACCTAGTTGCCGAACGGCAACCACCGCCCCCCGCTACAAGAGCGGGCCACGGGAACCCGATCGCTGCCGCCGGAGCCTACGCAACGGAGACCGCAGCTCGGACCAACATAGATTAAAGATAATTTATATACTTGAGCAGCGTCAATAACCGAGTCGATAAAGCTATGTCTGTCTGTCCGTCCGTCCGTCTCCATTAGCGCCTATAGCTCAGAGACTATAAAAGCTAGAGAAACACAATTTTGTATCCAGACTCCTGTCCTATCACACTGCTACAAGCGTATTTCAAAATTTCGCCCCACCCCCTTTCGCCCACACACAGGACGAAAATCTGTGGCATGCACAATTTTAAAGACACGAGAAAAACGCAGAATCATAGACAATGACCATATCTATCAGAGTGTTGAATCTGGATCAGATCGGATTATAAATATAGCCACAATGAAGGAAACCATTTCGAAATGCATCGTTCTCTCTCGCTCTCTCCTACACACAGGGGTGGGCGCTATGCCTGATCGAATTTTGTTACGCCTAGATCTCAGAGACTATAAGAGCTGGATCATTCAAACTTTCTATCCAAACTCCTGTTATATCAAACCGAGACGAGTTTGTTTCAAAATTTGGCCACGCCCCCTTCCGCCCCCACAAAGGACGAAAATCTACAATTTTGAAGATACGGGAAAACCAAAAACGCAGAATCATAGAAAATTACCATATCTATTAGAGTGTTGAATCTGCATCAGTTCGGATCATTAGTATAGCCAGAAGGAACAAATGAAATTTTAGTGTCCTTCCAAGCGCAGACTCGTTCTCTCTCTCTCTCGCACACAGCCGTGTAGGTATATGTGGGACATATATACATATGTTTTTTACATCTGTCTTCTCTACATGTCTTCATCTACATATACATCCTTACATATATACGGTTGAGTCTAAGGAATGAGTAAGCGCTTGGAGGGCGTTGCGCAGCCACTGAAATATCAATTTGGCAAACTGGCAAAATTTTGAAATACACTTGGCCCTCGCTTAACACATACTCTTTTAGAACGAACTTGGTCTTACACGGTTACAAATTTGCTCCCTTTCCCCTTTTAACACGCTGAAAAACTCGTTCTTACACGATTGCGAAATATCATTATAATTCTTCTTTGTCAATTAATGCGAGAGATCTTTTTTTTATGCATCAATACGTATTTGAACCTCTAGAAAAAGGAGAACCCCACATTTGAAAAATAAAGAACCTTTTAAACTGCCACAGTCTGAATTTTGCCTCGCTTAACACGATTTCGCTTTAAAATTTGGACGTTGATATGCAATGACTGCACCATCAAGTGGCATATGGGACACCAGCCGAATGCTGTTACGCGCGAATCCCAGGCCGGAACGCAGCCCTCCTCCCACCCAACCGACCGAGGGGTGCTGCCGCATGACGCGAGACTCGTTAACCGAACAATCACGATCATGCAGGAAAGATAGATGTTAGACTAATAATCGAGGAAAATTAGAAATAATCTTACTAAAGGAACTAAGCATGCATTAAAACTATCGTACACTTACAATTTCTAATAACGAGAAAGGTATGTGAGTAATAGTGATTTAAGAAGAGGAAGGGAATACTTAGATATGATATGGTAGAGGGAATTATAATCCGAGCGTAATCGGACGAACAAGCGATATATAGAGAGTCTTTGTTATATAGGGGTCGTCAAATTCCTTTGACCACCTCTTTATAAGCCCAAGCACTTCCATGGCCCTATTTACCATGGTAGAAATGTGTTCAGAAAACTTTAACTTGGGATCTCAAAGAACACCAAATTTATCAGCAAGGGTAATTCTCCCAAGAGAACCCTGGCGTAGGGTGTAAGGGGCCAGAAAGGCGCTGGAGCGATGAAATGTCACTACTTTACATTTCGAAGCATTAAGGTATAACAAATTTGCACAACACCATGACTGAAAGCTATTTAGATCGGATTGCAACCTGGATTGAGATAAACCATCCTTGTAGTGGACACACAGCTTAACATCATCCGCATACATAAGTACTCGAGAGTATGTTAATACCGAAGGCAGGTCGTTAATGAAGAGTGTAAAGAGTAAGGGGCCTAGATGGCTGCCCTGTGGTACGCCCGAAGTAACCATAACTGGTGAAGACAGGGAGTTTTTGAAGAGGACTCTTTGGGACCTGGAACAAAGTTAGATATAAATCCATCTCAAGAGATTGGGTGGAACCCCTAAAAGGTCAAGTTTTTGCGCTTAACCCCCGTGTTAAGCGAGATCTAGGTGTACACTTATATTGAAGTGATTTCACAGAAGCTTTAATAGAAAGCTCTAGCTCTTATAGTCTCTGAGATCTAGGCGCTCTTCTGGACGAACGGACAAAGCAGACGTGGTCTTTTGTGAAAGAGAGGGAACGCTTCCTTTCAAAATGGATGTCTTCATTGTGGCTATAATAATGATGCGATGATCCATGATAATGCCTTTTTGCCTCTCGTATCTTACAAATTGGGAATTCCCCAAATTTTCGTCCTTTGTGGTGGCAGAAGGGGGGGCGTGGCAAAAATTTTAAATTGTAATTTTCTTGCCTAGTGGTATCACCGGATCAGATCCCATCCATTCAAAACGATGACTGCCAGTTGTGAAAACGGGAAGAAAAGAAGAACGCCCATCAAATGGCATCCGAAGGAACGTCGGAAGAAAAACAGCAACAAGCAGCCGGAGTACGCTGGCCAATGGCAGTGTATAGTGCGTCTTCCGCTGGCTATTGATTGGGAGGCTATGCTATCTCTTTCAGAGCTTTTCCTCACTTCACCGCCTAGGCTTGAAGACAATTAAAAATAAAGACGTGGAATATTTTATTCGATCTCAGAATTTTTAATTTTCAACAGAAGTCCTAACCTTTAATTTCGTCTTATATAAAAATGTACTGCGTATGTGTATTAACTACATACAAAAGTAGTAAAAACCATAATAATTGGCTATTGTCAGTAGGTTTGGAAGTTCCAAATAACTATCTTGAAAAAGAGTATTATAAAGCTAAGATAAAATCAAATGTATTGCTAAAGATAATCCAACCAACCAGTCTTTACCAGTTTTAGCATCGTCTGTATCGATATAATTAGGCAATATTTTTTTGAGTGTAATTCCTTTACAATTTTTGAGTTGTAATCTAAAATGTCTACCGCTGTTTTAGATGATTTAGCTTTTATGTGAATGATCGATCTGTAAGAGCAGTATCAAATATTGTGGACAGTAAAAGCTACCCAGCCTTTTTTGGTTTTAAATCTTTAATACATTTGTTGATCGATATTCTTTAATGAGTACAATTATACTTTCACATATATGTTTATATATATTACTAAGTTTATATACATATAGTATTATTTAAACCATTGACTAGTCTGACAGTCATCATTTTACGTTAGTGCTGGAGTGGTGTGTCCTGTCCCACGGCTTCCAGACTCTTTTCCGTCTCTACTCCTTGAACTAGACCCACTCTCATCGTGGGTTTCACTATTGTTTCGATGAGCTATGACCGCATTTTTCGATTTAATGGACTCGGAGGTGTGTTTTCCATGTCGTCTATTGGTTTTTCCTACTGGTTCTGTTAGATTATCTTCCTCATCGGAGCATTCCACGCTGGATATTGATGAATTTGCCTTTAAAGTGTTGAATAATGGTGTAATATTAATAATTTGAGTAAGTGTACGGTGCACCTAAATGAATAGAGCCCTGAATGAATTCACAGTATTCGTAAAAGCACAGCTATACTCCTGCCTCTTTAATGCTTTCGATCATTACGAATCCGATTCGAATGATCACCCAGAACCACTGACAAATCAGCAAGTGTCGTTCGCATGTCTCTGAAATGACTCTAAACATATTACAGCGTTCGTGTGCCTTCGGCTATGCAAATTCCGTTTTTGAATACACTGAAGAAATGTTAACGAATATTTGTGTTTATTTGGAGCAAACCACAATCTTGCTATATTTAAAATTCATCTCTTTCAGTGTGAAGCCCAGTACTCAGATCGTCGAAAATGTTCACCATCTAAGAGTGATATATTTTTATTGCGGCAGAATGTGACCAGGTGTACATTCTCTACGGATACACTGATTTTTGTTTTTATTTGAGCATGGTAGTCAGTAAACCGATAAGAAATTTCTTCTAGCAAAATGTTTTTGCTTCCGGCTGTACGCAGACCAGCACTCAAATCAAAAAAATTAAATACCGATCAATACTACAGAAGTATCCAATGGTGTTTGACGGTATTTTGTTAGACACGGCCTATTCAAAATTGAGAAATTGTATAAATTTATATATAGATAAAAGCATTGTCATTGCATTAGTTTCCCTCAAAAATTGTAACTTTCAAAAAGCAAAAATTTGAGATAATCGGAGTACTAGGCATTTAAGTTAGAGGGAAACTGATTTATACTGGAAAGGCATAGATGCTATATTCTGGGCACGAGCAGATTATAGAAATATTTAATCTTTTGTCGATGGAACGGCATGCAGGCACAACAACAAAAAAATAAACGAGGGGGAACGTTGTGAGCCGCGTCTACGCCGCGGCTCTACTTTATACCCGGTACTCAGTCAGTATATATGTATGTGAGCTTGTTGTAATTTATTACATGTTCGCAAAAGGGAAAAATTTAATTTTAGCCAAAAAAAAAAAAAAATTAAGTCAACCTTTTCGGAGATTTTTATATATTAGATGTTTCCATTTTTGTTTACATACGTGTTTAACATCTACATGTCTAAATCTACTTCCTACATATACATACACGGCTGTGTGTGAGAGAGAGAGAATGAGTCTGCGCTTGGAAGGCCACTGAAATTTTATTTGTTCCTTCTGACTATATTTATGATCCGATCTGATTCAAATTCAATACTCTGATAGATATAGTCATTTTTTTGATTCTGCGTTTTTGGTTTTCCCGTGTCTTTAAAATTGTAGATTTTCATCTTTTGTGGGGGCGGAAGGGGGCGTGGCCAAATTTTAAAACAAACTCGTCTCGGTTTGATATCACAGGAGCTTGGATAGAAAGTTTGGTGGTTCTAGCTCTTATAGTCTCTGAGAACTAGGCGTCAAAAAATTCGATCAGGCATAGCGCCTACCCCTGTGTGTGAGAGAGAGCGAGAGGGAACGATGCATTTCGAAATGGTTTTCTTCATTGTGGCTATATTTATTATCCGATCTGATCCAGATTCAACACTCAGATAGATAAGGTCAGTGTCTATGAATCTGCGTTTTTAGTTTTCTCGTATCTTTAAAATTGTGCATGCACCAGATTTTCGTCCTTGGAGTGGGCGGTAGGGGGCGGGGCGAAATTTTGAAATACGCTTGTAGCAATGCGATAGGACAGGAGTCTGGATACAAAATTGTGTTGTTCTAGCTTCTATGGTCTTTGAGCTATAGGCGCTAATGAAGACGGAAAGACGGTCGGACAGACAGACATAGCTATATCGACTCGGCTATTGATGCTGATCAAGAAAATATATACTTTATGGGGTCGGAAACGCTTCCTTCTGGGTGTTACACACATTAATTTTTTGCACAAATCTAATATACCCCTTTACTCTTCGAGTACCGGGTATAAAAATAACAGCATAGCAGACGAGTTGGCCAGATTTGGCACTACCAAAGACAATATAAATCAGGGGTGCCCAGGCCTATGCTCTTTGGCTCGCTTTGTTTTTGTATTTACTCTTGGGATAGGAACTCACAGAACGTATACATGAACGGCACCAAGAATAAAAATACCCAACACATGCAAAAATTATGTGAGTGTATGCTATGCGTGGAACCGAAACCGTTACTGTTTGCTTGTGTGGGTCGTCGTTGCTCGCGAACGCAAACTGAACAACAACAATTTCGATGATTTTGTTCTTTTCTTTCTCCTTTTGCTTCTGCCTTATCTTCGAACTTGCACTGAAAAAAACCTTTTTGTGTTCAACCTGCCGGCACAATGTTTACCAGCGCATGCTTGAGTAAATACACTCTTTTCTTCCAGTGCACAAATTGAAATACAAAAAAACGTTCGCTCTGGTATTAGTATTTTTCTTTGTGAGTATTGGTGATTTCTTTGTGAGTATTGGTGATTGCTCTTCCGTATGCTGGCTTTGGGCACCCCTGATATAAATAGTAAGATAAATCTCGCCATACAAAATTTTTGGAGTCCATTTTGGCTGGGTGTCTTTTCGTATGACTTTTCACAAACAGAGAGACAGATAGACAGAGAGAAAGAGAACGAACCGCTCTCTCGTCCCATACGTGAGGCTGAGATTCAACTGTACGTGTGCACACATGTTAGGTCTGCTTGTTTGTATTGGTTGTTGACGACGCCGCGCTCAACGAAATACCGAATACCTTAAAATTTATTGCGGACTATGACACTATTTGAAGACGCTTGCTCATAATACAAAAAAAGTAGTATTTTGTATACCCCTTATATGCAAATTTTGTTTAATGTACTATACGCGAATATAATGAAGGAATGTACCTATGTAAAAATACATAATCTATGTGATAAATGACTTCACATTCGATAAAATGTCTGTTGGGTATTTGTGGGTCGACTTTATAAAGCAATGAATTTTGAAGTTCTTATGCATGCATGTATGTGCGTTTGTACGTAAACTTGTGCAAAGAAGACAAGACAATTTGATACAATTTCTTGAAAGGCGAATTGCGTTATAGGGGTCGATTTTGCGATTGAACAGGTTGGATATAAACAAAAATTGTATTGTCTATTATCATATAATATAATGGATAATTTGAAAACCATAATAATTATATACCTACTATCAAACGTTCAAAATGGGTCATATATTTACATTATGTTTTAATGAATTATATTATTATTACTATTTAAATGAATAATGCAATTTTATTATCCGAATGTCAATCGCCAACGAATTTTTTTCCCCCCTCCCCAATTCTCAGCAAATACATTTCTGTCTTGTTTACGTCTCGTCAAAATTCGGCAGCTCGGCACAAATACGCACGCATAAGTGCTTGCAGCTCTGTGTGTACTCACACATGCAAACTCATTCTCTCTTATCTTTTTCGTGCGAGCGAGACAGCGCGCACTTAGGCATATACAGAAAACTTCGCTGCTCACGATTGAAATTGTACGGGCGATACTCATCTTATTATTTATATTGTCTTTGGCACTACTATCCCCCTTCTACAAGATAAGGAAGATATTTGTATGCCTATGGCCACTGTTCGACCTGCAACATCATCGTAATTAAAACCCACTGTATTTAACATTAAGACAACAACATATGTAAACTCTAACGTTCGGCAGCGCTCTCTCCATGCTAAGGGCTCGCCGCAGCTGCCGCTTCCGCTCTAGCATTGATCTGACGACGTTGCGAAATTTAGTGCTATGCTAATCTCTCTGCGCATTGGTTGCATATCGATCTCGTGTACATTTATCTGGTTGGGCGTCTGCTAGCCGCCGGTATAAATAAATATTATAAACTTTAAACAATCGTCCTCATTTTGTTTCTGGACATAAATAGGTGCCCAAAAAGCTTGGCAACTCAATCATTGGTGAACCCGACGTGATTAATCGCATTTTGTTAAAAAACATATAAATTGAACAATACATTCGTTGCTGTGCAGTTACATACCAACAAATTCATTTGGTGCACAATTAAGAACAGTTTGATGTGCAAGTCAATGAGAGTGCCGGTCGTCTGAGATTCCGTCATTTTAACCGTCTCTCATTCCATGCTCGGCTGCAGCCACAGTTTTTGGATTTCGTGTCTCTCATTCTCACTCTCGCTCTGCACACCGTCGCTTAAGCGGCATTCTATTCTCAGTTTCGTCGCTTGGCGTTGGCTTGGCGAATCATTCGCAGGCGATAAAGTTGACAAATTAACCGCCGCGGAAATCGACATTCGCATCGATATTTTGGCAGAAATGCGAGGGGAGTTCAATAAGTCACACAATGAGCTGGAAGCTCTCAATCAAGATGAGATTGGGAGTGCGATGCGCGACGACTTCGATGCGCTCTTCATATCGCTGAAAGCCGAGTTGCTTGCTACTATCGAAATGGGCCACTCACGCGCCGCTGCCAATTCAACCACCCTGCCAGGCCATTCTGGACACAGTACCATCATCATGGCTCACAAGCATCGGCTTCCTGAGCTGAAGGTACCCAAGTTCTCCGGTGGATACGTGGAATACTCGGATTTTATGGCGATGTTCAAATCGGTCATTGGATGGGATGCGGACCTTAGCGACATCGAGAAGTTCCAGCATCTTCGCTCGTGTCTCGCAGATGCGGCCTTGGATTCGGTTCGATCATTGGAGCTCTCCAGTGCCAATTATCGTGCGGCTCTGGATATTCTTGATAACCGTTTTAATAACAAACGACTTGTTTTTCAGGCACACATCAAGAAGATTCTGGGGCTCAAGTGGGTAGACTCGCCGTCGCCGAAAGGGCTGCGGGAGTTTTCGGACGCAGTCAATTGGCATATGAGTGCGTTGCGGACATTGGGAAAAGATGATGAGATCTCTGACTGCATGGTGATCCACGTTCTGCTGCAGAATCTATCAGCCGCTCCGCGCTTACTCTCTGTGCTTCTTTTGTCTCTCTGTGTCTCTCTGTTCACCTGTTGTTATTGTGACTGTTGTGTTTGTGCTTGCGCGCGGAATTATGTAACACACGCTTAACATACTGCATCAGCCTCACACCGACTTATAATTTACCTTTCTTTTCCACATACATTTCTTTTTCATCACTTTTATAATGAGCTCCTGCTGTGCTAAACGGTGCGACGCTGGCCGTACGGTGGCCACCCGTCAAACCTTCATCTACTGCTGGTTGTGTACTAATACGGCACACGCTACCTGTGCGGGTCTTGGTCACTACGGTGGTCGCATTGTTGATGTGGTCAAGACTCGCTGCGGTCTCAACTGGACCTGTTTTGATTGCAGGCCACTTGAGGCCGACATGCGAATCTTTATGAGACAAACTCATAATGAATTCGCTCCACTCCGAATTTCAGCGATTACAGGATAAGTTTCTCTCAACGGAGACTCATTTTAAAAACTTAAAAATGATAAATGAGTCTCCTAAGAGAAGAAAGGTTACTCGTACTTCGCCGTGTTCTAAAACCCTTAATTCTCTTGCAGTCAACGATATGCCCGCTACGCCAATAACCTCGCCAGCCATGATCGACTCTGGTGCTAAGGAAACCGACGGCAATAACGATCCTGCTTCGATGAGGATGGCTGCACTCGGCCCCTCTCCTGCAGCCTCTCTGGTGCCAACTGTCCAACTGGAAGTTAATGACGATCATGTCGCTGGTGCTCCATCGCCCTCAATTGATGCCGACGACACCGTTGATAGAATGGAAGTTGAAGCCCCTTCAACTTCTGCTTCCATCGCCATCTCCTCGGACCTTTCTGCTCTAGCTGAACTCGCCCCTCGGGTAGTTCCCACTTCCGCCTTACCTATTATACATGTGACCCCTTCAACTTCTGCTTCCATCGCCATCTCCTCGGACCTTTCTGCTCTATCTGAACTCGCCCCTCGGGTTGTTCCCACTACCGCCTTACCTATTAAACATGTGACCGCTCCACCTATTCTTCTTGCTCGTGCTCCTCAGAAATCTATTTTTGTGTCCCGACTCTTAGACTCGACTACGGATGTTCTCGTTAGGGACTACATCTATTTAAACTCAATATTGATGATTCCTCTGGCCTAGAAGTCACCAAATTTAACTTTAAAGAAAAACGTAGAATCGCTTCATTTAAAATTCTAGTACCGGATGAACACGTAAATAGTTTACTTGATCCCTCCTTCTGGCCGAATCATACGATTTGTCACCTGTTTTCTAAGCGTACCCCTGAACCTAGAGCTGGTATAATTCCTACTCCTCTTCCGTCTGCTTCAAAAAACTGAATTCTCCCCCTCCACTAAAGATCTCATATCAGAATGTACGTGGCCTGTGCAGTAAGCTCAGCAAACTATATTCTAATAGTGCAACTTTTGATTCTGATATTATCGCTTTTACTGAAACCTGGCTCAATTCCTCAATTTCGGATTCAGAGATTTTTATAGACAAGTATAACATATATAGACTTGACCGTCCATCTCGGGGTGGTGGAGTTCTGATAGCCGTTCGCTCTGACTTAATTTCTTAACTCCTTTCCATTGAAGAGTGTAACAATTTAGAAATAGCCATAGTTAAAATTCGTCTGCGCTCTTTTTATTTATTCATTTCTTGTTCATTCATCACACCGTCTGCTGACATATTCGCAACCTATATGCTTCACACTGCTCATCTTCAGACCCTCTCGTCCCAACTTAATGATTCCGATCGCCTTATTGTTATGGGGGATTTTAATCTCCCACACATTACGTGGACTCCTTCTGTTGACTCTAACCCCATGCTCCCATCCATGCAGCATGATTTTATTGACTCCTTGTCCTATACTTCGCTGGGTCAGGTTAATGGCATTTGTAATAACATTGGCAGGATCTTAGAGCTCGTCTTCACCTCCGATTCGTCGATGACTCTGGTTAGTAGAGCATCACCTCTATCCTTCCCTGAAGACCTTTATCATCCCACACTCGATATTGAACTTCACGTGCCTTCTTCTGGGCCCATCAAATCGTTCCCTAAGCCCTCGCCTATCTATTGCTTTAAAAAGGCCGATTTTCCCTCTCTGAATATAGCTCTGTCCCAGATCGATTGGTCATTCCTCGACGACTACCGCGAAATAGAGCCTGCCACTAAGGCATTCTATACCACCATTTTTTCCATCTTTTCTACTTATGTCCCTTTAGTCACCCCCTTGAAAAATCCTTCTGACCCCATTTGATTCACCCCGAGGGTAATCAACCTGAGGAATTTTAAATCCCGCATGTATAAAAAATTTAAAAAATCCGGGTCTCAATCGGACTTTTCTAAATACTTAATTGCTAAATCTAAATTTTCCCTATGTAATACGTTATGCTATAACATCCTAAACAATTTTTCAGGTTTGTTAACTCTAAACGTAACTCCACTCAATTTCCTTCATCTCTACACTTAAATGGTAGTTTTGGCGACAATGATTGTGACATTGCGGATCTATTCGCTTCCTTTTTTCAACGTTGCTACTCTGTCCCCTCAATGAACCTTCCCTCTATTCTGGCCTCCACATCCGACCATCGTACCAGGTACTCTTATCCTTTTCCGCTAAAGAGCTCAAATTGTATCTATTCCCCCTTCATCGAATATAACTGCCTGCTAACCAATTTAAAATCGAGTAAGTTCTCGTTCTCCACTGGCCCGGATTTGGTCCCCAGTGCCGTTTTTAAACTTTGTGCTGATTCTCTTTGCGTGCCCCTTCTAAAACTTTTCACCTTGTTGCTAGAGTTAAGCGATTTTCCAATCATCTGGAAGGAGTCCTACATAATCCCTGTCCACAAAAAGGGCTCGAAATCAGATGTTTCTAATTATCGGTGTATATCTAATTTATCTGCCATTCCTAAACTTTTTGAAAAAATCATTACTTCTCAGCTGCAGCACTTTTGTAGTTCCCTGTTCTCGGAATCCCAGCTTGGATTTGTAAAACGTCGCTCAGTTACGTCTAACCTCTTGGAATTCTCCTCCTTCGTAACTACTGGATTTGCTAATCAGTGCCAAACTGATGTAGTTTACACTGATTTTAGTAAAGCCTTTGACTCTGTTAACCACAATCTCCTTATCCATAAACTATCTCTCCTTGGGTTTCCGACTAATCTCCTCCTCTGGACCAATTCTTACCTTTGTAATCGTTCTCAGCATGTCCGCTTCAACTCCTCTTTCTCTAAACCAGTTCTTGTTACATCGGGTGTACCTCAAGGTAGCCATCTGGGCCCCCTGTTATTTAATTTGTTCATTAATGATCTTCCTCTAGTATTATCTCACTCCCGTGTCCTTATGTACGCTGACGATGTTAAAGTATATTTTTCCTATAAAGACCCTGCGTCCCCGTTATCTCTGCAATCGGATCTTGACGCTCTTAATAACTGGTGCCTCATTAACGTTCTTCCACTGAACATTTCTAAATGTAATGTCATGACTTTTCACCGCATCAAGCCATACCTATTTGACTACTCCATTAATAGTTGTATCCTAGAACGCCAGTTCAAAGTTAGTGACCTAGGCATCATCTTTGTTCCTAATCTTTCTTTTAATTGTCATATCTCCTCCATCTCGAATAAAGCCAAAGGAGTTCTTGGCTTTGTTAAAAGATGGCCTAAGGAATTTACTGACCCTCACACCACTAAAGTCTAATACGTTTCTCTGGTCAGGCCTATCTTGGAATATGGTTCCTGTGTCTGGTCACCACATTACCAAAAATTTCAAGATATGCTTGAATCCGTGCAGAAACAATTCCTCATCTTTGCACTCCGTGCACTTAATTGGGACCCTGTGTTACATCTCCCTCCCTACGAAAGCAGGCTGCGCCTCATTAACCTCCAATCTCTGAAGTCCCGTAGGATCTGTCATGGAGTTCTTTTTCTCCACAAGCTTCTCTCCGGTTAGGTGGAATCATCGGCCCTTATAAGTCTTATTAGTTTTGCTGTCCCGTCCCGCCCGACTAGGCATTACTTTCCTCTCCACCTTCAACTCTGCCTTTCTAACTACTCAGATCAGGAGTCTTTCCGTAGCCTTTGCCGAAATTATAACAAATTTTTTTATCTGTTCTCCTTTGATTCTAGTACTAACACTGTCAAAACTATCCTAATAAATAACATACTGTAATAACTTCAAATTATATTTTAAGTTTATCATGTATCTTGCCTAAGTCTAGTAATTTTCATTTAATATTTCCCCCTACAGTTTAACTGCACATTGTTAAACTTTAAACAATAAACAATAACGCAAAGATCACCACCATCTACCCCGGATCTAGCGCTTCAATCGGAAGCTATTTCTGCAGTTCACGATTCTGTTAGCAGCTCTCCTTCACCTGCGTCTACCTCTCTTGCGGCCCAAGGTCTTCACTCTGATGTTGTACTTCTGGCTACAGCCGTGGTTCTCGTTAAGAATCGATCTAGCGTTTTAGTTCCTTGTCGTGCCATACTAGATTCAGGCTCACAACTTCACCTCGTCACATCCAGGTTCGCCCAGCAGCTCCAGCTTAGGAGAACTCAATTGTCTGCACTTGTCTCTGGCCTCGGCGATACCAGCATGTCCACTGAGGGATCCACCGTCAGCATTTGCATGCTTTTTTGCACATCTAGCTACAAAATGACTCTTACTGCTCTCATTGCCCCTACAATCACCGATTGCCAACCAAGTCTGGCAGTCAATGTATCCGACTGGAGTATTCCCTCGAATATTCAGCTTGCCGATCCTGCCTTTTTCAACCCTCAGCGAGTGGATCTCCTCATTGGTGCAAGCATTTTTTACGATCTCCTCTGCGTAGGGCAAATCAAACATACTGAGGGCCTGCCTCTTCTGCAGAAGACCCGGCTCGGTTGGATCGTATCTGGCGGTGGACAAAGGGTAGCAGGCTGGGCGCTCTTAGGAATTCACAATTCTCCGGAGCCGGAATCTAACATGGATTCAAGGTTGGATAAAACACTTCGTATGTTATGGGAAGTCAAAAATTGTGTGGAAGCAAGAGTGAATACCACGGAAGAATTAGATTGCGAAGCGCACTTCGTAAGCCACTTTTCACGGTTGCCATCGGGGGAGTAGTATTTTAATTGGTTTTCGCACACATCCAGTGGCTCTCACTGGGGACATTTGTAAGATCTATCGCTGCGTACAAGTGTCTCCACCTGAAAATTACTATCAGTGCATCCAATGGCGAGACTCCGTTCAGTCCGAGGTTCAAGTCTACACATTAAACACCGTCACATATGGTACTAGCGCTGCATCATTCTTGGCAGTCCGCGCAATGCACCAGCTGGCCATCGGCGAGGGTGATCTCATTTCTGGCGGTAGCTCAGTCGCAGAGGTCATGGACAAGATGCGCCAAACTTCAGATTTACTGTCTCGCGGTAATTTCAAGCTCAGGAAATGGTGCTCTAGCCACCAGGAAGTACTTGAGGGAACCCATGAAGATGACATAGAGAAGTTCTTAAGGTTCAATGATGGAAGCGACATAACCAAGAAGCTTGGCTTATGCACAACATAAAGGAATCTGGAATCCTTACAGGTTAGTTTTACTGCTGGTCGGGTTCATCAACAGCATTATCTTGGAAAAGGGATGAGCCAGCCAAGTTTCAAGCTTTCGTGGCAAATCGAGTGACATCAATTCAGGAGTTGACGGCAACCATGGAATGGCGCTATGTTCCCACCGCTTTAAATCCTGCTGACATCCTCTCTAGAGGCTCACTTCCCAACCACTTTATCCAGTCAGAGCTGTGGTTTCATGGTCCATCGTTTTTGGTAAACTCCAAGGTAGGCTCCCTGTTCCTGAAACACCGACTTTAGAGCTCCGCAAGCGAGCATTGTTGATCGCGTCTCCACATACCGATCTCACCTCAGGATGCAAATTTGCAAACACATTTTTTGGCATGCAGCGCACCTTCGCCTACATGCATAAATTTGCACATCGTCTTCGGCACTCTGGACTCACCGTTTCCGATATCCGGCAAGGAACACACCTCCTAATTCGACACATTCAGCTGGCAACCTTGTGGATGGACATAAAGGAGATTCAACGCAACGGTCAGGTCACGAAATCCAGTTCCATCAGCTCGCTCTCTCCGTTCATCGATCAGTCTGGATTACTTAGAGTTGGAGGGCGCCTTGGAAACTCATCGCTAGGATTGGATGCTCAGCACCCGCTTATTGTGCCTAGGGACATCCCATAACCTGTGCTCTGATAAGATATTATCACGAGAGGAACCTTCATGCCGGACCTCGCGCCCTGCTTGCCAAAATTCGGCAGGAATATTGGCCAATTGGAGGAATTAAGGCAGTGTCAAAGGAAGTCAGCAAGTGTGTGAGATGCTTCAGGACTAAGCCGCGCATGGATCAGCACATCATGGGAGACCTGCCTAAAGAGAGTTTGGAAGGATCTCGACCCTTTGAAGTCACTGGAGTGGATTATTGTGGGCCCATCTTCTACCGATCAGAAATCCGCACGAGGCCTCCGATCAAGTGCTACATCAGTGTATTCATTTGCTTCACTTCCAAGGCAATACACATGGAGCTCGTAAAGGACCTGACCACCACTTCATTTCTAGGCGCATTAAAGCGTTTCACTGCCACACGAGGAAGGCCAAGTCAAATTTGGTCTGACAATGCGACAAACTTCGTTCGCGACAAGAACGAGCTGCTGGAGCTAAAGAAGCTTGAGCGACTCGCATATTAAGGAGGTCCATGAATCCTTCTTGGCTGACTGGCTGGCGTTTTATCCCACCACGCTCTCCGCACTTTGGCGGATTGTGGGGAGCGGCCGTGAAGACTGCAAAATATCACCTGTACCGCTCAGTTGGGCCCTCTGTGCTTGGCTTCGACGAGCTGCGTACTCTGATCTGCCAGATCACTGCAATTGTTAATTCTCGCCCTTTGCTCTCGCTTTCAGAAAATCCTGATGACTTAGATGTTTTGACCACTGCTCATCTGCTGCTAGGTGGCCCACAGGAGACAATCCTCGAGCCTGACCTAACTAAGCTCAACTACAATCGTCTGGATAGTTGGCAGCGGGTCACTCAACTGCAGCAAATCTTCTGGAGCCGTTGGCGCGAAGAGCGGTCGAAGTGGCGGACTCCCACGCAAAACCTCTGCGTGAATGATGTTGTTCTAGTGAAGAACGAAAATCTTCCTCCTATGCGTTGGCCACTGGCTAGAGTTGTCGATGTCGTCCAGGGCAAGGATGGCGTGTGCCGCTTAGCGGACTTGAAGACCGCATCAGGAACCATCAGGAGGGCCGTTACACGGCTATGTCTACTGCCCCTTAGGGAGTCTATTGAAAAGCTGGCTTCCAACGGGGGGAGTATGTTCGGGCCAGCAGCATAATCGTAATTAAAACCCACTGTATTTAACATTAATACCACAACATATGTAAACGATATATAAGCGACTATGAGACAACACGTGGCAAGCAGTACCACGATGTCGAATAAACCGGCAAACATGGCCGACTATAGACAGAAAGCGCGCCTCTGAGCTATGCAGGCTCGGCAGAAGAAGGTGTAGCGCAGTTATACGCTCCCTTACGGGACACTGGCTAATACGCACCCACGCAAACAGGCTGGGCGCCCCATATAACGTTTTTTGCCGAAGCTGCAGAGATGAGGAAGAAGAAGAGACGGTGGAACACCTGTTCTTCTCTTGTCCAGCTCTCAGCAGAAGAAGGCTACAACACATGGGCTCGCTCTTCATAGCAGACATTTCAGAAATAGCAGAAAAAATAGCAAATTGCTGAGCCATCTCGTGAAGAGATTTGCGGCAGTCTGCCACGGTGGCCGAGTTCGAGGAAATCTTATTTAGCGATTTGATCGCGGCTTGGCTATCACTGTATATGTTTACATTGGTTACCATGATGGTAACTTCCTGAAGGCAATTCAGTGCTTCCCTGATTGCAATGACCTCCGCCTGGAAGACGCTACAGTGATCTGGGAGCCTGAAGCAGTGCCGTATGTTTAGCTGTTCGGAGTAGGTTCCTCCTCCGACCTTGTTATCCAGCTTCGATCCATCTGTGAAGATGTTTATGGCCCTTTGTGGACCTGGAGATCCCTCGAGCCATTCGTCTCTGTTGGGGATGATTATATTGAAAGGGGTGTCTGTATGTTGGGACGCGGTAGTCCGTTTTTAATACCCGGTACTCGAAGAGTATCGGGGTATATTAGATTTGTGGTGATAACGGTTGTTGTGTAAAACCCAAAAGGAAGCGTTTTCGACCCCATAAATCATATATATACTTAATCAGCATTAATAACCGAGTCGATAAAGCTATGTCTGTCTGTCCGTCCGTCCGTCTCCATTAGCGCCTATAGCTCAGAGACTATAAAAGCTAGAGGAACCAAATTTTGTATCCAGACTCCTGTCCTATCACACTGTTACAAGTGTATTTGAAAATTTCGCCCCACCCCCTTTCGCCCACACAAAGGACGAAAATCTGTGGCATGCACAATTTTGAAAATACGATACAATGATCATATCTATCAGAGTGTTGAATCTGGATCAGATCGGATCGCTCTCTCCTACACACAGGGGTGGGCGCTATGCCTGATCGAATTTTTTTACGCCTAGATCTCAGAGACTATAAGAGCTAGATCAACCAAACTTTCTATCCAAGCTCCTGTTATATCAAACCGAGACGAGTTTGTTTCAAAATTTGGCCACGCCCCCTTCCGCCCCCACAAAGGACGAAAATCTACAATTTTGAAGATACGGGAAAACCAAAAACGCAGAATCATATCTATCAGAGTGTTGAATCTGGATCAGATCGGATCATTAGTATAGCCAGAAGGAACAAATGAAATTTTAGTGGCCTTCCAAGCGCAGACTCGTTCTCTCTCTCTCTCGCACACAGCCGTGTAGGTATATGTAGGACATATATACATACGTTTTTTACATCTGTCTTCTCTACATGTCTTCATCTACATATACATCCTTACATATATACGGTTGAGTCCAAGGAATGAGTAAGCGCTTGGAGGGCGTTGCGCAGCCACTGAAATATCAATTTGGCAAACTGGCAAAATTTTTAAATACACTTGGCCCTCGCTTAACACATACTCTTTTAGAACGAACTTGGTCTTACACGGTTACAAATTTGCTCCCTTTCCCCTTTTAACACGCTGAAAAACTCGTTCTTACACGATTGCGAAATATCATTATAATTCTTCTTTGTCAATTAATGCGAGAGATCTTTTTTGTATGCATCAATACGTATTTGAACCTCTAGAAAAAGGAGAACACCACATTTGAAAAATAAAGAACCTTTTAAACTGCCACAGTCTAAATTTTGCCTCGCTTAACACGATTTCGCTTTCATATTTGGACGTTGATATGCAATGACTGCACCATCAAGTGGCCCATGGGAAACGAGCCGAATGCTGTTACGCGCGAATCCCAGGCCGGAACGCAGCTCTCCTCCCACCCAACCGATCGAGGGGTGCTGCCGCATGACGCGCGACTCGTTAACCGAACAATCACGATCATGCAGGAAAGATAAATGTTAGACTAGTATTCGAGGAAAATTAGAACTAATCTTACTAAAGGAGTTAATCATGCATTAAAACTATCGTACACAACAACTACAATTACTAACTACGAGAAAGGTATGTGAGTATTAGTAATTTAAGAAGAGGAAGGGAATAAGTTGTAGATATGATATGGTAGAGGGAATTATAATCCGAGCATAAAACTCTAAAAGGTTTATGCAAGGATTAATTCGATCTACAAATCGGAAGGAACAGCGGTATATAGTTTCTAGTGTTTCTAACAGGAATAGTGAACTTTATGCTATCTACGTCACCCTTTATCAAATTGTACACAAAAATCACACCAAGCATTTTTCTACGGTTAACTAAGGATGGATGGTCTATTCAAAGCAGTCTATTAGAGCAAGACGGCAGTCTCACACTTGCATCCCAGTGTAAGCCGCGCAGAGCGAAAATTAAAAAGTTTTTCTGAACTGATCCTATACGGTCCTGGTGTTCTTTGTACTGAGGGCATCATACACAAGAACCATATTCTAAAATCGGACGAACAAGCGATATATAGAGAGTCTTTGTTATATAGGGGTCCTCAAATTCCTTTGACCACCTCTTTATAAGCCCAAGCACTCCCATGGCCCTATTTACCATGGTAGAAATGTGTTCAGAAAACTTGAACTTGGGATCTCAAAGAACACCAATATCATCAGCAAACCAAAACCATCCTTGTAGTGGACACACAGCTTAACATCATCCGCATACATAAGTACTCGAGAGTATGTTAATACCGAAGGCAGGGCGTTAATGAAGAGTGTAAAGAGTAAGGGGCCTAGATGGCTGCCCTGTGGTACGCCCGAAGTAACCATAACTGGTGAAGACAGGGAGTTTTTGAAGTGGACTCTTTGGGACCTGGAACAAAGTTAGATATAAATCCATCTCAAGAGATTGGGTGGAACCCCTAAAAGGTCAAGTTTTTGCGCTTAACCCCCGTGTTAAGCGAGATCCAGGTGTACACTTATATCGAATTGATTTCACAGGAGCTTTAATAGAAAGCTCTAGCTCTTATAGTCTCTGAGATCTAGGCGCTCTTCTGGACGAACGGACAAAGCAGACGTGGTCTTTTGTGAAAGAGAGGGAACGCTTCCTTTCAAAATGGATGTCTTCATTGTGGCTATAATAATGATGCGATGATCCATGATAATGCCTTTTTGCCTCTCGTATCTTAAAAATTGGGAATTCCCCAAATTTTCGTCCTTTGTGGTGGCAGAAGGGGGGGCGTGGCAAAAATTTTAAATTGTAATTTTGTTGCCTAGTGGTATCACCGGATCAGATCCCATCCATTCAAAACGACGACTGCCAGTTGTGAAAACAGGACGAAAAGAAGAACGCCCATCAAATGGCATCCGAAGGAACGTCGGAAGAAAAACAGCAACAAGCAGCCGGAGTACGCTGGCCAATGGCAGTGTATAGTGCGTCTTCCGCTGGCTATTGATTGGGAGGCTATGCTATCTCTTTCAGAGCTTTTCCTCACTTCACCGCCTAGGCTTGAAGACAATTAAAAATAAAGACGTGGAATATTTTATTCGATCTCAGAATTTTTAATTTTCAACAGAAGTCCTAACCTTTAATTTCGTCTTATATAAAAATGTACTGCGTATGTGTATTAACTACATACAAAAGTAGTAAAAACCATAATAATTAGATATTGTCAGTAGGTTTGGAAGTTCCAAATAACTATCTTGAAAAAGAGTATTAAAAAGCTAAGAGAAAAACAAATGTATTGCTAAAGATAATCCAACCAACCAGTCTTTACCAGTTTTAGCATCGTCTGTATCGATATAATTAGGCAATATTTTTTTGAGTGTAATTCCTTTACAATTTTTGAGTTGTAATCTAAAATGTCTACCGCTGTTTTAGATGATTTAGCTTTTATGTGAATGATCGATCTGTAAGAGCAGTATCAAATATTGTGGACAGTAAAAGCTACCCAGCCTTTTTTGGTTTTAAATCTTTAATACATTTGTTGATCGATATTCTTTAATGAGTACAATTATACTTTCACATATATGTTTATATATATTACTAAGTTTATATACATATAGTATTATTTAAACCATTGACTAGTCTGACAGTCATCATTTTACGTTAGTGCTGGAGGGGTGTGTCCTGTCCCACGGCTTCCAGACTCTTTTCCGTCTCTACTCCTTGAACTAGACCCACTCTCATCGTGGGTTTCACTATTGTTTCGATGAGCTATGACCGTATTTTTCGATTTAATGGACTCGGAGGTGTGTTTTCCATGTCGTCCATTGGTTTTTCCTACTGGTTCTGTTAGATTATCTTCCTCATCGGAGCATTCCACGCTGGATATTGATGAATTTGCCTTTAAAGTGTTGAATAATGGTGTAATATTAATAATTTGAGTAAGTGTACGGTGCACCTAAATGAATAGAGCCCTGAATGAATTCACAGTATTCGTAAAAGCACAGCTATACTCATGCCTCTTTAATGCTTTCGATCATTACGAATCCGATTCGAATGATCCCCCAGAACCACTGACAAATCAGCAAGTGTCGTTCGCATGTCTCTGAAATGACTTTAAACATATTACAGCGTTCGTGTGCCTTCGGCTATGCAAATTCCGTTTTTGAATACACTGAAGAAATGTTAACGAATATTTGTGTTTATTTGGAGCAAACCACAATCTTGCTATATTTAAAATTCATCTCTTTCAGTGTGAAGCCCAGTACTCAGATCGTCGAAAATGTTCACCATCTAAGAGTGATATATTTTTATTGCGGCAGAATGTGACCAGGTGTACATTCTCTACGGATACACTGATTTTTGTTTTTATTTGAGCATGGTAGTCAGTAAACCGATAAGAAATTTCTTCTAGCAAAATGTTTTTGCTTCCGGCTGTACGCAGACCAGCACTCAAATCAAAAAAATTAAATACCGATCAATACTACAGAAGTATCCAATGGTGTTTGACGGTATTTTGTTAGACACGGCCTATTCAAAATTGAGAAATTGTATAAATTTATATGTAGATAAAAGCATTGTCATTGCATTAGTTTCCCTCAAAAATTGTAACTTTCAAAAAGCAAAAGTTTGAGATAATCGGAGTACTAGGCATTTAAGTTAGAGGGAACCCGATTTATACTGGATGCTATATGCCTTGATGCTATATTCTGGGCACGAGCGGATTACAGAAATATTTGATCCTTTGTCGATGGAACGGCATGCAGGCACAACAACAAAAAAATACAAAGACGCAGAATTGGCGTACTTTTCAGTCAGGTAATTTTCTAGCAACAAATACACAGTCATTAGCGATGCGCAAAAGGCGGTCTACTCGCTCAATCGAATGGTTCAAAACGTAATGCCCAGCTGTCATCAGAAAGCTCTACGTCAGCTAAATCTGTACCTCGGGTAGAATCCGCCCTACCTATCAGTACTGTGACCCCTCCATTTACTCTTACAGCTATTGCCCCTTTAAAATCAATATTTCTCTCGATTTATGGCATTGGCTCGGATTTTCTTTTTCCAGCTTACCATTAATAGCTCCTCTGGCCTTTTAGTTACTAAATTTAACGTAAGCTAAAACGTAGTATTTCATCCTTCAAAATTCTAGTCGCGGAGAAATATGTCAAGAGTGTTCTAGACCCTTCATTATAGCCTGTATATATGATTTCACAAATTTTTACTAATCGCCCAAACCCTGAACCTCAAGTGGGTATCCTCCGAAAACTATCTCCAAGCGCTTTGCCTTCTATCTCAAAAAAATAATAAAGATAAAGATAATAAGCCATATAAAGCGCATCTTTTGAGGCTGATATATTTCCTTACCTCTTCAATTTCTGACTCTGTAATTCTCATTTATAAATCAGATCGTCCATCTCGTGATGGCGGTGTCCACGTTGCGGTTCGCTCTGATCTATCATGCGAACTCTTTTCCGTTGAAACGCAAGACTACATTGATATAATAGCCGTTCAAATTCGCCTGAGTGCAATAAGCCTATTTATATCTTGCTCGTACATCCCACCGTCCTCAGAATTTTTCACCTATGTCTACCCTATCTTCAGTCTGTTTTATCTCAATTAAATGATTCGAATCGACTCATTGTCTTAGGCGATTTTAATTTGCCGAATATTTCTCGTTCTGAAGACTCTAACCTGATCTTCCCATCCATCTAGCATGACTTCGTCGATTCTCTATCCGATTTATCATTGGGTTAAGTTAATGCCCCATGGGTTGGCTTCAAGACCAAGTTTTCACCACAGCTGCATCGAGTACTTTGGTCTGTAGAGGATCACTTTATCCTTCCCTCAAGATCTTTACCACCCCACACTTGAAATCCATGTTTAGCTGACTTCCTCTAATATAATCTAATAATGAGGGGGAACGTTGTGAGCCGCGTCTACCGCCGCGGCTCTACTTTATACCCGGTACTCAGTCAGTATATATGTATGTGAGCTTGTAATAAATTGCGTTATTACATGTTCGCAAAAATGAGGAATTTAGTTTTAGCCAAAAAAAAAAAAAAATTAAGTCAACCTTTTCGGAGATTTTTATATATTAGATGTTTCCATTTTTGTTTACATACGTGTTTAACATCTACATGTCTAAATCTACTTCCTACATATACATACACGGCTGTGTGTGAGAGAGAGAGAATGAGTCTGCGCTTGGAAGGCCACTGAAATTTTATTTGTTCCTTCTGACTATATTTATGATCCGATCTGATCCAGATTCAATTTGTGATAGATATGGTCATTTTCTATGATTCTGTGTTTTTGGTTTTCCCGTATCTTCAAAATTGTAGAGTTTCGTCTTTTGTGGGGGCGGAAGTGGGCGTGGCAAAATTTTGAAATACACTTGTACTGAAGTGATATCACAGGAGCATGGATAGAGAGTTTGGTTGCTCTAGCTCTTATAGTCTCTGAGATCTAGGCGCTCATCTGGACGAATGGGCACAGCACCCAACCCGGTGTGTGAGAGAGAGCGAGAGGGAACGATGCATTTCGAAATGGTTTTCTTCATTGTGGCTATATTTTTGATTCGATCTGATCCAGATTCAACATTCTGATAGATATTGTCATTCTCTACGATTCTGCGTTTTTCTCGTGTCTTTAAAACTGTGCATGCCACAGATTTTCGTCCTTGGAGTGGGCGGAAGGGGGCGGGGCGAAATTTTGAAATACACTTGTAACAGTGTGATAGGACAGGAGTCTGGATACAAAATTGTGTTCCTCTAGCTTTTATAGTCTCTGAGCTATAGGCGCTAATGAAGACGGACGGACGGACAGACGGCCAGACGGACGGACAGACAGACATAGCTACAGTGATGGAAAAAATAATAGAAACGACATATTTTTTTCGTATTTTTCAAAATTTTGTTCAGTGAAATTTTTTTTTTTCAAATTTAATAATTTTACTTGAAAGTCTATACAGTAACGCATAAAAATATAACAAAATAATAATTTTCAAAAAAACCTAAACTAACAAAAATGAATTAAATTAATTTTTGAATTTTTTAGTCCTGGAAAAAATAATAGAAACGGGAGACTTGAGGCTAAGAAAAACAAATGTTTAGCTTCAAAGGCTAGTAGATTTACTTTTAACTTTAATATTTGGTTATGGCCCAAATTGATGGATCAATGGAGTACCATTCGGATTGAACTTTTTGCCACAAATCATTTTAATTTTTGAACTTATAGCCTCCAATCCTATTCTTTAATATCCCCCAAAACTGCCCTATAGGATTTAGGTCTGGTGGCTGTGCAGGCCATTTCATCAGTGGAACTATGTTGCTCAATAACCATTTCGAGGTCAGCATTTGGGAGTGTTTCGGGTCATTATCCTAGGGGAAATTCCACTTTTATTGCATTTTCTATTCAGCATTATACTATCCAGTATATTTACGTAGAGGAAGGCACACATTTTTTCCTTTATCCAATATATTCGACCAACACCCGAATAAGAAACGCATACCCACCGCACGATGTTTCTACCACCATGCCTAACCGTTTTAATAGAGTAGAGTGGTGGGAAGCGATCTTTAAGTGCCTAATATGTGGTTTACCAACAAATCCAAACAAATTGATCTTAGTTTCATTCGACTACAACAAATATTTGCAATTTGGACAGCAAAAATGCACCTTCGCAAAATTTACCCGGTTTCTGAAATTTTTTTTTTAAGGTATGATACGTTTTGAGCTATGTGGTCTTTTTAATCGACACCAATCCGACTATATATTATAGTACGGCTATTGACTGATGCATTTGGATCATTTCTCAGAACTTCCCATGACAGAAAAGGATTTTCTTTTTATTTTATAACAAGGAGGGTGTCGAATTTCTTTGATAATGCGCTCGTTTTTTCGCGTGTATTTGGGTTTTTTTTTGTAGTGAATAGCCGTAAAGCCATTTTTTTTAAAAGTTTAGAATTGTAGCTATGTCTTACTTAGTTGTGCTTTCATTCCGTAGACTTAGAATCTGTTTTCTATCAATTGCCGTACAATGTACGTCTCGACCCATTCTGAAACGAATAACAACAACAACCGAAACGGGATCCGTAAGAAAATGTATTCTTTATCTTCTTTTATCTTTATTTTATGGAATGTAACCTGTAATACACGATTTCAACCGATTTAAAACAAGATAGGAACAAAAGTTAAATGCGTTTCTATTATTTTTTCCAGGCCTAAAAAATTCAAAAATTAATTTAATGAATTTTTGTTAGTTTAGGTTTTTTTGAAAATTACTATTTTGTTATATTTTTATGCGTTACTGTATAGACTTTCAAGTAAAATTATTAAATTTGAAAAAAAAAAATTTCACTGAACAAAATTTTGAAAAATACGAAAAAAATATGTCGTTTCTATTATTTTTTCCATCACTGTATATCGACTCGGCTGTTGATGCTGATCAAGAATATATATACTTTATGGGGTCGGAAACGTTTCCTTCTGGGTGTTACACACATACATTTTTTCAACAAATCTAATATACCCCTTTACTCTTCGAGTACCGGGTATAAGAAGCCCTCGGCTATCTTTTGCTTAAAAAAAAAAGATTTTATTACTTTCTCAGATCGATTGGTCATTCTTCGATGATTTTCGGGATATTGAGCCTTCCAAACATGAGTTCTATGGTATTCTTCTATACATTTTTAATATTTATGTCCCTCAAGCTTCCCCTTCGACAAACTTAAGTGGCACTAACTAATTCACACCGCTTTAAATAAACCTAAAGAATGTTAAATCCCGTTCATATAAGAAGATCAACATATCCGGTTCACAATCGGATTTCTCAAAGTATTTAATTGCAAGGTCTATAATTTTTTGTATGGAATTCTACATGCTATAATAACACTAGTCTACACGATATTATAGGTAGAGTATTGCTTAATTTTTTCACATAACTTAAGCTTCTTACATCTGGCTTTTTTTAGTTTTTTTTTTACAGTTCTAAAAAGCTGATAAATGCAGTTTATCGTCTGGAAGTTATTAGTCTTTCAAAGTCAAATTTGATCATATTTTCCCGTATTTTTTTCGGAAATTTTTACTTTGAAAACTCAGGACTCAAAAACGAAAAAAAAAAAAAAAATTTTTTAGTTTTATATACAGTCAGCACAAAATTTATTCGGACACCCTTGTTTTTCAACTTTATTCATTAATAACGTAAAAGAAACATAAGGTAAAATAAAATTAAATAATTCATATCGAAGATCAACATTCTTAACATATATTTTAGGCATAAAATTATGCTATTTCAGCTTAAACATTACATAAATTCTTCAATTAAATAAAAAAGGAACTTTTTTTCGCACAAACATTTTTCGTACACTTCATAAAATATTGAAAAACATCTTATTTTTTTAAGTTTTTAAGTCGTTTAATACTTGGTGGACCCTCCCTTAGCATCGATGACAGCTTTTAAACGTCGACCCATACTTTTCATTAAATTGTTTGTTTCATTAGCGCCTATTTTGTCCCATTCAGCTAGCAATGCCGTTTTCAAGGATACCTTTGATGAAATGCTGTGCTTCCTTATCCTTTTTTCAAGTATATCCCAAACATGCTCTATAGGATTCCAATTCGATGATTGAGGAGGTGTTTTTTATGATGTATGTTTAGGGTCATTATCTTGTTGAAACAAGAAAGCCTTGGGATCAAGCCCAAGTTTGGTCGCACTAGGAATCAAATTTTGGCTTAAAATATATTTATACATTTCCTTATTCATTTTATTCGTCTATAAAGACCATTTTACCGACTCCACCGGCAGCTACACACCCCCAAACCATTACATTTCCACCACCATGTTTAACGGTAGGGATCAAGTTTGTCTCGTTCAAGGCTTCATTTGCTTTCCTCCATACTTTAAAGGGGCCATCGTGTCCGAATATGTTAAATTTGGATTCGTCACTAAAAGTACTTTCTCCCAAAACGAATCTGGCTTGTTGACATTCAGTTTTGCGAACTCCAATCGCTTCTTTTTGTTGATGGCAGAAATATAAGGTTTTCGACGAGCAACTCTTCCATGTAAACCAGCCTTGAGAAGGTAGTTTCGAATGGTTTGGACACAAACTTTTTTTTTGTCGCTTCCTCTATATTCTTGCGAATTATTGTAGATGTTGTTCTAGGATTTAGCAAGACTGTAGACACAACTTTACGTTCTTCACGAGGTGTCAGTATCTTAGGCCTTCCAGCTTTCCCGTGATTTGCCGCTAATTCTCCTGTGTTTAAGTATTTTTTTATCACACTATAAATTGTGGAAGATGCTTTGTCAATGATTCTACCGATTTCACGAAAACTACGATTTTCCAAATGTAATTTTAGTATGGATTTTCGCAAATCTAGTGATATATCTTGACCTCGTCCCATTTTGTCCATTCGTAGCAAGAAACTCAGTGAAACTAACAAACAAAATAAAAAAAACGCACTCAGATGCCCGATCCGAAGTAATTCTAAGAAAATCGCAAAGAAGAATCGCCGATTACCGTTGTTTTCAGATGTAGAAGAGAATAAACGAAAATTGTACGAATAATTTTTGTGCCGCATTTTAGGTACTTTTTTCGCTTTCATTTGAATATTTTTGTTGGAAATAATAAAAGTTAAATTTTTTTGTTACTTATATCCTTAGAAAATAACTGTTTCCATGATGTGTTAAAAAAAAGTAGCTAAAATTGCGAAAGTTCCAAGATATAAGCAGTTAAACTGAATAGTACAGAGTGTCCGAATAAATGTTGTGCTGACTGTAGGTACATTAATTAGGCGTCGTTTACGGTATCGTTTGTAAGAATCGATGCATAAAGTTGCAGCCGTTTCACCAAACCTTGGCATGTGGATTTTAGCCTATAATTCCGTTAGTCAACATATAATCATTATTTTTCTTTAAAAAAAATACTCAAATCTGTGTTTTCAACGGTTAAATGACGTTTGGGATGGGACAGACCAAAATTCAGTACAGCTAGATGTAAGATGTTTAAGTTATGTGAAAAAATTTAAAAAAAAAAAAAACTAAAGCCTAGTACCACTAACCATCCAATATATAGATATGCCATTTCGTTCAAACGGCTGTCGCAAACGAAGTCTGAGAAATGCAGTACCAAGCGTTCGGCTCGGTACTGCAACTGTTGGGCTCATGACGCGGCGCTAGCAGTAGCCGACAGCAACGATGTAATTGCATTGGTGTATGTGTTATAATACACAAAAAGTTTTTAATTGTATGCATTGTCAGTTCTTGGGCTCTTGGGTTTTTGGTTTGTTTTATTTTGTTTTGCTTCAGCGTATTTGGATGTATGGGTGCACATATTTGCTCACGTCTATTGTTTAAGTATTGCTGCTGGTAGAACGAAATTTGTGTATCGTTTTTGTTTTGGTTCTTCAGCTTATGCTTATTGAACGGACATGCATGCCGCCCGCAACAAAATAATTGAAGAATGGGCTGGGTGGGTGGAGGTGCGGGACACTTGCGCGTGGGAAAAAAATTAATTATGTTATTTGTTTGATTTATTATTATTATATATGTACATTATTATACATTATTCTAAATTATTATAAATTTAATACAGATTATGCAAATGCCGTCGGCACTTGAATTTTTTTCTGCCGTATTTCTTTTGTTCTTCGCTTTTATGATAAATATGCTTATTTATAGTTACCCATACTAAGTACCTATATTAAATAGATAGTATACCTAATACATACATATATAAACATAAATGCATATTTACATATATTAAATCATATAGATGTTATCTTACATATACAAATTGTGATTTGAACTAAAAGTATGATATATTTAAATATATAGATACTACAATAAATAAATATGGATATACATATATATTTCTACATATATTCCAAATTACTTGTTTTCCTTTGGGAATGTGCTAAGAAAAAATATAATTGCGTGTCGCACCTTGAATACTCTAATAAACAATTATTCTAATATGAAGTCAATTAGGAAATATCTTATTAAGATATCTGCATATGTAAATGGGTACAGAAATATATCCGTGTTACAATTGTCTTGATGTTGGGTGGCAACTTGCCACTGGCAAGCTTCTTTTAAAAGTGTTAATACTCTAAAAGGGCGCGCAATTGTATATGTACACACACATGTATGCGTGTTTGATAGATAGACAATAAGCGCGCGCGAATCTTGTCAGAAAGGCAAGTGATAGAATTTTCTGTTGGTACGTTGATTTAATTTACAATTAATAACATTAGACGACAAAAAATTGACGTTATACTTATTTTTATTAATCTATGTGTCTTATTGTCTATCCTTCAAACACGCCGAGCCGAACGCTTGGTCCTGCATTTCTCAGACTTCGTTTGCGACAGCCGTTTGTATGAAATGGCATATCTATATATTGTATGGTTAGTGCTAGTACTCAGACCAGCAAAAGTTCCTCTGGCGGAATTTGCAATATAAAAATAATAGCGACCGAGTGTGACCAGGTGTGCATGCCCTACGGTTACACTGTGAACAAATAAAATCTGTTAAGAATTCAAATTTTGTATCAAAGCAAGCAGAAATGTTTTATTTGTGGGCGCTGTGGTGCTGGAGGACGACAATACACGGATAAAGAACCTCAATATTGGGTAAATCCGTTTTTGCGGAACAGAAATGCAGTGAAATATTTTGTATTCCCCATTTGTCCACTAAATTTCATCCCATAACGATTTCCAAGCTTTTTTGCACGTATCTTCTGGAATTCATACTTAAGAACATTCATTTACATTTTATAGTTATTTGAAATTGTACTCTGTATTCATCACTGCAGCCACAGACTCCCATGCGCCTCTTATTGCGTTTGCATGAAATTGCTTTTTATTCGCCAAATTACATAGCAAATGCCTCTGCTCGATTTCTTTTAATAATAATAAAATCTCCTCGTCGCTAAACATCCCAAACTCTTTATATTTTGCTTTTTGAACTCCATAGCATTGTGTTTACGTTTCGATTTCGATTGTAATCAAACACATATGCACGCACACCACTTCATTTATTTCACCGGCCAAATAAATTTGTCGTGCCTGGCGGAATAGCACAAAAACCATTAAATACTTTTACAGCATATATCGGCAATTAATTTGCTCGTGCTGAGTACCACCAAAATTATAACCCTAGAGGAATCATTGGGCTGGCAGAATATTTGTATCGATTTCATACGAATATCAACCCTGATTCCTTCCGATAGCATTTTTGGCTGGTCTGAGTACTAGGCTTAAACCATAAAAAAAGCATGATAATGATAGGGAAATTGCTGATCTATTCGCATCGTTTTTCCAACTATGCTACTCTGTTTCTTCCAATAACCAATTCCATCCCTCTATACTCAATTGATCTACCTACTTCCGTACCAATGGTTTATATCATATCCCCTTAAACAGTTATAATTGTATATTTATGGTGATGATGTTCTCCGTGAACTCAATTGGGAAAAAGAAGATTTCGGTAGTAATGGGGCAAGAAGAAGTAAAAAATGCGTTTATCGACCAGGGAACCGCTGCAAAAATCCCGTTGGTTGTACTAGACTCAAAAGGCTTTAAGGCGTTAACAGTGTAAATATTTAGTGGCGTGGATATGCCCACCGTAACATCGAGAAATGTTTATTTTAGTTGAGGAAAAGTACAACAAAATGAAATGCAAAATGGTCGAATGTTTCAACTGGCCAAAATGGTGCACTCGGTTGTGTGAGTGATCGTTTTCTGCTAATCCAAAATCAGACATCGAAACCAAAAATACAAGAAAATTAAAAAAAGTATTTATTAAAAAAGAACATTTGTACAGGGGTAGCTTTGTGGTCTCTTGACAAGAATATGCAAAAATATTGGCGAAAATTCGAACACAGAATACGTACATTTCTGTTGAGTTTTTCTAAATGATATAACAGCAGTCTGGATACAAAATTTGGTTGCTCCAGCTTTTATAGTCTCTGAGATCTAGGCGCTAATGAAGACGGACAGACAGACGGACAGACAGACAGACAGACAGACGTACGGACAGACAGACATAGCTATATCGACTCGGCTATTGATGCTAATTATCTATATATCTATTATACCCCTTTACTCTTCGAGTACCGGGTATAACAAGCACGCCTAAAAAAATCATAAAATTGTAAAATCCCCAAATCTATCAGAAAAAGTAATTTTTGCCAACAGCGAAAATGTCGTGTTGACTAGTGTTACCACGCGCGTACCACGAAGCGTCGAAGGAAAATTTAAATGGAGTTTGTTCCTGATGCAATACCTTAGTATTATATTTGTAGTCTTTGCTTTAACTCACCATTTCTCTGCGTGACTTGTATTCAAAAAATTTAATTTTTCGTTCCTCTCGCATACGTGTAAGCCGCATTAAAAGAGAATAATGTTGCTCTACACGATGTAAACATGTTCTACATATGGTTTTTGGCAACGGATCAGTCGGAGAAATCTAAGAAAAAAATATATTGATAGATGAATACACTATTAATTTATACATATGGACAACACGATTTCTCATTTGAAGGTAACAAAACATTGTGTTTGCCTTTTAAAGTTTTGTTTGTGGTTATAGAGATTTTGAAGTTATAGTTTATGCAAAAAAAAACCTAAGAGGTCCGAAAGTCCAGGCGTGCATTACACATGCTCAAGGGATGCTCGTACGATTTTGATGAACTTTGATATGTTTGTCTTGAGGATTATGATAGTTGATAGTCATTGGCTTCTATGCCTTGAGAACTGTTCGTGAAAATCGCATACTGTCGAACCACATTACTGTCGAATTTCCTATGTCATACCCCAATGGTTCGCACAAAGAGATATGATCGAAAGCAAAAAAAAATAGTGTCAATTGAACAGCCCAACTTGGTCAACCAATAAAACAGACTATGGCATGAACAAATATAGAATAAAAGTTCGAGGCAAGAAGTGTTATTGGCCGCTACTAACGAATTCGTTAGAAGCAGCCATGGTAAACGTATCGAAATTACACTGCTTACAGTGCGTTTCGATAAGGTTGATCATTTAATTGATAAACTCGAGAATCGTCATCTTGCGGTGGGAAAACGGAATATGGATGTTTGAAGTACCGGAAAATCTTACATCCCCGTACTTGCTTCCGGGACTATCACATTTGAGTTGAACCAGTTAGGGCGAAAAAGTCTAAGGCTCTATAAATAATCCTTTAAATATAATACAATAAATAATAATAAAACATAAAATTAACCTTTTCTTCATTCTGTTGACGAGTATTTTTACGGCAAAGGAAATTTTTCCATATAGGCCAATGGGTATTTAAATACCCATAACGGTCAGGTGTGTTGATATATTGTCGCTGTATTGGATAGAGAATAAATTGAGCTATCTAAAAAGACTGCACGCTTTAAGCTTCTCCCATTTTCCAATATTCGGCGGCACTTTTCCCGAGCGTTAGCTTTAACCAGTTTGGAGCTAAAATGCTATAAGTTTATTTTTGTAAAATAGAAACAAATAGTTTCATATCTGTTAGTTGCTGTATAGCAGGGACCGTAAAGATTATAATTTGTATACAAAAAATTAAGAAACAAGAATTATTTTTTAATTTTTTCAGAAAACTCATTTTATGATTATTATAAACCATTCGTCTAATAAATGCTTTAAATAATGAAAGCTTTCAAAAAAAATCGGGTTTTAAGATCATATACCATCAAATTACCATATTCAACAAATTTGTTTTTTTCATCAGGTATTTTAATCCTATTGTTTTTACTATTTTGCTTAGAAATTGGCATATTCCTAAAAATCTGCTTTTGGTCTGCACTGACCGAATATGCATTGAAGTGCTGCGATAATTGTTCTAGATATGCACGTAGCTAATTCACTCGCTTGGCTGGAATTCTAGCCAATTCTAGAATTAGTTATGGTTTTGTCAATAAATTCATGCATCCAATTTCGTTGCTGTTCCAAAATTTCTGCTGTTGAGTGATCAATGATCAACAGGTACATCAGCTCCAAAAACCCCTAAAACAGCTCCTGTATCTGTTCCTGTACTATACCTGTTCCAGCCCCTGTTCCAGCACCAGAAATAGCACTAGAAACAACAGAAACAGCAAATCACCCCACTTTTGAAAATTCGTTTGTTCTATCATATCCTCAATTCAATTGATCTACAACTCGCCCTCGGGTTAAGAGCTCGGGTTGGAGATTCGGGTTAGGGATAATAATTAATAGCGAACCTTTTCACACTTGCATCTTTGGACTTTTTACACCGCTCTTTAACAACTACCCCACCCACGTATTGAGTCTGAACTATCAGATACTATCAGATAATATACTACTTCATAGACATGTCACACTACTTGTCATACATTTAATACCACCAAATCTACTTTCCAACATCTGATATTGTTAGGGACATCCCTCCCTCTTCTGTCTAATGCTTTCATTTTGAAAGGTAAAAAGGTATCAAGTGGGAAATCCCTCCCTAGCTAGCTGGCGAGGTACCATGTCATCTACCTTCCAACATATATATATTTTCAACACGATAACCTGCTCACCAGATCATTCAATAAGCCTGCTCTCAGATTTACTCGACTAGAACAGCCAGAGCATTTAGCATTTCAAATCATTAGCATATTATTAGGCTGTTCCTAAAACATTAGTATGGGGAAAATAAAAGGTAGTATTAGTATTGGCTGTCCCCAAAACGAACTGGGGAATTTTTATTATCTGATCTGACCCACTTCATTCAATTAGCCAGTCACCAATACATTTCGGTTAACAACTGAATGACTAACGCGCAGGCGCAAATGCTCAAAACATTCCTCCAACAAGCAGAATAGCTGCAGCAGCAGGAGCATATCATTACTAAATTAAACGGTATCGTTTACACCCACACCACCTACAATTTTCATGTTTACTTACTCTCCCCTAAAAACCTAAGCAGCTAAACACCAACCACCCATGCGCAACCCTCACACAGCCCTCTCATACCTATTTCCACATATAGGCAATGCCTCCTAAACACCAGCAATCTCATACGCATGCGCAACTAACCATCGTCATGCATGAGCACCTGGGTTGTTTGAAGCGAAACTATGCTTATTCAGGAATTTGTATGAAAATATTTTTATTCAAATCGATCCTCCCCACATACAGATATTGTTAGTAAAATTAACAATATTCTTCTTTCTACTGATTTATTTTTGGCAGACACGATCACCTGCTGCTCATCAGTGCTCCTCCAATCAGATAGGACAACTAGAGCAGTAGAGCATATCAAATCATTAGGTTATGTTTAGGGTGTACCCATCAATATTAGTATGGGGAAAATGGTAAAAAATATATGGTAGCTACATTAGGCTGTCCAAAAAACGAGCGGGGAATTTCTATTATCTGACCTGACCCAATTTATACAATTAGCCAGTCATAAATATATTTCGCTTGACAACTCAAAGGCTTGTGCAAAAGTGCACGTACTCGTTGGCTGTGGAGATTGAAAATGCGTTGCATGTAATTTTTCTTGATCATCCTCATTAGATGAAAAATATTCACTGTTTCTTAAAGGAACATGAAAATCAATCATATATTAAATTTTGTTATGGGACTCATCTCAACAATATGTCCCTGGAACAAGGATAATACAAGAGAAGGACCAGACATGTGTAGCTGCCACTACGTTGCAAGGGACCGAGCAGAAGCTAATGAATTACATAATGAGTTACATAAAAGTTTAATTACAAAAACTAGAAAATAGAGAAACATACACATACTATGTTTATGCTATGAATTTCATGAATTCTAAAATGCGTGAAATTAAAGTAGCCCCTGTTTATTCAACGGAGACGAATACATGAAATCATGAACAACAGAGTTGCCAGGCATGTAATTTATATATATATTGGCAACAATTTTGATGTGAAATCTTCCTCCTTCACCAGCGCAAGAAGCTCAGTCAACTCGGCATCAGTCAAAAGGGATCTTTTTGATTCCACATACATTTTCTATTATTTTTCTTGTTTCGCCTACACTTATTTACTTCTTTCGCTCGGCGCTGCCACCTAATTTGTACACCATTTCATGAATTCAGGCTGAATTCATAGTTAACTTTCGTGTGTTAATGAATACAAGAAATTGTGTTTATGCACATACTTTTTTCCCATTGCATGAAACGATTCATGCTGATTGTTCGGGCCAGCAGCCAATTGATCCTAACAATACAATGCAATTTATTTCCATCGTAATTCAAACCCACTGCATTTAACATTAATACAACAACATATGTAAACGCTAACGTTCGGCAGCGCTGCTGCGCTCTCTCTGTATGCTAAGGGCTCTCCGCAGCCGCCGCTTCGGCTCTAGCATTGATCTGCCGACGTTGCGGAATTTAGTGCTATGCTAATCTCTCTGCGCATTGGTTACATATGATCTCGTGTACATTTATCTGGCTGGGCAAAGAGCAAGCAATCGGCTTCTGCTAGCCGCCTGTATAAATAAATATTAAACCTTTAAACAATCGTCCTCATTTTGTGTCTGGACATAAATAGGTGCCAAAAAAGCTTAGCATCTCAAACACTGATCATATCAGCAGAGTTGCCAGACGTGTAATTTGGCAACAATTTTGATGTGAAATCTTCCTCCTTCACCAGCGCAAGAAGCTCAGTCAACTCGGCATCAGTCAAAAGGGATCTTTTTCGTTCCACATACATTTTCTATTATTTTTCTTGTTTCGCCTACACTTATTTACTTCTTTCGCTCGGCGCTGCCACCTAATTTGTACACCATTTCATGAATTCAGGATGAATTAATAGTTAACTTTCGTGTGTTAATGAATACAAGAAATTGTGTTTATGCACATTCTTTTTTCCTATTGCATGAAATGATTACATCAAATGAGCCTAGCATAAACACAGTATGAATTCATACCGCTATGCTCCGGTTATCACAAGTCGATAGTGCCTTATACCCGTATTGTTTTGCGATATTTCACTTGATGCAAAAATCTGTTTTTCTTTTGGAAATTGAAATATTTTGTTGAAATATGCCTCGGTTATGGAAATCGCTTTATATGAAACCAAAAGAGAACGAAATATTCCTGAATTAAAGAACAAATTACATCTGTAACCCATGCCAACTATTGATATTGATATTTTATCTGTCAAAGGTAATTCGCCATTTGTTGTTGTTTTGGTTTATTTGGCTGGCATCAAATTTGAGGAGTCATTAGAAATAAATTAGTTGAATACATCAAGATATACTAAAATAAATTTCCAATGTATAGATATAAACCTAAAACATTACCTAATATGTTTATATATTTTTCCCGCTCATACAAATTTGCATTTATCATCAGCTTTGTGCAATTCCTTTTTGAAATCGCTAGGTCATTAGCAACCGGTTTTAAATCGTAAAAATCTTTCGAATTGCGAAAACCAGAGCGCTTTTTTTTTAGCGATGTCAGTCAATTCGCAATTTTTTGCGATTTGCGATAACCAGAGCATAGCTGATAATCAACTTTCGTGTGGCTCATGTAAAATCTTGCCGAATGTTGATGACAAGCTTAAACTCATCACGGAACCCTATATTTATGTAGTCCAAAGTCAGTTTGCATGAGTCTCGTTTTTCGACTAAAACTAACTGTTCTCATTAGAATGTATACGTTTTTTTATTTTCTAGATAGATAATAGTATGAAGTTATAATTAAAGTGAAAAACAACAATTCTAAAGCATTTCTTTATAGTTTTGGAGCACATATGTACTGAGGAAACTAGTGTCCGATTATGCGATGGAGCCACTTTATATTAATTTTTATATAAGAATTAATTCATAACTTTTATTTTCAATTTTTATAATAAAAATTGAAAAATAACTTTTATTATAAATTTTTATTATAAAAATTGAAAATAAAAATTACAAACATTTTTTATTTTAAAAATTGAAGATACAAATGGAATTCAAATATCTTTTGAGCCAAAGGAGCCTGATTGAACCGGACAATGGCCTTGAATTGACATCGCAGATCACATACTCACTTTACATACATTTACATATGTACATACTCACTTTTGAATGCATTTTTACATTTTATTGTTTATTTATATATATAAAAATAAATTTTAATACTTATAAAATAATTTTTTTGAAAAAATTGCTAATTGTACAAAAATAACGTGTATATTTTCCCCTTCCTTCCTGAAGGCTTTTTTGTGCCACAATTTTGTTGAACTCATAACTCTTATTTACGGTCCCTGCTGCATATTACATACATACATACATGTATGTATATGTAAAAACAGGGATACAAACAAAATAGCTGAAACTTTGTGATTATGTACTTCAAAAAGATAAGAAACATAACAGTCCCGGCTACATCACTTATTTTTGTACAAATACACAACAATATTACTTAAAATATAAAATATATATACTGAAAAGCCTATATTATGTATTTATTTACTCTCGACTCCAAAATATTATATTTGAACGTATGTATGCGACCACAAAAATATTTAGTTATTAAGTTATTGTTTTTTTTAATACATACAGTTATTGGAAGGTAGCCGTTAATTTTTTCAACAAGACATAGACGTTGGCCGTGGTCGCTATAAATATGAATTACAGTTCTGTGCATTTCAGAACATAGCCGGCAAAGAAACCCTGATATGCATGCCTTTTCAATACTGCCCATGACAATCAGTACTCTAAATATATAAACGCTTTGAACTAGATGATTCTGGAGTTGTCCAAACAAATAAGTATTTTATTTTCCTTTTATTTCCAGATGTCTTTATGTTTATTACGAGGGTTGTATTTCCGATTAACCATACCAAAGAAATGAATACCCCGTTTCCACTAGGGCACATTCCACAAATTAAAGGCTAGTACTCAGATAAGCAAAATTTTCTTGCGCAAGAATCAGGGATGATACTCGTATGGAAAAGATAAAAATGCAAGCCTGTAATTCTTGCGACAGAAATTTCTTGCGCAAAAATTTTTCAAGTGAGTACCTAAATAAGCAAAATAAATTACCGATTAATACTGGATAGGCAACGATATATACTAGAAGAGAAAGGTGGTATTTGCTGGGCTCGAGTCGAAAATATAAATTTTCTTTATTCTGTCGTCATCGACACTCGTATATCGATATCAACGTGAAAAAGACCAATCGCAAGCGGCTGGCGGATTTCTGCCGGCTAAAATATTGCAATAAGGCAATTTAATCAATTTTTTACCCGATACTCATTTTATTTATTTATTATATGATAGATACTGATTTATTCAATATTGCGGAACTTTCTATGTTCATTGTCGTTCTCCAGCGCCACAGAGTACATCCGGATTGCTTTCTGACAAAATTTGCATATTCAACTGATATTTTTTATAAACAAACACAAAACAGTGTAATCGTAGAGCATGCACATCTGGTCAAACTGGTCACACAGCAAAATATAGGCTACTTTCTGTCGCAAGAAAATTTTGCTTATCTATTTTGCAAGCTTAGTACTCAGATCCGAAAAAAGGGCAAGCGAACAGAATCAGGGTTGATGTTCGTAGGAAACCGATAAAAGCGAGCTTTCGCTCGTTCGATCATCGCACTCTCGCT
Source organism: Drosophila helvetica (assembly GCA_963969585.1). Classification (NCBI taxonomy): domain Eukaryota; kingdom Metazoa; phylum Arthropoda; class Insecta; order Diptera; family Drosophilidae; genus Drosophila; species Drosophila helvetica. The sequence goes on along the minus strand of OZ018403.1, from coordinate 20,598,081 downwards.
TGCATTAGGGCACAGGCAATTCGGCTGGCCTGCCCTTGATTAGTCTGGATATCGTCTCGCTTGCTTTAGAGCACGGGCGATTCGGCTCGCCTGCCGTTGACCTGTCTGCACCTAGCAATCACTTATTGTCCATCTCGTATTCAATGTAGTATGGCTCTTCAACCGACACTGTCTCGACCCCTGACCACGTCTTGAATCAAGCTAAACAAACCTCAGATTCGTCGTGCTTCGGTCGTATATCCAACTCAAACATTTCGCTATCACTTTCTAAATTGTACAATAAACTAAACTTTTCATCCCTGGCAATAAACTATATAAAAAAAATCATCGACTTTAATCTATCGCTGCTGAAAAAGCGCAGTAGCTCAACAAAGGTCAGTTTCTCTCCGACATATGAAAGTTCTCAAATAACACTGATGGGCTCTGTGTCATATTTATAAACTACGAAATGTACATAGATTTGATAGATGTGTTTAAATAAGTTATCAATAGTACTTACATCAGTACAATATCGACCATTCTTGTTTCGTTCCCGCAGATATGGATTAACACAATGCTGTCTGCGTTTGCTGTGACGATTGTCTTCCTCCCCAGCCACGTAAAGAGCCGCCAAAGCCATATAATATAAATTCATTGCTACCTTCAGCTTGTTACTGCACACCTGGGCCCACTCGGCCGCTAGTATTTTTATATGTAAATTTTCGCTTAGCAAACATTTTTCAGATCTGAGTACTAGGCTTCAAGCTGAACAACTTTCGCTGTCAAAAATGGCTATACGTATACACGGTTTTGTATATCTTTATAAATTTATTCTATTGGAAATTAATATTCTTAACGAAAGCAAGAATCAAAGAAAGCAGGATTGTATTCATTGTGGATAAAGCGACACCAATTTTAGAAAATGCTATACCTGCTGGAAAGAAATACCATCAAAATTTATTTTATATTCATTTTAATTATGTATTCCACGGAAGGACTGCAGACGGTTAGTGGGAATATCCACACGTCACTGTCTGTCTGCGGCGCATGCAGCCAAGCTGGGCATCACCAGTACAGACAGCTGCAGGAAATGCGACGTACCGCCCGTTGAGAGCCGTCCGGGTTAACCTAACCTAACTAATTATGTATTAAAATAAATATATTCCATAAAATATAAATTCCATAAAGTCGTAATTCATTTGACTGCCTAAATTAGATTAAGGGGCCCTATACTTCCCCACGTATAAGAAACTAGAGTTTCTTCCGAAACTCAATATCTCAATAACCCAACTGTAGTGTAAACAGGCTATTTATTTGTCTTCTGACCGACTTTTTTGTAAACAAGGAATGTAAACAAGGAATGGCAAGAATAACTAATATTCTCCAGAAAATGGAGAGGAGCCAGGAGGTTTTCAATAGCAGATGCGCAATTTTTAATTCAAAATGCTCCAATTTCATCAGGAGAGGAAGGCGAATAAATAAAAAGAAACAGTTGTTTAAACAATGTTTTGCTTAATACTGGTACCGACACTCGGCAAATTTCCTTGGATTTTTCCTCCAATAGTGCCGACGCTTCGATCCGTTTTGCAAGGCTCGACTTTTGATATAATTTCGAATCGTTGCACCTTCCTGGAGAGCCCATGTTCACTTGCGTAAATCTATATCTGAAGTAAATTAAAATGAAAAACTTTTGGAAGATTATGACTAATATTCTTCCTCATTGAATTCCTTATTTTTAACTAACGCCACCACCAATTAAACTAGCCCCTGTTTATTCGACGGAGACGAATACATGAAATCATATCAGCAGAGTTGCCAGGCATGTAATTTATATATATATTGGCAACAATTTTGATGTGAAATCTTCCTCCTTCACCAGCGCAAGAAGCTCAGTCAACTCGGCATCAGTCAAAAGGGATCTTTTTCGTTCCACATACATTTTCTATTATTTTTCTTGTTTCGCCTACACTTATTTACTTCTTTCGCTCGGCGCTGCCACCTAATTTGTACACCATTTCATGAATTCAGGATGAATTAATAGTTAACTTTCGTGTGTTAATGAATACAAGAAATTGTGTTTATGCACATACTTTTTTCCTATTGCATGAAATGATTACATCAAATGAGCCTAGCATAAACACAGTATGAATTCATACCGCTATGCTCCGGTTATCGCAAGTCGATAGTGTTTTATACCCGTATTGTTTTGCGATATTTCACTTGATGCAAAAATCAGTTTTTCTTTTGGAAATTGAAATATTTTGTTGAAATATGCCTCGGTTATGGAAATCGCATTATATGAAACCAAAAGAGAACGAAATATTCCTGAATTAAAGAACAAATTACATCTGTAACCCATGCCAACTATTGATATTGATATTTTATCTCTCAAAGGAAATTCGCCATTTGTTGTTGTTTTGGTTTATTTGGCTGGCATCAAATTTGAGGAGTCATTAGAAATAAATTAGTTGAATACATCAAGATATACTAAAATAAATTTCCAATGTATAGATATAAACCTAAAACATTACCTAATATGTTTATATATTTTTCCCGCTCATACAAATTTGCATTTATCATCAGCTTTGTGAAATTCCTTTTTGAAATCGCTAGGTCATTAGCAACCGGTTTTAAATCGTAAAAATCTTTCGAATTGCGAAAACCAGAGCGCTTTTTTTTTAGCGATGTCAGTCAATTCGCAATTTTTTGCGATTTGCGATAATCAGAGCATAGCTGATAGTCAGCTTTCGTGTGTTAACGATTACATGAAATGGTGTTTATGCACATCATCGTCTATCTCTCTCGTACTGTTCAAACGCGTTTTTTCATTGCGCTCCGCTCATTTTTCACTTATTTTGTATAAACAGCCGGTGTTTGTCCAAAATATACCTTTAGCGAACTAACAAATTAACTTGCTAACTTAAAGTCTATCCTGAATCGCGAGTGCATGCCTATTTACTGTGTAAAACATAGTTTAATAATTCTTTTTTGCGTCGGTTAACATTGTGTTTTTGTTGTTGCTTTTCGTAAGTACGCTCTCACATTGAATTTAGCCCGCTTTCATCTTGTAGTCTGTGCTTTAGCATCTTTCTCTCCCTATAACCCAAACATAAATAACTGTTCTTCCTCTCTCGCTCTCAATACTTTCAGTGTAGTAGCGCTCTCTCTCTCTCTCTTATTGCAGCTGCTGCAACCGCTCTCTTCTCTCCGCTCAGTTTTTACTAATTCCGCTTTAAGCGTTGGCCTGGCGCAGTGGTCTGATTTCTATTTGTTTTGAAATAAATTTTGTTTATTGTATTTTAAGTGGAATCACCTATTACCTGTACCAAAAAAACCTGCAAACAGGTGGTCACCCCTGCTCAGTCGAGTATCCCCTGCTATCTTTGCGGAAAAGCAATGCACGCAAAGTGCGCTGGGTACTCAGGCCTCGTGGGTGATGCAATTTCCAAGCATAATGGCTTGTTCTACTGTTGTGAGGCATGCCGGGGGGCTCACATAGAGATGGCCAGGTTTATGGGGCAGACGCGGAATGGCTTTAAGGAGCTGACCGTAGGCTTTAAAAAGCAGTACGATCGGCTCCTAGCCATGGAGTCTTTGTTTAGCAGTTTGCAACTGCTGAATGAGTCTCCTAGGCGAAAAAAGGTCACTCCGCGGGATCTGCAAGCCCCAACTGTCCCTCTGCCGCCCGTTGCCGAACAACCGACTCCGACCACTCCAATTGTGCAGCAGCCGATATCGTTTGCTATTCCAAGGGCAACGACAGTTCTCACTTCGGAGAACGCACAACCAGAAATTTCCGTAGCTTCCGTGTCCGTCGAGTCCGCCAACAATCCTAATATCCCGTCCACTTCGATCCCACCAACAAACATACGACCCGGACCACCGGGTATTGCCATCACAGGTACAAGGTCTGTGGTGCCAAACCCAAGATTGGTGGTGATCACACCTACACCTAAACGACAAATATTTGTCTCACGGCTTGCTCCTTACACCACTATAGATGACGTTACTGCTTTTATTCAAAGCAATATACAAGCCGTCAGTTTAAAGGTGGCGAAGTTTAACTTCTCTTATGCCAGGGATGTAGCTTCATTCAAAATAAGCGTCTCCCCGACTCATTTTGACACCATTTGCTCTGCCAAATTTTGGCCAGAGAACATGGTGGTGAAGGAGTTTAAGGCAAAGAAGAAGAGTAGGCCCCCAATAACTCCTAATACTAATCAGGCCAGTGCTCCATCCTCATCTTCCCAGTCCAAACATCCAAAAAACTAACTTCCTCTCTCTTAATCACCTACCATCCCATGTAATTGTGTTTACAGAGACCTGGTTAAAACCGGAAATTCTTAGTTCTGAAGTTTTGGCAGGTCGGTACACAACCTTTAGAAATGACCGTTCGTCTCGACGTGCAGGTGGGGTTCTGATTGCAGTGGACTCTAACTTCACGTCGGAACATTTTACAGTCCAGATTCAACAAGAACTGGAATTCCTGTGTATAAAACTGATTCTTCCCGCTTTTTCAGTCTTTATTACATGCTCGTATCTTTGGACGTTGACGTGCAATGACTGCACCATCAAGTGGCCCATGGGACACCAGCCGAATGCTGTTACGCGCGAATCCCAGGCCAAAACGCAGCCCTCCTCCCACCCAACCGACCGAGGGGCGCTGTCGCAAAACGCGCGACTCGTTACCCGAACCGATCGCGATCATGCAGGAAAGATAGATGTTAGACTAGTATTCGAGGAAAATTAGAACTAATCTTACTAAAGGAGTTAATCATGCATTAAAACTATCGTACACAACAACTACAATTACTAACTACGAGAAAGGTATGTGAGTATTAGTAATTTAAGAAGAGGAAGGGAATAAGTTGTAGATATAATATGGTAGAGGGAATTATAATCCGAGCATAAAACTCTAAAAGGTTCATGCAAGGAATAATTCGATCAACAAATCGGAAGGAACAGAGGGGTATAATTTCTGGTAATTCTAATAGGAATCGTGAAGTTTATGCGGCTCAACAAGTCAGGGCTATCTACGTCACCCTTGATCAAGTTGTGCACAAAAATCACACCAAGCATTGTTCTACGGTTAACTAAAGATGGAAGGTTTATTAAAAGCGATCTACTAGAGTAAGACGGCAGTCTCACATTTGCATCCCAGTTGAGGCCGCGTAGAGCGAAAATTAAAAAGTTTTTCTGTACTGATTCTATACGGTCCTGGTGTACTTTGTACTGAGGGCACCATACACAAGAGCCATATTCTAAAATCGGACGAACAAGCGATACATAGAGAGTCTTTCTTATATAGGGGTCGTCAAATTCCTTTGACCACCTCTTTATAAACCCAAGCACGCCCATGGCCTTATTTACCATGGTAGAAATGTGTTCAGAAAACTTTAACTTGGGATCTAAAAGAACACCAAGATCATCAACTAGGGTAATTCTCTCGAGAGAACCCCCGCCTAGTGTGTAAGGAGCCAGAAAGGCGCTGGAGCGATGAAATGTCATTACTTTACATTTCGAAGCATTAAGGTATACAAAATTTGCACAACACCATGACTGAAAGGTATTAAGATCGGATTGCAACCTGGAGTGAGATAAGCTGTCCTTGAACTGGACACACAGCTTAACATCATCCGCATACATAAGTACTCGAGAGTATGTTAATACCGAAGACAGGTCATTTATAAAGAGTGTAAAGAGTAGGGGGCCTAGATGGCTGCCCTGTGGTACGCCCGAAGTAACCATAACTGGTGAAGATAGGGAGTTTTTGAAGAGGACTCTTTGGGACCTGGAACAAAGGTAGCTAGAAATCCATCTCAAGAGATTGGGTGGAAACCCTAAAAGGTCAAGTTTTTGTGCTAGGAGAGTGTGGTTTACAGAGTCGAATGCTTTACTGAAATCTGTGTAAATGACATCCGTCTGTAGATTACCTTGGAAGCCTTTAATGATAAAGGAGGTGAACTCCAATAAATTCGTGGTTGTTGATCTCCGCCTTATAAATCCAAGCTGGGCTGGAGTAATAAGTGATCTGCAAAGATGCTGCAGGTGCGGAGTTAAAATTTTCTCAAACACTTTAGGAATTGCGGATAACTTTGATATACCTCTGTAGTTCTTCGCGTCAGACTTACTACCTTTCTTATGGAGAGGAATAATGAAGGACTCCTTCCATATGGAGGGGAAGCATGAAGAGTTAATGGACAGGCTGAATAGTTTAAGCAACGGTCCACACAGAGACTCGGCGCAGTATCTAAGTACACAGCCGGGAACTCCGTCCGGACCCGGTGAAAACACCGGCTTAACTTTCCGGAGGTCAAGAAGCAGAGAGCTTTCATTTAGCAAGGGACTGAAGATGCCGTTCGACCTGGGTAAACCGTATGGGTACGGCTGCCCGGAGTAGCATTCCTGAGAATAGGTTGTTTGGAAGTATTGGGCAAAAAGATCGGCAATTGCCCGATCAGTGTTTGCCGACGTATTAGGAAATGATAGCGAGGATGGATGAGCGGACGTTTTACGCTTACTGTTTACGAAGCTGTAAAACTGCTTAGGGTCCTGAGAAAAACGTATCCTGCATCTAGATAGGTAGTTCTTATAGCACTGGGAATTAAGAACTGAAAAGTTTGACCGAGCCATTACATAGCGAGAGAGAGAAGAAGGAGAGCCAACTTCTTGAAATTTTTTGTAAAGTCTTGATTTTAAGTTTTTTAGACTGGATAACTCTTTGGTAAACCAAACGGGGTTCCCAGCTCTAATAGGACAGGAAAGTGGGACACGAGACTCAAAAAGTGAGTCAAGTGCATCATAGAAAATGTTTGTGCATATTGTAACATCAGTGCACAAATACAAAGCGGACCAATCAAAATCCCTAATGAGGTTATTAAGCTTCGCAAACTCGGCTTTACGAAAGCAGCGGACACATTCAGGTAGCCTACCCGACTGATCCAATGCGGTTGGTCCTATATCGAGCGACACTTTAAGTGTAGGATGGTAGGCGTCTTCAGGTATAGTGAGCGGAGGGACTCGGGTTAACAACGCAATGGTCGGATCCGTTACAAAGCACAGATCAAGCAATCGACCCAGGGAATTTTTCACATGGTTGACTTGAGACAGGGATAAGTCGAGTAAGCCGTCTATAAAGTCATGTCGTGACATGGGGACTAGGTTATTAGACTCGTTTACCGAGGACCAAACAGTTCCTGGTAAATTGAAATCCCCAAGAACTATCATATGATCTTTATCTGATAGCGAGGAAGAAACAGCGCCTAAGGCGGACAAGTGCTGCTCATAAATTGCGATATCCGAAGAAGGTGGAATATACGAGCATGTAATAAAGACTGAAAAAGCGGGAAGAATCAGTTTTATACACAGGAGAATCAGTTTTATACACAGGTCATATATTAAGTCATATATTTTATTATTTATTTTTTCTTCTTTTGTAGTTGTATAGCGTTTTATAGTAATTCTATTTATTTAATTAAATTTTATATAATCAATAATAAATATTATTAATAATATAATTATCATTAATATACATATATTAATTAATTAATTATATTATTATTACTTAATTATATAATTAATTATTGATTTTATAATATAATTTAATACAATTATTTATTTCTTTTTATTTGTATTAGTTTTTTGTTGTTTTATAATCTTTCTATTTTATTTTATTATATTTATTTTATTGTACATTATTATTATTATATCTGTATATTATTATGCCTCGAAGGAATAGGCAATCTGCTTCTCAACAGTCTCAGAGACGTAAATTGCGAAACAGATCAAAAAGAGACGGAAATTTAGAAAATTTAGAAATTGTTGAAAACAGGGAAGTTTAAATAAGAACAGACCCTGAGTTCGTTGAACCGGCAAGGAACCAGCAGCAAGAGAATGAGGGTCAAAATCAGGTGACTGCTATGCAGGTTTCCGGTGTAGGTCAGGAAGAGCAGGCAGCCGTCTCTGGCGAACAGATAGTGAATTCTGTAGGAACAAGTGTTGCGAATAATCCACAGAATAGACGACAAGCGGCCGATACTAGACGTCGGTCCAGACGAAGACTCAACCGAAGGTATAGGGCCAGAGAGCAGACCCAGAATACTGCCGAGCATTCAGTTAGACGAGAAGACGCACAGATTAGACGTGAGGAACAAGTGACCGATACTCGGCGTCGGTCCTCACGAAGACAGGACCCAGTCTATAGGGATATTGAAGAGGCACAAAATACAGTAGGACATATAGTTAGACGAAGGGACCCACAGGTTAGACGTGAGGAACAAGTGACCGTTACTCGGCGTCGGTCCACACGAAGACAGGACCCAGACTATAGGGATAGAGAGCAGGCACAAAATACAGTAGGACATATAGTTAGACGAAGGGACCCACAGATTAGACGTGAGAAGCAAAGGACAAATACAAAGAGGCGACAGCGCATACGTACAAATAATGACAGGAGACGGATTGTAAAGAAGCCACTGGCCGGGGAGATAAAACTCAGGCAGCCAGGGTCCGTCACAAGAAATTTGTAATTCTGAGACGTCAAGACGGGTCAGGTCTATGGGCCTCTTCCCCTCGCGATCGCACTTCCCCTTTAGCTCGGTGGCCCTGTCCCTAGACTATCTATGGTGAGGGCAGCCTACACTGACGGTCGGTCGGTGGCACGGGAAAGGGAGGTAGGGTCTACCGGGGACCGGTAAGGAACTGAGACTCACCACTGGGTATTTATGCGTCCCGAAATAATGATCAAACGCCGGGCAGTTTTTTTATGTGGTTTATTCTTCCTTCTCTGCTTATTTCTCCTGGAGTTCACAATTTTCACTTTCTAACTCTCCGCGAGGCCACTAATCACCGCCCTGTCTTCGCACTGACTGTCCCTCTCTCCTCGTCGATCGTCCCGAGGCCTGGCCTTCGGGCGGTGATCGGCTACGCTCTTGGCATGCGCAGTGCGCTGTGTGCCGCTATTCTCCTACTGCCTCTCTGGGCAACTCAAATTTTTGCTCCATGCTACTCTTATATTATGCTTAATCCTATGCCTTAATTCTACTTAATATGATACTAACAATGGGAAATAATAATGTAATAATAATAATAAGAAATAATAATGCAATAAGGCCGTTGCTCCTCCGGGCTTATGTCTCGCGCCCCCGTGGGTCCCTGCCGCTTCATGCGGGCCTCTGGTTCGCACGGGGGCGGGTCGCTGCCGTCGTCTTACGTGCTCCTCGCGGGCTTACGTCTCGCACCCCGTAGGTTCCTGCCGCTCCGTGCGGTCTTCTGGTTCGTACGGGGTGGGTCGCTGCCGCCGTCTTGTATGGCGGGAGCCCCGGGCTCCGGCCTTACAGGATATTAGAAAGAGCCCAGGATAGAGCTCGCAGGATCCAAGAAAGGAGCTTAGTAGATCGCAGGCGTATCTCGCGAGCTAGAGACACTCTGGCACGACAATCTGCTCGTAACGCAGCTCGACAGTCAGCAATTGACACTGCCAGAGCTGTTAGTCAGAGAGTTAGCCAACATAGAAGCGTTAGCAGTAATAGAATTGAGCAAAATTTAAGAAACGCTTCCCGAATGCAGCAAGAACGATCAAATATCTCCCAGGAAGATAGGGCACACATAGGACCCAGAATAAGGCTTAGTGGCCTAGAAGCTCTAAAAGTAGTTTATAATAGGAATGTAAAGTTGGGTCCTGATCAGGTCTGCCTTTCTTGTAAAGGCCTGTGGTTCCCCAAACAAATTTCTACGATTCGTCGCGTCTTTTTAGAAAGTTATTGCGAGCTTAGTGCTGAAATCTTCGCTCTTGAAAGCTTTCTAGAATTTCCTTCTGATTGCCCAAAATTAAAATTCTGCAGAACATGTCACAGCAACATTAGGAAGCGTAAAAAGCTTAAGCTTTTCTTCAATGAACTAGATTTTCCTAAACTGCCCGACTGCTTAAAGGGGCTTAAAGGGCTTACTCCATTAGAGGAACGACTGATTTCTGCTCGACTTCCATTTATGATAATTAAGCCTATATTGCCAGGGGGGAGAGGCCGAAATGCCATTAAAGGAGCAGTTGTAAACGTCCCTATTTCGGTAAGCGATATCGTGAAGGAGCTTCCAAGAGCTTTCCATGAAGCCCAGGTTATCCAGCTCCAACTGAAGCGTAGAAAAGAGTATCTTCATGCCTTCATGGCTGAAACCATTAGACCTTCCAAACTTTTTGAAGCACTTCGTTATTTAATTAACACAGATTTGTATAAAAAGCACAATGTCGTAGTTAATGAGCAATGGATCTCTGGTTTCACATCCGATATTGTTCCATTCGTAGCATTTCAAGCAGACGCAGCCTTTTAAGAAAGTATGCAGGATAGAGATAGGAATGTAGCCACAGAGCCAGCCCATCCCGACGAGGAGTTAGAAGCCGAAGAGCTTAACCCTGGCGGTCAGGAAACTCTGCTTGAAAATAACATACAATTTGATGATAGGATTATAAAAATCGCACCAGGGCAAGGCCAACGACCTCTTGATATGATCCTAGATATTGACTCGGAAGATTTATCCTTTCCCACTATTTATGCAGGAGTCAAGAGACAATCTTCAGAAAGTTGTACAACCATTGTTAGATCAGAGCTTCGAAATGTAGATAGGAGAGGTTGTAGAACTGATAAACTTTTCTTTAATTACAAAAAGTTAGAACTCATTAAGATTCGAAATAATATTTCTATCTGCTTACGTAAGCAGAGCACTTCCAGTGCATTAACGGCAGCTAACGCTCTTAATGAGAATTTCATAGGGGGACTTATTAACCACGATGAGGGCTATAGGTTTCTTCGAGATATTCGTTCGTCTCCGGCTCATTGGGAGGATGAAAAGAAGAAGGTTATGGCCATGATTCGTCAGTTCGGCCTGCCGACTTTTTTCATCACTCTGTCCGCTGCTGAAACGCGGTGGCCAGAGTTGCTTGTTTTGCTCAAAAGCAACGTAGATAGAGAGATCATTACCGAAGAAGAGGCAATGAATCTACACTATAACGAAAAGTAGCGTCTCATCAAGGCAGATCCAGTCACTTGTGCTAGGTATTTTGATCATAGGTATCGTGAGCTTTTAAAAGTTATGAGGAATCCGCAGGGCATTTTCGGAGAAAACTTCGTCATCAAATTTTATTGGCGTGTTGAATTTCAACAAAGAGGTTCCCCCCACATTCACGGTATGCTTTGGCTGAAAGATGCCCCAGCAGTGGACTTAATCAGTACTGAGTCAATTGCAACAGTTGTAGCCTTCATTAATACACATATTACAGTAGATGTCACAGACTCAGAATTAGCTCCGTATATATATATACCAAAAGCATAGGCATACAAACATGACATGTCTTAAAAAAGTCAATAAAAGTGGAAAAAAAGTTTGTAGATTCGGTATTCCATACCCTCCAATGCCACAAACGGAGATATTGAAGAAATAGATTTAGTGAACGCTAATTGCGAGGAAGTTTATAACATTAATCAGGACTTAGTTAGGTCAAATTTCCAAAAATACAATGCGTTAGCAGATTTAGAAGACGTGCTTAGGAGGGCCATGGAAGCCGAAGCCAATAGGGAGGAAAATTTAGGTGAAGAGGCGGCAGATGAGGCAATTGATGAGGAGTTTAGAGCTTTAGCGATTCCCGAAATAAGTTCTCAAGTAAATGTTCTGAACTTGAATGACCAGGCAACGGATCAAGATAGGAGTATTCGATTAATTAAGCTTCCTCCGATTGTTTCCCTTACTTTGTTAGCCAATTTAATTAGATCGCTTAATTTGAAGCAAAAAGCTTATCTCACCCATGTTCTGCATAATGTGAGAAATAAGGCAGTTTTTTGTGAGTTTGTAGGTGGCGGCGCAGGCGTCGGCAAGAGTAGAACAATATCTACAATTTTCAGACCATTTTCCAGGAGTTTGATCGTAGACCAGGATCTAACCCAGAAACTGTTAAAGTACTTCTTTGTGCTCCCACAAGAAAAGCTGCATTTGGTATTGGAGGTGTCATACTTCACTCCATGTTTTCTTTACCTCTCAATAAGTCTAACCATGCCTTTAAACAGTTGGGTCCAGATTTATTAAATACCTTGCGTTCAAGATTTATCGATCTTAAAATTCTTATAATTGATGAAATTTCTATGGTCGGTGAAAAAATGTTTTCATATTTGGATAGGCGCCTAAAACAAATATTTTCAAGGCCCGAGAGTCCTTTTGGTGGCATTTCTGTTATCGTGTTCGGCGATCTAAGGCAGTTATGTCCAGTAGGTGATAGTTGGATATTTAAATCCTCATCAGGAGCGCATAATCCATACAGTGCGATAGTTGGCTCTTGTCTCTGGGATGGCTTCAAGTTTTTCGAACTTACAGAGATAATGCGACAGCGAGATGACCAAGCTTTTGCAACCGCACTAAATAACATGGCATCGGCCGAAATGACGTCGGAAGATTGTGAATTGCTTAGGAACCGAATAGTTGACGGCAGTCAAGCTCCAAGAGATGCGATCCACTTATTTTATAGCAATAGCGAGACAGATAGGTACAATAAGGAGAAGCTATCATCGATAATGACTGCAGAATATACTTCAATAGCTTTAGACTGCATCAAGGCCGAACATCTTAACGAAGAAATCAAAACCAAATATCTGGACTCTGTTAAGAGCTTCAAAACTTCGAATACACAAGGTTTGTGTACTTCAGTGGATCTCAAAACCACTGCTAAATATATGATGACAGTCAATGTAGATACATAAAAATAAAAATAAAAGTGGAAAAAAAGTTTGTAGATTCGGTATTCCATACCCTCCAATGCCCCAAACGGAGATATTGTGTCCACTGCCGGAGGAAACTCTAAACCTTGATTTTCACCAAGGAAATTTTAAGAAAATTCATGACCTACTAAATTCTGATCAATCCTCTGATATGATTGATCACTTGAGCATATTTGAGAATTTTCTTGCACACGAAATGAGGCACTAATAGAAGTGTTTATGCCTCTCCGCGATAATAGTGGTTATATTAGGGAACGGACCAAGCCATCAATTTTAAAATATATGAGGTTTAATATAAATACAGATAGGTCTAACTATTTTAGAGCATTAGTTATGCTGTTTTATCAGTGGACAGATGAAGAAATAGATTTAGTGAACGCTAATTGAGAGGAAGTTTATAACATTAATCAGGACTTAGTTAGGTCAAATTTCCAAAAATACAATGCGTTAGCAGATTTAGAAGACGTGCTTAGGAGGGCCATGGAAGCCGAAGCCAATAGGGAGGAAAATTTAGGTGAAGAGGCGGCTGATGAGGCAATTGATGAGGAGTTTAGAGCTTTAGCGATTCCCGAAATAAGTTCTCAAGTAAATGTTCTGAACTTGAATGACCAGGCAACGGATCAAGATAGGAGTATTCGATTAATTAAGCTTCCTCCGATTGTTTCCCTTACTTTGTTAGCCAATTTAATTAGATCGCTTAATTTGAAGCAAAAAGCTTATCTCACCCATGTTCTGCATAATGTGAGAAATAAGGCAGTTTTTTGTGAGTTTGTAGGTGGCGGCGCAGGCGTCGGCAAGAGTAGAACAATATCTACAATTTTCAGACCATTTCCCAGGAGTTTGATCGTAGACCAGGATCTAACCCAGAAACTGTTAAAGTACTTCTTTGTGCTCCCACAAGAAAAGCTGCATTTGGTATTGGAGGTGCCATACTTCACTCCATGTTTTCTTTACCTCTCAATAAGTCTAACCATGCCTTTAAACAGTTGGGTCCAGATTTATTAAATACCTTGCGTTCAAGATTTATCGATCTTAAAATTCTTATAATTGATGAAATTTCTATGGTCGGTGAAAAAATGTTTTCATATTTGGATAGGCGCCTAAAACAAATATTTTCAAGGCCCGAGAGTCCTTTTGGTGGCATTTCTGTTATCGTGTTCGGCGATCTAAGGCAGTTATGTCCAGTAGGTGATAGTTGGATATTTAAATCCTCATCAGGAGCGCATAATCCATACAGTGCGATAGTTGGCTCTTGTCTCTGGGATGGCTTCAAGTTTTTCGAACTTACAGAGATAATGCGACAGCGAGATGACCAAGCTTTTGCAACCGCACTAAATAACATGGCATCGGCCGAAATGACGTCGGAAGATTGTGAATTGCTTAGGAACCGAATAGTTGACGGCAGTCAAGCTCCAAGAGATGCGATCCACTTATTTTATAGCAATAGCGAGACAGATAGGTACAATAAGGAGAAGCTATCATCGATAATGACTGCAGAATATACTTCAATAGCTTTAGACTGCATCAAGGCCGAACATCTTAACGAAGAAATCAAAACCAAATATCTGGACTCTGTTAAGAGCTTCAAAACTTCGAATACACAAGGTTTGTGTACTTCAGTGGATCTCAAAACCACTGCTAAATATATGATGACAGTCAATGTAGATACATAAAAATAAAAATAAATGTGGAAAAAAAGTTTGTAGATTCGGTATTCCATACCCTCCAATGCCCCAAACGGAGATATTGTGTCCACTGCCGGAGGAAACTCTAAACCTTGATTTTCACCAAGGAAATTTTAAGAAAATTCATGACCTACTAAATTCTGATCAATCCTCTGATATGATTGATCACTTGAGCATATTTGAGAATTTTCTTGCACACGAAATGAGGCACTAATAGAAGTGTTTATGCCTCTCCGCGATAATAGTGGTTATATTAGGGAACGGACCAAGCCATCAATTTTAAAATATATGAGGTTTAATATAAATACAGATAGGTCTAACTATTTTAGAGCATTAGTTATGCTGTTTTATCAGTGGACAGATGAAGAAATAGATTTAGTGAACGCTAATTGAGAGGAAGTTTATAACATTAATCAGGACTTAGTTAGGTCAAATTTCCAAAAATACAATGCGTTAGCAGATTTAGAAGACGTGCTTAGGAGGGCCATGGAAGCCGAAGCCAATAGGGAGGAAAATTTAGGTGAAGAGGCGGCTGATGAGGCAATTGATGAGGAGTTTAGAGCTTTAGCGATTCCCGAAATAAGTTCTCAAGTAAATGTTCTGAACTTGAATGACCAGGCAACGGATCAAGATAGGAGTATTCGATTAATTAAGCTTCCTCCGATTGTTTCCCTTACTTTGTTAGCCAATTTAATTAGATCGCTTAATTTGAAGCAAAAAGCTTATCTCACCCATGTTCTGCATAATGTGAGAAATAAGGCAGTTTTTTATGAGTTTGTAGGTGGCGGCGCAGGCGTCAGCAAGAGTAGAACAATATCTACAATTTTCAGACCATTCCCCAGGAGTTTGATCGTAGACCAGGATCTAACCCAGAAACTGTTAAAGTACTTCTTTGTGCTCCCACAAGAAAAGCTGCATTTGGTATTGGAGGTGCCATACTTCACTCCATGTTTTCTTTACCTCTCAATCAGTCTAACCATGCCTTTAAACAGTTGGGTCCAGATTTATTAAATACCTTGCGTTCAAGATTTATCGATCTTAAAATTCTTATAATTGATGAAATTTCTATGGTCGGTGAAAAAATGTTTTCATATTTGGATAGGCGCCTAAAACAAATATTTTCAAGGCCCGAGAGTCCTTTTGGTGGCATTTCTGTTATCGTGTTCGGCGATCTAAGGCAGTTATGTCCAGTAGGTGATAGTTGGATATTTAAATCCTCATCAGGAGCGCATAATCCATACAGTGCGATAGTTGGCTCTAGTCTCTGGGATGGCTTTAAGTTTTTCGAACTTACAGAGATAATGCGACAGCGAGATGACCAAGCTTTTGCAACCGCACTAAATAACATGGCATCGGCCGAAATGACGTCGGAAGATTGTGAATTGCTTAGGAACCGAATAGTTGACGGCAGTCAAGCTCCAAGAGATGCGATCCACTTATTTTATAGCAATAGCGAGACAGATAGGTACAATAAGGAGAAGCTATCATCGATAATGACTGCAGAATATACTTCAATAGCTTTAGACTGCATCAAGGCCGAACATCTTAACGAAGAAATCAAAACCAAATATCTGGACTCTGTTAAGAGCTTCAAAACTTCGAATACACAAGGTTTGTGTACTTCAGTGGATCTCAAAACCACTGCTAAATATATGATGACAGTCAATGTAGATACATAAAAATAAAAATAAAAGTGGAAAAAAAGTTTGTAGATTCGGTATTCCATACCCTCCAATGCCCCAAACGGAGATATTGTGTCCACTGCCGGAGGAAACTCTAAACCTTGATTTTCACCAAGGAAATTTTAAGAAAATTCATGACCTACTAAATTCTGATCAATCCTCTGATATGATTGATCACTTGAGCATATTTGAGAATTTTCTTGCACACGAAATGAGGCACTAATAGAAGTGTTTATGCCTCTCCGCGATAATAGTGGTTATATTAGGGAACGGACCAAGCCATCAATTTTAAAATATATGAGGTTTAATATAAATACAGATAGGTCTAACTATTTTAGAGCATTAGTTATGCTGTTTTATCAGTGGACAGATGAAGAAATAGATTTAGTGAACGCTAATTGAGAGGAAGTTTATAACATTAATCAGGACTTAGTTAGGTCAAATTTCCAAAAATACAATGCGTTAGCAGATTTAGAAGACGTGCTTAGGAGGGCCATGGAAGCCGAAGCCAATAGGGAGGAAAATTTAGGTGAAGAGGCGGCTGATGAGGCAATTGATGAGGAGTTTAGAGCTTTAGCGATTCCCGAAATAAGTTCTCAAGTAAATGTTCTGAACTTGAATGACCAGGCAACGGATCAAGATAGGAGTATTCGATTAATTAAGCTTCCTCCGATTGTTTCCCTTACTTTGTTAGCCAATTTAATTAGATCGCTTAATTTGAAGCAAAAAGCTTATCTCACCCATGTTCTGCATTATGTGAGAAATAAGGCAGTTTTTTATGAGTTTGTAGGTGGCGGCGCAGGCGTCAGCAAGAGTAGAACAATATCTACAATTTTCAGACCATTCCCCAGGAGTTTGATCGTAGACCAGGATCTAACCCAGAAACTGTTAAAGTACTTCTTTGTGCTCCCACAAGAAAAGCTGCATTTGGTATTGGAGGTGCCATACTTCACTCCATGTTTTCTTTACCTCTCAATCAGTCTAACCATGCCTTTAAACAGTTGGGTCCAGATTTATTAAATACCTTGCGTTCAAGATTTATCGATCTTAAAATTCTTATAATTGATGAAATTTCTATGGTCGGTGAAAAAATGTTTTCATATTTGGATAGGCGCCTAAAACAATTATTTTCAAGGCCCGAGAGTCCTTTTGGTGGCATTTCTGTTATCGTGTTCGGCGATCTAAGGCAGTTATGTCCAGTAGGTGATAGTTGGATATTTAAATCCTCATCAGGAGCGCATAATCCATACAGTGCGATAGTTGGCTCTAGTCTCTGGGATGGCTTTAAGTTTTTCGAACTTACAGAGATAATGCGACAGCGAGATGACCAAGCTTTTGCAACCGCACTAAATAACATGGCATCGGCCGAAATGACGTCGGAAGATTGTGAATTGCTTAGGAACCGAATAGTTGACGGCAGTCAAGCTCCAAGAGATGCGATCCACTTATTTTATAGCAATAGCGAGACAGATAGGTACAATAAGGAGAAGCTATCATCGATAATGACTGCAGAATATACTTCAATAGCTTTAGACTGCATCAAATCCGAACATCTTAACGAAGAAATCAAAACCAAATATCTGGACTCTGTTAAGAGCTTCAAAACTTCGAATACACAAGGTTTGTGTACTTCAGTGGATCTCAAAACCACTGCTAAATATATGATGACAGTCAATGTAGATACATCAAATGGTCTTGTTAACGGAGCCACTGGTGTTTTAATGCAGATAGATCTCAGCTCCACCAATACTCCCGAACTTCTTTGGATATATTTTCTCGAGGAAAGCGTATGAAAACAGTTTCCGATTGTAGCTGCAGAAGCTATAACCATTCATAAGAGTCAGGGAGCTACATACAGCAAAGTGGTCTTCCACATTTCATTCAATATGCAGAAGAGAAGCGCTGTATGTAGCTTATAGTAAAGCCACCAGTGCGAACGGACTTTATATCGTTGGATCATCCATTCCTCCGAAACCCAAGCGGGACTGTCCTGTCGCGAAGGAGATGGAGAACTTACGTTCAGCTAAGTTACTTCACCCCCACTTCGATTGTTTACTCAACCCGTCCGACCTCAATATTTTCTTCCATAATACGGAAAACTTTCACTGCCATTTTACCGATGTCAGTTCTGATCAGCTAATGCTCAAGTCTTCTATTTCGTGCTTCGTTGAGGCTTCGATTTACTCAAATGAAGCTTATATTATTGCTGGCTATTCCACTGCAGTGCGGTTAGATTGCCCGTCCGTAGCCAGCGGAGCTAGACCGAAAAGAGGCATTCTAATATTTGTTAGGAATGAACTTTTAGAACTTTTAGAATGAACTTTAGTAATTTTGAAAGAGGTCGATTTTATGCAAATTTCAGAAACTTAGCATCTCCAGTCTTCGAATATGCTTTGTTTAAGTACAAAACTGTAGGTTTTATTGTTATTTATAGAGCACCCACGTATCCGTTGTCAAATTTCAAAGCTGAATTTGAGGACTTATTTCAGAGAAATCAGCTTGTAAATAGAAATTGCTTAGTGTTAGGAGATTTTAATTTATGCCTTCATAAACTTTCAGGCTGCCGTAAGGAAATTTATGAATTCCTTTTTGAAAGGAATTTTAGGTCATTGTTAGGTTTGGACTCGTCCACAACCAATTCCGACACGCATATTGACTGGGCGTTTTCAAAAATGTCCGATAGCAGGGCCACCGCGCGCACCTATGAGACTATCTATAGTTACCATAGTGGAATTTAAGTTAATGTTAGGGAGGCAGAAAATTCGATTTTTCTACAGTTATCTACCTACCGCCCGCCCCCCCTTACAAACCGTAAGCCCGCTTGGCAGGAACCTGCAGGGGACGCGTATTCTTAATTATATTATTACGTTAATCTCTAATTTTGTCTAAACTTGTTTTTTTGTTTTTTTCGTTTTTTTATACGTTTTAATTTGTTAAGTTTATATTATCTACATATGTTTATTATTAATCATTTTTAAGTATTTAGGTATTCTTTAAGTATAGATATTTTGTATGAAGGATTGGAATCCTATTTTTAAATTTTTGGGGAATATGGAGCTTAAAAGGCTTTTAAAAGCAGCTCAAGTCGACTCGTAGGTCCCCAAGACTATTTTTTGGCTAAAGTGACCCCATTGCATCGCGATGGCCTCCCAGTGGTGTTCCCTGGGTACCAATTTAATTTATAAAGTTAAATGTATTAAATTGGTAGCTAATACGAGCGGCGTTTACGTATAAAATATATTTTATAAGTTACATCCGAGTAGATGGTATACTCTACTATACTAATATACTATATACTGACTGAGTACAGGGTATAAAGTAGAGCCGCGGCCGTAGGCCACCTATCCATATTTCCAATTCTTCCATCTGACACTGTTTCAATGGGGCCGAATATTGGCCTTCCAATAATAAAATGACCTGGTGCTAACACATCCAAATCGTCAATATCATTTGAAGCGGTATACAACGGGCATGAATTCAATACAGCTTCAATTTGACATAAGAGGGTTGCCATTTCCTCGTAGGTTAAATTATTGTCCCCAATCACTCTTTTTAAGTGATATTTCACCACGGTTTTAAGAACATCGGATATGGTAAGGTCCGGTGAAGTTTACCCCTGTATTCGTAAAAGGGTGTGATATTGTTGTTCTGTTCTTCGGCAGATTTCCCATAATTTGTTCTGCCGTATTCTGCCGATACCTAGCACAGGATACACACTCTTTAAGCTTTTGCTTTAAACAGTTTCTTAGCCCAAATATCCAATACTTTCGCTGGATATAATTTCGCATCAGATTAATTCCACCGTGCAATGTTTCCTTATGTGCATTATTGATAATTAAAGACGTTAAATGACACTTATTTAATATCAAGGGATGTTTAACCTCAAATTCTGCGCTGGAGTTTTGTAATCTTCCTTCAACTCGCAGTAATCCATCTTTATCTAAAAACGGATTTAAGCCCAATATTTTACTTTTTGTTTCTATTTCCTTTTTATTAATTAGCCTAGCAATTTCAGAACTGAATTGAAAAACTTGTTGTTTTTTCAATATTAATATATCTTAATCTCCTAGACTGATAAATATGATGAAAATTCTTTATTTTCGGTTTTCATTTGAATAAACCTTAATAAATATGCAATGACTCTTTCTAGTTTATGCAAACACGAGTATTTCTGTAATAACTCATTAATTATGTCAGCTTTATCGATTATAAACTTTGTGCTAACAATTATTTTTTCTTCAATTTCTTCTTTTGGCCAATCTTCTTTAGATTTCGCCAGCCCCTGAGGACCCTTCCACCAAATTTCAAAATCTTTCAGCTTATATGCACTAATGCCCCTTGACGCTACATCTGCTGGATTGTCTTCAGATTTGACATGTCTGCATTTAATTTCTTTAACTTTTATAAATTCGTTAGTTCTACGCCTAATAGACTTGTATTTATTGTCTCCATTCTTTATCCAGGCTAGAGTAATCGTAGAATAACTCCAAGCACAACTTTCTGCTTCACTCCAACCGCTATTTTCACCCGTTCAATCAATTTTGCTAGAAGATGAGCTGCACAAAGTTCTAATTTGGGAATGGTTTTCCGATTCTTCTTCGGATTAACCTTGCTTTTGCTGGCTATTATAATTGAAGAACCATCTACCTTTGCATACACTATGGCAGCATAAACTTTCTCGGATGCATCGGCAAAACCATGAATTTGCATCGGATTACTATGCTGAGAATTAAGCCATCTTGGTACCCGAATGCTCTCTAATGTTGTTAACTTGTCTTTAAATGCATTCCATTCACGAGTATCCTGATCTGATAGTTCTTCATCCCAATTTTTGTCTGACAACCAAAGTTTTTGCATACACAATTTTCCAACAATTGTAACTGGAGACAACCAGCCTAAAGGGTCATACATATTTGCTAATGTAGATAAAACTTTTCTTTTGTTAGTTTTCTTAGTAGGTTCATAATGGAAGTTGAACCTAAATTCGTCTTTAACTGGCTCCAATTGAAGTCCTAATGTTTTGATGGATTCATTCTCTTCAATGGTTAATACTTTATTTTCTTCGTTATCTCTAACGTCCTCAACAATTTCTGGGATATATGTTATCCACTTACTTAAGTTAAACCCAACCTTATCGAACTCCTGGGTAACTTCCTTTACATGCCTTTTGGCATCTAATATGGAATTAGCACCTGTCATCAGGTCGTCCATACAAAAATCATTTTTTATGATTTCTCTAATTGCTTTATTTCCGCAATTATCTGCTATTGCAACAAGCACCCTAGTAGCCAAGTAGGGTGCTGAAGCTGTGCCGTACGTAACGGTTGTTAGTTTATATTCTTTTAATTTTTCGTTTGGATCGTCTCTCCAGATAATATGCAAATAATGCTGATCTTCTTCATCAACATTAATTTGCCGGTACATTTTTTCAATGTCCGCTGATACTACAAATGGCCGCTTTTGACATTTTACCATAATATCGAAGATATCTTTTTGGACTCTTGGTCCCACCCACATGATATTTAAGCTTTTATTATTTGTGGTTTTTGCTGACGCATCAAAAACCACCATGAGTTTTGTCGTTAGACCGGAATCTCTTATGACTCCCTGATGGGGTAAATAATATTTTCCCTCTTTCTTGGACTCTACCATATGTCCTTAATTTTTATATTCATGCATTAACTTTATGTAATTTTCTTTTAATTTTTTATTTTTGCCGAGTTTCTTTTCTAAATTTTAAAATCGCGCTATAGCTTGTGCCTTTGAATCTCCTAGATCCTTATGTTTTTTGAATGATATTTTCACCACATACCTTCCATTTTCATCTCTTTTTGTAGTTTCCAAGAAATTCTTCTCACAAACAACTTCTTCACGTCAGTACTTTTGTTTTCCATTTCCCAGACACGCTCTAAGTCCCCGACTTCAATTGTTGTCGCCACAATCAATTTATCACCTTTTGACTTGGTGCAACCGGATATAATCCATCAGAATTCAGTATTTTGACCAAGTAGTCCATCTATTTTCACTACTCCGTCTTTTACAATATGGGCATACAAATCTACCCCAATTATTATATCCACCCTACTTGGTTTATTAAAGTTAGGGTCAGCCAACACATAATCTTTCCATTTCGATTTGTCAATCTTGAGCGACTTTACAGGTAAAGCCTTCATAAGTTTTGGGAGAATGATTACTTCAATATTAAGAGGTTTTTTATAGGAGTTTGTTAGGTTAGTGTTAAGGTTACCTTATACTTTGAAGTGGAAGAGTCTGTCGATGATACTCCACTCACCTCGGTGTTTTCCCTTTTGCGCGCCACTTTTAATATTTGTGCTGCTTCCTCTAATATGATGGTACATTGTGACCCACAATCAATTAGAGCTCTAAGGTTTTCATAGCCACCATTCACCGCTCTTACTTTTATAAGTGCTGTGGCTAATTACGCTTGTTTTTTTGTGAAACAAGTGTTAACACTTTTCCTTTTTTTATAGTGAATATGGAGTATCGTGTGATGGGATTTTTTACAAATCCCACAAAACATTTCCGAGGAGCATTTCTTATACTTGTCGTGCCTACAGCATCTTTTGCACAGGCGTTGCTTTTGAATAACCAGGCCTCTCTCTATCGGACTCATTCTCTTAAACCTATAGCATTGCATTATTGTTATGCCTGCCATGCGATGAGTACAGAGAAGTATACCGTTGTTCCAGAAATTCCATTACATCGGGCAATGTTTTAATCTCTTTTGTCCTTTTTATATGGCTTTCATATAATTGAAGGGCATCTCTATTAAATTTTCTCAAAATTATTTGGGCAAAAATCACATCAACTTCTTCTGTTAATTGTGACTTTAACTTTATTAAATGTATTGAATTATTTATCGAGTCAGAAAACAATTTAATATGTTTTGCTGAATCGTTGTCTAGCATTGGCAAATCTAGCAACCGATTCAGCTGACCTGAAAATATTTTTCTTTTATTTTTATACCGCCTGGTCAGCAATTCCGAAGCGGCATTATAATTTTCCAATGAGCAACCATACTTCTTTCTACACCCTTTATCACCATTTTTAAATAATTGTATTTTACAGATGAACTCAGCCCATCTCTATTATGAATTATTTCACAAAATAATTGTGAAAACCCATCCCACTCTTTTTCTTCTCCGGAAAATGTGGCCTTTGGTAGAACCGGAAAATCTTCATCTTCCTTCTTTGCTACTGACGCTTTACTAACGCCAGCTTTTTTCTCCATAACTTCCTGCATCCTTATTTCTTAATTGCTTAACGAGTTCTGAATATCAAAGTCTAGCTCGGCGATCTGTTCGTCGAAGTTGTAATTTTTTTCATAAACATTATAGAATTCCTCAACTTTTTTGTTTAGTCTTTTACTAAAGAATTCAATTTTGGCTTTTCTTAGGTACACTCCCTTGTTTTAGCCTGATCTAACCTCTCTATACTTTCTTTTAAATACGTTTTTAGATTTTCCACAAATGTATCGATACTGTCCGATATTTTCTCAAGACTCTGGTCAATTTTTGGCTCCATATCTTCTTTCAAAGTTCCAGTCACCACTGGTTCTAACTTTGCTTTTTCTACTTTCCTTTTCATCGAAGTTTCAGTAGTAGTTTCATCATAGCTCTTTTCTATGTCCTCTATATTTTTCATCATTTTAACAAATTGATTTTTCTTGTAGTAGTCATCGACTACTCCACATAGCAATAAGCATTAAGCTCTCCAAGCCTACAGATTACGTCACTTGTATATATACCAGCTTCAATCCCTTTAATTTCATTTGCTACTACGGCCTGAGCCTCTAGTAGCTTAATGATTTTATCCGACAACATCTTATTACGTAAATTAGAAGTAATATCTGCTGTTCTTTGCCGCTGCTATTTTCTGATGGCGTTGATAGGGTCTTCTACCGATTCCAGTTTTGTATTTACGGCGCCGCTTTATTGGGACTGCTGATGTCCGATCCTTGCTCGCTGTCACAGATTTTGCAGTTATTTTGGCTGCTTGTTGTGGTTGTGCCTGCTCTTTGTGATTTTGTTGTGGCTTTCTTTTTTAAACACACACAACATATTTTGGTTTTATTTGTCACTCAGTCAGTCGTTTTTATTATTTTTTATTAGTTGGCCGTTTTTTTTTTTTTATCGCTGGCCTGGCAGTTCCGTTGTTGGGGATTTATATTTTTTTTGTTTTCAATTTTTGTTCGATGTATTAGGCCTCGGCAGCTTTCGCGTAATATTGTTTTTTTTACACGCCAAAAAATTAGATATTTGTATTATCTATTAAAAATACTGCCTGTATCGCATGTATTTTTTGTTTATTAATTGAAACTTACGTTTCATTAAATTGATCCTTGGTCTCCTACTACAAGAGGAAAACCAGAGTTCTTATTTGTGCTACCTTTAGCTGTAGGTTTACTTGACACTTCTGCAGTCTTTAAGGAGCTGGTTTAACTCCGTGCTCTTACCACAGGGGGAAACAACGGAGAGTCTCAAAGGACCAAAATGTTAAGACCTTAAAAAAAAGTCGAAACACTTGCGAGTTGAGTTGTAAATTCAAACTGATTTTTATTTCTCATATGTTGACCTTATATGTACATTTTACAGCATATTTGGGGTAGAATTCTATTATTATAGCTAGACCCACGGAACGTAAATTTGAGTTCAATTATAAGCACATAAGTGGCTCTGGTCCACTTGACTCGGGTTTGTTTTGTGTGGCTTGAGTTCACAGATTATTTCTCCGCTCACACCCTAGCAGTCACAAATTAGTTATTTTATGTACGTTCCTCAGTTATATATAGATCGGTTTTTGCGTTTACATCAGTGAACGTGTGATATAATAATTATGTTCTGCTTGATAAATTATACTGTATGAGTTCCGTCCAGGAGGGACGATGAGTCAAAGACGAGACTGAGTACGCTCCATCCAGGTGGGACGAAGAGTCCAGGTGGGACTTGGAAAATGAGCAACCATTATTTGTCAGCTATTAAGACTGAATTAAGTAACCAGGAAAAGGTTTATGAGCTGGCAAATGTGAAAAATTTAATTTGAGTCATTTTACATTTTGGTGAAGAAGTAAATGTAATGTTTACTGATAAGTCAGATGGCCAGAAGCATCGGTGGTCAGATCGAAGGGTTTTTTGTAGTCTGGGTACATCAGCATTACGTCTTCTGATGACGGAATTTCCCTCAGTTTTTGGAACGCATGTCTTTGGCCTTCGTTGAAGGAAATGGGGGTCATTTTAGATTTATATTTGCTAACTGTGCCGTTTTCCCCTTTTAGAATGCCTGCGACCTTCATTTCTGGATGATTTTGTCTTTCAAGAGGCTCTTAACCTTGGAATCGACAAAATCAGCTACACTTATCGGGTAGGGGTACAGCTTTCAGTAAATTGGTTCGTCGTCCACCGTGCGAATAGTGGCTACGACCGAAGCGTTATAGGGCAGCGACCCGTTAGGGTCGGCGAAGGCCTTACTTCTTTTCTTCAGCATTTGCATGAAGTTCGTTTTTATGACTGGAGGTGCGTCGATGTCAACAACGTTGGTATGGTTGACATCTGTGCATTTGTGGAACTTGATTGTTTCCATTGTATTACCGAAACTGAGTATTCCATTTCTTAGAGATAGCGTGGCCCCTACTTGTGTTAATAGGTCGAGGCCAATGATACCATCAAAGGTGGTCAGTGTTTCAAGAAGGAAAAATTACGTAATTTCGCCGAATAACGACAGGGGAAATTTTTTGGTTATTTTGTTGGACCCGTTGATAGAGTGAACGGGGAACGGCGATTCGACCGGGGTGACGCCGGGAAGCCACATGAATGGCTTGATGTAATTTTTGGACGCACCCGTGTCGATCAAAAGCTTAATACTAACCCCTGCTACTTTTCGCCAAATGAATGGCAGCAGGGAGCTTCCCCTAAAAAATTAACCGAGTCGTTCTCATATTCGAGTTCGACGTCGGCTTCAATCTCCGCTTCTGCCTCTGTGGCGGCCTCATTGTAGGCCGCCGAGGACCGGTTACTCGAGGTGGCAATATGCTCCACCCTCTGACGCAAGTTTACTGACGTGCGTTCTGACGAGTTTGCTTTCCTCCCGCACCGACTGGTTTTTGGTAAGCTGTGGCCTGTCTAAACTTGGAGGACGAAAGATCTAAGTCCATTGGCTCGGAAGCCTGGCCTTGTGCTTTTGGCTGTTGGCTCGTGTTGCCCTGCTGGTAGTGGGCCGTGCCTTGGCTCCTAACATAATGAGTGCTCTTATATGACTTTGGGTCTAGAGGTCGGTTTTGCCTCCCGTTACCCTGCTGTCGCGCTCCCGTTGCGCTCGTTTGTTTGGAAGGATTTCTCTTCCAGAGCGGAGGGCAGATCCTTTGGCCTAGCCGGAAAGACTGCTGCCTTCAGGTGTCTTCTCAAGCCTGATATGAACACCTCTAAGGCGTCGTCCCTAGCTTTTTGGTTAAGCACCGCCGCTGCTTCTGCGGTGCGATCCATCACGTTTTTGTTGGTGGTGAGGGAGACTTGCTTCTCGATCGCATCGTAATAGTCTGTTAGAGACATGTTCCCCTGTCTCATGGTTTCCAGTCTCTGCTGGATCACCCCTATTGGCGTCTTGTCCACGTAGGAGCTATCCAGCCTGTTTATTATGGCCCTGACGTTCAATGCCGTGTTGAAAGATGACATGCCCGTGGCCATGAAGTGCTTTGAACCGCCTTGGTAGGGCTCAAATGCAGAATATGAGGCTAAGGCTGCCTGGCGCCCGCCCGCCGTATTCTACCTGTTTGCCGTCAAAGTCCGGCAAAGACTTGACCATGTCCAATGACTGATCGCATGGACCCCCGGGGGTAATTTTCGCATTCTTATAAACCTTTACTACTGCCACATATGGATCTGCGCACGATTGGTCAATTTTCTGACGCAACTCAAGTATTTCTGCTCGAAGTGTAGTAGCCTGGTGCGCTTGGGCTGCGTCCAGTTTTGTTTGGGATGCAGCCAAGTTTGCTTGGATTGCGTCCAGTTTGTGTAATTTGTGTATTTTTAGTAAAAAACATTGTATTTTAACACAAACTAATAATCTGTTTTATTTCCACTTTTGGCTCTTTTTGTATTTCTGGCACACACACGGAGGGCGGCAGAAAAACAATTTACTTTTTAAACTTTGTGGTCTTGGTGGTTTAGCTTTATTCCCTCCTCACAGAGAGGTACACCAGAAAGATATTTTCACTTATTCCAACTCAAAATAGATACATTCCAACATTTTATTTTCCTGAACGCTGTTTAGTCTCGTTTTCTTTTCTTTTTATTTACATTCCACTTATTTAAGCTGAAAAAAATAAAAAGTATTTGTTTTTTATTACCCGTTCCACTTATGCCGAGGCTTGGCCAACGGCAAGGAAAGACGAGAGTTAAGTTCAATGTTTATGTTTCTATGTTATGGCTCGGTTGAGGATCAGATTAAATCTAAAATACAAAAATCAAAGAAGCATTGCGAGAAAGCACACTACCAAACCTATCTGTACGTCGTCCTTAAGTTCAGTCACAGTCATCTGTTGATATCGAGGGTACATATATTTGAATACATATATATGCTTAACTCTGGTATACAACACATTTTGGCGCCCAGCGTGGGGCCACGAAACTTGCCGTAGAATCTAAAACCTATTCGGAATCCTATTCGAGTTAGAGTGTTAGACTATATAAGCAGATTTTTTTTAATAAAAAGAGCCTTGGTTCTCCAAGCTCAACCTTTAATCCATCTAAATAACACCAATACATTTATTTTAAATATTGTACATTAAAGATTTCAATATTTGTACGTAGACTCAGTTTTCGGATTTTGTAACTGCAATTCTTTTGATTAGGATTGGTTGACCAAAGCAGTATGTAATTGCGAGTATCAGAATCATTTTTTCAATACCATACAGTGATCGGTGTAAACAGGAATCGTTTTAGGATTTAGCGCTTCCAATCCTTTTTTTTTTGATTGATCGACCAAAGCAAACCTGCGTTATCACAATATGCATCTTGAATTATTCGATAACCGAGAAAACTGAATAACTCAGAATTGGTGTCTACACTATGCCAAAGTTATAGCCTATTTACACTGCAGTGAGTTACCTATCGATAACCGAGTAAACTCAATAACTCAGAACTAGTGTATACACTATGCCAAAGTTGAGTTATTGAGTTTTGGCTTGCTGGCAAACACGAGCGTGCGTTGTTTTCTTTATATTATTAAATTGCACAGATATGAACATCGAGGAAGCATTTATGTTTTATTCGGCACAGATAGATGCGACGATGCTGCAATGTATTTATTTGGCGGCAATGTCTTCACAAACTGTGGAGTATTTGGATAAAATTTTAAATACACGCATTTGGACCCTGGTAAGTAATTGGCATTTCATTTTCAAGTGCTTCTATTTTATAATAATATTGAATATTGGACGTTGCGAAGAACTCTGATGCCTGTTTTAAGGAAAATTTCCGCATGGAAAGGCGTGCGTTCAACATACTTAATAGACTGTTGCCCAAACTCATAAAGAAAGACACTCTTTTCGACTGACAATCCCTCTGGAGAAGAGAATAACCATTGCCTAGGATCCTCTGCGGAATATCGTACGGTAGTGAGTCTATTTGCTGTGTCAAAAGCCATTTCATGAACATAAATATAAATAAAAGTTGAAAAAAGTACAATTTTGTTTAATTTATTTCTTTATTTATTTTTAAAAGTGTGCCAAAAGTCAGGAATGATAAATCGTATCTAGTGATACAATTTTATTAAAAGTATTGTTTTTGGGATATATTGGTTTGTGAACTTTTTTTCGCCATAATCACATATGCTTTTCGTTGTTTTTTTTAGTGGTGATAGTTCCACGATAGGCAGATCAGGGTTGAAATATTCGGAAAATCGGACAAACTCGATTGAAACTCAAGCAAACTCAACTTTTTTGCCACCTCAAAGGCCCTATGCTTCCCCATGTAAATGAAACTCAAGTTTTGCCCGAAACTCAATAACTAAATAACTCAACCGTAGTACAAACAGGCTACAATGCACGAAGTCATTTTTTTTTAGTAATAGTTCATTTTATATAATTATCTATAATTACAAGTATTCTGGCATGTGAGAAAGACAGACATTATGTTATTGCAAACGCATATTTTTGCAAATCATCTTTTGTTTATTTTCTTATTAATTCTTTAACTTCTCTTATATTGTCTGACATCCAATGGCTGTAAGGCGAAGTACAGACGATATTCAAACTGCTTTGCAGGAAGTAGATCCATTTTGTGGAATTTGCAACGAAGTATTAGGAGCTAGCGAGCTTATTGCAAATACGCCGTTTAGACATAAATTTCACAAACTTTGTATTTTTGAACAGATTAGGATAAATCCAAAATGTCCCACCTGTTCATTAGATCGTTCTACTTTAGCACTAACATTCTGTAACAACACATTGTCAGCAGAGCTTAACGCAGAAGGAGCGCGAACGTCAAATCAACCTAAAAGGGGGCAAAAGTTTATTAGAAAGGGTAGGAGTACAAGATCAACTAACCGATCTAAAATTGACCGCTCACTAACAAAACTCATAAATGACAGCACAACCCTTCCAATAACCACTCAAGTTGAAAGCGAAAATGATGTCCAGTCTGCTGTTAGCATTCAACAGTCTCGACTAATGGAACAGCTGACTTCATTTTTAAGCAAAACCATTGAATCTTCAATTCAAAATCAATTCGCGTCACAACGGTTGACACAACCTGGCTGTTCAAGCAGAACATAATTATTGTATCACACTGAACTGATCTATATATAACTGAGGAACGTACATAAAATAAGTATTTTATGACTGCTAGGGTGTGTGTTCATAAAACATGAACAGGAACCGACAAAGGCCAACCAATAAACAATACAGTCCACTTGAAGGAGGCCACTTGAGAAAAAGGACACATAGAGTTCGACCATAAAATCATATACATGGGCACGTCGAACCCAAATCTATTAACACATGTGGTTTGCATGTTGTTGGTGTCATTAGAAGGGATGAGCGTGGGAACAAGTGCCGCACATCCCTCCTTTTCTAAGCGTTGGTCTTAGTTTTAATTACCTTATATTTTCGTATATATAGTGCATAAGTTTTGAAAATAAAACAGTTTGAATTTACAACTCAACTCGTAAGTGTTTCGACTTTTCTTTTAAGGTCTTAAAATTTTGGTTCGAGGCCTAAAACATCGAACAAAAATTGAAAAAAAAAAAATATATAAATCCCCAACATCGGAAGTGCTAAGTAGAGTGGAGGCCACCAAAAAAAAAACAAAAAAACAAACGGCCAAATAATAAAAAATAATAAAAACGACTGACTGAGAGACAAATAAAAACAAAAATTTTGTGTGTGTTCAAAAAAAAAAGAAAGCCACAAAAAAAATCACAAAAGCAAGCACAACAACAACAAGCAGCCAAAATTTGTGCAACATCTGTGAAAGCGAGAGAGGATCGGACATCAGCAGTCCCAATACAGCGGCGCCGTAAATACGAAACTAGAATCGGTAGAAGAACCTATCAGCTCCATCAGAAGATATCAGCGGCAAACAACAGCAGCAGCGGCATCAACAACGACGGCAGCGACCAACAGCAGCATCCCCGGCAGCGTCAACTACGGCATCAACAACGACGGCAGCGACCAACAGCAGCATCCCCGGCAGCGTCAACTACGGCATCAAGCAGCAGCAGAGACAGCAGCGGCAGCAGTAGCAGCACCAGCAGAAGAAGAAGTCCTCAGCTAAGTCAGCAATTTTTTTATATAGATATTACTTATAATTTACGTAATAAGATGTTGTCGGATAAAATCATTAAGCTACTAGAGGCTCAGGCCGTAGTAGCAAATTAAGTTAAAGGGATTGAAGCTGGTATATTGACCAGTGACCAGTTATCTGTAGGCTAGGAGAGCGTAAAAAAAAGGCTGCAGCAAATAACACTACATTATTGCTATGTGGAATAGTCGATCATGACTACTACAAGAAAAATCAATTTGTTAAATTGATGAAAAATATAGCGGACATAGAAAAGAGCTATAATGAAACTACTACTGAAACTTCGATGAAAGGGAAAGTAGAAAAAGCAAAGTTAGAACCAGTGGTGACTGTAACTTTAAAAGACGATATGGAGCCAAAAGTTGACCAGAGTCTTGAAAAAATATCGGACAGTATCGAATCACTTGTGGAAAATCTAAAAACGTATTTAAAAGAAAGTATAGAGAGGTTAGATCAGGCTAAAACAAGAGACTGTAACCTAAGAAAAGCCAAGATTGAATTCTTTAGTAAAAGACTAAACAAAAAAGTTGAGGAATTCTATAATGTTTATGAAACAAATGACAGCTTCGACGAACAGATCGCCGAGCTAGACTTTGATATTCAGAACACGTTAAGCAACTTAGAAATAAGGATGCAGGAAGTTATGGAGGAAAAAGCTAGCGTTAGTAAAGCGTCAGTAGCAAAGAAGGAAGATGAAGATTTTCCGGTTCTACCAAAGGCCACATTTTCGGGAGAAGAAAAAGAGTGGAATGGTTTTTCACAATTATTTTGTGAAATAATCTATAATAGAGATGGGCTGAGTACATCTCACAAATTCAATTATTTAAAAATGGCGATAAAGGGTGAAGCAAGTAGTATGGTTGCTCACTTATTAACGGGGCCGTTGGAAAATTATAATGCCGCTTGGGAATTGCTGACCAAGCGGTATAAAAATAAAAGAAAAATATTTTTAGATCAGCTCAATCGGTTGCTAGATTTGCCAATGCTAGACAACGATTCAGCAAAACATTTTAAATTGTTTTCTGACTCGATAAATGAGTCAATACATTTAATAAAGTTAAAGTCACAATTAACAGAAGAAGTTGATGTGATTTTTGCCCAAATAATTTTGAGAAAATTTAATAGCGATGCCCTTCAATTATATGAAAGCCATATAAAAAGGACAAAAGAGATTAAAACATTGCCCGATGTAATGGAATTTCTGGAACAACGGTATACTTCTCTGTACTCATCGCATGGCAGGCATAACAATAATGCAATGCTATAGGTTTAAGAGAATGAGTCCGATAGAGAGAGGCCTGGTTATTCAAAAGCAACGCCTGTGCAAAAAATGCTGTAGACACGACATGTATAAGAAATGCTCCTCGGAAATGTTTTGTGGGATTTGTAAAAAATCCCATCACACGATACTCCATATTCCCTATTAAAAAAGGAAAAGTGTTAACACTTGTTTCACAAAAAAACAAGCGTTATTAGCCAAGCTATAGCGCGATTTTAAAATTTAGAAAAGAAACTCGGCAAAAATAAAAAATTAAAAGAAAATTACATAAAGTTAATGCATGAATATAAAAATTAAGGACATATGGTAGAGTCCAAGAAAGAGGGAAAATATTATTTACCCCATCAGGGAGTCATAAGAGATTCCGGTCTAACGACAAAACTCATGGTGGTTTTTGATGCGTCAGCAAAAACCACAAATAATAAAAGCTTAAATGATATCATGTGGGTGGGACCAAGAGTCCAAAAAAATATCTTCGATATTATGGTAAAATGTCAAAAGCGGCCAATTGTAGTATCAGCGGACATTGAAAAAATGTACCGGCAAATTAATGTTGATGAAGAAAATCATCATTATTTGCATATAATCTGGAGAGACGATCCAAACGAAAAATTAAAAGAATATAAACTAACAACCGTTACGTACGGTACAGCTTCAGCACCCTACTTGGCTACTAGGATGCTTGTTGCAATAGCAGATAATTGCGGAAATAAAGCAATTAGAGAAATCATAAAAAATTATTTTTGTATGGACGACCTGATGACAGGTGCTAATTCCATATTAGATGCCAAACAGCATGTAAAGGAAGTTACCCAGGAGTTTGATAAGGTTAGGTTTAACTTAAGAAAGTGGATAACAAATATCCCAGAAATTGTTGAGGACGTTAGAGTTAACGAAGAAAATAGAGTATTAACCATTGAAGAGAATGAATCCTTCAAAACATTAGGACTTCAATGGGAGCCAGTTAAAGACGAGTTTAGGTTCAACTTCCATTATGAAGCTACTAAAAAAAACTAACAAAGGAATAGTTTTATCTACATTAGCAAAGATGTATGACCCTTTAGGCTGGTTGTCTCCAGTTACAATTGTTGGAAAATTGTTTATGCAAAAACTTTGGTTGTCAGACAAAAATTGGGATGAAGAACTATCAGATCAGGATATTCGTGAATGGAATGCATTTAAAGACAAGTTAACAACATTAGAGAGCATTCGGATACCAAGATGGCTCAATTCTCAGCATAGTAATCCGATGCAAATTCATGGTTTTGCCGATGCATCCGAGAAAGCTTATGCTGCCATAGTGTATGCAAAGGTAGATGGTTCTTCAATTAAAATAGCCAGCAAAAGCAAGGTTAATCCGAAGAAGAATCGGAAAACCATTCCCAAATTAGAACTTTGTGCAGCTCATCTTCTAGCAAAATTGATCGAACGGGTGAAAATAGCGGTTGGAGTGAAGCAGAAAGTTGTGCTTGGAGTTATTCTACGATTACTCTAGCCTGGATAAAGAATGGAGACAATAAATACAAGTCTATTAGGCGTAGAACTGACGAATTTATAAAAATTAAAGAAATTAAATGGAGACATGTCAAATCTGAAGACAATCCAGCAGATGTAGCGTCAAGGGGCATTAGTGCATATAAGCTGAAAGATTTTGAAATTTGGTGGAAGGGTCCTCAGTGGCTGGCGAAATCTAAAGAAGATTGGCCAAAAGAAGAAATTGAAGAAAAAATAATTGTTAGCACAAAGTTTATAATCGATAAAGCTAACATAAATAATGAGTTATTACAGAAATACTCGTGTTTGCATAAACTAGAAAGAGTCATTGCATATTTATTAAGGTTTATTCAAATGAAAACCGAAAATAAAGAATTTCCATCACATTTGACAGTCAATGAGATTAAGATCGCCAAGATATTGATCTTTAAAAAACAACAAGTTATTCAATTCAGTTCTGAAATAGCTAGCCTAGTTAATAAAAAGGAAATAGAAACAAAAAGTAAAATATTGGGATTAAATCCGTTTTATAGATAAAGATGGATTACTGCGAGTTGAAGGAAGATTACAAAACTCCAGCGCAGAATTTGAGGTTAAACATCCTTTGATTTTAAATAAGTGTCATTTAACGTCTTTAATTATCAATAATGCACATAAGGAAACATTGCACGGTGGAATTAATCTGATGCGAAATTATATCCAGCGAAAGTATTGGATATTTGGGCTACGAAACTGTTTAAGGCAAAAGCTTAAGGAGTGTGATACCTGTGCTAGGTATCGGCAGAATACGGCAGAAGAAATTATGGGAAATCTGCCGAAATACAGAACAACAATGTCACGCCCTTTTACAAATACAGGGGTAGACTTCGCCAGACCTTATCCATATCCGATGTTCTAAAAACCGTGGGCAGAAATCTTATAAGGGATATATTACCGTATTTGTGTGCATGGCGACAAAGGCTATTCATTTGGAAGTTGTCAGCGATCTAACTTCGGATGACTTTCTAGCTGCACTTAGAAGATTTTTTTCAAGAAGAGGAAAATGTGTAAAAATCTTTTCGTATAATGGAACCAATTGTGTGGGAGCTTCGCGTAAATTAGACGAAGAATACCAGAGAGCCCTTAAGGACAATATAAAAGTGGTTCCAATATTAGAAAGAGAACAAATCGAGTGGTACTTTTTCCCCCCGGCAGGACCTCACTTTGGAGGTATTTGGAAAGCTGGGGTAAAATCGGTGAAATATCACTTAAAAAGAGTGATTGGGGACAATAATTTAACCTACGAGGAAATGGCAACCCTCTTATATCAAATTTAAGCTGTACTGAATTCACGCCCGTTGTATACCGCTTCAAATGATATTGACGATTTGGATGTATTAACACCAGGTCATTTTATTATTGGAAGGCCAATATTCGGCCCCATTGAAACAGTGTCAGATGAAAGAATTGGAAAACTGGATAGGTGGAAATTAATTAAAAAAATGAAGAGAGGCTTCTGGATTAAATGGAAAGAAGATTATTTACACACTCTTCAACAAAAAAATACATGGAAAATAGGAATACAGAATATTAAAAAAGGACAGATAGTTTTAATAAAAGATGAAAACTGTCATCCAGCTAGATGGCCGTTGGGAAAAATAGAAGAAATACATAAAGGTAGGGACGATAGAGTCGGAGTAGTCACCATCAAACATCAAGATGTGTCGACCGATTAAAAGACCGATTACTAAAGTTTGTCCATTAGCTGGAATTGAGTCTGAAGAAAAGGACTCAGAAACGCCTCCAAAATAAGCCAGAAGTACTCGCGGTGGACCTCGAATGCCCAAACTAGCACT
This sequence comes from Drosophila helvetica, assembly GCA_963969585.1. NCBI lineage: Eukaryota > Metazoa > Arthropoda > Insecta > Diptera > Drosophilidae > Drosophila > Drosophila helvetica. The sequence goes on along the minus strand of OZ018403.1, from coordinate 20,562,553 downwards.
CATGGCAGTAATGTTAATGCTTATGTTATTTTGCCAAGTATCAAATGCAAGCATAGCTGCCAGAGGAAAAGAGAAGTGGTCAATTGAAAAAATGAACAGCTCCACTTCAATATATTTGGACCCGATGGGAGACGTAGAAATAGTCGCCTCATCTTGGGATCTAATAGTTTATTATAATATGGACCCGTATTTTCAAATGATAAAAAAGGGAAAAGAATTAATTGGGAAAATAAGAGTAGTGTGCGGTAAACTTTACACTTTTGAAGAGCAATGCAACAATGGTTATAGATAACACTGACAGACAAATTGCAGATCTAGAAGAAAATAATAAACTTTTTATGACTCAAGATAACAAAAGAAAGAAACGAGCACCATTCGAGTTTATGGGCTCCCTTTATCATATATTGTTCGGAATAATGGACGCCGAAGATAGGGAAACTTTGGAAGAAAATATGAAAAATTTGTTAGAAAACCAACAAAATATAGACGATTTAATTAAAAGGCAAACGTAAGTAGTAGAGTCAGCGGTTAATATTCTCAAAGGAACTACCGAGGAAATAAACGTAAGTTTTAGAAGTATGAGCACTAGAATAAAAAACATAACGGAAGTGTTAAAGGAAACCTATGCAGTTAAAGGCAGAGATATCAAAAATAAAAGATAGGTTATTAGAAACATTAGTTCTTACAGGAAAACGAACAGGTACGGAATCGAAGGAAATTTATAACCTATTAACCGCGAATGTGATTTGAATGATTTGATTTGAATTTTATTTTGAATGTGAAGATTCCACTGCTTGGTTGACACCCATCCCGTTTGTTTAGGATTATTCCAATGCCAGTTGAGCACGAAAGGGAATTGGTCAAAGCAGAGTTTGAAATTGATTCCTATCATTCGATGACTGAAGCTACTTTAAACAAATGTCAAAAATGGCAAGCAAATAAAAGAGTATGTAAAGGTAATTGACATTGGAGCAGCGCCAATGATAATGCTTGTGAGATAACTCCAATTAAACCAGTCATTCAATTTGTGTTTATAGAATGAAATCAGAGACAAGGTCATTTAGGGTCGAATTAGAAAAGAAAGGTAGTTGGCTCTTCAAAGTTTTAGTCAACACTAATGCTAGAATTCAATGTAGTAACTCAAATCAAGAGTTACTTCATCTCCCTCAACAAGGAATTTTAACAATAATAAATGGTTGCACTGTGCGAACCGATGATAAAATATTAGTACCTTATCATAGCCTTCATACAGAAACCTACGAGACAATTTCATTCTCTTATATAAGTAAAATAAGCAAAATACCAAAAATGGTTTGGAATCCCTTGAATGTACTATTAATTAAGCATACTGAAGAAATTGATAAGTTGAAACCCGAATTAAAATTGTTAAGAGAAGGTCATCATGAATTAAAAGGACTTAAGTTCCATTATGTATCTGGACATGCAGCCTTGATAATCGGAATAATAATGATGTTAATATTAATAATCTATGCCATAAGAAGAATTAAGGTAGCGTGAAGACGGCAAACAACAGCACTTCCCACTATCCACTGTAATTTACTTTAAAATGATCATCGGTAATTGTAATTATAGCTGTAAAGAAAATATATACAAATGTAAAATAAAAACGAGGGGGAACGTTGTGAGCCGCATCTACCGCCGCGGCTCTACTTTATACCCGGTACTCAGTCAGTATATATGAATGTGAGCTTGTAATAAATTACATTCTAACATGTTCGCAAAAGGGTAAAATTTAGTTTTAGTCAAAAAAGAAAAAAAACGAGGGGGAACGTTGTGAGACGCGTCTTACGCCGCGGCTCTACTTTATACCCGGTACTCAGTCAGTATATATGTATGTGAGCTTGTAATAAATTACATTATTACATGTTCGCAAAAGGAATAAATTTAGTTTTAGCCAAAAAAGACAAACAAAAATTAAGTCAACCTTTTCGGAGATTTATATATATTATTTCCATTTTTGTTTACATACGTTTTTTACATCTGTCTTTTCTACATGTCTAAATCTACTTCCTACATATACATACACGGCTGTGTGCGAGAGAGAGAGGGAATGAGTCTGCGCTTGGAAGGCCACTGAAATTTCATTTGTTCCTTCTGACTATATTTATGGTCCGATCTGATCCAGATTCAATACTCTGATAGATATGGTCATTTTCTATGATTCTGCGTTTTTGATTTTCCCGTATCTTCAAAATTGTAGATTTTCGTTTTTTGTGGGGGCGGAAGGGGGCTTGGCCAAATTTTGAAATACACTTGTACTGACGTGATATCACAGGAGCATGGATAGAGAGTTTGGTTGCTCTAGCTTTTATAGTCTCTGAGATCTAGGCGCTCAACTGGACGAATGGGCACAGCGCCCAACCCTGTGTGTGAGAGAGAGCGAGAGGGAACGATGCATTTCGAAATGGTTTTCTTCATTGTGGCTATATTTATAAGTCGATCTGATCCAGATTCAACACTCTGATAGATATTGTCATTCTCTACGATTCTGCGTTTTTAGTTTTCTCGTATCTTTAAAATTGTGCTTGCCACAGATTTTCGTCCTTGGAGTGAGCGGAAGGGGGCGGGGCGAAATCTTAAAATACACTTGTAACAGTGCGATAGGACAGAAGTCTGGATACAAAATTGTGTTCCTCTAGCTTTTATAGTCTTTGAGCTATAGGCGCTAATGAAGACGGACAGACGGACAGACAGACAGACCAAAGACAATATAAATAATAAGATGAGTATCGCCCGTACAATTTCAATCGTGAGCAGCGAAGTTTTCTGTATATGCCTAAGTGCGCGCTGTCTCGCTCGCACGAAGAAGATAAGAGAGAATGAGTTTGCATGTGTGAGTACACACAGAGCTGCAAGCACTTATGTGTGCGTATTTGTGCCGAGCTGCCGAATTTTGATGAGACGTAAACAAGACAGAAATGTATTTGCTGAGAATTGGGGAGGGGGGAAAAAAATTCGTTGGCGATTGACATTCGGATAATAAAATTGCATTATTCATTTAAATAGTAATAATAATATAATTCTTTAATATACTAATACTAATACTAATGTAATATATTTACATTAAATATATGACCCATTTTGAACATTTGATATTAGGTATACAATTATTATGGTTTTAAAATTATCGAGTAATTCTATCCAACCTGTTCAATCGCAAAATCACCCCCTATAACGCAATTCGCCTTTCAAGAAATTGTATCAAATTGCCTTGTCTTCTTTGCACAAGTTTACGTACAAACGCACATACATGCATGCATAAGAACTTCAAAATTCTTTGCATATTAAGTCGACCCACAAATACAGAACAGACATTTTATCGAATGTGAAGTCATTTATCACATAGATTATGTATTTTTACATAGGTACATTCCTTCATTATATTCGCGTATAGTACATTAAACAAAATTTGCATATAAGGGGTATAAAAAATACTACTTTTTTTGTATTATGAGCAAGCGTCTTCAAATAGTGTCATAGTCCGCAATAAATTTTAAGGTATTCGGTATTTCGTTGAGCGCGGCGTCGTCAACAACCAATACAAACAAGCAGACCTAACATGTGTGCACACGTACAAGTGAATCTCAGCCTCACGTATGGGACGAGAGAGTGGTTCGTTCTCTTTCTCTCTGTCTATCTGTCTCTCTCTGTTTGTGAAGAGCCACCCGAAAAGCCACCCATCCAAAATGGACTCCAAAAATTTTGTATGGCGAGATTTATCTTACTATTTATATTGTCTTTGGACAGACGGACGGACGGACGGACAGACAGACATAGCTATATCGACTAGGCTATTGATGCTGATCAAGAATATATATACTTTATGGGGTCGGAAACGCTTCCTTCTGGGTGTTACACACATTAATTTTTTGCACAAATCTAATATACCTCTTTACTCTTCGAGTACCGGGTATAATTAAGTCAACCTTTTCGGAGATTTTTATATATTAGATGTTTCCATTTATGTTTAAATACGTTTTTTACATCTGTCTTTTCTACATGTCTAAATCTAATTCCTACATATACATACACGGCTGTGTGCGAGAGAGAGAGGGAATGAGTCTGCGCTTGGAAGGCCACTGAAATTTCATTTGTTCCTTCTGACCATATTTATGATCCGATCTGATCCAGATTTAATACTCTGATAGATATGGTCATTTTCTATGATTCTGCGTTTTATGTTTTCCCGTATCTTCAAAATTGTAGATTTTCGTCTTTTGTGGGGGCGGAAGGGGGCGTGGCCAAATTTTGAAATACACTTGTACTGACGTGATATCACAGGAGCATGGATAGAGAGTTTGGTTGCTCTAGCTTTTATAGTCTCTGAGATCTAGGCGCTCAACTGGACGAATGGGCACAGCGCCCACCCCTGTGTGTGAGAGAGAGCGAGAGGGAACGATGCATTTCGAAATGGTTTTCTTCATTGTGGCTATATTTATGATTCGATCTGATCCAGATTCCAAACTCTAATGGATATTGTCATTCTCTACGATTCTGCGTTTTTAGTTTTCTCTTATCTTTAAAATTGTGCATGCCACAGATTTTCGTCCTTGGAGTGGTCGGAAGGGGGCGGGGAAAATTTTTTAAATGCACTTGTAACAGTGTGATAAGACAGGAGTCTGGATACAAAATTGTGTTCCTCTAGCTTTTATGGTCTTTGAGCTATAGGCGCTAATAAAGACGGACGGACGGACAGACGGCCAGACGGACAGACGGACGGACAGACAGACATAGCTGTATCGACTCGGCTATTGATGCTGATCAGGAATATTTATACTTTATGGGGTCGGAAACTCTTCCTTCTGGGTGTTACACACATCAATTTTTTCAACAAATCTAATATACCCCTTTACTCTTCGAGTACCGGGTATAAAAACAAAACCATGCCACTTCCGGCCCCTTTGCAGAATGTTCAAGCAGAACATAATTATTGTATCACACTGAACTGAGGAACGTACATAAAATAAGTAATTTATGACTGCTAGGGTGTGTGTTCATAAAATATGAACAGGAACCGACAAAGGCCAACCAATAAACAATACAGTCCACTCGAAGGAGGCCACTTGAGAAAAAGGACACATAGAGTTCGACCATAAAATCATATACAGGGGCACGTCGAACCCAAATCTATTAACGCATGTTGTTTTCTTAGCGTTGGTCTTAGTTTTAATTACCTTATATTTTCCTATATATAGTGCATAAGAGACAAAAAATTAAATAAAAATTTTAAGGTCTTAATAGATACGGTAGCAACATCATGTTACATAAAAAAAGGAATTTATAAGAATAGAATTGCCAATTTATAAGAGGGTTGCCAGGGTTATTTTGAAGCAGCAAAGGCAGAAAGAACCAATTCAGTACAGGTAGAAAGAAGTTTATACAGCTTGGGATCAAGGAGTCCTGAGCATGCCGACGTAGAATTATCCGTCAACACAAAAATAAATAGTTTGGGATTAAGAAACCCTGAACATGCCGTCGTTGAAGTATCCGACAAAAAGAGCTTATATTGCTTGGGGTCAATAAATCCTGAGCACGCCGACGTAGAATTATCCGTCAAAACAAGAGAAAATAGCTTGGGATGCGAATATCCTGAGCACGCTGACGTGGAATATCCGTCCATACAAAAGCAAATACAAAAGTATTTCTCTGCTATTGATTTAGATTCGGGATTCTTTCAGATATTGATGAAAGAATCAGACATAGAAAAAACATAATTTTCCATAAATAATGGTAAATATGAATTTTTAAGAATGCCAATGGGTTTGACAAACGCACCCAGAATCTTCCAAGGGGCAATGGACGATATACCTAGAGAACAAGTAGGGAAAACCTGCCATGTCTATATGGATGACATAATAATATTTTCAAAAACTATTAATCAGCTTTATACAGATATAATTAGAATAATACAGATTTTACAGAATGCTAACATGAAAATTTCCCTTGAAAAGACTCTACTTTATACCCGGTACTCAGTCAGTATATATGTATGTGAGCTTGTTGTAATTTATTACATGTTCGCAAAAGGGACGAATTTAATTTTATCCAAAAAAGAAAAAAGGGATTAAGTCGAACCATTTCGGAGATTTTTATCTATTAGATTTTTCCATATTTGTTTACATAAATTTTTTACATCTGCCTTTTCTACACGTCTTTATCTACTTTCTACATATACATACACGGCTGTGTGCGAGAGAGAGAGGGAATGAGTCTGCGCTTGGAAGGCCACTGAAATTTCATTTGTTCCTTCTGGCTATACTAATGATCCGATCTGATCCAAATTCAACATTCCGATAGATATGGTCATTTTCTATGATCCTGCGTTTTTGGTTTTCTCGTATCTTAAAATTTGTGGATTTTCGTCCTTTGTGTGGGCGGAAGGGTGCGGGGCTAAATTTTAAAACAAACTCTTCTCGGTTTGATATCACAGGAGCTTGGATAGAAAGTTTGGTTGATCTAGCTCTTGTAGTCTCTGAGAACTAGCACCCAACCCAGTGTGTGAGAGAGAGCGAGAGGGAACGATGCATTTCGAAATGGTTTTCTTCATTGCGGCTATATTTATAGTCCGATCTAATCCAGATTCAATACTCTGATAGATATGCTCATTCTCTATTATGCTTTTTTTTTTAGTTTTCTCGTATCTTTAAAATTGTGCATTCCACAGATTTTCGTCCTTGGGCGGAAGGGGGCGGGGCGAAATTAAGAAATACACTTGTAACAGTGCGATAGGACAGGAGTCTGGATACAAAATTGTGTTCCTCTAGCTTTTATAGTCTCTGAGCTATAGGCGCTAATGAAGACGGACAGACGGACGGACAGACAGACATAGCTATATCGACTCGGCTATTGATGCTGATCAAGAATATGGGTGTTACACACATCCACATTTTGCACAGATCTAATATACCCCTTTACTCTTCGAGTACCGGGTATAACCTGGAATACATCGTTTCCCGTAATGTCATTAAAACAGACCCGGGAAAAATAGATACAATACAGAAATATCCAATTCCGAAAAATATCCGAGAGCTACGCAGTTTCCTAGGATTACAGGGTATTATAGAAAATTCGCCCGGAACTATGCGACAATTGCCAAACCACTATCAAAGTATTTAAGTGGAATCAATGGAAAGATTTCAAAAAGAGCATCAAAAAAAGCCTTGATTCAGCTGGATGAAACAGCAGTGAAAGCATTTCATATTCTAAAAGATAGTTAAATTGCACATATAGAATTAGTACAAGCGGATTACAATACAAAATTCACTCTAACCACAGATGCATCAAACATAGCAATAGGTGCAGTATTATCACAAGAAGGGAACCCCATAACATTTATTTCCAAAACCCTAAACAAAACTGAGCAACTTTATGCCACAAACAAAAAAGAATTATTAGCAATAGTGTGGGCACTGAAGAATTTAAAAAATTATTTATACGGAGTTAGTGGAATTGAAATTCAAACAGATCACCAACCATTGTCCTTTACCATGTCACAGAACAATCCAAATATAGAAATGAAACGGTGGTACTACTTTATTGAAAGTTTTGCACCAAAGATCATATATAAGCCAGGCTCAACCAATATAGTAGCAGACGCTTTATCTCGAAATCAAATCATATAACAGACAGTGATGATGAACAAGTGGAATTAGATTCAGATTTAAATACCCAACATTCAGCAGAAAGCAGTTTTTAAAACATCATTCAAGAAACCAGGAAACCATTAAACTTTAAGCAAGTTTAAGCAACAGTTACTCATAGCAAAAGCTGGAATCACAGTTCATGAGCTAGTAAGAATTCATGAAAATACCCGACATATAATTGAATTTGACACAGTTGAGAATTTACTGCATATTTTAAAAGAATATATTCAGCCAAACTTAACCACTGGAATACATTGCACATTAGAAGATCTATATGTTATTCAAAAAGTACTAAAGGATAATTTCATAAACAAATTTCTCTTCACGAAGAAATTCCTCCAAGATATTGAGAATCCAGAAGATAAAGCCTTAATTATAGAAGAAACACATTGCAGAGCACACAGAGGTTTAGATGAAAACTACAAACAGATAACTAAATTGTACTATTGGCCAAACTTATACAAAAAATTAAAAGAATATATCAAAGGTTGTGAGATATGTAACAAGAATAAATATAATAGACGTCCTGTAAAAATTCCAATAGGTGAAGCTCCCATTCCGACAAGAGAAGGTGAGCAATTACATATAGACATATTCTATGCCCAAAATCCCGCTGAATCCCGAATCTTCTCCAGAAGTTGTGTTTGTCCCTCAAATAAGCGTTCCACGGTGCTAGCTAACAATATATTTGAAGTGTCGTGAGCACTATCTGGACTGCTCCGCTCACTGATGGCTACAGTGAAAATGGCATGGGCACTAAAGAATTTTCCTTCATATTCGGCAATATCCAAATTCGGATCCACCAAATCCTCTTCTTCATTATATTGGACTAGCTCCTCAGAGCGCTCCATGAAACGGTTGAAAGTTGAAACCAATCGGTCCAACTTGTATTCTAATGTTTGGACAGAAGTACATGACCGAACACATTCCTGAGCCTCTGCAGCTGCGCGAGTTAGTTGGGATTTGTGCGCACCACGTTGCTGAATTAAACGATGTATGAGTGCATTCATGACGAACAGCGGTCCACGATATCACTCAGTATATGGGTTTAAAATAAAATCAGACGCGGCGATCCGGCTCGAAGGACCAAAATTTCGTATGGTGATGAATGAGTGTACTGTATTTGTTTTAATTAGGTTTTATTTGATTAATATACTGATTACGTAATATTTAGCGGTTAACAGTTTTATGAAAAAGCGGGGGTGCGATTGCGGTAGTTAAACGATACGCGTGCGGTTGTGTTCTTGTCGATTTTGCTACTGCTCCAACTTCACGAACAGAAGTCGAGCAAAAGAGAATTGGAAGATCATGCGATGCGACGGTCCAATGTAGCATCAATGTATGCGTGTGCAGTTGCGGCTCTTGCTATATGTGTGTGAGCGTTACAGTTATGGTTCGGGCGCAAGCAATAACAACACAGTTATGCGCGTAAGAATAGGAGCATAAGCGGGGCAATACTATTATGAGCATATGAATAGGGTTGGTTATAATATGAACGAATATGACAACTAAGCTAGGCGGCTAATTTCTCAACATTTAGCGACATCAATAATGACAGATAACGAACCAAGTTTTACTTCAGCACAATTTAGATCTTTCATACAACGAAGTAATTTAACCATTTTTTATGCTGATCCCAGGACAGCATTGATTCCAATGGACAGGTAGAAAGAGTGCATTCCACATTAACAGAAATAGAAAGATGTATTAAAGAGGAACTAGCTTAACAAGCTATACAGAAATAATATTGAGGGCAGAGCAAGAATATAACCTCACAATACATTCAACAATAAATCAAATGCCTTATGACATCTTATTTAATAAAATCCAACATGAAAATGTTCCAAAATAAAATGCTTAAGGTACACAATAAGGATAGGAGAGGAAAAGACTATACAGTAGGTGAAGAAGTTTATGAAAAAAAATTCGGTGAAAGAAACAAACTACAACCCCGTTACAAAAAACAGCTAGTTACGGAAAATCATAACTACAAAATCATGATCAATAACAGAAATCGAATAATACATAAAGACAATATAAAACATTAAGAATTTGTTTTGTTATTTTTGCAGAAAATGTATGTTATTATAATAATATTGACCCTCGTTTTGTATACGACTTCCGAAGTCGTTGACTATACGCACAGTGATTACATGTTGCTTAGAAACGACAGGAACGTTTACACTTATGAATCCTACGCTGACCTTTATCACATTACTAACTTAAGTTTTTATAAGGAGATAATAAATATAGAATCCAAATATGTTAATAAATCCATAAATTTGGACGATGAATGGGAAATTAAAATGGATATTAACTTATTAAATTTGATGATTTCAGAATTAGCCCCAAAGAGAAATAGAAGGGGAATTAATGAGTTGGGTACCATTTGGAAATGGGAAGCAGGTACCCCTGATCATGAGGATTCTATAAAAATTCAGTAAACGAATTGATTGAAAATAATAATAAACAGTTTATAATGAATTCAACATTTTTTAAGGAAATTGAATTGCTATTAAACTCATTAAAAACTGTTATATTCAGTGAAGAGACAATATTAAGAAATCATCGTTCAAAATTAATTACATTTGATCTGCTGAACTTGATTGATACCATAACCCTTTCAAAAATAAACATTCTTAATACAAAAATTTTAAATAAAAATGAAATAGATGACATTTACAAGCTCGAAAAAGAGCCTGTTGAGTTATCAGATTTACTTGACATTGCAACTTTTAAAATAGTTCGAAACGCAGACTTAATAATTATTTATATAAAATACCCCCAAATTAATACTATTTGTAAACTATACCATGCAAGAGCCATTCCACAACATGATGGAAAATTAGTTAAAAGCACAAATATTTTCGAATGCGGGGGACGTTATTATCTAATGAATAATTTCAAAGCAGAAACATTTAAAAATTATGCGAGAATAGGTTTAGAAAATAATTGTTTTACGAATTTACTAAATGGCCTTAAGGCCAACTGCTCGAAAATAAGAGAAAAAAACAAAGAAATAGATTTCGTGGAAAATGTTGTCATATAAGTGTCAGGCACCAATAACGTAAACAACACTAAGTTTTTAGGTACTTATCTTCTCATATTCAACGATACAATTATAATAAATAACAAAACCTATGTAAATGAGAAGAGTAAAATTTGGGAATACGTATCGCAACATAGATATAGTAATTTTGATTTTGTTGATTTTGTTGTACAATCCACTGATAAGTTACTTTCCTTTGGCAATGTTAATATTTTAAATCCATTTATAAAATTCTTGGATACTGGATTACCATTAACAACTATATTATTAAGAATTTTCTTATTGGTACCGTTGTTTTATTGCGGCTACAAATTAACCATATTAATCCACTCTAAAGCATTCATGAAACATACATAAGATATAATTGAAAACAATATATTGCAATTATCAGAAGAAATCAGAGTTCTATCAGAACCCCAAAATGTATCGGGACGACACATTTAAGAACGGGGGGAGTTAACGTACCCAATTACATTGGTCCCTTATACGAGTTATAAACAATCATTGGTTTCTCCAGATTCAATCTCGATCTTTGGATTTCAATATTTGGCTTCCAAATAATTTAGAAACAATCTTTTCTCACACCCCACCTAAAGTGGAAAAAAAACTTTTCTCACACCCGCCTTAATTGAAAAACAATCTCGGCCCACTCACGGCCCACACCCGGCTTTCGGGTAAAAAATCGAACACCCGGCTTTCTGCAGATTCTGCATTTTTGGTATTTCACAATTCTAGATCTGGACAACCAATCCGTTTGTTTATAGGAAAATTGTATCGAGAAGAGAACCATTGGGGTTTCATGATGTGGAGATGGAATCAGTAGAGTCAGTTTTGATCTTGGATCTGAACGGAAAAGTCGAACTAAAACTAAAGTCGCCAAAATCACGCCGATACCTATCCGGTTGAACAATTTACCTCGAAACTGAAATTCTTTAAGTGTTGTAAAGCTCAATAAGTTTTCTGAAATAAAGTTAAACAATTTTACTTTTTAAAAACACAAATCGCCACCGCGAATGTTTAATTTGCATGTTAAGCACAGAAGACATTAAAGGAACGTCTGTGTTAGATCTGGATCATTTGAGTCAAATTGTTGCATCTGAAGTGAAGTTCATGATCAAGAGCAATAAGCCGAAGAGAAATCTCAGTTCGAAAGTAGAGATGAAGATTTCATTGACAGATGATTTAACTATTTTTGAACACCCGAGACGTTTCGCGTATTGCGAACAGAAAATTGTCGATGACCAAGTTCAAGAATGGCTATATAAAGCCTAGTACATCTGACTTTGCTCCGCCAGTGGTTTCAGTGGATAAAAATAACGGGAAAAAACTTCTGTGTTGCGATTATCGCAAGTTAAATGTAAAGATTGTCCGAGATAACTTCCCAACGGCTCAGATGGATTGTGTAATTGAGAAATTGCAAGGTGGAGAGGTTTTCGCCAGAATCCGGTAAGTATATACCGCTAGTTACTCAGAGTGGACAGTATAAGTTCCTGTTTGTACCTTTCGGTATCACGAACTCTCCAGCAGTGTTTACCAGGTTTATCATGGCCGATATGCGTGATGTAATCAAGAATGAAGATGCGGTTGTGTTCATGGGCGATGTGATGTTTGCAAGTAAGAGTACCGAAGAGGGAGTGGTAAAATTTAAACGTGTTTTAGAAGTAGCAGAGAGAAATGGCTGCGTATAAATTGGAGTAAGTGTCAGATATTGAAGCGGAAGTTACATTTCTTAGGGTAAGTGTTTGAAAACGGTAGTATCAAACCAAGAGATGAGAAAACTCGAACAGTTTCTGATTTTCCGATTCCACGCGATAAGAAGGGGATACAACGATTTTTAGGATTGACATCATAGTTTCGTAGATTTGTGGAAGGATATGCTTTAATTGAAAAGCCCTTGTCCGACTTGTTACGCAAAGAGGTGAATTTCGAATTTCAGGAGAAACATTTGATAGCATTCGAGAAATTGAAAGGAGCGTTGATTAGTGGACGAGTTCTAAAGCTTAATAATCATTAGCTTGAAACGGAGATTCATACGGACGCTTCAAAATTTGGATTCGGAGCCGTTATGCTTCAGCGAGATTCCTCTGATAATTTGTGGCACCCAGTTTTCTACATGAGTCGTAAAACCTAGCCTTGCGAGGAGAAGTATCATTCGTATGAACTCGAAGTGCTTGCGGTTATTGGAGCTTAGGTAAAGTGGCGGGTGTACGTCTTAGGGAAGAAGTTCAAGATAGTTACTGATTGTAACGCTTTCGCCATGACCATGAAGAAGAAGGAGATTCCGCTCAGAGTGTCGAGATGGGCAATGTATCTCCAAGATTTCGACTATGAGATAGAGCATAGGTCCGCTTCTAAGATGAGAAACGTGGATGCGTTGAGCAGGGTGACGTGTTATGTTTTGACTGATAGTTTGTTACATCGTTTGAAGGAGGCCTAGATGTTAGACGATTGGACGAAGGTGGTCAAAAGTGTTGTCGAGACCAAAGGGTATTTGAGGATTTCTACGTATTGAATGAAGTTCTATTCAAAGATCCCAATAAGGAGTTGCTAGTAGTACCTTCACTCATGGAAAATGAAATCATTTGAATCAGTAACCAGCAAGATCACTTTTCCGGTAAAAAGACTCAGGACTTGATTGAGAAGTCATACTATATTCATAAGCTCAAGGAGAAAGTAGCACGAGTTGTTGATAGCTGCGTAGAGTGTATCCTCGTAAATGCAAAGGCAGGCAGGAAAGAAGGGTTCCTTACACCGATCGATAAGTGGGATAAGCTGCTGGTTACATACCATGTTGATCATGTTGGTCCGATTGAGTTGACCAAAAAACGTTATAATCACATTTTCGTGATTGTAGATGGCTTTTCTAAATACGTGTGGTTGTATCCTACTCGAAGTACAGGAGTTGAAGAAGTATTGAGTTGTTTAGAACGTCAGGCTATTTGCTTTGGAAACCCATACAGAATCGTTTCAGATCGCTGGGCTGCTTTCACTTCGCATCTGTTTCAGAATATTGCGATAGGGAGAAGATTCAACATTTGCTAATTGCAACAGGTGTGCCTAGGGGGAATGGACAAGTCAAGCGCATGCATAAAATAGTTGTCCCAATGTTATTTAAAATGAGTCATGAAAGTCCAGGATGCTGGTATAAGCATGTAGGTAAGGTCCAGCAGATCATACATAATACTGAGCCGAGGAGTACTAAAGTTACGCTGTTCAAACTGCTAACTGGTTTGGATTTGCGTATTGCAGGGGATGTGCAGCTCAATGAATTAATTCAGGACTGTCTGATTTAGGAATTAGATGATGAGCGAGATATCTTGAGAAAAGAAGCGAGAGAAAATATTCAAGCTGAGAACAAGAGAGCTTTCGATGCCAAGAGCAAGGTAGAAAATAAGTTTAAGCTCAATGATTTAGTAGCCATTAAACGCACCCAGTTTGCCACTGGATTACAATTGAAGGGAAAGAGTATAGGGCCATATAAAGTAGTCAAAGTCAATAACCATGGCCGATATGAAGTTGAAAGGGTCGGAGAAGAAGAAGGGCCGTACAAGACTTTGACAGTAGCTGAGTATATGAAGCCATTCGGGACGAATCATGCGTCAGGAGGGCCGAATGTAGGATGCGGTATTGGTAGCGGAGTGACAAAGAACACCAGAAGCGGTCTCACCATTATGCCTCTGTCTCTGCGCCAATAGATATCGATAGGATCGTACTCATTTTGCAACTAAAAGAGGAGAGTGGTAATATATCGCCAGACTCAGTAGCTACCAGCATCTCGAAGATAACACACACATAATTTGTTAAACTTAAGCGAAACCAAGTCGAATGAATAAACTAAACATCTATCACTTAAACAATTAAACAGTCAGTGTCCTAGCTCATTAAAAAGAAAACACTGCATGAATTATGACTTTATGGAATTTAAAATATATTTATTTTAATACAAATTAAAATGAATATAAAATAAATTTTGATGGTATTTCTTTCCAGCAGGTATAGCATTTTCTAAAATTGGCGACGCTTTATCCACAATGAATACAATCCTGCTTTCTTTGATTCTTGCTTTCGTTAAGAATATTAATTTCCAATAGAATGAATTTATAAAGATATACAAAACCGTGTATACGTATAGCCAATTTTGACAGCGAAAGTTGTTCAGCTTTAAGTACTCAGATCTGCAAAATGTTTGCTAAGCGAAAATTTACATATAAAAATACTAGCGGCCGAGTGGGCCCAGGTGTGCATGCCCTGCGGTAACACTGCTCAGTCAGTGGGGTTTTGTTTGCATTTTTTCGAAAAGTAACAAGCTAAAGGTAGCAATGAATTTATATTATATGGCTTTAGCGGCTCTTTACGTGGTATTCTAGAACTTTCATATGTCGGAGAAAAACTACTGAGCTTCGACATTGAATACGAGATGTACAATAAGTGATTGCTAGGTGCAGACAGATCAAAGGCAGGCGAGCCGAATCGCCCGTGCTCTAAAGCAAGCGAGACGATATCCAGACTAATCAAGGGCAGGCGGGCCGAATTGCCCGTGTCCTAATGCAAGCGAGAGTGCGATGATCGAGCGAGCGAAAGCGAAAACGAAAGAAAGAAAGAAAGAAGAGAGAGTGCGGGAGCATATATATGTATGTATGACAAAGAGGTACAGTGGGCAGTACAAATAACAAACAATAATAATAGAGATCTACTTTACTGCTGCACCATTGGCTATGTTCTATAGTTTCCTGAGTTCTATCAGGCTTCGAAACCCAACAACCTTTTGAAATTGGTGGAGCATTATCTGGTCCCGAAACGGAATACTCGCCCAGACGCGAGTGTGGAGTTCGTACTTATTGACAAGCGAATAAAAATCAATGGGCCAGTAAAAATACCCCAAATACCATGCAATATTTTTCCAGTATATATCGGCATGTTTTGTTTGCCGAACTGAGGTCTGCGGACTTTTTTTTATGGCAAAACCATTTTCCAAGAAAAATGTTTTGATCGGTTTCATACTGTTCCAGGTAGCAGCAGATTATTGCTGCGCACTGTGCAGAAGAATGCACTCTCCGGTCCCAACTCGTTCTCGCGCGCTGGGGGGCGCACTCTCGCGTTCGCTCCCACGATCAACACGGCGTTAACCGAAGCATAGATGGTAAGCTAAGTTAGTTACGTTTCCACCCCCTTCCCGAGCGATATATATTTAATGCACATATATCAGGCCGCTTCAAATACATCGACATATATATTGGAAAAAGCCAATAATTTGGGCAAGTTTTCCGCATCCAAGCCCGAGCTTCCGCGACAATATATATATATATAAATATATATATATATAAATATATATATATACAAATATACCCATACATATACGGCAAGGGTCATTACTCTTGTTTCTTTTCGCATTCCATTTCCGTTGACGGCATCATCTCGGTCATTCCGGCCGTTCTCCGCTCTTCCGTTCCCATCTGCGGATATACATTCAAGTGATCCGCTAGTTCTTCCAGTTCCGTTTGTTTGTGCCTACGCCTCCGCCATCGGGTAAATCTCCGGTACGTTCAAATGTATACATAACTGCATATTCTTGCACATATCTCCGACAATACACATACATATCTACACACAAATTTTACATATTTTACATATCTAACATGAGCGTTTCACAGTAATCTTCGTCGCCCCGTTACTATCTCGTCTGAATTTCGTTAACCCAAGCCGCGGTACATAACACTTTCATACGCCAACATGCATACAAGCAGCAGTATCGGTGCACTCTTTTTCTCGTTTTCACTTCTCCACCGCTGCTCGCGTTGTATTTGTTGGGAGACTAAATTACCGGTGCCGCTCTTGAAAATAACGGAGCGCCAATGACGCGCTCCCCTGCATTCCGGGGGTATATTGTTTTCGGGTTTGCTTTGCCACGTGACGCGCTAGCCTGCATTCAGAGGGTATATTGTTTTCGAGTTTGCTTTGCCACATGACGTGCTACCCTCCATTCCGAGGGTATATTGTTTTCGGTAGTCATTTGCAACCGACTCCTTTGATACTCCGAGGCTCGTCATCCAATATTATTATTAACCCTCGATTGTCGTGCTGGGTTAACCATTTATTTAGCGTAGTACATCTATACCTTTCGGTCACTATCGGGTGAACTATCGCCATAGCCCTCTGTAAGGACGAATACCACGCCACTAGCGAGCCATATATCGTTCGGAATTTCCATATACGTACGATTTCGACTATATATATACATACACGCATGCGTAGGCATTTACGGCGACGTCTAGCTCCGGATTGAACATTACTTCGTTCTGCCGACTCCGGCCCCTACATTTCCAAAGGTTTAATTTGATCCGAGCTAGCTCCTACGGTCCGCCCATAAACTAGTCCCTACCTACATGTCTATGTATATATATATATTATCATTACGCTACCAATTAAGACACTACCTTGTGATGAATTTGGTGATCAAGAATACGTATTCCAGCCAAAAGCTCAGCTTTCGTTGCCCCGCATCCAGCCCCGTATACCTAGATCCACAGACAGACGTACGCTTCCTCATATATATGTACATTCATTCATGCGTAGGCATTTACGGCGACGTCTAGCTCCGAATTGAACATTACTTCGTTCTGCCAACTCCGGCCCCCTACATTTCCAAAGGTTTACTTCGATCCGAGCTAGCTCCTACGGTCCGTCTATAAACTAGTGCGTACCTACATGTCTAAGTATGTATGTAAATTATCATTACGCTGCAAATGAAGACACTATCCTGTGCTTACTTTGGTGAATATTAACACAGCTCCCAGCCAAAGGCCCAGCGCCAACATACGTACACGCATACCCAAACAAACAACGCAATTCAAGTTGTCGTTAATAAATCAAGTTCAATAAATACACTATCCTGTGATATATCTGTTCGTGTTATTCCGCTACAATTACTCAAAATTCCGTCTGCATTCCATCGCAGCTAACATCCCACAAACCTAATTCGTCCCAAAGGTCGCCCCTTTGTCCGACACGAGTGGGTTCCGTTTCGGCAAAAAAAACTTATTTTGTTTTTTTTGTGCGATGTTCTTTTTTGTATCCGCTTTCCGTATCTTTCGAAGGTCGTATCTATCCGTCCCACAATAACGCGAATGTGCATGTAATCCGCTACTAGTTCGTCACTAATACTGTTTAACTTTTATTCCCACCTAATTCTTTTCGAATCCAGAAATGGCCCCACGTTCCCGCGCCGACCGTATCATGGAGAGCCGACGGGCTCGAGGGCTGAAATCCTATTAGTGCAGAGTCTGCCAAGAAGTGCATCCGTTACGGACATGCCACCGCTTTCTCCGATTAAGCCCCGTTCAAAGGAACCGAGCCATCTCCTGCGTCCTGCGTCGAACGACGCCCTCAGCGCTTCACCAGCCGGCCTGTCGGAGGAACTGCGGCTCCATCGCCTTCGACTTCAGCGTCCCAAGCTGAGCCTCGTCTCCCCGTGAGCCACCTCATGGCAGGGACCCCGGTACCACCCGTAGACTCCCTTCTACAATCACGGAGCCTCAATCTCCTCCAGACGGCGCTGGTGGTCCTGGATACGGGTTCCGAAAACTTCGAGACACCGCGATCATAGGCCTTAGCCCCCATTATTCTTTGCAATCCTGCAAGGGGGGGGGGGAAGATGTTCAGGGTAGCAGCAGATTGTTGCCGCGCACAGTGCAGAAGAGTGCGCTCCGGTCCAAACTCGCTCTCGCGCGGTCGTGGACGCTCTCGCGGTCGCTCCCACGATCCACACGGCATTAACAGTGTAAGCATAGATTGTAAGCTAGTTAATTCTCGCTTCCACCCCCGTTTCGATCGGCCGCATTCTTTCTACTTTTTCTTTCGGTTTGTTACATACATACATCTCGCACCCGATCCGCCCTCCTCCAAACACATACGAATATCAACCCTGATTCTGTTCGCTTGCCCTTTTTCGGATCTAAGTACTAGGCTTGCAAAATAGATAAGCAAAATTTTCTTGCGACAGAAAGTAGCCTATATTTTGCTGTGTGACCAGTATGACCAGATGTGCATGCTCTACGCCTACACTGTTTTGTGTTTGTTTACAAAAAATATCAGTTGAATATGCAAATTTTGTCAGAAAGCAAGCCGGATGTACTCTGTGGCGCTGGGGAACGACAATGAACATAGAAAGTTCCGCAATATTGAATAAATCAGTATCTATCATATAATAAATAAATAAAATGAGTATCGGGTAAAAAATTTATAAATTAAATTGCCTTATTGCAATATTTTAGCCGGCAGAACTCCGCCAGCCACTTGCTATTGGTCTTCTTCACGTTGATATCGATATACGAGTATCGGTGACGACAGAATAAAGAAAATTTATATTTTTTACTCGAGTTTAATTTGTGGAATGTGCCCTAGTAGAACCGAGTATTCATTTCTTTGGTATGGTTAATCGGAAATACAACCCTCGTAATAAAAATAAAGACATCTGGAAATAAAAGGAAAATAAAATACTTTACTTGTTTGGACAACTCCAGAATCATCTAGTTCAAAGCGTTTATATATTTAGAGAGTACTGATTGTCATGGGCAGTATTGAAAAGGCATGCCTATCAGGGTTTCTTTGCCGGCTATGTTCTGAAATGCACAGAACTGTAATTTATATTTAAAGCGACAACGGCCAACGTCTATGTCTTGTTGAAAAAATTAACGGCTACCTTCCAATAACTGTATGTATTAAAAAAAACAATAACTTAATAACCAAATATTTTTGTGGTAACATACATACGTTCAAATATAATATTTTGGAGTCGAGAGTAAATAAATACATAATATTGACTTATTTGATACACCTGATTGTAGCTCTCATCGACAGACGTGATGAGAACGGGAAGATGACGGCGGCGCAGTGGAAACTGGGATCCTCGCGGCTCGTTGACTCCCTGCTTGCCCGGATGGAGGAAGACCCTACAGTGCCCATGCCCACCTTTGATGGTGCTGGGTGGCTGAATGGGGTCAAAATTCTGAAATGCAATGACGGCCCGACGCTGAGGTGGCTGACGAAAACGGTCTGCCAACTGGAGGCGTTGTGGGAGGGGGCCAAGCTAGAGGTGGTGGACAGGGAGCCAATCCCGTCCATACCAACGGCGAAGGTACTCTTCCCCATCGTCATCCAAGGAGACCGCGCGCTGAAGCTCCTTTAGCGTCAAAACCCGGACATACCAACCGCAGACTGGAAGGTATTGCACGCTGGTAGCCCACTACCCAACGAGGGGGGCCAGCATGTGATCCTCCAGATTAACAAAGACGCAGAGGACGTCCTTTACACCAGATACGGGAAAATGGCGTGGGGCATGGGCACTGTGTACCTCCGCCTCAAGAAGCGCCACCCCGAAGACACAGACACACACACCCTGCAGGCAGGCGTGGTGGAGAAGGACCTCGGTCTAGACACCATCGTGGAGGCCGCCCAGGGTCTGGCCCATGAAGACTCCCAGGAAGATGAGGACGGTGACCTGACAATCATAGTCAACCCGTCGTATGCAGTTGAGCCAGCCGCCCATGACACTGAGTGTGCTGCAACTCAACTTGCATAAAAGCAAGGTAGCGTCGGCGGAGCTCCTTATAGCCATGGAGCAAGGGCCCGCTGACATAGCTTTGGTCCAGGAGCCCTGGATTGCGTCAGGCAATACAGTGGCCGGACTGAAGTTCGCAAATTATAACTCGTTCTACCCAACGTCGGTAAGCAGGAATAGAACCGTCGTACCAGTACGAAAGGGAATCCACGCTTACCTTATGTCTCATTACAGCACAGACGACCTGACAGTAGTGATGCTGGAGAGTGAGGAGAAGCGCCTTCTGGTAGCCTCCTGCTACATGGCACACGACAGGCCCGCATCACCTGAAGAGCTAAGGAGTCTGGTGGAAGAAGCCGACTTCAAAGACCAACAACTCATCATTGGTACGGATGCCAATGCCCACCACAGTGTGCGGGGAAGCCCCGATATCAACGACCTAGGTGTGTCACTCCTAGACTTTATATTATCAAATAACATAGATGTAGCAAACGTGGGAGAGGACTACACATACGTAGGTCCCACCTCGTCCAACGTGCTAGATCTAACCCTCGTAACAGGAAAGAGTACCTTGGTATCTGGATGGAGAGTCCTCGAAAGACCATTTTCTCGGACCATAGGTACATTCAGTACAAGTGCGAATTCAAATACACTCCGAAGGTAACAGTCTATAGAAACCCCGGAACACACACTGGGAGAAGTTTAGAAAGACCGTTACCTCGAAGCTCGCTAATCCGGGTACAGTGAAATCCGAGGAAGATAAAGAGAAGTCCTTAGAGACCCTCTCCAAGGAACTACTGGCTGCATATCAAGGAGCATGCCCGCCATCAAGAACAAGAAAAAGGACCAAACTACTCTGGTGGAACCGGGACCTCTATTTCAAAAGAGTTAACCTCAGAGAAATCTTTAAACTCGCCAGAATAGTGAACGAGGAGATCATCAACGAGGAATACAAAACGCTACTCAGAGAAAAAAAGAAGGAAATACGCAAGTCACAACGTAGCTCGTGGAGGAACTTCTGCTCGAACATCGAGAAAGTGCCTGAAACAGCAAGACTCAGGAAGCTGCTCTTGAAGCATCCCACAACACAGAGTCAGCTAAAATTAAATAACGGACAGTGGTCAAAGGGCAGCAAAGAGGCTCTGACAGCACTAATGGAGGCCCACTTCCCGAGATGCACCGAGGTCACTGATGCCGAAACGCAACAGGACCTAGCAACCGAGGAACAAGCCCCCCCGACAGATCTAAAAACCCACAAGAAAATCCAATGAGCTATGGACTCATTTGCGCGCATAAAATCACCTGGACTGGACGAAATATTCCCAGCCATGATGCAAGCGATCAAAGGACGATCACCCCATATCTTTTCGCAATATATTCGGCATGTCTAAGCACAGGCTATCCCTATCTATGGATCGCCCTGAAGCGACCCACATACACCCAGCAATCAACCTATGGATAAAGAACCTCCTGAGTTGTAGACGGGTGCAATCAGAGTGGGGCACCGCCTCCACGGTAAAGGGAGCACACAGAGGCACACCTCGGGGTGGAGTCTTTTCGCCCCTCCTGTGGAATCTGGTGGTCGACGACCTCATCAAGAGATTCGAGAGGAAGGCCCAAAAAATAACAGCTTATGCAGACGACATAAGCATAATTATTACGGGTGTATGTCCATCGACCCTCAGCTCCATAATGGAATGAACACTCAGGGAGATATGCGAGTGGGCGGACGAAGTAGGACTCGATATCAACGCGCACAAGACGGACCCCATCCTCTTTACAAAGAGGTACAAGATACCGGCATGGTACAACTCTGCTGTATGGAGTCCTAGTGTAGTGGCAAGCAACTGAAAAGAAGACGTACCACAAGCTTATGGAAAGGACCCAGCGACAGCCTCTTCTCTGTATCACAGGGGCGCTTAGGTCAACCCCAACTATAGCACTCGAAACCATACTCGGAATCGATCCCCTCAACATCCACGCTTGGCTGACTGCGGGCAAAGCAGCACAGCGACTGATTGCATCGGGGAACATGTCACCCCAAGGATACGGGCACAGTTCAATTGGGAGGGACATGACCAGTCATACAGACTACATGACCCCCAAACTTGCCTCGAGGTCAAAACTAATTCATTTATGGGACTCGAAGACTGGAAAAAAAGAAGGCGAGCACACAACATGGTGAACATATTCGTCGATAGCCAAGCGGCGATAAAATCCATGCAGTCCAGTTCCAGAAGTGTCCTGGCAAGCAGGGAGGCACTAAACGCACTATGCACGACTAAGTCAGTGCGAATCAACTGGGTTCCCAGTTACGAGGGCATCGAAGGAAACGAGGCTGCGGACGTTCTGGCTAAGGAAGGCATCGGGCTGACGAACGAAAACGTGACTATCTCCCTTAGAGCTCTACAAACCGAGAACAGATAGAGGAACACAACCACCTGCTAAACCTCGAGAACCATGTGCAAGGAGCGCAATGGAAAACTAACTCACTATCTACTGCATCTTCCACGGAAAGACTGTAGACTGCTAGTGGGTATACTCACAGGTCACTGTCTGGCTGCGGCGCACGCAGCCAAGCTAGGCATCACCAACAGAGACAGCTGTAGGAAATGTGATGAACCCAGGGCTATCGAAACCCTGGAACATCGCATCTGCAGCTGCGCGGCTCTCTCACGGGCAAGGAAATGATACCTAGGCGCACCGGAGATGGCATCACTAGAAGATGCCTCCAAGAGGACGCCGAGGGATTTACTTTCCTTTGCTAAACACACCACGATACTCGAGGACTTCCAAACCTCAGCAATACCCCCGTAAAGGTCCATTTACATCCGGATCACTGTGATAGTCTCCGCTGAGGGACGTCCGGGTTAACCTAACCTAATATTGTTGTGTATTTGTATAAAAATAAGTGATGTAGTTGTGACTGTTATGTTTCTTTTTTTTTGAAGCACATAATCACAAAGTTTTAGCTATTTTGTTTGTATCCCTGTTTTTACATATACATACATGTATGTATGTATGTACTATGCAGCAGGGACCGTAAATAAGAGTTATGAGTTCAACAAAATTGTGGCACAAAAAAGCCTTCAGGAAGGAAGGGGAAAATATACACATGTTATTTTTTTACAATAAGCAATTTTTTCAAAAAAATTATTTTATAAGTATTAAAATTTATTTTTATATATATAAATAAAAAACAATAAAATTTAAAAATGCATTTAAAAGTGAGTATGTACATATGTAAATGTATGTAAAGTGAGTATGTGCTCTGCGATGTCAATTCAAGGCCATTGTCCGGTTCAATTAGGCTCCTTTGGCTCAAAAGATATTTTAATTCAATTTGTATCTTCAATTTTTAAAATAAAAAATGTTTGTAATTTTTATTTTCAATTTTTATAATAAAAATTTAGAATAAAAGTTATTTTTCAATTTTTATAATAAAAATTAAAAATAAAAGCTCTGAATTAATTCTTATATAAAAATTAATATACAGTGGCTCCAGCGCATAATCGGACACTAGTTTCCTCAGTACATAAGTGCTCCAAAACTATAAAGAAATGCTTTAGAATTGTTGTTTTTCACTTTTATTATAACTTCATACTATTATCTATCTAGAAAATAAAAAAACGTATACTTTCTAATGAGAACAGTTAGTTTTAGTCGAAAAACGAAAAAAAGTCATTTTTTGAGACTCAACGCATAATCGGACAGTGCAGAAGCATGGTGAAATTATATATAAATATATATATGCATAATAATTTCACCATGTGCAGAAGTATGAATCGAAAACCCTTTTTTTTCCAAAAAAAAACTCCAAAGCTATGGCAATTTTATTCTTTGCTGGCTGGCAGTCTGGCTGACACAAAAAAAAATGTTGTATATTGTAAAATGGCTCCCCTAGGAAACAAATCTTCTGTCGAAATATGAGTTGTGTCGACTCGGATGGAGGTTACCTGCTATTCCGCATTCTGCCCGTGACTCTGTATGGGGAGAACAAGCAGGTGGACACCTACGCGCTGTTAGACGAGGGCTCGTCGGTCACCATGATCGAGGACGAGCTCATGCGAAGCATAGACCTGGAAGGCAGGAATCGACAGCTCAACATCCAATGGTTCGGCGGGAGATCCACAAGACAGAGCACAAAGATGGTGAGTCTGCAGATCAGCAGGACCGGAAAGCCGAAACGTTATGTGCTAAGAAACGTGTACGCAGTCTGGAACTTGAGTCTACCGATGCAAAGCCAGCGTCGAGAAGATGTCAAAACGGCGAGGACTAGCGCACGTTTACCGATGAGGCCATACTGCAACGCCGAAGATCCTAATTGGATTGGATCATGCGCACTTGGGCATACCTATGCGAAATAGGAACTTTGGGCCAGGAGAGCCCTATGCAGCCGCCACCAAGCTTGGGTGGGTGGTGTTTGGACCGGTGAAACATCAAGTAAGTTCACCAACTCATAAATCGTGCCTCCTAGCATTCCCACAGCATAATCTTCTGGAGAAGATGGTCAGCGACTACTTTGAAATAGAGAATTTAGGAGTAAAGCGCCGCCAGTCGCAGCTAGCGGTGATGCACGGGCTTTACGAATTCTCGAGGACACGGCAAAGCGAGTGGGCCAACGGGTCTGCTATGGAAGGAGGACGAAGTGAGTCTGCCAAACAGCTAAAATATGGCACTTAAGCGACTAGTAAACATCGAGAGG
Organism: Drosophila helvetica; assembly: GCA_963969585.1. Taxonomy (NCBI): domain Eukaryota; kingdom Metazoa; phylum Arthropoda; class Insecta; order Diptera; family Drosophilidae; genus Drosophila; species Drosophila helvetica. Next base: position 20,537,579 of record OZ018403.1, on the reverse strand, counting down.
AAGATGCAGCGCGATGGGAACTTCGCGCAGGCATATCAAGGAATCATGGATGACTACGTCAAGAAGGGATACTCTGGACGTGCGACGGTTGGAGCAGCAGGAAAGCACTTCGGTCAACAGTGACAGAACATGGTACCTGCCGCACTTCGGGGTCGAGAACCCGAATAAGCCGGGGAAGATCCGTCTGGTATTCGATGCGGCAGCCAAGGTTGGCGGCGTATCCCTGAACACAGCTCTGCTCAAAGGCCCACAGCAGTACAAATCTCTGCCAGCCGTGCTCTTCCACTTTCGGGAAGGAGCAGTGGGAGTTTGCGCAGACATTAAGGAGATGTTCCACCAGGTGTTGATACAGCCACAGGATAGATGTGCCCAGAGGAGGAACGGAGACGACCGGCGGGATCCAGACCTGTACGAGATGGAGGTGATGACGTTCGGAGCAGCGTGCTCGCCGTGCTCAGCGCACTACGTCTTACCTCCAGTACCTCCAGATCCCCGCTTGGTCCTGGCCATAAACGAGTACCACTATGTGGATGACTACGTGGATAGCTTCGCAAACGAGAAGGAAGCTATTGCTGTATCAACACGGGTAAGAGAAATCCATGCTAACGGTAGTTTCGAGTTGTGCCGATTTTCTTCCAATTCAGAAAGTGTGGTCAGGGCTTTGAACCCACTAGAATCCAGCAAGGACGTTGAATGGACCGAAGCTGAGGAGAAAATATTGGGCATTTACTGGCAGCCAGCTACAGATGAATTCAGATTCAGCGTCAAGTACCATCGGGTGCCCAGCAGCGTGATAACTAGAGAACGTGTCCCCACCAAGAGGGATATCCCAAGCCTCGTCATGTCAACGTTTGACCCGATAGGATTCATGAGCTGCTACACGGTGACCGCAAAACTGTTGATGCGAGAGATTTGGCGGGAAGGAGTTGGATGGGATGAGCCGTTGCCAGAGGAATTTGCCACAGCGTTCGAGCGCTGGCGGCTAGAGATGAGCTACGTGAGAGAGTTCCGATATCCGCGCCATTACTTTGGCGTCGGACGCGTGCGGGCGCTGCAGCTGCACGTTTTTGTGGACTCAAGCCAATCGGCTTTTGCTGCGGTGGCTTACTGGAGAGCATATGACATATGACGACGACGACGAGCAGGCGCATTTCGTTTGTTCCAAAACGAAGTGTGCCCCAATGAGGACCATGTCCATACCCCGACTGGAACTTCAAGCAGCCGTACTGGGAACAAGACTGATGGACACCGTAAAACAGACGCACGGTGTGGCGATCAGCAGCTGCGTACTCTGGACTGACTCTAAAACTGTGCTGCACTGGATAAGCAGCACCCACCGGCGGTACAAGCAGTTCGTTGGAAACCGGGTGGCGGAGATTTTAGATTCCACTGATGTATCTCAATGGAGGTGGATACCATCTGCCGAAAACGTGGCAGACGACGCAACGCGGCCGCAACGCCATGTGGATCTGAGTCAAGGATCACGATGGCTAGGCGGACTACGTGGCCTAACTAACTAACTGGCCGAAATCTTCATCGAATGATGGTTGCTGCCCACGGACCACGGATGAAGAGGAAATGCCATGTGAGTTTGCACTGGTCATGGCAAACACGTTTATATCTTTGCAGAGATTCTACAACTACGAACGACTGGTCAGGACCACTGCTTGGGTCCGCCGGTTCATCCGACGCTGTCGGGGACAGCGCGATGAGCTCGAAGGATACGGCCTTACTGCTGCCGAGTGCGCCGATGGAGAGCTCGTCCTGATAAAGCAGGCACAAAATGAGGCGTTTGCGGAGGAGACGCAACGGAAGACCGTCCCTAAAGGCAGTGAATTGCGTGGGCTGTCACCATACGTAGACGACGATGGAATTCTACGGGCGTGTGGGAGGATCGATGCCGCCGCGTGCATGGCATTTGACGCACGGCGCCCGATCATAATGTCACACAAGCACGCTCTGACTGAGATGATCGTCCGTCACTACCACGTTAAGATGAAGCATCAAAACCTGGATGCGACCATAAGCGAGATCCGGACGAGGTTCTGGATAACGAACCTACGAAGGTTGCTACGGAGGGTGGTAACCAATTGCCACACATGCAAGCTACGGAGAGCGCAACCGATCCAGCCTGTGATGGGTCCTTTGCCAGAGGACCGGCTCGAGGCCAACGGATGGCCATTCAAGTACACCGGCCTGGACTATTTGGGTCCGTTGATTGTGACAATTGGACGTCGAACGGAGAAAAGGTGGGTCGCACTTTTCACCTGCCTAACCACAAGGGCCATCCACTTGCAGATGGCGCATGATTTATCCACAGATTCATGCATCATAGCCATCAGGAACTTCATGTGTCGCCGCGGACCGGTTGTCCGAATGAGAAGCGACAACGGCAAGAATTTCATCGGAGCCAATCGAGAGGCCAGGAGATTCGATGAAGTCTTCGAACCAGAGAAAATCCAGGGCGAGCTGTCGTCCAAAGGAGTCGAATGGATCTTCAACTGTCCGGCAAACCCAGCTGAAGGCGGCGTCTGGGAGAATCCTCTCCAGTCGAGTGCGTCAAGAAGGTACTGGCGCACACCATGAAGGAGGTTGCGCCAAAGGAACACGTACTCGGAAGCTTCCTGATCGAGGCGGAGAATATTGTAAGTTCGCGTCCGCTCACTCATCTTCCAGTTACGGTTGATAAGGAGGCCCTTCACCCCGAACGACCTGCTTAAAGGAGCAGCCAATTGGCCGGAACTGCCAGGAGACAACAGTCAGCTCTCTGAGAAGTATGCCACACGGAAACAGTGGCGCATTGCCCGGATGATGAGAGACCGATTCTGGAAACGATGGGTACATGAGTACCTACCCACGCTTGGGCGCCGGGAGAAGTGGTGCGCGCATGTCGGGCCTATGCGTCGCGGAGATCTGGTCTTCATCTGTGATCCGGCTATTCCACGCAGAGAATGGAGAAGAGGCATCGTGGAAGAAGTTTTCCCTGGCGTGGACGGAGTACCACGACGAGCGGCGGTGCGCGTGGCCAACGACGATCGAGCCGGGATAATGATGCGTCCCGTCTCCAAGTTAGCTGTTCTGGATGTGGTGAATGCAGCTGCTTCACGGGGGACGGGATGTCGCGGAACGGATCGGCACGATGATCAGGAAATTTAAATGTTGCGCAGCGCTCGTGTAATCGATATCTGCTTCAGTATTTGTCAAGATGTATGTATTACTTGTTGTATACGGTCACACTTAAAAGTGCCAAAGTCAAGCCACGGTTCCCGCTTCGGCATTCCGATTGACGAGAGCAAAAAGGGTGGGAGGCGAGACTGCAGTACGTAAATTTAATATTGAAATTCTATTTTTAACTGAGATTTGTATTGTTATCCCTAGAATAAAACGCTCCTATTATCGCACTTCATATTTACGCTACGGGATCTGGCTATTTCTCGTTTCGGTGTTGAAACGATTCATGTTGTTTAAGGCAACTCCCAACTGCTCAACGTCGGTCGGCGTCAACCCCTTTACTCATCGAGTACCGGGTATAAAAATGAAAAGAGACTTCTGGATTAAATGGAAAGACGATTATTTACACACACTTCAACAAAGAAATAAATGGAAAATAGGAATGCAGAATATAAAAAAATAACAGATAGTTTTAATAGAAGATGAAAACTGTCATCCAGCTAGATGGCCAATGGGGAAAATAGAAGAAATACATAAAGGTAGGGACGATAGTGTCAGAGTAGTCACCATCAAACATCAAGATGGGTCGACCGATTAAAAGACCGATTACTAAAGTTTGTCCGTTAGCTGGAATTGAGTCTGAAGAAAAGGACTCAGAAACGCCTCCAAAAGAAGCCAGAAGTACTCGCGGTAGACCTCGAATACCCAAACTAGGACTCATGGCAGTAATCTTAATGCTTATGTTATTTTTCCAAGTATCAAATGCAAGCTTAGCTGCCAGAGGAAAAGAGAAGTGGTCAATTAAAAAAATTAACAGTTCCACTTCAATATATTTGGACCCGATGGGAGACGGAGAAATAGTCGCCTCATCTTGGGATCTAATAGTTTATTACAATATGGACCCGTATTTTCAAATGATAAAAAAGGGAAAAGAATTAATTGGGAAAATAATAGTTGTGTGCGGTGAACTTTACACTTTTGAAGATCAATGCAATAATATTTTAGATAACACTAACAGACAAATTACAGATCTAGAAAAAAATAATAAACTTTTTATGACTCAAGATAACAAAAGAAAGAAACTAGCACCCTTCGAGTTTATGTGCTCCTTTTATCATATATTGTTCTAAATAATGGACGCCGAAGATAGGGAAACTTTGGAAGGAAATATGAAAAATTTATTAGAAAACCAACATAATATAGACGACTTAATTAAAAGGCAAACGTCAGTAGTAGAGTCAACGGTAAATATTCTCAAAAGAACTACCGAGGAAATAACCGTAAATTTTAGAAGTATGAGCACTAGAATAGAAAACATAACGGAAGCGTTAAAGGAAAGTTACTATGTATACAAAGAATCTATATACTTCTTTATGGTAACAAAGCAACTAAGTTCATTGATTGATGAATGCGAGAAAATCCAAGCAGGAGTAATAAGTCTACTGATAGATATTAATCATGGTAGACTGAATCCAAATATTTTAAAACCTATGCAGTTAAAAGCAGAGATATCAAAAATAAAGGATAGGTTATTAGAAACATTAGTTCTTCTAGGAAAAAGAACAGGTACGGAATTGAAGGAAATTTATAGCCTATTAACCGCGAAAGCTATTTTCGTGGATACAAAATTAATTTTGAATGTGAAGATTCCACTGTTTGATAGACCCTCCCATTTGTTTAGGAATATACCAATGCCAGTTCAGCACGAAAGGGAATTGGTCAAGGCAGAGTTGAGCTCTAGGTACTTAGTATATAACTTCGAAATTGATTCCTATCATTCGATGACTGAAGCTACTTTAAACAAATGTCTAAAATGGCAAGCAAATAAAAGAGTATGTGAGATAACTCCATTCAAACCAAAGAGTCATTCAGAGACAAGGTCATTTTTGGTCGAATTAGAAAAGAAAGGTAGTTGGCTCTTCAAAGTTCCAGTAAACACTAATGCTAGAATTCAATGTAGTAATTAAAATCAAGAGTTAATTGATCTCCCTCAACAAGGAATTTTAACAATAATAAATGGTTGTACTGTGCGAACCGATGATAAATTATTGGAGTACAGTCACAGTCTTCATACGAAAACCTACGAGACAATTTCATTTCTTATATAAGTAATATAGGTAAGATACCAAAAATTGTTTTGGAATCCTTTGAATGTACTAATTGTAATGTATTAATTAACCATACTGAAGAAATTGATAAGTTGAAAAACGAACTAAAATGGTTAAGAGAGGGTCATCATGAATTAAAAGGATTTAAGTTCCATTATGTATCTGGACATGCAGCCTTGATTATCGGAATAATAATGATGTTAATATTAATAATCTATGCCATAAGAAGAATTAAGGTTGCGCGAAGACTGCAAACAATAGCACTTCCCTATCCACTATAATTTACTTTAAAATGATCATCGGTAATTGTAATTATAACTATAAAGAAAATATATACAAATATAAACTAAGAACAAAACCATGCCACTTCCGGCTCTTTGCAGAATGTTCAAGAAGAACATAATTATTATATCACACGTTCACTGATGTAAACACAAAAACCTATCTTTATATAACTGAGGAACGTACTATAAGGAACCTATTTCAGGCTGGGGTGAGATCAGCTTGTCCAGGGTCCTCTACAAGAAAGTTGATAGGGGGACTTTAGGCGGGGGAAAGAACAGGTGGCGTGGCAGTAGTGCGGGGGCGGGGGCGTGGGCGTTTGCTCTAGCTTGGTGTGGAGTACCAGGGGGTATGCCGGGGAGGCGAAGGGATGACCACGTGGCGTGGGAGAGATCCATCGGGCTGTCGACGCAAGGTAGAAGGTTCTTCCAGCGCGATGCGTCGTCTCTGAACTATCCGGACTACGGGTCTGAGAAAGGGGGAAACGGGATGTAGAGCGATACGTAGTCTCTAAAGTTCACAAAGCTACGGGTCGGAGGGGTGGAGACGGGATATAGAACGATGCGTAGTCGCTAAAGTTCTCAAAACTACTGGTCTAGGGGCGGAGGCGGGATATTGAACGATGCGTAGTCGCTAAAGTTCTCAAATCTATTGGTCGAGGGGCTGAGGCGGGATATATAGAACGATGCTTAGTCGCTAAAGTTCTCAAAGCTACTGGTCAGAGGGGTGGAGACGGGATATAGAACGATGCGTAGTCGCTAGAGTTCACAATTTCACGACTCGGAGGGGCGGGAATGGGATATGGAGTGGTTACTGAAGAAATAATAACGCCAGGAGTTGTGCCGTTTCTTATGGTATCTATTTCTTAATTTTTAGATAAGGGGCCTACACTGTGACCCTGGCTGCACCACGGGATCTAGTACCAGACTTACGTGCGAGGATAATTATTTTTCCAACGAATTCGAGGGTGTTGAACGCGTGATCATGGACGCGCAGAGACATAGGTTGAGGCGGCGCGGATCAAATAAAAGCGAATGTTCGGCGGTGCGTTCGGGAAGTTTCGACTCTTGTGTACCAGTCGGGGGCTGAGACGGCGGCAGAACAAATTATTTCGTGCTCGTGTTGCAGGCTGTTCGTGCGTCTCGTGGCTTGTTTCGGGCGGAACTCTTGTTGGTGCGTGCGCGTCGCTCTCTGGCGCTCGTCGAAGTGAAAGATTGCCGGTCGGTCGGCTCCCTTTCCTCCCCTTTCGATATCGTATCTCGCCTATAGATCGCGGTTTTAGTGTGACCCTCGGAAATACAATTCGGTATCTTTTCTTTGTCTTAACGCCTTCATTGGCAGACTAATCTACATACTATTACTGCGTTTCAGTACGCACTTAACACTAACTTAACACTAAAAATCATACTAGTCGAGAGGGAGTATAAACTAAATATAAACGCCTCCAGTGGCTCCAGATGAGGTGTATTCTAATGTTTTCGGGGGGTGGGTGACTTCGGGTTGTCGTGACCGAGGCTAACCAGGGCTGACGGGTGCTCTGTGGCTTGTCAGGGTAGGTCTGACCTACAGTACATAAAATAAGTAATTTAGGATTGCTAGGGTGTGAGCGGAGAAATAATCTGTGAACTCAAGCCACACAAGACAAACCCGAGTCAAGTGGACTAGAGCCACTTATGTACTTATAATTGAACTCAAATGTACGTGCCGTGGGACTAGCTATAATAATAGAATTCTACTCCAAACATGCTGTAAAATGTACATATAAGGTAAACATCTAAGAAATGAAAATCAGCTGGAATTTACAACTCAACTTGCAAGTGTTTTGACTTTTCTTTTAAGGTCTTAACAGAACTCATTCATCGTTATTTGGAACGGAAATATCATCGCCCTTCCCTGACGGCTCACTTTCAGTCCCCACTGGACTCTTAGGCAACTCATCTCCACTGAGGTCTAGTTCATGAGGAATGTCCATCTGGCATTTTACGAAGATCTTCGTGACAATACTTATAAGTTCGATTACTACTTAGCGATTTCAACACCTTGACCATTAGCACGACTCGCACCCGTAGCGATTAGATGAAGCTAAATATTTTGAAATGAACAAAGCTCAGAAAACTTTGAGCTGGTAAAACATCGTCCTTGATCGGCAATGATCCGGGTCGGGACCCCAAACAATGAAATGGATGATTTCATAGCTGCCACACAACTATCAATATCCAACTTGAGGGTATGAAACAAATAGACAAACTTAGTGAAACCGTCAATCTGAACAATTACATATTCCTTTAGATCGCTTTTACCGCTTAATTTTCCGGTGATGTCAATATGTACTGTATGCCATGGTATATTGACTTTTGAGATTGAGTAAAGCTCTGCCTGAACTCTTTCCATAGAACCTTACGCTGTTTTGCAAGTGATACAATTGTCAACAAACTTTCGAACGTACTTGTTCATTTTGTTAAACCAATAATACTGATACACTTTATCAAGTGTTTTCTTCCATCCCAGATGCATAAATGATTCATGAACCTGATTGATTACTGACCATCTAAACGCACGTGGTACCACTGAAAGCCAACGGGTCTTATTTTTTCTTTGAATTTTTCGAAACTGTATGCCCTTCCGTAACTCATACGTCCCTGTTAAATCTTTCGAAAGCTCGCTTGCATTAAGTTTGTTAACAATATCGACCAGATCCGAATCGAGTTGCTGCTCGGCCAAAAGCCACTCACCAAAAATCTCCGTCAATCTAACTAACTTTTCAGTAATCTTGCAGGTTAAAGGGTCAGGTTTTGCTTGAATAGGATTTCTTGAGAAAAAATCAACGTGAGCCATGCGAGTTCCTTCACAATACTGAATGTCACAGTTAAAAGACTGTAGATAGACCCACCAGCGATGCACTCTAGGAGTAAATTCCAACTTGGTATGAAAAGCCTTTAACGCGTTACAATCCGTGTATACCACAAACTAACGACCCATCAGGTAGTGACGGAAACGCTTGTGGCTACCACTACAGCTAAGGTTTCTAATTCGTAGGAATGATATCTTGACTCAGCGGATGAAGTTGTTTTGCTAAAGTATTCCACCACATGCGGACTACCATCAATTCGATGTAATAGAATAGCTCCATAACCATAGGAAATCGCATCAGTATCTAACTCAATTGGTTATTCTGGGTTGAAAATTACAAGAACTGGTTCACTGGTGAGAATAGTGATGACATTCTTTCGAATCTTTTCTAGCTCTGCATTCCAAACAAAGTTTTCCTTATCCGATGTGAGCGAATAAAATGGTTTCATAATTTGTGAAAACTTGGCACGAACTGTCTCAAACTAGTAACTGACCCTGGTGGGGGCTGGGATCTTAATGCAATGATTTTACTTGGACTTGGCCTTAGCTCACCCGCGCTCACTTCGTATTCTAAATACTGAACAGCCATTTTGAGAAAGCAACTTTACGTTGAACAAGAATCCTTACTTACAACATCTAATACAATTCTCAGTCTTTCCAAACCCAACTCAACTGTGGGCGACACCACCATAATAACATCTATATAAACTATGACATATGAGTGAGCGAGATCCCGAAGAGCATTACTACCACTTAGTAGCGCAATCTGATCATCAATAAGCGGCAATTATTTTGTATTTGTCTGAAACCGTATTTGAGTTGAGCTCCCTATAATCAACACAGAGTCGATCCGTACCAAAATAGGACTGGCATATGGTGAACAACTGGGTCTGATAATATTTTATGTCATTAACTTACTTATCTGAGCTCGAACTGTTTCTTTTTCTTACGTAGTGAGTCTATAGAGTTGCCTCTGTACCGTTTTGTTAGGGTCAATTAATCGTATTTTCATTTCACCAGTACCCACAGTGGTGCAAGGTGTTCCATTAACGAAAGCTGCAGAATATTGTTCGAGTTATATAATCAAGTTGTCCTTATCCTTATCAATTAATTAAGTATTAACATTAGCGAGGCGATATGGCATTTTATATGCTGCAAAACTATTAACAAAATTGGATTTCACAATTTCGACTTTGTCACAAGATAGTATTACATTAAAACCCTGTTTAAGAATTTCGCGTCCAATTACAATATCATTTTGCAGCTTTTTGTCCTGCACTGAATGGAATAATATTTCGATAGTGTTTCCGTTGCAATGTACTATATACGCGAGCATTACCAATACCCCTTACCATTACAATTTTATTAATGCGCCTCCCTGAGAAGTTTCTACCAATACTCTCTCTAATCAGAGAGCATTCAGCTCCAGAACCAAAACGTATCGGATAGATCATACCTCGCTGTGCTATACTTCCTTTCGGCTCTGACACAAAACACTGATTGACACTCTTATGCTGAATAGTTCCAGATTTGGTAGCCGTCAAGTCCATCGAACACTTATTAGCAAAGTGTCCCCGCTGTCCACACCGATAGCAGATCACGTTCTTTTTCAGCGGCTGCATATCCTTTTTGATGTCAATGTTTCCGCCATCAGCTCCGTCTGTAGTTAGTTTCTTGTGGTTACATTCGAGGTGAAAACGGTTCGCTGCAAGCGACTGTCGATATTTGCCATATGCACCAATACTGTAGGTACTGCGATCTCATCGATGTTCATTTTCTGCCACTTTGACATGAAAAAAGTCACCATGCGGCTTGCATATACTGCATGGAACTCGCCGGAAGACGGGCGGCTATTGAAAATTTTCGACAAAATTGCGGCTGGCGTCTCTGCGCTATCGTAGCGTTGCTTAAACAGTTGTTTGAACTAAGTCCACTCAATGCCAGCGTAACGCACTTGAGTTCGCCACTGCGAGGTTCTGCCCTCCATAAAATTGCTCAATGCCATGATGAGCCCGCTGCCAGTTAATGGCTGCTCTGATAATATAATATCAGCGGTCGCGCACTATTGCAAAGCATTGTCGTTCACGACCTCGGGATTAAACTTTGGCAGATTGACGCCAGTGGTCCGAACGAGCGTTGAGGCCTGCTTGGCTTTCGCCAATTCCAAAACCGCATGCCACTGATACTATGACATTGCAGGAATAGGCACTGATCCCACTTCTGATATCGGATTAAACATTATATTCGGATTCCCGTCCGAATGTTCTGCATTAATAGACTCCATTTTGTCTTTCAAGACGTCGCACTTACAGCAGAGTTATTTCGCTAACAACTGCTTGGGCAAGCTTCTACAATTCCACTGTCCACAAAGTATCAAGAACCAACCCTTCAGCCGCTCATTATCTGCACCAAAAAGTTCTGCCTGGTAACCACTTTAGATGGTAATAACTCATTCAATTCTGCCAGATGGCCAAAAATCATCGCCGCCCTCTCCAGCCAAGGCATAAACGAGTACCTGGCGAGTTATTTTAAAAACAGAGTGCAATATACGAAAAGAAAAACAGGTGGTGTTCCACAGGGCTCTGTGCTGTGGAACTGTGGAACGTTATGTATGATGGGATCCTGCGATTGGAAACACCAGCTAACTGCAGCTTCGTTGGATTCGCAGACGACATTGCAGTTGTAGCAGTAAACAAAACCCTGGAAGGTGTGAAGCAGAACACGAGCGAAACAATCAGGCGAGTAATGTGTTTATTTTATTTATTTATTATTATCCCATCCTATCGCGGCAAGCATTCTATACTTATAAATTATGGCGCTAGTCACAACGAGTATATTAGTAGATACTATATGTTAAAAAAAAAGACATTGATACATAAAACATTGAACTTATATACTAGCATTTAAGTTTCTAGAAAACTAACTCTCACTCTCTCTTCATCCCTCTCTATTGTTGTAATTTCAACTTATGTGGTGCTAAGATGTTTAAGGTACATTTTCGCAATTGTTTGTTTAATTTTTAGTGGTAAAAAGTCTTTAATTAGATATACATTTCTAAAGATTCCATATTTTGTTCCGACTGATTTGTTAATATGATCATCGCTGGTCAACGTTTGACTAAAGATAATACCTAAGTTTTTTGCCCGCTCTACATATTCTATGGAAATATTTTCAATACATAATTTTTGTAGTGTACTAGTGTCAGACTTTCTTTTACCTATGACTACGCATTTCGACTTGTTTGGGTTTAATTCTAGCCCATTAATGTTTGCCCACTGGCTGCAGGAACCCGGTCTCAGCCTTGCAGCGCATTAAACCGAATCGGTCCTGATTAGCTCCAGAAAAAAGGTTGATACTGCCAGAGTGGTGATTGGAACGGACGAAATTGAGTCGTACTCCTGAACCACAGACTAAGTTTCAAATAGGATCTTGAAGTCACAGGAGATAAAGAAGGCCCTGAAACAAATGCGCTCTCTTACCTAATGGTCAACATTCGAGCGAAATACATCCTTCTCAACGATCCCTGAATCCCAGTGGCGAGCCGCATATCCCGCCGCACCCAGTGCCACGTACCGCACCGAGGACCTTCGCCAAGGTTCACCGACCTTTCAAGGCAGTGCCAGACCCCCGTGTCAAGAACCAACAGATTCCGGTGCCGCACCCCCTCAAAGAATCACCGACCCCAACTAAAGCAACTCAGCAATACCACCCCAAAGAGCAGGTTGAACCCTCGGTGGTTAGCTTCTCGCCGAAAAGAGTAACTCCTGAGTCTAGCCCGGAAATTCGGTCTTGAGGAGATCGGAACCGTGGAGGAGCTCCGTAGCCGGATCACCGCTTTCATTGGGGATGCTTTCATTGGGGACAATTCATTGGAATTGGACGTCCACTTCAGCAGTATTCCTAGCCCTAGGGAGCAACATAGCCCCACCACTTCACCCAGACAGGAAAGCTGAACCAAGCAGGAAGACAGCAAGAAACTGAAGCATAGGCGGGAACCAGCCCCACTAGATCCCGAGAGACAACGAGCGCACCATCGATCCCAGAGGATACTCAGCAACCACAGACCATGTCAAATGAAACAGCGACCCTCGAGGAAAAACACCTATCTCGTGATCGACAAATGCCCCGCCCAGGTGGAGGGAAAAATTTCGAACTCTCTCCTCGCAGATCAACTTAGGAAATGGGATCTCACCTTTGAAGGCCACGCAAGCCCACTAGGTTAATTGAGCGACTAGAAGAACGTGTCGAATTCTACGAAGAGAGACCAGAGCAGCTGCCCCGTGCCATCTCAGGACTTCTGACAGGCAAAGCGGAAGGATAGTTCCGGACCATCCAGATGCAGGTTCAGAACTGGACAGATTTCGGCAAGGAAATTCTAGATTTCTTTTTAACCCCCAGATTCTTCCAGACCATCTTACCCCTCGTTCTTCGCGTGTCTGCTTCTATTCATTTTGGCTGTATCGGGCAGCTCTCTTCCTTGAGAGGCGGGGAGCGTGGATGGCATTGTTTTCTTCGTCTGGTGTCCACGTCCCTCTGGATTTAGTTCTCGATCATCACTCCCGATCTCGTATTTTCCAAGCCTGTCCCAAGCCGGTAGCTCGAGCCTTTGCCCACAGCCTCTGCAGCGATTCGACGCTTTTTCGTGTGCTCATTTCGGGGCGCCGGTCACTCAGCTTTTTCGTGGCCGATGTCCACGCTCGCTTTCTTCTGTGGCTGCTGCTGCCCGTTCTGCGGCTCTCTTATCTGCTTCTGCTGTTCCCGTACTGCTATTGTCTGATGTCGGTCTCTGCTGTTCCCTGTACTGCTGGTCTCTGACAGTGATGCTCGGTGTTCTGCTCCCGCGATTCGCTCCCAGCAATCACGATTATACTAAGCTGCGTGTGTTGTGGAGGGGTACGCCCCTTCGGGTCATGCCATGCGGTCCCCACTCAGCTCTAGCGAACTTTCAACGAGCCTTGGACAGCGTCACCAGACCTGACATGGAGCCGTAAGCGTTCGCATACTTGGACGACATGATCGTCATAGGAGCAAGCCTTGAGGAACACTTCGAGAACTTACGAGAGGTAGTCCGGAGACTGCTAGAAGCCAACGTTATGCTGAACAGGAACAAATGCAGCTTCTTCGAAAAGAGTTTAGTATACCTCGGGCACGTGATCAGCTAACAAAGCATTCACACCGACCCAGAAAAGGTCATCGCAGTCCAAAAGCTTACACTGCCCACCACGTTGAAGGAGCTACGAAGTTGCATCGGAATGGCCTCATGGTATCGCCGTTTCGTCCCCAACTTCGCCACCATCATCCAGCTGATGAACACCCTCCTGAGGAAAGACTAGAAGTGGGTCTGGACCGAGTAGTGACAACAGGCTTTCAATGAGAAACTAACCCAAGAGACAGTATTGGCATGCCCGGATTTCAACGAAAGATTCGTCCTGCAGACAGACGCCAGCGCGTACGGCCTTGGAGCCGTTTTAACACAGCAGATAGCAGGAGAAGAGCGGGTCATCGCCTACGCTAGCTGACGACTACTCAAGGCAGAAGAAAACTACTCCGCCACCGATAAGGTGGGCCACTCGAAAACTTCGCCACTTCTTTGAGGGCTACCATTTTGATGTCATCACAGATCACCTCGGCCACTAGAGTCCACTACCGAGATATCGCGCGCTACGTTCCACGATGCGTCAGCTGCCACGATTCAAGGGTAGCCAAGTCAAGCCAGGGGGCAAACGCACACACGTCAGGACCAAGGCCCACTTGATATCCTATGCGCGGCCTTCGTAGGCCCTTTGCCTCGGTCCAAGCATGGAAATACCATGCTTCTGGTTTTCTTCGATGCCTTTAGCAAGTACCCACTTGTTGGTTCCACTTCGCAAGGCCACTACAGCTCAGCTAGAAAAGGTATTCCGAGAACGAATTCTGGGTCGATTTGGTATCTCCACAAAACTCGTCTTCGATTATGGGAGCCAATCCACCAGTCGCTCGTTTCGTAATTTCTGCAAGCTAGCAGGGATAGAACTGGAGCACACGGACCCCTACATCCCGCAGCAAAATCCAACGGAGCGCGCTAACAGGACAATCAAAACTATGATTGCCCAGTTGATCGATGGAGACCAACGAACGTGGGACGATCTACTTCCCGAACTCAGCATGGCAATCAACAGCTTCGCTTCCACCACGACAGGTTTCAGCCCGGCTTTCATCGTACTTGGACGTGAGCCAAAGAAACGCCACCCGAAAAAGCTATAAGACTGCATAAGATCTTCAAGGTTGTGCGCAAAAACACCCAACAGGCATCACGGGACCAGGGAAGGGCATACAACATCAGACAACGCGAGTGGAGACCCACGATTGGACACTTGTCATGCTACGCCAACATCATCGCTCCGGGAGAGTAACCCCAGTCAGCCCCATTACTCCGATATTAGCTCAGACGACGACCCGGCATCCCAAGTTCGGACCAGCACCCCCTTAGGATCGACCAACTCCGGCCGGTTCCCATTGCTAAGGGACGCCGACAGCACGATTGAATTCCCACGACCAGAGTCCGGCATCGACCCAGGGTGGGATTCCACAGGATCCGTGTCCGAGGCAGTACCCGAAGCCGACCGGCCACAGTCGGCTTTGCCAGTTCCCGCAGACCATCGTGACTATCGACAAACTATCGAGGTGGAAGCCGTTAACGACGACGAGATGCCCGAGCCCGAGCCAGAGGCGGCCGTCGAAGAGATTGTCGGCAGCCGAAAAGCGCTGACAATACCATAAAACTAGACACCACAGGAGAGGGAGCAGACACCTCACTCGAGTTGAGCGGTACAGCAGCAGACGGCTTGATGGAACTATTCCAAGGAATACCAGCGCTACACGAGCTTCAGGAGGAACAAGAGTACCCAGTAGCGCCAGAGGAATGGCGCTTGGAGACTCCAGAGAGACGCATCCCGCCATCACTGCGGGACAGCCTCGTCCAACAAGTTCATGGAAGCGGACATCGAACAGGCATCATAGAGGAACACGAGGAGCGACGAAGATAGGGAGTGATGATGAAGAGCCCAAGCAATGCAGAAAAACTCGCGTCAATTACGGCGCTACGAAAAATAAAATATATTGTATATGTATATCCGAAATTTTTAAACCAAAGGCTAAAATTTAAAGTTTCCCAAAATCCAAATGTTTGATAATGGAATAATAGGATACATATTCAAGCTTCAAAATATATAAGCCGTATGGTTTTACTTTGGTTTGTTTATTCTTGGCGGAAGATAACTTACACGTACCTCTTTCTTTCATTTATTCTTGTAAAAAAAAGGGTATTTTCAATGGTAAAAAAAGTGGACAAAAGTCGTTTCAGTATTTAACGGTTAGCAAAACTTGAAACTTGTTTCAATCTCTCTCTCAAATTTGTAAGTTATCTAATATATATTACAAATTTTAACTAAAAACGAGTACACTGTGTGTAACGACCGTAACGGAAATTAAGGTTTTTCAAATTTAGCAGATAGAATTTTAATAATTTTGATTTCCAAGCCAGCTTATTAAAAGGAGTTTTTTGTGCACTTGAATCTGATGAAAAAAATTTCTTTATTACACTTGTTTTTGAAAAATATGAATGGCAATGTGTGTAGCGTCCGTAACGGCACTTGAATCTGATGAAAAAAAATATCTTTATTACACTTGTTTTTGAAAAATATGAATGGCAATGTGTGTAGCGTCCGTAACGGCATGAAATACTAAGCAAATCTGTTTTAATATTATGAGGTGGAAGTAGGTGCTTTTAATGGATTTTCTCCTGCTGAATCTGAATCTCGGCTTTACATTTCTCTTGGTTGCCGAGAATCCGCAAAACTTCACCTCAAATTAACAAAAAGTTTGTTTGAATAAAATATTGAATAATTTTCTGGAATGTAATGAACTCATAATTTCAAGGTTAAAAGGATTTTTAATTGCATGAATATTCTTTAATTGCACCATTTGTTTTGATGGAAAAAGTGTAACGTCCGTAACGTAACGTCGGTAACAAACAAAAACGAGGGGGAACGTTTTGAGCCGCGTCTACGGCCGTGGCTCTACTTTATACCCGGAACTCAGTCAGTATATATGTATGTGAGCTTGTTGTAATTTATTACATGTTCGCAAAAGGGACAAATTTAATTTTAGCCAAAAAAGAAAAAAATTTTAAGTCGAACCTTTTCGGAGATTGTAGATTTTTTTATCTATTAGATGTTTTTATATTTGCTTACATACTTTTTGTACATCTGTCTTTTCTACATGTCTAAATCTGCTTCCTACATATACATACACGGCTGTGTGCGAGAGAGAGAGGGAATCAGTCTGCGCTTGGAAGGCCACTGAAATTTCATTTGTTCCTTCTGAATATATCTATGATACGATCTGATCCAGATTCAATACTCTGATAGATATGGTAATTTTCTATGATTCTGCGTTTTTGGTTTTCCCGTATCTTCAAAATTGTAGATTTTCATCTTTTGTGGGGGCGGAAGGGGGCGTGGCCAAATTTTGAAACAAACTCGTCTCGGTTTTATATCACAGGAGCTTGGATAGAAAGTTTGGTTGATCTAGCCCCTATAGTCTCTGAGATCTAGGCGTCAAAAAATTCGATCAGGCATAGCACACACCCCTGTGTGTGAGAGAGAGCGAGAGGAACGATGCAATTCGAAATGGTTTTCTTCATTGTAGCTATATTTATAATCCGATTCGATCCAGACTTAACACTCTGATAGATATGCTCATTGTCTATGATTCTGCGATTCCTCTATCTAAAATTGTGCATGCCGCAGATTTTCGTCCTTGGAGTGGGTGGAAGGGGGCGGGGCGAAATTTTGAAATACACTTGTGAAAGTTGATAAGGAGTCTGGATGCAAAATATGGTTGCTCTAGACTTTATAGTCTCTGAGATATAGGCGCTAATGAAGACGGACAGACTGACGCACAGACAGACATAGCTATATCGACTCGGCTATTGATGCTGATCAAGAATATATACACTTTATGGGGTCGGAAACGCTTCCTTCTGGGTGTTACACACATCCATTTTTTTAACAAATCTAATATACCCCTTTTCTCTTCGAGTACCGTGTATAATCATAATTGGCTGGCAGAAAGAGTTAATGGTCAATGGGTTAAATTTAAAGATACAACAGTTGTTGCCTGGGGACTAAGTGAACAACGAAACTGTGAATTATCTAATTGAGTTTTTAAATTCATTGGATTTGCCAGGCATGCCACCACACCATTTACAATTAAAGATTGGATCTGCGATCATACTGCTTCGTAACTTAAACCCACCACGGCTGTGTCATGGCACACGATTAGACATTCAAAAACTAATGAGAAACGTTATTCAAGCCATCATTTTGAATCGAAAGTTTCAAGGCGAAAATGTGTTTCTGCCACGAATCCCTATGATTAATACAGATGTGTCTATTGAATTCCAACGCAATTCATTCCAAATTATATTGGCATTCGCTATGACGATCAATCAGTCACAAGGCCAGACATTGGCTGTATGTGGCTTAGATTTGGAAAAACCATGTGTTCAAGCAATTCAGTTGCCTGGGGGCCATCATCATTAAATTAAAAAAGTAAATAAAGAAAATGAATGAAATGTAAGCTGGAAGCAAACCCTTAACTAAGAGCCATACGACAGGCTCTCTTAAGCTAAGTACAAGCGCTGTTACGAGTACACTCGCTCAGCCGCTAACAATTCACCACAGAGACATTAGCTTGAAAACGCCCTAGAAAAGCTTGAATAAATATGGAGGCTCTCTAAAATTGAACTGTTTAGACGTGTTCTTTCTTGGTCGGTCCGATTTGATTGTTTTCCCAATATTTGTTCGGAACAACTAAAAAATAAAAATTTTTGTGCCTAATACCCGATTTATACTGGGGCGCATCATTCCATTTTTCCGTTAAATGGAACATGCGACAATGGTGCCGGTAAGAGCCCTGTGGATAGAAGAAGACAATGATGCGGCCGCATCTTTAATCATGCGGCGCATCATTGGGTACTGTTGCCGTATTATGTGTACTATTTTTACAAAATACTGAAATTATTTGGGGTACCGACGGGGTATCGAGAGAAAACATATGTTTTTGTCAAACAAGAACCGCCAAACCGTTCCTAAAAATTTAAATAACAATTTGATAGATACAAATCTGATAGCAAACAACAAAATGTATGCTCCATAAACAATGGGGTGCTCGTGGTGAAACACGCAAATGCACAGTTTTCCACATTTAATAGTAGAACGCTCATTATTTTGACAATTTCTTCAAATTTAAGTAAAAATAATTTTTCCTCTCTTCTTCTTACTCACAGCGTTTGTTTACTTTAGCAGTCCGAACAGCTGACAAAATGATGCGAAAAAGATGCGGCTTAGGTGTAAACGCGTCGCATCATTTTTTCACACCTTCGACAATGATGCGGCAGTGTAAAAAGCCTATTACCGGCACTTTTTCAATTTGTGAATTGCACAAACATTTTGGCGCCCCCGGGTGGACTCAATTAAGTTGGATCTCCGTGGAACGATCTTAATCGCTGTCTGGACATATCGTGGACCTAGACTTGGAGTCGCCCATCAGCAGCTCATCTTTCGTTGGACAGTTTGGAAGTCTCAACGTGGAACGGACCAGCTACTTGGACTATCATCAAATGGCTGAGGTAATGAACACTTCAAAATAAATCCTATACATATGTAAACTTGGTTGGGCCACCGAATTGCACCGAATTGAGTGCACTACGTTGGCTCTTCTCGCACAATCAATCAACTGTTCTTATCGCTGGAGGGAATCCTCCAATCCTTATTAATTGAAAAATGGCTGGGAAAAAGCGGGGTGGCAATACTTCGATTGTAGAAGAAGATAAGCCTGGGAATATTTTGCGGAAATTAAACGTTGTGTAAAGGGACATTGTCAGAATAGCGCAAGCAGTACAAAGCAACCAGATCTCGTCTAATCAACTCGAGCTGGAATGCCGCTTAAGTATTTTAGATGCATATATAGATCGCGCGTTCTCTTTGCAATTGCGAATCACCGACATTGACCCCGAATTAGCATCGCGTTCTGACATTGAAGAATTGTGCGTGTCAACTAAAGCGTTGTTAACGATTCAGCCTTAAATACAACCATGTCACATACACGGAATCTGCCCAAGATGAAACTGCCCAAGTTCGGTGGCAATTACTCCGACTTTAAAAATTTCATAGGCTTATTCACAATCATTATAGATAGCGACATGTCCCTAAGCAATGTCGAAAAGTTCAATCACCTGTTGAATTGCTTAGAGAACGACGCACTAGGTATGGTAAAGGCTTTCCAGGTGACAGATCAAAATTATTCCAGGGCTCACGAAACTCTAAAGCAGGTCTATGATAATGAGTGCCTTATGTTCTTGGATGGCATATCTAACCTTTTTGACTTAAAGGCGATGCAGGTTCATGCGCTAGTGCATTACTGTCACTGATTGACACGGTATCCGCCATATATAGGTCGTTGCTATCAGTGGGGGATGACTAGGTCATTGCTCACGCCCTCCTGATACACATCGTCATGTCGAAAGTTGACTCGAAAACACGTTTTAGGTGGGAGGAAAAATTGGAGTACCTAAAAGTTCCGTCTTGGAGGGATTGTGTAGCTGCCCGAATCAAGCGCTATCAGCATTTGTCAGCCCAAGAGACTAATTCCGGGCGGGCTAGGTGTCGAAAAGGTCCACAAGTCCCAAAAAATAAGCAGTCTGGCAAAACATCGCTGACGGTATTCAAAGCAACTAAATGCCAGGAATCAAAGTGTGTGTTCTGCAAATCCGCTGATCATTGTATTACTAGTTGTTCGTCGTTTTCAGCTGTGTCGGTCATGACTAGATTTAGATTTGCAAAGGGGATCTCGCCTTGTATTAATTTCTTGCGTAAAGGGCATAATGTCTCAGCCTGCAAATCTACGCATTGCAGAGTATGCTCAAAGCCCCACCACACATTGCTGCACCGCTACAACGCTGACTCGGGGACATCAGCAAACGTCCGTGAGGCTGGGTGCGTCGGATGCTGAAAGGTCGAATCAGTTGTCGTCACATCAAGCTATGGCTTTGGATTCAGATTAGGTAGTTCTGGTGACAGCAATTGTGGATGTAAAAGGTGGCTCGTGTCAGCTTCAGCCAGCCAGGGTGCTACTGGATTCGGGCTCTCAAGTCAATTTTATAACCGAGGAGCTTGCACGGAGCTTACAATTAAAGCGCAATTAAAGTGCAAACCACAGTGTGTTCTCAAGTCAATCAATTTGAGATAGCCACTGACTTCGTCATTCTCAAATCAATTTCGTTTTATCACCCAGAGAAAGCTGTTCCATCAGACTCGTTGATAGTCCCTAAAGGGTTCCAACCCAGAAGGTGGGTTTGCTGCTAGGAGCTGACACCTTCTTTGACATAATAAAAGATGGCCAATTAAAGCAGGCAAATACGCAAACTTTGCAAAATACGGTATTTGCGTGGGTGGTGTCTGGTCGCCGCAGATCCACAGGACCCCAAAGCACTGAAGCATGCTCTATGGTGAGCACCGTACAGAAGTGTTGCCCTCTTGATACGCTTGTTAATCGATTCTGAGAGTTGGAACAAGTTCCAAATGTATGTTGTGACAGACTTTATACCCCAGAGGATGTGCTTTGTGAGAAAATCTTTCGAGAAACAGTCGTTCGCTTGCCCTCAGATCGATTGCAGGCCTCCTTGCCGTTTTCTGGTTTTCGATGCATCTTGCAAAACCACTTCGCAAGTTCGAGAAATCATTTACCCTGCGGTCATCCATTCAAAAGTTAAACCCGTTTCTCCCGGTTGAAAAAGTTTGTAGTTGGACGTTCTCGTTGTTGCGAGGTGGAGGTCGCTTACTACATGCCCCTATTGCTCACATTGCTAAGTTTCCCCTTTTATTACCAAAGAACTGTAAATTCCTGACTTTGTATTTAAGGTATTCACATCGAGCCAACTGTCATGCGGGGCCAGGACCACTGGTTAGACTTCTCAGGCAAATGATTTGGCTAATCAACGCTCGTCGAGAATGCAGTGCCATCTTTCGGCAATGCGTTCATTGTTTCCATTATAACGTGGGAAACGCCATTCTCAAGGAGGACGAAGTGTACACCATAATAGTGGAAGTCGAGGCAGTTCTGAACTCGAGGCCACTCATCGTAGACAGCGGCAGTCCCAACGAGGGAGAGGCAAGGGATTATCTGCTGAGTCTGCAAACGCGAGCCAAATGGAAAAAAGGCGTGAAAAACCTTTAAACCAGAACGGTGGTAGCAATCCACGAAGACAACGTGCCACCCCAGCTCTGGATAACACGCGTGGTCGTCGAGGCCATTCCAGGGAGTGATGGAAAAGTTCGCGTGGCAGTTGTCAGAACCAAGTCTGTTATTTACAAGCGATCCATTCATCGCCTTGCACCAATTCCGAGGGATTGAAGCCTGTAGGCTGTCAACGTGGCCGATGATCAGGTAATTTAGTTGCCTGGGGGCCTTCATCATTAGATTAAAACGAGGGGGAACGTTGTGAGCCGCGTCTACGGCCGCGGCTCTACTTTATACCCGGTACTCAGTCAGTATATATGTATGTGAGCTTGTAATAAATTACGTTATTACATGTTCGCAAAAGGGATAAATTTAGTTTTAGCCAAAAAAGAAAAAAAAATTAAGTCAACCTTTTCGGAGATTTTTATATATTAGATGTTTCCATTTTTGTTTACATACGTGTTTAACATCTACATACATGTCTAAATCTACTTCCTACATATACATACACGGCTGTGTGTGAGAGAGAGAGGGAATGAGTCATCTGACTATATTTATGATCCGATCTGATCCAGATTCAATATTGTGATAGATATGGTAATTTTCTATGATTCTGCGTTTTTGGTTTTCCAGTATCTTCAAAATTGTAGATTTTCGTCTTTTGTGGGGGCGGAAGGGGGCGTGGTAAAATTTTGAAATACACTTGTACTGAAGTGATATCACAGGAGCATGTATAGAGTTTGGTTGCTCTAGCTCTTATAGTCTCTGAGATCTAGGCGCTCATCTGGACGAATGGGCACAGCACCCAACCCCGTGTGTGAGAGAGAGCGAGAGGGAACGATGCATTTCGAAATGGTTTTCTTCATTGTGGCTATATTTATGATTCGATCTGATCCAGATTCAACACTCTGATAGATACTGTCATTCTCTACGATTCTGCGTTTTTATTTTTCTCGTATCTTTAAAATTTTGCATGCCAAAGACTTTAGTCCTTGGAGTGGGCGGAAAGGGGCGGGGCAAAATTTTGAAATACACTTGTAACAGTGTGATAGGACAGGAGTCTGGATACAAAACTGTGTTCCTCTAGCTTTTATAGTCTCTGAGCTATAGGCGCTAATGAAGACGGACGGACGGTCAGACGGCCAGTATCGGGTATAAAAATACATAAAGAAAAAGAATGAAATGTAAACTTGAAGCAAACCCTTAACTAAGAGCCAGCCAAACGACAGGCTGTCTTAAGCTAAGTACAAGCGCTGTTACGCTCAGCCGCTAACAGTTCACCACAGAGACATTAGCTTGAAAACGCCATAGAAAAGCTTGAATAAATATAGAGGCTCTCTAAAATTGAACTGTTCTTTCTTGGTCGGTCCGATTTGATTGTGTTCCCAACATTTGTTCGGAACAACTAAAAAATAAAAATGTTTGTGCCTTACCGGCACTTTCTCAATTTTTGAATTTCACAAACACCATGCTTTTCCCACGGACAACTATATGTGGCATGTTCTCGCGTGGGAAAACCATCCAGTTTGTTTTTGTTGGCTAAAGATGGACTAACCAAAAATATTGTACACTCTATTGCGCTGAGAGATTAATCTTTATAGTTAATTGATAAGTAAATCCCCGCATACCTATATAAAGTATTTTATTTTTTATTGAACTGAAAAAATGTTTCCTAGAAATAATGCAGGCTCAAATTGCAAATGTTTTCAGAAAACAATTTTTCATACAAAAAAGTATAAAAAAATCTATTATAAAATGTTCCGTTCTACAGAATGACACAAAATGAAAAGAAATAGGCGTTCAAGGCGTTCCCTTTTTCACATGTTCTTGTTATTTATTTGAGCTGTTATTTAGAATTATTTGTGCTGTTATGCGCAAAAACATATTTTTTTCCAGTTCCGAAAAACTAATTGATCTGCGTCAGCCGTTACGAATCCGAAAATTTCCCTGGTAATGGTGTCAACTATATCTTAATGGAAAAATTAGTCATATAATTTTTTCCTTTTGCAATTGAGATTCGTTTTGTTGTATAAAATGCCGTTTACTTTTCATTGCGCAGAGGAAAGTGTTGACGTTTTTATAAGTAAAAAATCGTTCGTACTTTGAGCGTAAGAGTGCCAATATATGTACATATGTGTATTCATAAGTAAGTGTAAAAATGTTTGTGAAAGTGAAATCAGGAACCTGCATGACTGACTGAGTACCGGCTATTGTAGTGCCGAGACTCGTTTATTATATTTCCAAGTATTCTTTACAAAATACATTTTATGAACATATCTCTATATTTATAGTTATATACGTGTACGAAATTTAATTCTATCAAAATTACAAATGAAAGTTTTTAGTTCTCCAGTCGTACAAGTCATCCACACGGCATTCTTCGTCACTTGAACTTGAATCAGAATGTACTAACACTTGTTTACGTTCTTTATTTATCAGACTTTTTTTCTGATCATTTATTTTTATAAATCGTTTCCAGTTGTCAATCTGTTCATCGATTTCTTTTAGTTGTCTTTTTATATTTATATTTTCTTGTTCTTCAGCCACAATAGTACTGGAAACGGTAGCTGCCATTTTAATTTCTCGCTGAAAGCGTATCCACTCTTCATCATCGTTTGGATCAGCTTGGTGAAAATTCTTTGACTTCTCTATATCAAAAAACTTGCCAGGTAATGTTTCAGTTATCATAGAACTCGAATTTTCATTTTTTCGTAGAGTCTTATCTTGGTATGTGCTACAATTTGCAGTGGAAAGTGACTGCTGAAATAATTTGTGAGGGGTCAGATGCAATATTTTAATCTTATTTTTCTTGGTTAAGTCCACATTTAATTTATGCTGTTTGGAGTTAACATGCACCTTCCAGACAATTGGCTTAATAGCAATCCGGCATATTATGCATGTTAAGATTCCTGACGCGTCGTATGTATTAGTTTTAGTTAAGAAAACCACAAATGTATACTTCTAAAATTGAAATCAGAAATAGCATTGAAAAGTCCACTTATACTACCCATTACACAGTTCTCATCTTACATATGTACAATAAATTAATAATAATAATAAATAAATTCGGACTATGGTTCAGTTGATTTATATGAAGTTTGGACGAATCCAGAGCAGCTTTGAAATGTTTGTTTTGTCAGGCAAACTAGTCCCATGACTAGTTGAAAATTGAACGTCTTTAATAGCTAACGGCTTAAGCTATTAAAGACGTTCAATTTTCAATTTATTTGCATAGAATCCCTCTTCTTTTCGACATTCGGGACACTGACACTACATTTTTCTCCTGGTGCCGTTTTTAGCCGTCAAAACTTCTCTTCAAAATTCTCGTGTTTATGTGGTGCATTCATTAAATTGAATCACTGTAATATTTTTTTTAATTGTGTTGTATAATTCTGTAGTACATATCTTATGGAAATCTTCCCACCCCACTATATAATACATATGTCTGCCACACAAAAACTGTCAAAAATCTCAGGCCTCAAACCAGTCATTCCGTACCGTACTAATAGATTCATACGTACATACATATTTCTCATAGATATATTTTGGTAAAGGATATTTTGCTAGAGGTGAATCTACTTTGCCAGGTTTTAATGAAACGCTTGGTTTCTTTTTGCTCCTGTTACAAAGAATGTTATTCATGTTCTTCATATTGTTGCTTTTACTCATCATGAAAATAACCACTCTACTTTTTCATGTTAATCTGTATATTGGATATATCGATCAAATATACAACCCTCTAAATATACAGAAAAACACCGTATCTCATTTTCAAAATATACCGATGACAATAAAATTGTTCTATTAAAGGCCTTTTCCCACACGGCATATGGGGAACGGTGAGATTTTTTTGACAAAGTGAAACCACGATTCCCACAGGCCACTATCCACCATACCCCACCCATTGAAAAACCAGCTAACAACAAATAAAACATTTTTGCTCTGAATTTTTTGTCAAATAAAACAACAAATATGGAAAATGCATTAATCGTTTCGACTGTGGTTCCACATTAACATATTATGTTTCAGATGTTCGACAGAAGAGAAAAGAAAATAAATGAATTCGAAGAGAAAGAATTTTTTGCAATGCAACATTTTGTATTACTAATGTCTCCCAAGAAGGTTGTGGTTGTAAATAAATTGCAATCCAAGTAAAATTTTATGTACAGTTATATGGTTTTGAAGCGGCACGGCCCTTTTTGAACAACCTCCTGGCTCCTCGCCATTTGCTGGAGAGTATCAGTTATTCTGGTCATTGTTTACAATTTCGCTGTGAATGGCAATTTTTTAGAGTTGCATTTGATAACATCGGGTAAATATCGCAAAGAATCGTACGGCTTATAGCCTGTTTACACTACAGTTGAGTTATTGAGTTATTGAGTTTCGGGCAAAACTCGAGTTTCATTTACATGGGGCAGCATAGGGGCCCTAGAGGTGGCAAAAAAGTTGAGTTTAGGTTGAGTTTCAGTCGAGTTTTCCGATTTTCCGAATATTTCAACCCTGATCTGCCTATCGTGGAAATATCACCACTAAAAAAACAACAAAAAACAAATGTGATTATGGAGAAAAAAGGTAAACAAACAAATATTTCCTAAAAAAAATACTTTTAATACAATTTTATCCCTAGATACGAGATTTGTTTGGGCGTTTGACACAGCAAATAGACACACTACAGTATGATATTCCGCAGAGGATCCTAGGCAATGGCTATTCTCTTCTACAGAGGGATTGTCAGTCGAAAAGGAGTGTCTTTCTTTTGGAGTTTGGGCAACAGTCCATCAAGTATGTTGAACGCATGCCTTTCCAGGCGGAAATTTTCCTTAAAACAGGCATCAGAGTTCTTCGCAACGTCCTCCTCCCAAAATGATCCATATCGCGGCTATTATAATTCAATATTATTATAAAATAGAAGCACTTGAAAATGAAATGCCAATTTCTTACCAGGGTCCAAATGCGTGTATTTAAAATGTTATCCAAATACTCCACAGTTTGTGCACACATTGTCGCCAAATCAATACATCACACCATCGCTGCTTCTAGCTGCGCCGAATACAACATAAATGTTTCCTCGAAGTTTATATTTGCGTAATTTAATAATTTAAAAAACAACGCACGCTCGTGTTTGCCAGCAAGCCAAAACTCAATAACTCAATAACTCAACTTTTGTGTAGTGTAGACACCAGTTCTGAGTTATTGAGTTTCCTCGGTTATCGATAGGTAACTCACTGTAGTGTAAATAGGCTATTAGGAACAACCAAAATGGATGGTGGAACTGATTCGGAAATTTCGGAATTTGAATAATCGAAGCACATGGAAAAATACCTCGAATACCATGAAATAAATATCTTGTGTCTATCGGCATATTTTTTTTTTTTTTTGTCGATCTGAGTATTTTTTAAGCAAAACCATTTGCCAAGAAAAATGTTTTTATCGGTTTCATCCGAATATCAACCCTGATTCTTTTTGCTAGCCCTTTTTTCGGATCTGAGTACTTGTCTAAACATACATGTCTGTACTTTACTTGATGCTTTTCAAGGGTTTTAGATGCAAAATCAATGGGTCGCTCTGTGCCATCGTGCTGAAGATGAGAAATACCCAATACCAAATGAAGAGGCATCCGTGGCTAGTATAACATGTAAGTTTTCATCAAAGTGGGCTAACTGCTTTGCATTAACGATGTGAATTTTAAATGCTATCAAAGCTAACTGCTGTTGCGGTATTATACGTTTTTTCTGCGAAGCCAGCTGCTAAAAGTAGTTTGGAATAAAGTTGCAATAGTAATTTACTTCACCCATAAATGCTTCCAATTGTTGTAAATTAAAA
The DNA here is from genome assembly GCA_963969585.1 of Drosophila helvetica. Lineage (NCBI taxonomy): Eukaryota > Metazoa > Arthropoda > Insecta > Diptera > Drosophilidae > Drosophila > Drosophila helvetica. The sequence continues at coordinate 20,510,064 of OZ018403.1, read as the reverse complement.
GCCGATTAAAGTTTTTTGGAGCCTCCAAGATAGAGCTGTTTTCCAGAATCCCCTTTGCGTTGATTCTGCGGTCCAAATATTCAAAAAAATCCTAGAAAAGTGGGCATTTTTCCTTTTTGCCTCTGATGCCTGAAAAATGTTGAGAACTCGGTCTGCTGACATGATGATCTCATCTAAATAGTTGCCACAACCTTCTATCCCTTTTTGAATTTGCTCGAGGTATCTTTGGAAGACCGCAAGTGCGCTGGCAATATCGTTAGGAAATTCATGGTACTGCAAAAGCCCCAGTGGCGTGCTTATAACAGCCATTTCCAGTTCTATTTGAAGATATGCCTCTTTTAAGTCTATTTTTCTAAGTTGCTTAACATGATGAATGAAAGCTTCTTTCGTTGGTAATTGATACTGCTCTATATCTATTTGTGCGTTGACTGCTTGCTTAAAGTCATCACAAATCCGAATTGCTTTACTTGCCTTAGGTGCAATCACAGTTGGGGATGCGCAATTGCTGAACTTAGTGGGCTTTCAAATACCGGCAAGTGCCATTGCGGTTTTAAGCCGTGTATCCAGCACCGCGGAAACTAAAAGTTACTGGCAAACTTCATATAAAAAAATCTGGGCCAGGAATTTTTCGATTGCATTTTACTGACCTAATAGCCTATTCCAACCATTCATTTCGGGGATGTTCTGTAATATCCCATTCCCACAGGCGACCATCCACCATTCATTTCGGGGATGGTCCGTAAGGTTGCCGTTCCAAAATTTCCCAGTTAGTTTGTTCCTAAGCCGCACGTTTCTATGCGATATTTAGCCGATGTTTTCAAATGCATCGCGGAAAATTTACATTCAAACCGAGAAAATGTAAATCACTGTGAAAATGTAAACAATGACTGACAAAAACCACTGATATTCTCCAGCAAATGGCGAGGAGACAAATGTTTTTATTTGTTTAAGCAATGTTTGGCTTATTACTGGTACCGACACTCCGCAAATTTCCTTGGATTTTTCCTCCGATATTGCCGACGCTTCGATCCATTGCCCAAGGCTCGACTTTTGATATATTGTCGAATCGTTGCACATTCCTGGAGAGCCCATGTTCACATGCGTAAATCTATATCTGAAGTAAATCGAAATGAAATATATTTTGAAGACTATGACGATGACAAAAAGTGCCGTACCACTCCTAAGACACATAGAACATAGTCTTGTACATACAATTCTACATGGATTGCAATTTACTGACAACAATCCACCCCCTTCTTGGCATACTTTCATTAAAATAATTTAGCATTGCAAAAAATTCTTCCTCATCGAATTCTTTTATAAGGAATTCATTATGGGGAATTTATGAATTCATTAAACTTTACAACAACATTTGTTGCTGTTCAACCACAGTCGAAACAATAATTAAATTTTCCATATATGGGCAATTCTCTGGTGTCAAATGCGACAATCGTACGTATTCAAAGCGAAAAAAACATGTCCCAAGACTGTATTTTATTTTAACAAAAAATGCAACTTATAGCTCTTAACTAGCACTATAGTTGATGCTAAGATTGATTTTGGGCCATTGTTCGTTTTCAAGAAAATGAAAAAAATTCAAGAGGTTCGCACGCGACACAGACAGAAGTCACTCTTACGACGACAAGTTCAAACACCGATTTCAGCGAAACGATAACGAATGTTTGGATTCAATTAATTTTAAACTGGTTTGCATTGATATTCCTTAGAAATTAGTTTTGTTTGATTTAAGAATATGAAGTAGTTTTTTTTTAATTAAATTTAATCAGGGTCGCACGCGACACGAAATGAATATTTGGATTCAATTAATTTTAAACTGGTTTGCATTGATATTCCTTAGAAATGAGTTTTGTTTGATTTAAGAATATGAAGTAGTTTTTTTTAAATTAAATTTAATCAGGGTCGCACGCGACAGGTCGCTCGCGACATCTTTTTCCTTTTTTTTTTTTTTACTATTTCACTAAATGGGTTTACATGGGTTTTAAATGGGTCTTAAAAGATGACAGCTTAGCTTCCATATCAATGAATAAATCAGATACAGTTAAAGTTGTATTTGAAAGCACTACGTGGTTATCTATTTTACGCCATTGTTGCCAGTTTACTTCGTCTTCCATATTAGCCAAATATGCAAGTGGAATAAATTGATCTTTCAAATCTGTAAAACACTTCTTACAACTGCTTGTCATGCAATATTCATTCTGAATATCACAGCAAACTGCTTTAAGAAATGTTTCAAAATCGCTGGTAAAAGATGGAATAATTTCCGAGCAACTTATCAAAAAAAAAAAAAACAAAAATTTGCATGATACATGCAAACACACATATTATGCGGCATTTTTTTTGCAAATTGGACATGACGAAGTTGCATTTAAAGAAAGTTGATTTTCCTACCTTTTTGCATGGAAAATCTTTTTTGAAAATTTCATAGGATTCAGACACCGTCATAAACATAAAGCGCTTAGCTACTAATTTGCCCTCAACTATAATTGTATCTTTCTTTCCTGAAGCTTGCACACTAATATTATCATTCTGATAAAAATCGTTGATGGCATTAACTACGCTTTCTGACACTGTTTTGCTAGTTGGTTGGTTTGAATGGTTTACGTTTTCATTCTCTTCAATCTGCTTATATTTCCTTACCAGGACTTCGAGAACTTTTATCTTTCTGCGAATGTCTTTTGGCATCGCTTTCTCCACTTTTTTAACAGCTTTCGCTAAGGTTTGCCTTCATTCGTAAGGATCGGTATGTCGTAAGCCTGCTATTTCTACGGGTTTTTTGTGCCTCTCCCGTGTTTATTGGCTGCGGTTGACATTTCTATGGAAATGCCCATATGTTGTTTAATTTTGACAAAATGCAGAGCACAAATTTTTTTGTTTGTTGTTGTAAGCTGTGTTTTCAATGGATGGTGTCCTGCGGAAATCGGGGTTTCACATCTGTCACAAATCTCCACCGTTCCCTGTAAATGTACTGTGTGGGAAAAGGCTATAAGGTTTTGGCGTTCCGAATATTCCCAGTAGTTCCACTATCCATTTTGGTTGTTCCTAATCCGCACGATTCTATGCGATATTTAGCCGATGTTTTCAAAAGCAACTGTGCAAAATTGGCATTCACAACAAAAAATTGAATTCTGCGCGAAAATGTAAACAATGATTAACAAGAATAACTGATTTTTGTAAGAATCGTTTTATGTCGTGAAGGCGTGTTAGTGTGTTTTGCTCGCGCTCCGAAAAAAATAAAAAGTTGTTCAAAAAGTAAGACAGTCAACGCGGAAAATTAGCTGGTGATTTTTTTAATCGAGATCCTTCTAAAATCACAACAAATAACAACTTTTTTTTAAGGATACAATTGAGTTTTTTTGCAGTGAACGTTCTGGGAAAGCAGATTGTGAAAATGGGTGACGCCATGGCGTCGAGCCAGAAGTTTGTGTTGATGTTAATATGGAAACGGCATCTGGTTTTTTGTCACATGAAAAATCTTGTAAGGCCTATGAGATAAACGATTTGTCAGGTACTCAGGTTAAGTTGAACTCTTTACGCTTAAATGACATGCTTCAAGCTCATATCGTTCAGAACAGGTATTCCCGCAGATTTTGAGACAAAGATTGAGCAAAGGGAAAATAATACACGTGATGACTCAGCAAATCTAAAAAAATTTAGGTTATATAAGTATGATTGTGATTTTGTTGGTGAAGCGGCTGTCAAATATAACACTAGTCATTCTGACAATATACAAAAGAACGGCCTGTTTTTTTACGAAAATTAAGGGACTAAGCTAAAGAGAGAGAGAGAGAGAGAGAGAGAGAGAGAGAGAGAGAGAGAGAGAGAGAGAGAGAGAGAGAGAGAGAGAGAATGAGTATGCGCTTGGAAGGCGTTGCGTGGCCACTGAAATTTCATTTGTTCTTTCTGGCTATAATAACGATTCAACCTGATCCAGATTTAACACTTTGATAGATATGACCATTCTCTATTATTCTGCGTTTTTAGTTATCTTATATCATAAAAATGGTGGATTCCACAGACTTACGTTTTTTTGTGGCGGCGGAAGGGGGCTTGCCAAAATTTTGAAATACACTTGCAAACACTTGTGATATCACTTCAATATCACAGGGTCATGGATAGAAAGTTTGGTTGCTCTAGCTCTTACAGTCTCTGAGATCTAGGCTCTCATCTGGACGAATGAGCACAGCAGACGTGGTCGCCTGTGGAAGAGGGCGAGAGGGAACGATGCATTTCGAAATGGTTTTCTTCATTGTGACTATATTTATGATGCGATCCGATCCAGATTCAAAATTTTGATAGATATGGTCATTCTCTATGATTCTGCGTTTAGTTTTCTCGTATCTTTAAAATTGTGCATGCCGCAGATTTTCATCCTTTGTGTGCGGACGGACGGACAGACAGACATAGCTATATCCACTCGGCTTTTGATGCTCATCAATAATATATATGCTTTATGGTGTCGGAAACGCTTCCTTCTGGGTGGTACACACATCCACTTTTACCACAAATCTAATACACCCCTATAATCTTCGAGTACCGGTTGTAAACAGGTTGTAAACAATATCATAAATATTAAACGATACACCTCGATAGTAAAGACAACTTTAGTTCCCCTTCAATAAATTTTCAATCACTTCTCACTACCATCTTACAGTCGTGACAGTTCAGAACATAAATTCCAATACTCAGTCAAGGAGTATGAGAAGTTTTCTAATATCTTAGCTCAACTGTTTCGTTTCCTACCACCATTCATTGATTGGGATGAAGCTTTATGCGCATCCTTCAAAGATTTAAAAGAAACATTTATTACAACAGGCAAATATAGTAGAATGGTCTTAGAAAGATGTTTGAGTCAAAGCCAGAGTTTAAATACACGATCATCATGTTAGTTAAAATATTTCAGTATAATTTTTAATCTCTCAAATCTTTCTGAGTTTTCTCCCATGGAGATGATCCAACTGTGAGATATATTTTAAATTGTCAAGCAGACAATTATTGTGGTACTTCGGTACTGTTAAAAATAAAATTCATTTTAAAGAAATGCCCTTGATTGCTACATCTTACACATCTATTATACAAACAACCATTTAACCCGGAATCTCATGATAGCTTCAGCCTTTTGCGAGCCAAGTGTTGATCTAGAAGATTTTAAATCAGATATTAAAAGACTTTTTGATAGAATGAATGTTCAAGATGTAATCTTATGTGGAGATTTTAATGCTCGAAAAGGCTGTTTCAATAAAAAGGGTTTCCTTAACTGCTGGGTTAAAGTGGTTGAATGATGGAATTTTAATGTTTAAACAGTCTTTACTGTTTAAACGAACTATTCAAGAAGTAGTGATCTAACAGACTTTAACAGGTTAAAAATGTAATGAGGTCATGCATTCACATCTTGGAAAACAAATCACCAAAATTCTTGTGAACTGAGGAACTTAAACGTTGAGAAAAAATTTTTAAGGCTACGCTAGCTAAAGCTATTAAATGTTCAAATATAGAGAATTAAGAAGTGGCTAGTCACGTCCGACAGGAATGGAACTATGCTTTAAAAAAAGAGCAAAGAGAGACTCTTATCGTCTAGGAAAGCTTGGAGAGAGAGAGAGAGAGAGAGAGGGAGAGAGAGAGAGAGCGAGAGAAAGAGAGAGGGAGAGAGAGAGAGAGACGGAGAGAGAGAGAGAGAGAGAGAGAGAGAGATCAGTTCGGATCATTATTATAGCCAGAAAGAAGAAACGAAATTTCACTGGCCACGCAACGCCTTCCAAGCGCTTTCTCATATCCTCTCACTTCTCCTCTGGATCAGATCGAATCATACATATAGCCACAATGAAGAAAACCATTTCGAAATGCATTGTTCCCTCATGGCCTCAATTCATGTTTGTTGAGATTTACTGGACGCCAGGACATATGGGTATCCCAAAAAACGAACAAGCGGATGAAGCAGCAAAATCTGACATCTCAAGTGGGGTTTTTGTCAGGCTGAACTATTCGTTAGGTGAAACATTTCTAGAGGTCAAGAAAAAAGTTTTCTTTATTTCGAAAGACTACTACAAGGAGGTTTCCTGCTTGTACGGCGGTTTTTTCTTTGATTTTTTTTAAATGTTCCAAATGTTCCCTGGCACAAGAAAAATATATGGAATGCTCAAGATATGAAACTCCTAAGTCGACTCTTGATTAATCCTACATATGCCAACGTTTTTAAAAAAAAATGCATAATAGTTAGTTGCGACATATGTCCAACATGTAACATAACTGAATTTACAAGTCGCCTGATTTTCAACTGTACAAGACTCATGCCCTTAGGGCGAAAATATAAAATTTATAATTATTATAGTTCTACGTGGTATTGTGTAAGGCATTGTGGCCGACCTGTAAATTCTGACATGTAACGTCACATCTTAAACTCCAAATCACTGTGGTCGATGTCTTTTATCGCGCTGACATTTTATATGCAGTAGTATTAATTGGGGACGTGTGTTTTTTACTCTAAAGCCCAGTACTCAAATCTGATGTTTGCTAAGCGAAAAGCTATATATAAAAATACTAGCAGCCGAGTGTGACCAAGTGTGCATGCACTGCGGTAAAGCCTAGTACTCAGATAATCAAAATTTTCTTTCGACAAAAATAAGCCTATATTTTGCTCTGTAATTAGTGTGACCACTCTACGGCTACACTTTTTTGTGTTTGTTTATAAATAGAATCAGTTAAAATTCAAGTTTTGTAGGAAAGCCGGCCGGAATGGAGACTTCAGCCCAATCTCAGTTCTTCCTCTTCTGTACAAAGTGTTTAAAAATGTACTACCTAGTCAAATCAACGAATATATGGTAGCCAATAGTCTACTCAGCAAAAACCAATCCGGATTTAGTAAAAAAAGAAGCTGCACTACAGCAATCCTTAACATTGTTGAGGAAATACGTAGAAATATGGATAATGGCAATGTTATGTTCTTAACCCTGCTTGACTATAGCAAAGCTTTTGATACTGTCAACCATGAGATCCTATGCACTAAAATGGGAAAGCTATATAGTTTTACAGCCACAGCCTATTCTTTACTACGCTCATACTTAGTAAATCGTCTACAAGCTGTAGTCACACCGTTAAGCTCCTCGTCATTTCAGCCCTTAAGCCGTGGAGTGCCACAAGGATCAGTTCTTGGGCCGTTACTGTACTAGTGTTATGTCAATGATTGGTCCAATGCTTTCTCTGAATGTAATGTCCACATGTATGCCGATGATGTGCAGTTGTATTGCTGTAGTCCATTGTCAAGAATTGATGAATGTGTAAGCGTAACCAACAAAGAATTGGAAAAGGTGAGCGAGTGGTCGCGAAATAATGGCCTTGTTCTAAACACGACCAAAACTAAGTGTAAAGTTATATACAAAAAGTATATAGATACTCTAAGCTTAGAAAAAATAAAAATTGACAATAATACTATTGAATACGTAGATAGGGTAGCCAACCTTGGCATAATATTTAATAAGACTCTGTCTTGGAGTGACCATATAATTCAAACTATAGCTAGAACATATGCAGCCTTAAGAATCTTGTACCTGACACAACATCTCTTGCGAATTAACCTTAAACTCTTTGTTGCTAAGAGTTTCCTAATACCGAGAGTCGGTCGTGGAGTAGAAATTTTCTTAAACTCCGACGCTGCTGGTAAGCACAGGCTCAATGTTTTCTTTAATAGTATTACATGTTATGTGTTTAATTTAGGAAGCAGAAACCATGTTACACCATATGCATTTAAAATATATAACCTTAGCTTTCAAAGCTGAATCGAATTTAGAGCATTAAAAATGTTACACAAAGTAATAAATACAAAAGAGCCCAGTTATCTCTACAATAAATTGTGTTTTTCAACTTCACGTCGGACGAATATCTTAATATCAGTACGTCATCGAATATCAGTGTCCGAATAGCAATACTTCACACACACTGTTCGCCTGTGGAACAATTTGCTACACGACCTTAAGATAATTATAAGCGCACCATAATTTAAACGCAGCCTTCTGCTGAATTTAAAAAATAATATCTAACCCTAAAATAATATTAACTTAATTTATATTTCACGAAAACTATGCTTATGATTTGTATTCTTCTTATGGGGAAGACTGCTCTTTCAGTTTTCTTTTGGATAATTTAAATTCATTCCTTTTTTTTTGTCTTGCTTTGTTTCATTAATTAATAGTTTTTTGTAACTACTGCCTTACATTTCAGTTTCTTGGTACTTGTAGCACTAGGCAGTTAATAAGTAAAAAAAAAAATAATAAAACGACAATGCACATAGAAAGCTTCGCAATATTGGATAAATCAGTATTTATAAAATTGTTAATAATATCGGGTATAAAATTGATAAGTTAAAATATCCATATAATCGGCTTCAATGAGATTAAATTTGTTTTCATTATTGCAATTTTCTATGCGGCTGTCACTTTCCTGGCAGAACTCCGCAAGCCGCTTGCTATTGGACTTCTTTATGTTGATGTCGATATACGAGTGTTGATGACGACAGAATATAGAACATTTCTATCTTTCAATCGAGCCCAGCAAATACCAACGTTTCTTTTCTAGTATATATCGTAGCCTTTCCTGTATTAATCAGCCATTTATTTTGCTTATCTGAGTACTCGCTTGCAAAATGCTTTCAGCTTAGTACTCAGACCTGCAAAAGTTCGGCTGGTAGAATGCGCTATATAAAAATACTAGCCACCGAGTGGGACCAGGTGTGCATGCCCTACGGTTACACTGTAAAAAAATAAAATCTGTTAAAAATTCAAATTTCGTATCAAAGCAAGCAGAAATGTTTTATTTTTGGGCGCTGTTACCGTAATATTCGATAAATCAATTTTTTCGGAACAGAAATGCAATAAAATATTGTATCCTCTAAATTTCAAAACAATTCCCTCTTCTCGACGGCCATAATTAATTTCTTATGTCATCGTCGCAAAATTTGCCCAACCGCTTGTTTGGTTTTTGTTTTTTTCACAACATAGCATTGAATTCGTTATGAATTCGTACTCACACATACATATGCACGCACACAACCTCATTTTTATTGATATGCGAATAAAAATCAAGGGCCAGTAAAAGCACCCCAAATTCCATGCAATACTTTTCCAGTATATATAGGCATGTTTTGTTTGTCGAACTGAGGACTACCTGCGAAATTTTTCTAGCAAAACCATTTGCCAACCATTTTGTGAGGTATATGTTAGGTTAACCTGGACGTCCCTCAGCGGGGACTATCATAGGCCAGTATGGCCATTAGTGATCCGGATGTAAGTCCTCGAGTATCGAGGTGTGTTTAGCAAAGGCAAGTAATTCCCTCGGCGTCCTCTTGGAGGCATCTTCCAGTGATGCGATCTCCGGTGCGCCTAGGTATCTTTTCCTTGCCCGTGAGAGAGCCGGGTAGTGGCAAATGAGATGTTTCAGGGTTTCGATAGCCCCGGGTTCATCACATTCCCTACAGCTGTCTCTGTTGGTGATGCCTAGCTTGGCTGCGTGCGCCGCAGCCAGACAGTGACCTGTGAGTATTCCCACTAGCAGTGTACAGTCTTTCCGTGGAAGATGCAGTAGATACTGAGCTAGTTTTCCATTGCGCTCCTTGCACATGGTTCTCGAGGTTTTGCAGGTGGTTGTGTTCCTCCATCGGTTCTCGGTTTGTAGAGCGGCCTGCTTCTCTAGATTGCTTTGTAACGTTCTAAGGGAGATAGGCACGTTTTCGATTCTTTCGCTCGTCAGCCCAACGCCTTCCTTAGCCAGAACGTCCGCAGCCTCGTTTCCTTCGATGCCCTGGTGGCTAGGAACCCAGTAGATTCGCACTGACTTAGTCGTGCATAGTGAGTCTAGTGCCTCCCTGCTTGCCAGGACACTTCTGGAACTAACTGCGAATGACTGCATGGATTTTATCGCTGCTTGGCTATCAATAATATGTGCACCACGTTGTGCGCTCGCTCTGTTAGCTGAGCGACCTCTGCTGAATTTTTGATGGCGAAAACTTCCGCCTGGAATATGCTGCATTGGTCCATTAGCTTATATGACACCCTTATTTCGGGGTTTGTGCAATATAAACCCGCTCCTACTTCTCCGTCCATCTTGGAGCCGTCAGTATATATATTGAGGTGTTGAGTCAGGTCCCGTCCTTTTTTCCAGACTTCGGGTCCCATAAATGTATTAGTTTTGACCTCGAGGCATAATTGGGGGGTCATGTAGTCTGTATGACTGGTCATGTGACTCCCAATTGAACTGTGCCTGTATCCTTACGGTGACATGATCCCTGATACAATCAGTCGCTGTGCTGCTTTGCCTGCAGTCAGCCGAGCGTGGATGTCGAGGGGATCGATTCCGAGTATGGTTTCGAGTGCTATAGTTGGGGTTGACCTCAGCGCCCCTGTGATACATAGCAGAGCCTTTCGCTGGGTCCTTTCCATAATCTTGTGGTACGTCTTCTTTTCAGTTGCTTGCCACCACACTAGGACTCCATACAGCAGAGTTGGTCAAACCACCGAGATGTAGATCCAATGCATTAGGGTGGGTGACAGGCCCCATGTGCTGCTAAGCATCTTCTTGGATGCATAAAGCGCAATGGTGGGCTTCTTCACCCTTTCCACTACATTGGGTTTCCATGCCAGCTTGCTATCCAGTACTGTGCCGAGGTATTTGACCTGTGTTTTCGGGGTAAGCCTTGTTCGGTAGATTTTTGGGGGGATCCATACCGGTAGCTCTTTGTAAAGAGGATCAGGTCCATCTTGTCCGCATTGATATCGAGTCTATTTATCTATTTAACTAAATGGGTTTACATGGGTTTTAAATGGGTCTTAAAAGATGATAGCTTAGCTTCCATATCAATGAATAAATCAGATACAGTTAAAGTTGTATTTGAAAGCACTACGTGGTTATCTATTTTACGCCATTGTTGCCAGTTTACTTCGTCTTCCATATTAGCCAAATATGCAAGTGGAATAAATTGATCTTTCAAATCTGTAAAACACATCTTACAACTGCTTGAATATCACAGCAAACTGCTTTAAGAAATGTTTCAAAATCGCTGGTAAAAGATGGAATAATTTCCGAGCAACTTATCAAAAAAAAAAAAAACAAAAATTTGCATGATACATGCAAACACACATATTATGCGGCATTTTTTTTGCAAATTGGACATGACGAGGTCGCATTTAAAGAAAGTGGATTTTCCTACCTTTTTGCATGGAAAATCTTTTTTGAAAATTTCATAGGATTCAGACACCGTCATAAACATAAAGCGCTTAGCTACTAATATGCCCTCAACTTTAATGGTATCTTTCTTTCCTGAAGCTTGCACACTAATATTATCATTCTGATAAAAATCGTTGATGGCATTAACTACGCTTTCTGACACTGTTTTGCTAGTTGGTTGGTTTGAATGGTTTACGTTTTCATTTTCTTCAATCTGCTTATATTTCCTTACCAGGACTTCGAGAACTTTTATCTTTCTGCGAATGTCTTTTGGCATCGCTTTCTCCACTTTTTTAACAGCTTTCGCTAAGGTTTGCCTACATTCGTAAGGATCGGTATGTCGTAAACCTGCTATTTCTACGGGTTGGTGTCCTGCGGAAATCGGGGTTTCACATCTGTCACAAAACTCCACCGTTCCCTGTAAATGTACTGTGTGGGAAAAGGCTATAAGGTTTTGGCGTTCCGAATATTCCCAGTAGTTCCACTATCCATTTTGGTTGTTCCTAATCCGCACGATTCTATGCGATATTTAGCCGATGTTTTCAAAAGCAACTGTGCAAAATTGGCATTCACAACGAAAAATTGAATTCTGCGCGAAAATGTAAACAATGATTAACAAGAATAACTGATTTTTGCAAGAATCGTTTTATGTCGTGAAGGCGTGTTAGTGTGTTTTGCTCGCGCTCCGAAAAAAATAAAAAGTTGTTCAAAAAGTAAGACAGTCAACGTGGAAAATTAGCTGGTGATTTTTTTAATCGAGATCCTTCTAAAATAACAACAAATAACAACTTTTTTTTAAGGATACAATTGAGTTTTTTTGCAGTGAACGTTCTGGGAAAGCAGATTGTGAAAATGGGTGACGCCATGGCGTCGAGCCAGAAGTTTGTGTTGATGTTAATATGGAAACGGCATCTGGTTTTTTGTCACATGAAAAATCTTGTAAGGCCTATGAGATAAACGATTTGTCAGGTACTCAGGTTAAGTTGAACTCTTTAGGCTTAAATGACATTCTTCAAGCTCAAATCGTTCAGAACAGGTATTCCCGCAGATTTTGAGACAAAGATTGAGCAAAGGGAAAATAATACACGTGATGACTCAGCAAATCTAAAAAAATTTAGGTTATATAAGTATGATTGTGATTTTGTTGGTGAAGCGGCTGTCAAATATAACACTAGTCATTCTGACAATATACAAAAGAACGGCCTGTTTTTTTACGAAAAAATTAAGGGACTAAGCTAAGAGAGAGAGAGAGAGAGAGAGAGAGAGAGAATGAGTATGCGCTTGGAAGGCGTTGCGTGGCCACTGAAATTTCATTTGTTCTTTCTGGCTATAATAACGATTCAACCTGATCCAGATTTAACACTTTGATAGATATGACCATTCTCTATTATTCTGCGTTTTTAGTTATCTTATATCATAAAAATGGTGGATTCCACAGACTTACGTTTTTTTGTGGCGGCGGAAGGGGGCTTGCCAAAATTTTGAAATACACTTGCAAACACTTGTGATATCACTTCAATATCACAGGGTCATGGATAGAAAGTTTGGTTGCTCTAGCTCTTACAGTCTCTGAGATCTAGGCTCTCATCTGGACGAATGAGCACAGCAGACGGGGTCGCCTGTGGAAGAGGGCGAGAGGGAACGATGCATTTCGAAATGGTTTTCTTCATTGTGACTATATTTATGATGCGATCCGATCCAGATTCAACATTTTGATAGATATGGTCATTCTCTATGATTCTGCGTTTAGTTTTCTCGTATCTTTAAAATTGTGCATGCCGCAGATTTTCATCCTTTGTGTGCGGACGGACGGACAGACAGACATAGCTATATCCACTCGGCTATTGATGCTCATCAATAATATATATGCTTTATGGTGTCGGAAACGCTTCCTTCTGGGTGGTACACACATCCACTTTTACCACAAATCTAATACACCCCTATAATCTTCGAGTACCGGTTGTAAACAGGTTGTAAACAATATCATAAATATTAAACGATACACCTCGATAGTAAAGACAACTTTAGTTCCCCTTCAATAAATTTTCAATCACTTCTCACTACCATCTTACAGTCGTGACAGTTCAGAACATAAATTCCAATACTCAGTCAAGGAGTATGAGAAGTTTTCTAATATCTTAGCTCAACTGTTTCGTTTCCTACCACCATTCATTGATTGGGATGAAGCTTTATGCGCATCCTTCAAAGATTTAAAAGAAACATTTATTACAACAGGCAAATATAGTAGAATGGTCTTAGAAAGATGTTTGAGTCAAAGCCAGAGTTTAAATACACGATCATCATGTTAGTTAAAATATTTCAGTATAATTTTTAATCTCTCAAATCTTTCTGAGTTTTCTCCCATGGAGATGATCCAACTGTGAGATATATTTTAAATTGTCAAGCAGACAATTATTGTGGTACTTCGGTACTGTTAAAAATAAAATTCATTTTAAAGAAATGCCCTTGATTGCTACATCTTACACATCTATTATACAAACAACCATTTAACCCGGAATTTCATGATAGCTTCAGCCTTTTGCGAGCCAAGTGTTGATCTAGAAGATTTTAAATCAGATATTAAAAGACTTTTTGATAGAATGAATGTTCAAGATGTAATCTTATGTGGAGATTTTAATGCTCGAAAAGGCTGTTTCAATAAAAAGTGTTTCCTTAAATGCTGGGTTAAAGTGGTTGAATGATGGAATTTTAATGTTTAAACAGTCTTTACTGTTTAAACGAACTATTCAAGAAGTAGTGATCTAACAGACTTTAACAGGTTAAAAATGTAATGAGGTCATGCATTCACATCTTGGAAAACAAATCACCAAAATTCTTGTGAACTGAGGAACTTAAACGTTGAGAAAAAATTTTTAAGGCTACGCTAGCTAAAGCTATTAAATGTTCAAATATAGAGAATTAAGAAGTGGCTAGTCACGTCCGACAGGAATGGAACTATGCTTTAAAAAAAGAGCAAAGAGAGACTCTTATCGTCTAGGAAAGCTTGGAGAGAGAGAGAGAGAGAGAGGGAGAGAGAGAGAGAGCGAGAGAAAGAGAGAGGGAGAGAGAGAGAGAGACGGAGAGAGAGAGAGAGAGAGAGAGAGACGGAGAGAGAGAGAGAGAGAGAGAGAGAGAGAGAGAGATCAGTTCGGATCATTATTATAGCCAGAAAGAACAAACGAAATTTCACTGGCCACGCAACGCCTTCCAAGCGCTTTCTCATATCCTCTCACTTCTCCTCTGGATCAGATCGAATCATACATATAGCCACAATGAAGAAAACCATTTCGAAATGCATTGTTCCCTCATGGCCTCAATTCATGTTTGTTGAGATTTACTGGACGCCAGGACATATGGGTATCCCAAAAAACGAACAAGCGGATGAAGCAGCAAAATCTGACATCTCAAGTGGGGTTTTTGTCAGGCTGAACTATTCGTTAGGTGAAACATTTCTAGAGGTCAAGAAAAAAGTTTTCTTTATTTCGAAAGACTACTACAAGGAGGTTTCCTGCTTGTACGGCGGTTTTTTCTTTGATTTTTTTTAAATGTTCCAAATGTTCCCTGGCACAAGAAAAATATATGGAATGCTCAAGATATGAAACTCCTAAGTCGACTCTTGATTAATCCTACATATGCCAACGTTTTTAAAAAAAAATGCATAATAGTTAGTTGCGACATATGTCCAACATGTAACATAACTGAATTTACAAGTCGCCTGATTTTCAACTGTACAAGACTCATGCCCTTAGGGCGAAAATATAAAATTTATAATTATTATAGTTCTACGTAGTATTGTGTAAGGCATTGTGGCCGACCTGTAAATTCTGACATGTAACGTCACATCTTAAACTCCAAATCACTGTGGTCGATGTCTTTTATCGCGCTGACATTTTATATGCAGTAGTATTAATTGGGGACGTGTGTTTTTTACTCTAAAGCCCAGTACTCAAATCTGATGTTTGCTAAGCGAAAAGCTATATATAAAAATACTAGCAGCCGATTGTGACCAAGTGTGCATGCACTGCGGTAAAGCCTAGTACTCAGATAATCAAAATTTTCTTTCGACAAAAATAAGCCTATATTTTGCTCTGTAATTAGTGTGACCACTCTACGGCTACACTTTTTTGTGTTTGTTTAAAAATAGAATCAGTTAAAATTCAAGTTTTGTAGGAAAGCCGGCCGGAATGGAGACTTCAGCCCAATCTCAGTTCTTCCTCTTCTGTACAAAGTGTTTAAAAATGTACTACCTAGTCAAATCAACGAATATATGGTAGCCAATAGTCTACTCAGCAAAAACCAATCCGGATTTAGTAAAAAAAGAAGCTGCACTACAGCAATCCTTAACATTGTTGAGGAAATACGTAGAAATATGGATAATGGCAATGTTATGTTCTTAACCCTGCTTGACTATAGCAAAGCTTTTGATACTGTGAACCATGAGATCCTATGCACTAAAATGGGAAAGCTATATAGTTTTACAGCCACAGCCTATTCTTTACTACGCTCATACTTAGTAAATCGTCTACAAGCTGTAGTCACACCGTTAAGCTCCTCGTCATTTCAGCCCTTAAGCCGTGGAGTGCCACAAGGATCAGTTCTTGGGCCGTTACTGTACTAGTGTTATGTCAATGATTGGTCCAATGCTTTCTCTGAATGTAATGTCCACATGTATGCCGATGATGTGCAGTTGTATTGCTGTAGTCCATTGTCAAGAATTGATGAATGTGTAAGCGTAACCAACAAAGAATTGGAAAAGGTGAGCGAGTGGTCGCGAAATAATGGCCTTGTTCTAAACACGACCAAAACTAAGTGTAAAGTTATATACAAAAAGTATATAGATACTCTAAGCTTAGAAAAAATAAAAATTGACAATAATACTATTGAATACGTAGATAGGGTAGCCAACCTAGGCATAATATTTAATAAGACTCTGTCTTGGAGTGACCATATAATTCAAACTATAGCTAGAACATATGCAGCCTTAAGAATCTTGTACCTGACACAGCATCTCTTGCGAATTAACATTAAACTCTTTGTTGCTAAGAGTTTCCTAATACCGAGAGTCGGTCATGGAGTAGAAATTTTCTTAAATTCCGACGCTGCTGGTAAGCACAGGCTCAATGTTTTCTTTAATAGTATTACATGTTATGTGTTTAATTTAGGAAGCAGAAACCATGTTACACCATATGCATTTAAAATATATAACCTTAGCTTTCAAAGCTGAATTGAATTTAGAGCATTAAAAATGTTACACAAAGTAATAAATACAAAAGAGCCCAGTTATCTCTACAATAAATTGTGTTTTTCAACTTCACGTCGGACGAATATCTTAATATCAGTACGTCATCGAATATCAGTGTCCGAATAGCAATACTTCACACACACTGTTCGCCTGTGGAACAATTTGCTACACGACCTTAAGATAATTATAAGCGCACCATAATTTAAACGCATCCTTCTGCTGAATTTAAAAAATAATATCTAACCCTAAAATAATATTAACTTAATTTATATTTAAACGCATCCTTCTGCTGAATTTAAAAAATAATATCTAACCCTAAAATAATATTAACTTAATTTATATTTCACGAAAACTATGCTTATGATTTGTATTCTTCTTATGGGGAAGACTGCTCTTTCAGTTTTCTTTTGGATAATTTAAATTCATTCCTTTTTTTTTGTCTTGCTTTGTTTCATTAATTAATAGTTTTTTGTAACTACTGCCTTACATTTCAGTTTCTTGGTACTTGTAGCACTAGGCAGTTAATAAGTAAAAAAAAAAAAATAATAAAACGACAATGCACATAGAAAGCTTCGCAATATTGGATAAATCAGTATTTATAAAATTGTTAATAATATCGGGTATAAAATTGATAAATTAAAATATCCATATAATCGGCTTCAATGAGATTAAATTTGTTTTCATTATTGCAATTTTCTATGCGGCTGTCACTTTCCTGGCAGAACTCCGCAAGCCGCTTGCTATTGGACTTCTTTATGTTGATATCGATATACGAGTGTTGATGACGACAGAATATAGAACATTTCTATCTTTCAATCGAGCCCAGCAAATACCAACGTTTCTTTTCTAGTATATATCGTAGCCTTTCCTGTATTAATCAGCCATTTATTTTGCTTATCTGAGTACTCGCTTGCAAAATGCTTTCAGCTTAGTACTCAGACCTGCAAAAGTTCGGCTGGTAGAATGCGCTATATAAAAATACTAGCCACCGAGTGGGACCAGGTGTGCATGCCCTACGGTTACACTGTAAAAAAATAAAATCTGTTAAAAATTCAAATTTCGTATCAAAGCAAGCAGAAATGTTTTATTTTTGGGCGCTGTTACCGTAATATTCGATAAATCAATTTTTTCGGAACAGAAATGCAATAAAATATTGTATCCTCTAAATTTCAAAACAATTCCCTCTTCTCGACGGCCATAATTAATTTCTTATGTCATCGTCGCAAAATTTGCCCAACCGCTTGTTTGGTTTTTGTTTTTTTCACAACATAGCATTGAATTCGTTTTGAATTCGTGCTCACACATACATATGCACGCACACAACCTCATTTTTATTGATATGCGAATAAAAATCAAGGGCCAGTAAAAGTACCCCAAATTCCATGCAATACTTTTCCAGTATATATAGGCATGTTTTGTTTGTCGAACTGAGGACTACCTGCGAAATTTTTCTAGCAAAACCATTTGCCAACCATTTTGTGAGGTATAGGTTAGGTTAACCTGGACGTCCCTCAGCGGGGACTATCATAGGCCAGTATGGCCATTAGTGATCCGGATGTAAGTCCTCGAGTATCGAGGTGTGTTTAGCAAAGGCAAGTAATTCCCTCGGCGTCCTCTTGGAGGCATCTTCCAGTGATGCGATCTCCGGTGCGCCTAGGTATCTTTTCCTTGCCCGTGGGAGAGCCGGGTAGTGGCAAATGAGATGTTTCAGGGTTTCGATAGCCCCGGGTTCATCACATTCCCTACAGCTGTCTCTGTTGGTGATGCCTAGCTTGGCTGCGTGCGCCGCAGCCAGACAGTGACCTGTGAGTATTCCTACTAGCAGTGTACAGTCTTTCCGTGGAAGATGCAGTAGATACTGAGCTAGTTTTCCATTGCGCTCCTTGCACATGGTTCTCGAGGTTTTGCAGGTGGTTGTGTTCCTCCATCGGTTCTCGGTTTGTAGAGCGGCCTGCTTCTCTAGATTGCTTTGTAACGTTCTAAGGGAGATAGGCACGTTTTCGATTCTTTCGCTCGTCAGCCCAACGCCTTCCTTAGCCAGAACGTCCGCAGCCTCGTTTCCTTCGATGCCCTGGTGGCTAGGAACCCAGTAGATTCGCACTGACTTAGTCGTGCATAGTGAGTCTAGTGCCTCCCTGCTTGCCAGGACACTTCTGGAACTAACTGCGAATGACTGCATGGATTTTATCGCTGCTTGGCTATCAATAATATGTGCACCACGTTGTGCGCTCGCTCTGTTAGCTGAGCGACCTCTGCTGAATTTTTGATGGCGAAAACTTCCGCCTGGAATATGCTGCATTGGTCCATTAGCTTATATGACACCCTTATTTCGGGGTTTGTGCAATATAAACCCGCTCCTACTTCTCCGTCCATCTTGGAGCCGTCAGTATATATATTGAGGTGTTGAGTCAGGTCCCGTCCTTTTTTCCAGACTTCGGGTCCCATAAATGTATTAGTTTTGACCTCGAGGCATAATTGGGGGGTCATGTAGTCTGTATGACTGGTCATGTGACTCCCAATTGAACTGTGCCTGTATCCTTACGGTGACATGATCCCTGATACAATCAGTCGCTGTGCTGCTTTGCCTGCAGTCAGCCGAGCGTGGATGTCGAGGGGATCGATTCCGAGTATGGTTTCGAGTGCTATAGTTGGGGTTGACCTCAGCGCCCCTGTGATACATAGCAGAGCCTTTCGCTGGGTCCTTTCCATAATCTTGTGGTACGTCTTCTTTTCAGTTGCTTGCCACCACACTAGGACTCCATACAGCAGAGTTGGTCAAACCACCGAGATGTAGATCCAATGCATTAGGGTGGGTGACAGGCCCCATGTGCTGCTAAGCATCTTCTTGGATGCATAAAGCGCAATGGTGGGCTTCTTCACCCTTTCCACTACATTGGGTTTCCATGCCAGCTTGCTATCCAGTACTGTGTTTTCGGGGTAAGCCTTGTTCGGTAGATTTTTGGGGGGATCCATACCGGTAGCTCTTTGTAAAGAGGATCAGGTCCATCTTGTCCGCATTGATATCGAGTCTATTTATCTATTTAACTAAATGGGTTTACATGGGTTTTAAATGGGTCTTAAAAGATGATAGCTTAGCTTCCATATCAATGAATAAATCAGATACAGTTGAAGTTGTATTTGAAAGCACTACGTGGTTATCTATTTTACGCCATTGTTGCCAGTTTACTTCGTCTTCCATATTAGCCAAATATGCAAGTGGAATAAATTGATCTTTCAAATCTGTAAAACACTTCTTACAACTGCTTGAATATCACAGCAAACTGCTTTAAGAAATGTTTCAAAATCGCTGGTAAAAGATGGAATAATTTCCGAGCAACTTATCAAAAAAAAAAAAACAAAAATTTGCATGATACATGCAAACACACATATTATGCGGCATTTTTTTTGCAAATTGGACATGACGAGGTCGCATTTAAAGAAAGTGGATTTGCCTACCTTTTTGCATGGAAAATCTTTTTTGAAAATTTCATAGGATTCAGACACCGTCATAAACATAAAGCGCTTAGCTACTAATTTGCCCTCAACTATAATGGTATCTTTCTTTCCTGAAGCTTGCACACTAATATTATCATTCTGATAAAAATCGTTGATGGCATTAACTACGCTTTCTGACACTGTTTTGCTAGTTGGTTGGTTTGAATGGTTTACGTTTTCATTCTCTTCAATCTGCTTATATTTCCTTACCAGGACTTCGAGAACTTTTATCTTTCTGCGAATGTCTTTTGGCATCGCTTTCTCCACTTTTTTAACAGCTTTCGCTAAGGTTTGCCTACATTCGTAAGGATCGGTATGTCGTAAACCTGCTATTTCTACGGGTTGGTGTCCTGCGGAAATCGGGGTTTCACATCTGTCACAAAACTCCACCGTTCCCTGTAAATGTACTGTGTGGGAAAAGGCTATAAGGTTTTGGCGTTCCGAATATTCCCAGTAGTTCCACTATCCATTTTGGTTGTTCCTAATCCGCACGATTCTATGCGATATTTAGCCGATGTTTTCAAAAGCAACTGTGAAAAATTGGCATTCACAACGAAAAATTGAATTCTGCGCGAAAATGTAAACAATGATTAACAAGAATAACTGATTTTTGCAAGAATCGTTTTATGTCGTGAAGGCGTGTTAGTGTGTTTTGCTCGCGCTCCGAAAAAAATAAAAAGTTGTTCAAAAAGTAAAACAGTCAACGCGGAAAATTAGCTGGTGATTTTTTTAATCGAGATCCTTCTAAAACAACAACAAATAACAACTTTTTTTTAAGGATACAATTGAGTTTTTTTGCAGTGAACGTTCTGGGAAAGCAGATTGTGAAAATGGGTGACGCCATGGCGTCGAGCCAGAAGTTTGTGTTGATGTTAATATGGAAACGGCATCTGGTTTTTTGTCACATGAAAAATCTTGTAAGGCCTATGAGGTAAACGATTTGTCAGGTACTCAGGTTAAGTTGAACTCTTTAGGCTTAAATGACATGCTTCAAGCTCATATCGTTCAGAACAGGTATTCCCGCAGATTTTGAGACAAAGATTGAGCAAAGGGAAAATAATACACGTGATGACTCAGCAAATCTAAAATAATGTAGGTTATATTTAGGTATGATTGTGATTTTGTTGGTGAAGCGGCTGTGAAATATAACACTAGTCATTCTGCCAATATACCAAAGAACGGCCTGTTTTTTTACGAAAAAATTAAGGGACTAAGCTAAGAGAGAGAGAGAGAGAGAGGGAGAGAGAGAGAGAGCGAGAGAAAGAGAGAGGGAGAGAGAGAGAGAGACGGAGAGAGAGAGAGAGAGAGAGAGAGAGAGATCAGTTCGGATCATTATTATAGCCAGAAAGAACAAACGAAATTTCACTGGCCACGCAACGCCTTCCAAGCGCTTTCTCATATCCTCTCACTTCTCCATTTCGAAATGCATTGTTCCCTCATGGCCTCAATTCATGTTTGTTGAGATTTACTGGACGCCAGGACATATGGGTATCCCAAAAAACGAACAAGCGGATGAAGCAGAAAAATCTGCCATCTCAAGTGGGGTTTTTGTCAGGCTGAACTATTCGTTAGGTGAAACATTTCTAGAGGTCAAGAAAAAAGTTTTCTTTATTTCGAAAGACTACTACAAGGAGGTTTCCTGCTTGTACGGCGGTTTTTTCTTTGATTTTTTTCCAAATGTTCCAAATGTTCCCTGGCACAAGAAAAATATATGGAATGCTCAAGATATGAAACTCCTAAGTCGACTCTTGATTAATCCTACATATGCCAACGTTTTTAAAAAAAAATGCATAATAGTTAGTTGCGACATATGTCCAACATGTAACATAACTGAATTTACAAATCGCCTGATTTTCAACTGTACAAGTCTCATGCCCTTAGGGCGAAAATATAAAATTTATAATTATTATAGTTCTACGTAGTATTGTGTAAGGCATTGTGGCCGACCTGTAAATTCTGACATGTAACGTCACATCTTAAACTCCAAATCACTGTGGTCGATGTCTTTTATCGCGCTGACATTTTATATGCAGTAGTATTAATTCGGGGACGTGTGTTTTTTACTCTAAAGCCCAGTACTCAAATCTGATGTTTGCTAAGCGAAAAGCTATATATAAAAATACTAGCAGCCGAGTGTGACCAAGTGTGCATGCACTGCGGTAAAGCCTAGTACTCAGATAATCAAAATTTTCTTTCGACAAAAATAAGCCTATATTTTGCTCTGTAATTAGTGTGACCACTCTACGGCTACACTTTTTTGTGTTTGTTTATAAATAGAATCAGTTAAAATTCAAGTTTTGTAGGAAAGCCGGCCGGAATGGAGACTTCAGCCCAATCTCAGTTCTTCCTCTTCTGTACAAAGTGTTTAAAAATTTACTACCTAGTCAAATCAACGAATATATGGTAGCCAATACCAGCAAAAACCAATCCAGATTTAGTAAAAAAAGAAGCTGCACTACAGCAATCCTTAACATTGTTGAGGACATACGTAGAAATATGGATAATGGCAATGTTATGTTCTTAACCCTGCTTGACTATAGCAAAGCTTTTGATACTGTCAACCATGAGATCCTATGCACTAAAATGGGAAAGCTATATAGTTTTACAGCCACAGCCAATGCTTTCTCTGAATGTAATGTCCACATGTATGCCGATGATGTGCAGTTGTATTGCTGTAGTCCATTGTCAAGAATTGATGAATGTGTAAGCGTAACCAACAAAGAATTGGAAAAGGTGAGCGAGTGGTCGCGAAATAATGGCCTTGTTCTAAACACGACCAAAACTATGTGTAAAGTTATATACAAAAAGTATATAGATACTCTAAGCTTAGAAAAAATAAAAATTGACAATAATACTATTGAATACGTAGATAGGGCAACCTAGGCATAATATTTAATAAGACTCTGTCTTGGAGTGACCATATAATTCAAACTATAGCTAGAACATATGCAGCCTTAAGAATCTTGTACCTGACACAGCATCTCTTGCGAATTAACATTAAACTCTTTGTTGCTAAGAGTTTCCTAATACCGAGAGTCGGTCATGGAGTAGAAATTTTCTTAAACTCCGACGCTGCTGGTAAGCACAGGCTCAATGTTTTCTTTAATAGTATTACATGTTATGTGTTTAATTTAGGAAGCAGAAACCATGTTACACCATATGTATTTAAAATATATAACCTTAGCTTTCAAAGCTGAATTGAATTTAGAGCATTAAAAATGTTACACAAAGTAATAAATACAAAAGAGCCCAGTTATCTCTACAATAAATTGTGTTTTTCAACTTCACGTCGGACGAATATCTTAATATCAGTACGTCATCGAATATCAGTGTCCGAATAGCAATACTTCACACACACTGTTCGCCTGTGGAACAATTTGCTACACGACCTTAATATAATTATAAGCGCACCATAATTTAAACGCAGCCTTCTGCTGAATTTAAAAAATAATATCTAACCCTAAAATAATATTAACTTAATTTATATTTCACGAAAACTATGCTTATGATTTGTATTCTTCTTATGGGGAAGACTGCTCTTTCAGTTTTCTTTTGGATAATTTAAATTCATTCCTTTTTTTTTGTCTTGCTTTGTTTCATTAATTAATAGTTTTTTGTAACTACTGCCTTACATTTCAGTTTCTTGGAACTTGTAGCACTAGGCAGTTAATAAGTAAAAAAAAAAAATAATAAAACGACAATGCATATAGAAAGCTTCGCAATATTGGATAAATCAGTATTTATAAAATTGTTAATAATATCGGGTATAAAATTGATAAATTAAAATATCCATATAATCGGCTTTAATGAGATTAAATTTGTTTTCATTATTGCAATTTTCTATGCGGCTGTCACTTTCCTGGCAGAACTCCGCAAGCCGCTTGCTATTGGACTTCTTTATGTTGATGTCGATATACGAGTGTTGATGACGACAGAATATAGAACATTTCTATCTTTCAATCGAGCCCAGCAAATACCAACGTTTCTTTTCTAGTATATATCGTAGCCTTTCCTGTATTAATCAGCCATTTATTTTGCTTATCTGAGTACTCGCTTGCAAAATGCTTTCAGCTTAGTACTCAGACCTGCAAAAGTTCGGCTGGTAGAATGCGCTATATAAAAATACTAGCCACCGAGTGGGACCAGGTGTGCATGCCCTACGGTTACACTGTAAAAAAATAAAATCTGTTAAAAATTCAAATTTTGTATCAAAGCAAGCAGAAATGTTTTATTTTTTGGGCGCTGTTACCGTAATATTCGATAAATCAATTTTTTCGGAACAGAAATGCAATAAAATATTGTATCCTCTAAATTTCATAACAATTCCCTCTTCTCGACGGCCATAATTAATTTCTTATGTCATCGTCGCAAAATTTGCCCAACCGCTTGTTTGGTTTTTGTTTTTTTCACAACATAGCATTGAATTCGTTTTGAATTCGTACTCACACATACATATGCACGCACACAACCTCATTTTTATTGATATGCGAATAAAAATCAAGGGCCAGTAAAAGTACCCCAAATTCCATGCAATACTTTTCCAGTATATATAGGCATGTTTTGTTTGTCGAACTGAGGACTACCTGCGAAATTTTTCTAGCAAAACCATTTGCCAACCATTTTGTGAGGTATAGGTTAGGTTAACCTGGACGTCCCTCAGCGGGGACTATCATAGGCCAGTATGGCCATTAGTGATCCGGATGTAAGTCCTCGAGTATCGAGGTGTGTTTAGCAAAGGCAAGTAATTCCCTCGGCGTCCTCTTGGAGGCATCTTCCAGTGATGCGATCTCCGGTGCGCCTAGGTATCTTTTCCTTGCCCGTGAGAGAGCCGGGCAGTGGCAAATGAGATGTTTCAGGGTTTCGATAGCCCCGGGTTCATCACATTCCCTACAGCTGTCTCTGTTGGTGATGCCTAGCTTGGCTGCGTGCGCCGCAGCCAGAGAGTGACCTGTGAGTATTCCCACTAGCAGTGTACAGTCTTTCCGTGGAAGATGCAGTAGATAGTGAGCTAGTTTTCCATTGCGCTCCTTGCACATGGTTCTCGAGGTTTTGCAGGTGGTTGTGTTCCTCCATCGGTTCTCGGTTTGTAGAGCGGCCTGCTTCTCTAGATTGCTTTGTAACGTTCTAAGGGAGATAGGCACGTTTTCGATTCTTTCGCTCGTCAGCCCAACGCCTTCCTTAGCCAGAACGTCCGCAGCCTCGTTTCCTTCGATGCCCTGGTGGCTAGGAACCCAGTAGATTCGCACTGACTTAGTCGTGCATAGTGAGTCTAGTGCCTCCCTGCTTGCCAGGACACTTCTGGAACTAACTGCGAATGACTGCATGGATTTTATCGCTGCTTGGCTATCAATAATATGTGCACCACGTTGTGCGCTCGCTCTGTTAGCTGAGCGACCTCTGCTGAATTTTTGATGGCGAAAACTTCCGCCTGGAATATGCTGCATTGGTCCATTAGCTTATATGACACCCTTATTTCGGGGTTTGTGCAATATAAACCCGCTCCTACTTCTCCGTCCATCTTGGAGCCGTCAGTATATATATTGAGGTGTTGAGTCAGGTCCCGTCCTTTTTTCCAGACTTCGGGTCCCATAAATGTATTAGTTTTGACCTCGAGGCATAATTGGGGGGTCATGTAGTCTGTATGACTGGTCATGTGACTCCCAATTGAACTGTGCCCGTATCCTTGCGGTGACATGATCCCTGACACAATCAGTCGCTGTGCTGCTTTGCCTGCAGTCAGCCGAGCGTGGATGTCGAGGGGATCGATTCCGAGTATGGTTTCGAGCGCTATAGTTGGGGTTGACCTCAGCGCCCCTGTGATACATAGCAGAGCCTTTCGCTGGGTCCTTTCCATAATCTTGTGGTACGTCTTCTTTTCAGTTGCTTGCCACCACACTAGGACTCCATACAGCAGAGTTGGTCAAACCACCGAGATGTAGATCCAATGCATTAGGGTGGGTGACAGGCCTGCTGCTAAGCATCTTCTTGGATGCATAAAGCGCAATGGTGGGCTTCTTCACCCTTTCCACTACATTGGGTTTCCATGCCAGCTTGCTATCCAGTACTGTGCCGAGGTATTTGACCTGTGTTTTCGGGGTAAGCCTTGTTCGGTAGATTTTTGGGGGGATCCATACCGGTAGCACTTTGTAAAGAGGATCAGGTCCATCTTGTCCGCATTGATATCGAGTCCTACTTCCTCCGCCCACTCGCATATCTCCCTGAGTGTCCGTTCCATTATGGTGCTTGTAGTCTCTGAGTAGCATTTTGTATTCCTCGTTGATGATCTCCTCATTCGCTACTCTGGCGAGTTTGAAGAGTTGCCTGAGGTTATTTCTCTTGAGAGAGAGGTCCCGGTTCCACCAGAGTGGTTTGGTCCTCTTTCTCGTTCTTGATGGCGGGCATGCTCCTTGATAGGCAGCCAGTAGTTCCGTGGAGAAGGGTCTCTAAGGACTTTGCTATTTCACTATGCCCGGATTCGCGAGCTTCGAGGTAACGGTCTTTCTAAACTTCTCCCAGTTTGTGTTCCGGGGGTTTCTATAGACTGTTACGTTCGGAGTGTATTTGAATTCGCACTTTAACTGAATGTACCCATGGTCCGTGAAGGAGGGTCGAGGACTCTCCATCCAGATACCAAGGTACTCTTTCCCGTTACGAGGGTTAGATCTAGCACGTTGGACGAGGTGGGACCTACGTGTTGTAGGAGAGGTGTTTTCCTCTCCCACGTTTGCTAAATCTATTTTAGTTGATCGTATAAAGTCTAGGAGTGATTCACCTCGGTCGTTGATATCGGGGCTTCCCCGCACACTGTGGTGGGCATTGGCATCCGTACCAATGATGAGTTATTGGTCTTTGGAGTCGGCTTCTTCCACCAGACTCTTTAGTTCTTCAGGTGGTGCGGTCCTGTCGTGTGGCATGTCGCAGGAGGCTACCAGAAAGCGCTTCTCCTCACTCTCCAGTATCACGACTGTCAGGTCGTCTGTGCTGTAACGAGATATAAGGTAAGCGTAGATTCCCTTTCGTACTGGTACGACGGTTCTATTCCTGCTTACCGACGTTTGGTAGAACGAGTTGTAATTTGCGAACTTCAGTCCGGCCAATGTATTGCCTGACGCAATCCAGGGCTCCATGGCTATAAGGAGCTCCGCCGATGCTACCTTGCTTTTATGCAAGTTGAGTTGCAGCACACTCAGTGTCATGGGCAGCTGGCTCAACTGCATACGACGGGTGGACTATAATTCTCAGGTCACCGCCCTCATCTTCTTGCGAGTCCTCTAGCGCCAGACCCTGGGCGGTCTCCACGATGGTGTCCAGACCGAGGTCTTTCTTCACCTCGCCTGCCTGCAGGGTGTGTGTGTCTTTGTCTTCGGGGTGGCGCTTCTTGAGGCGCAGGTATACACTGCCCATGCCCCACGCCATTTTCCCGTGTCTGGGGTAGAGGATGTCCTCTGCGTTTTTGGTGATCTTGTGGATCATATGCTGGACCTTCTCGTTGGGTAGTGGGCTACCAGCCTGCTGTACCTTCCAGCCTGCGGTTGGTATATCAGGGTTCTGCCACTGAAGGAGCTTCAGCGCGCGGTCTCCTTGGATGACGATGGGGAAGAGTACCTTCGCGTTTGGTATAGACAGGATTAGCTCCCTGTTCACCACCTCCAGCTTGGCCCCCTCCCACAACGCCAACTGGAGGGCAGACCGTCTGCGTCAGCTACCTCAGCGTCGGGTCGTCATTGCATTTCAGGATTTTGACCCCATTTAGCCACCCAGCGCCATCAAAAGTGGGCATGGGCACTGTAGGGTCTTCCTCCATCCGGGCAAGCAGGGAGTCAACGAGCCGCGAGGGGACCAGTTTCCACTGCGCCGCCGTCATCTTCCCGTTCTCATCACGTCTGTCGATGAGAGCTACAATCAGGTGTCTCCTGGATACATCGCTGATCGTTGAAGCATTGACCGACCTCTGCTTCGTTGTTTTCGGTGTTGGTGGTGGTTGTTCCGCTCTCTTGGGCCCGCGCTGCCGCTCTCCTGCCGGGGTGGCTGTATTGTCGGTCGAGCGCTGCCTCTTGGTAGCTAGCAAGTCCTCCACCTTCGCCAGTGGAAGCCTTTATTTGAGGCAACCTTGCGTAGTATCTACGGCTCTCCTCCACCTTTAGCTCGGCCCAAGCTAGCTTGGATTTCTCCTCCGGGGAGATATCCGGCTTGCCTTGGAGTCTGCTTAAGATCTTCAGGGCCGCCTTGTATTGAGCTTTTGCCCTCATCCCCTCCCTCGAACGCTTCGGCCCTTCCCTGCACGGGGAGCTGGAACTTGGTTCAGGCGAGCGGAGAAGGCATTTTTCTTCGGCTTTGCTGATGGATAGCATGCTCTCCAGGTCCGAGTCTGTCTCGACTACGGCACCTGCGCGGCTCATCCTACAGCGAGTTTTTCCGGCAGTAGTGTTACAACTAACGTGACCTGCTCCCGCCACGTCAGAGGTGTGACCGCTGGCGACGCGCAGAGAGGATTGCTCCTCTCCGTGCCCGCCGGTGGTAGCAGTCACGCTTCCCACCGACGTTTGGGTTGACATCCCAGCCCGAGTTTGCTCCGTCTCAGCCTCCATTTTTGGCCCGAGGGTCCATATAGTTGATATTTTTCGGGGGAACCACCCCCTAGCGTTTTATGCCTGACCGCCAGGCACCTCTAGCCATGGATTTGACCCAGCTCCCCCGACTCGAGATCGAGAGGACGCTGAATCATTGCCTTAGCTAACCACT
Source organism: Drosophila helvetica (assembly GCA_963969585.1). Classification (NCBI taxonomy): domain Eukaryota; kingdom Metazoa; phylum Arthropoda; class Insecta; order Diptera; family Drosophilidae; genus Drosophila; species Drosophila helvetica. Next base: position 20,481,356 of record OZ018403.1, on the reverse strand, counting down.
GCATTGCCTCGGACAGAGCAAGCGACAATGCATTACCCTTGTCCGGGATAATGCAGTGCATATTGCCCAGCCGGCACCCTCGGGGAGGGTTCAGCTAGAGGATTTTTGCCAGCCTGTGAGGTATAGTGGCGGATAATTTTTTGCACGAGTTTGGATTTTTCGTGTACATGATGTATCATAATGTATTAAAATCAGTTGGGCCGTTGAAATTGGGAACGCCAGCCAAGAAATCAAAGCCGATGAAGTCCAATATTTTGACATCGCCTGAAAATGTGTCCGCGACACGTACAAAACATGATGCCAATCATATTTTTCATCATTTCCAGTAGTCTTAAAAAAATAATTTTGACATCTACATAATGTTTTAATTAAATGTACAAATTCGCCACAATACATTACAACCTTGTGAGGAATTGATATTCCTCACAAAGCCTTAGTAGGGGATGGGTTGAATTCGCCGAAGACAAGAGCGAGGCGGTCCCGTTACCCGCGAGTAGAAGGGAATGGTGGTAGTGGGCCAGTCCATGTAGGCCATGTAGCCGGGCCCATGTAGGCTGTATATGCCATGCAGGCCATGTAGGTTGAGCCCGCTAGGGAGGACGTGGGAACACAGAGAGGCCGAAGGAAAATTACCGACGCCACCGGAGTTAACCGTTGCGGCTGGGCAGCGGCGCAGACGCTGGGCCGCAGCGAGCCTATAAGAGGAGGACGGCGGCAAAGGCCGGAGTGACGCGGAAAACAGTGATCTACGGGAGACATCGACGGAACGATCTCGACAGGCAGGCCCGGGGAGCATCTCGAGAGGCCCCGATCAGAGGTGAGAATCAAAGAGCCAATCCATTGAGTGTGGAGCTGTGAGCGGTGGACAGAGCGATAGCCCAGTCAGAACCCCCAGCCGTTGCCCAAAAGAGTCACGTGGAGATGACCAGAGAGAAGAGGAGACCCGATTGGTGCGGAGTTGTGCGGGCAGAGCGTTAGCCGAGTCAGAACCCCTAGCCTTAGTACCATCGGAAGAACGGTCAGTACAGGTACCACTGGGAAACCCCAGCGAATGATATAGCCAAAAGATAGCCGTAAGATAGCCATAAGATACCAATAAAGCGAAGTACTCTTAAAACACCCAACCCGAGTATATTTCTTGCTTGTCGCCGGGGCAACATATATATTTGTTGCAGCAGCCTATCGACCGCTGAGCCAGCCTAGCTGAACTTTGACGGAAGAAAACGGTTCGCTACAACTGGCGCCCGACGTGGGGCCCCACGATAAAGCAAAGGAAAAAGTACATCGGGAAGGGCGGTACTGAGCAGGGTATCCTAAGGGTGGCAAGATGAAAGGCCGGCAATGGATTCATTCGCTGAAGAAGGAGGACTTAGTCCAAGTTGCACTGGCATGCGGGATCCAATTGGAGGGCACATTATCCGAAATGCGGAAGGCGTTCAAAGATTGGGCCGAGAAGCATGGGGCTGAGCCAGAATTCGCGGATGTGCTTGAGGCATGGGAAGTGAAGGCGGACGTGGTCCCGGCGGCTGCTCCGACTGATGAGGGGGGGGACTCGGTTGAACGCCGGCAGAAGCCCAGCAGGAATCGGCAGCGAGCCTGACGGTGCTGAAGAAGAGTCGGTCTTCCAGTCGACAAAGGTCGGCAAAGAGTCCGCAACGAACGGGAGAAGAGCCCACCGAAAAAGGGGATGGGCAAGGGACCGAGGAGCAGACCGTGAGACGGCCGCGAGAAAATTTTGCCGGTATGGCCAAGCAGGTACGAGAGTGGTCGTTCCATTTCGACGAGTAGGAGAAGCCCCTCGAGTTCCTGAAGCAGGTGGAGTGGTCAGCCGATATGTACGGGCTGCAGCTGGATCAGATCCCAAGAGCAATGCCAGAGCTGCTGAAAGGGCGAGCGCTTATGTGGTTCATCGCCAATAATAGGCAATGGCAGACGTGGGAAGCGTATGCGCTTAGCTTCCAGGCCTATTTCCTGCCAAGGGGATATTTCGAAATGGTCCCCCAGGAGGTTCGAATGAGGAAACAAAGGTGGGAAGAATCTTTCAAGGATTTCATGGTTGAAATGCAGACCCTTATGAGGCCGTTGAAGTGTACACACGACGAGCAGCTGGATCTGCGGATATTCATACGGCCACATCACTGCCAAAGTCTCGATCATTGGATGAAGCTGCGGACGAATTCAAGTTACTAGAACGAGACCGAGCGGAGTTCCAGCAGGAAAGCCCGACCGGCAGGGCGCACGACGGGGACAGGAACATCAAACTAACGCCAACGTGGTGAACGGATATGTGCAAAACCCGTCGCAGGCATGCCGACCATTGGGCCCAAGGGTGCACAGGCAAGCCGCTGACGTTTTGCTGGAGGTGTGGCAAGGTGGGAGATAAGTTGTCTGTGGCGATCGTGGAGACAACGGAAGAAACCAGTGGAACAGTAAGCAAGAAGGGCGAGCAAAGCGGGAGGCCCAAGCCGTTGGTGGACGAAGAATTTTTGGCTAAGAAGTTGCAGGAGTTCCGGGACAGGACGGAAATATCCAAAGTGGCGGTGCACACCATCATTATGAAGGACACTCAACCGGTCAAACAGCGATACCACCCGAAAAATCTCAAAATGCAGATGGGAGACGGGGAGATCGACGGGGCGGATTGAGCCGTCAAAGAGTCCCTACAGCTCACCTATTGTAATAGTCAAAAAGAAGACTGGAAAGTGGAGGTTGTGCGTGGATTTTCGCCAAATAAACGCGAGGTCCACCAAGGACGCGTATCCCATGCCCAGAATAGACTACATTTTGGATCAGCTCAAGTAGGCGCGGTTTATCAATAGTCTGGATTTGAAGGACGGATATTGGCAGATACCATTGGAAAAGAACTGGAGACAGTTCACCGCTTTCACGGTGCCAGGCAAGGGGCTGTTCCAATGGAAAGTGATGTCATTTGGGCTCCACTCAGCGTTGGCCACGTTCCAGAAGGCGCTAGACTAAGTGATAGGTCCCGACAGGATTCCACACGCGTTCGCGTACCAAGATGATATCATTGTCATCGAACGAACGAGAGAGGAGCACCGGCGAAATTCGGAAGAGGTTTTCCGCCGACTGAAGGAGGTTAACCTGCGGTTGAACGTGGACAAGTGTCAGTTCTTCCGAAGGGAGCTACGGTACCTGGGTCATCTGATGACAGGGGAAGGGATTTGCACCGATCCCGAAAAGGTAGCAGCCATTGTAGAGCTACAACCGCCGGCGAACGTCAACTAGCTTCACCAGTATTTAGGCGTGGCCTCCTGGTATAGGCGGTTTGTAGAAGGTTTCGCAACTCTAGTACAGCCACTCAGCGCATTACTAATGAAAAAGTCTAAATGGCTAAACGCCTAATGCCCAGATTTCTCCAAAAGGTTCGTGCTCTAGACTGATGCCAGCGACTACAGGCTAGGGGCGATTCTGACCGAAGAAACGGATAAGGGCGAGTAGATCATCTCAAACGCAAGCTGGACGCTGAATAGCGCTGAAAAGAACTACTCAGCGACGGAAAAAGAATGCCGGGCCATTGTATTTGCTGTCAGAAAACTGAAGCCGTATTCGGAGGGGTACCATTTCAAAGTGGTTACCAACCATATGGCACTAAAATGGCTCAATAGCAATGAAATCCCGACTGGAAGGATCGCGTGATGGGCACTGGAGCTTCAGCAGTACGATTTCGAAATAGCATACAGGAAGGGACAACTGAATATAGTAGCGGATGCGTTTTCTCGACAGCCATTGGCGGAACGATACTTGAGAGTGGACAACCAAGCAGGGAAGGCCGAGTGCTCGTGGATCAAGAAGATCAATGAGAATAGGCAAAAGGAACCGGCGAAGTATCCCGATTACATGGAGGAGGCGGTCCGGGTGTACCGGCATATACCTCACAGGGTCGGAGACGAGGAAGTGGCGTCGTGGAAGCTCTGCGTTTCGAAGAATTTCCGGGAGAGGGTCATCAAAAAAAATCACAACATCGCCAAAGGATAGCCGCCAGATATAATTGGCCCGGAGTGCACCGCGACGTGAGAAATTACGTCAGGAAGTGTGAAGTCTGCATGCGGTTCAAGCCGAATCAACTGCAGCGGCCGCCTGATGCTGACGCAGGGGCCGGAAGAGCCGTAAGCGACGGTCTGTGCAGATTTTGTGGGCCCACTGCCGAGGTCAAAGAACGGGAACACCATGCTGTTGGTACTGGTGGATCGGTTCTCGAAGTGGACCGTGCTGGTGCCGCTGAGAAAGGCCACGGCGGAAGCACTAACGAAAGCGTTTAGAGAGCGGATATTGTCCCGGCTTGGCGTACCGAAGGTGGTGGTCACCGATAATGGCTTCCAATTCACCAGGCGAGCGTTTAAAAAGTTTCTGGAACGATTCGGGACACAGCAACAGTTCACGGCACAATACACCCTGCAAGAAAACCCTGCATCCAACAGAGTTGACCAACAGGACGGCAAAGACGATGATGGCACAGTTCACCGAAGGAGACCAGAGGTGGTGGGACGAGAAGTGGCCAGAGCTAATATTGGCCGTAAATTCGGGCGTGTCAGAGTCCACGGCTGCCAAAGGCGCTATACGACGAGGAGACGCTAAGTACCGGGCAGGAAACCTACACCCCGGATGAGAACGCGACCAAACTTGGGGAGTTGTTCCAGTTGGTGAGGCGCGACCTAGAGCGGGCGGCGCAGGACCAGGCAAGACATTATAACTTGCGAAGAAGGTCATGGAAGCCGAAGGTAGGAGAGATGGTGTGGGCTAAGCAACACCACCTATCTAACGCCGCCGAAGGATTCGCCGCGAAATTGGCCCCGAGATTCGACGAGGCATACCAAATAGTGTGATATGTGATCTCAGGAAGGAAGGCAATAAAAACACCTGGAGGGCACGCATTGGCGATCTGAAGCCACAACCGGAAGGGGAAGAGGAAGACACACCAAAAGGAAACGATGCGGAGATAGAGGGACGCGATGAGCAGGAATAAGAAGATAAGGGGTATAGCCGAGTGCTGCCGATCCCATGGTGTGGCACGCAGGACACGGGATGGAACCAGCGACAGCTCGTGAACGACGGACGGCGAAGAGAAGTCTGGAAAAAAAGCAGGCAAAGATTAAGCCGGGTCATCAAAAAGGGCAAGACATACCGGGCGGCGCCGAACGTACGCCGGCCGGGCCCCGGGCTGAGAGGCTTCCGGTTGGCCGAGGGGGGGAACTGGGACTCGAGTCAAGAGAAGGCCGTGCCAGATTTCCAGATCCGAGGGCCATCCATATCTGTTGGGTACGGCCGTGCAGATGGGCCGCCCAAGCGCTGCCTTTCGGGCGGGGAACCGGAGAATCCCCGTGTCCGGGGCGGTTGTTTGGCGCAGTGGCCACGCAAGAAGCCAATCCAAAGGCAGAGGGGAAGGTGTGGGTCGGGTACAACCGCCACCGTGTACCCGGGCGAGAGGCCAGATGACCTTTTAGCGGCGGGTGATGATGGCGGTCGATAACCAGAACAAAGGACACGGGATTGGCTGAAAGAGTGGTCGAAATTAGTCAATGAAGCATTCGAGCTCACCTGGGTCGATGGGGATCGAACAGTCCGGGGACAGCATCCTATCTGAAAAATTGAAGTCAGAAAACACTGTGAGGAGTTAATATTCCTCACAAAGCCCTAGTAGGGGATACGGCGAATTCGCCGTACGGGAGCGAGGCGGTCCCGTTATGAGAGAGTACAAGGCGGACACCGCGAGAGGAAGGGAACGATGACAGTGAGCCGGCCCATGTAGGCCATGTAGCCGGGCCCATTAGGCCATACATGCCATGCAGGCCATGTAGGCTGGTCCCGGTGGGGAGGACGTGGGAACACAACGGAGGCCGATGGAAAGCTACCGACGCCACCGGAATTAACCGTTGCGGCCGAGCAGCAGCGCAGAGGCTGGGCCGCACCGAGCCTATAAGAGGAGGCCGGCGGCAGTGGATGGGGACAATCCAGTGCGGAGAGTAAGCGAGTGCGGTGTAAAACCAAGGAAAATACAACAGAGTGACGCAGGAGTGAGATACAGGAGACAGCGGAAGGACGATCTCGACAAACAGGCCACGAGCCCGATCAAAGGTGAGAGTTACCGAGCCAATTTCCTGAGTGCGGAGTTGTGAGTGGTGGTCAGATCGGTAGCCGAGACAGAACCCCCAACCGTTGCCCAAAGGAGCCCCGAGGACACCCGATTGGTGCGGAGTTGTGCGGGCGGACAGAGCGATAGCCGCGTCAGAACCCCTAGCCCGAGCGCCATCGGAGTCGTGGCGGTAGAGGTACCACCGATACACCCCAGCGAATGATATAGCCGTAAGATAGCCGTAAGATAGCCATAAGATACCAATAAAGCGAAGTACTAGTTGAATACCTGACCCGCGTGTATTTCTTGCTTGTCGTAGGGGCAACATACAAATTCGTTGCAGCAACCTGCCGACCGCTGAGCCAGCCCAGCTGAACTTGACGGAAGAAAGCGGTTCGTTACAACTGGCGCCCAACGTGGGGCCTCACGACAAAGCAAAGGAAAGTACATCGGGGAGGGCGGTACTGAGCGGGGTATCCTATAGGTGGCAAAATGAAAGGCCGGCAATGGATTCATTCGCTGAAGAAGGAGGACTTGATCCAGGTCGCACTGGCATGCGGAATCCAGTTGGAGGGCTCATTGTCCGAAATGCGGAAGGCATTCAAAGACTGGGCCGAAAAGCATGAGGCGGAGCCAGAAGTCGCGGAAGTGCTTGAAGCGTGGGAAACTAAAGCGGACGTGGACCCGGCGGCTGCGTCGACTGACGAAGGAGGGGAATCGGTTGAACACCTGGAATCCCCGACCGATTCAGGGCGAACGTCGCGGGGGAAGACACCAACAGAGGCTCAACAGGAATCGGCAGCGAGCCTGGCGGTGCCAATGAAGAGTCGGTCTTCCAGTCGACAAAGGTCGGCAAAGAGCCCGCAGCGAACGGGAGAAGAGCACGCCGCAAGAGGGGTTCGGCGAGGGACCGAGGAGCAGACCGTGAGGCGGCCGCGAGAAAGTTTTGCCGGCGTGGCCAAACAGGTACGAGAGTGGTCGTTCGATTTCGACGGGTCAGAGAAGCCCCTCGAGTTCCTGGAGCAGGTGGAGTGGTCAGCCGATATGTACGGGCTGGAGCTGGATCAGATCCCGAGAGCAATGCCAGAGCTTCTGAAAGGGCGGGCGCTCATGTGGTTTATCGCCAATAACAAGCAATGGCAGACATGGGAAGCGTTTGCCCATAGCTTCCAAGCCTATTTCCTGCCGAGAGGGTACTTCGAGAAGTTGCTCCAGGAGGTTCGAATGAGGAAACAAAGGTGGGAAGAATCCTTCAAGGATTTCATGGTGGAAATGCAGACCCTTATGAGGCCGTTGAAGTGCACACCCGACGAACAACTGGAGCTCATAAGGGAAAACAGCATACCGGATCTGCGGATATTTATACGACCACACCACTGCCAAAGTCTCGATCAGCTGATGATGCTGGCGGACGAGTTCGAGGCATTAGAGCGAGACCGAGTGGAGTTCCAGCGGGAAAGCCCGGCTGGACGGGCGAGGGCGACGAATCCGTTCACCCGCACGACGGGGACAGAGGTGTGCCGAAGGTGCAAAGAAGAGACGACGCCCGGGAAGGCTCACGAGAGGAAGCCAACGGTGCCAGCAAGTGGGCATCAAACCAACGCCAACGTGGTGAACGGGTATGTGCAAAATCCGTCGCAGGCATGCCGAAGATGTGGGAGTGATGACCATTGGGCCCAAGGGTGCACAGGCAAGCCGCTGACGTTTTGCTGGAGGTGTGGCAAGGTGGGAGTGCCCACCTGGCAGTGCTGCAAGCATGCGGAAATCGCGCCGCGACCCAAGCCGCGAAGGGCCGTGCCGGGGTCGCAAGTCGAGGCCCACAAAGCAGAAGACGGCCCAGCGGTGGCTCCCCAAATCTAATCGGTGGTCTGACCGAAGAGGAGGTGCAACTGTCGGCCGTGCTGGCGATTGCCGGATGCGAGTGGAAGGCTACGGTGGATACAGGTGCCACCAGTAGTTTCGTAAGCCGCGAGCTGGCAGACAAGTTGCGGGGAGCCGGTCGGGAAAAGGACACGCGTAAGAGGGTGCGGCTGGCAGATGGTCACAGCCAGGAAATCAGATCCCAACTCGAAGTAGAGGTTGCGTTTGGGGATAAGAGAGTCCTAATGGCACTCCTCATATTGCCAGGGGTGATTGACGCACTTGTTCTGGGTTGGGATTTCATCGCCGCCGTGGGAGCAGAAGTGACCTGTGCGGGGCACAGGGTGATAATCCCTGCGAGAGGTCGGCAAGGCGGAAGGCTAGAAGAGAAGTTGTCGGTGGCGATCGTGGAAACCACGACAAGACCCAATGGAACAGAGAGTAAGACGGGCGAACGAAGCGAAAGGCCCAAGCCATTGGCGGACGACGAATTTCTAGCCAAGGAGCTACAGGAATTCCGGGACATGACGGGAGTGTCCAATGTGGCGGTGAACACCATCACCATGAAAGACACGCAACCGGTCAAACAGCGGTACTACCCGAAGAATCCCAAAATGCAGACCGAGATCGACGTACAGGTGGAAGAATTGCTGGAGACGGGGCGGATTGAGCCATCGAAAAGTCCCTACAGTTCACCCATTGTGATGGTCAAAAAGAAAACGGGAAAGTGGAGGTTGTGCGTGGACTTCCGCCAAATAAACGCGAGGTCCACCAAGGACGCGTATCCCATGCCCAGAATAGACTACATTTTGGATCAGCTCAAGTAGGCGCGTTTTATCAGTAGCCTGGACTTGAAGGATGGATATTGGCAGATACCATTGGAAAGGAGCAGCAGACAGTTCACAGCTTTCACGGTGCCAGGCAAGGAGCTGTTCCAATGGAAAGTGATGCCGTTTGCGCTCCACTCAGCGTCGGCCACGTTCCAGAGGGCGTTAGACCAAGTGATTGGACCCGACATGATTCCACACGCGTTCGCATACCAAGACGACATCATTGTCATCGGGCGAACAAGAGAGGAGCACCGGCAAAATCTGGAGGAGGTTTTCCGCCGACTGAAGGAGGCTAATCTAAGGTTGAACGTGGACAAGTGTCAGTTCTTCCGGAGGGAGCTGCGGTACCTGGGTCATCTGGTGACAGGGGAAGGGATTTGCACCGATCCCGAAAAAGTGGCAGCCATTGTGGAACTACAACCACCGGCGAACGTCAAAGAGCTACGCCAGTATTTGGACGTGGCCTCATGGTATAGGCGGTTCGTAGAAGGTTTCGCCACGCTAGTGCAGCCACTCAGCGCCTTACTGAAGAAAAAGTCGAAATGGGAGTGGACGCACGAGAGGCAGCAGGCCTTCGAGGCAGTGAAGAGCCGGCTGGTGTCGGATCCCGTGCTGACATGCCCGGATTTCTCCAAAAGGTTCGTGCTCCAGATTGACGCCAGTGACTACGGGCTAGGAGCGATTCTCACCCAAGAAACGGACAAGGGCGAGAGGGTCATCTCGTACGCCAGCAGGACGCTGAATAGCGCTGAAAAGAACTATTCAGCGACGGAAAAGGAATGCTTGGCCATTGTATGGGCTGTCAGAAAACTGAAGCCATATTTGGAGGGGTACCACTTCAAAGTGGTCACCGACCATATGGCGCTAAAATGGCTCAATAGTATTGAGAGTCCGACGGGAAGAATCGCGAGATGGGCGCTGGAACTTCAGCAATATGACTTCGAAATAGCATACAGGAAGGGACAACTGAATATAGTGGCGGATGCACTCTCTCGACAGCCAGTAGCGGAACGATGCCTGAGAGTAGACGACCAAACAGGGAAGGCCGAGTGTTCGTGGATCAAGAAGATCAAGGAGAATAGAGAAAAGGAACCGGCAAAGTATCCCGATTACATGGAGGAGGCGGGCCGGGTGTACCGGCACATACCTCACAGGGCCGGAGATGAGGAAGTGGCGTCGTCGAAGCTCTGCGTTCCGAATGATCTCCGGGAAAGGGTGATCAGAGAAAATCACAACATCCCCGAAGCGGGACACGCGGGGAGCAGAAAGACGATGACGAGGATAGCCGCCAGATATTATTGGCCCGGAATGCACCGCGACGTAAGAAATTACGTTAAGAAGTGTGAAGTCTGCATGCGGTTCAAGCCGAGTCAACTGCAGGCGGCCGGCAAGATGCTGACGCAGGTGCCGGACGAGCCATGGGCGACGGTATGTGTAGATTTTGTGGGCCCGTTGCCAAGGTCAAAGAACGGGAACACCATGCTGTTAGTACTGGTGGATCGGTTCTCGAAGTGGACCGAGCTGGTGCCGATGAGAAAGGCCACGGCGGAGGCACTAATAAGAGCATTTAGAGAACGAATTTTGTCCCGGTTTGGGGTACCTAAGGTGGTGGTCACCGACAATGGCGTCCAATTCACCAGCCGAGCGTTCAAGAAGTTTCTGGAACAATGCGGGGCACGGCACCAGTTCACGGCGCCCTACACCCCGCAAGAAAACCCGACTGAGCGAACCAACAGGACGGTGAAAACGATGATTGCACAATTCACCGAAGGAGACCAGAGATGTTGGGACGAGAAGTGGCCAGAACTGATGTTGGCCGTAAATTCGGGCGTGTCAGAGTCTACGGGATATTCTCCAACGTTCATCGTACAAGGGAGGGAACCAAGGTTGCCCAAGGCGCTATACGACGAAGAGACGCTTGGTACAGGGCAGGAGGCCCGCACCCCGGATGAGAACGCGACAATACTACGGGAGTTGTTCCAGTTGGTAAGGCGCAACTTGGAGCGGGCGGCGCAGGACCAGGCAAGACACTATAACTTGCGAAGAAGGTCGTGGAAACCGAAGGTAGGAGAGATGGTGTGGGCGAGGCAACACCACCTGTCTAACGCCGCCGAAGGATTCGCCGCGAAGTTGGCCCCAAAGTACCTGGGTCATCTGGTGACAGGGGAAGGGATTTGCACCGATCCCGAAAAAGTGGCAGCCATTGTGGAACTACAACCACCGGCGAACGTCAAAGAGCTACGCCAGTATTTGGGCGTGGCCTCATGGTATAGGCGGTTCGTAGAAGGTTTCGCCACGCTAGTGCAGCCACTCAGCGCCTTACTGAAGAAAAAGTCGAAATGGGAGTGGACGCACGAGAGGCAGCAGGCCTTCGAGGCAGTGAAGAGCCGGCTGGTGTCGGATCCCGTGCTGACATGCCCGGATTTCTCCAAAAGGTTCGTGCTCCAGACGGACGCCAGTGACTACGGGCTAGGAGCGATTCTCACCCAAGAAACGGACAAGGGCGAGAGGGTCATCTCGTACGCCAGCAGGACGCTGAATAGCGCTGAAAAGAACTATTCAGCGACGGAAAAGGAATGCTTGGCCATTGTATGGGCTGTCAGAAAACTGAAGCCATATTTGGAGGGGTACCACTTCAAAGTGGTCACCGACCATATGGCGCTAAAATGGCTCAATAGTATTGAGAGTCCGACGGGAAGAATCGCGAGATGGGCGCTGGAACTTCAGCAATATGACTTCGAAATAGCATACAGGAAGGGACAACTGAATATAGTGGCGGATGCACTCTCTCGACAGCCAGTAGCGGAACGATGCCTGAGAGTAGACGACCAAACAGGGAAGGCCGAGTGTTCGTGGATCAAGAAGATCAAGGAGAATAGAGAAAAGGAACCGGCAAAGTATCCCGATTACATGGAGGAGGCGGGCCGGGTGTACCGGCACATACCTCACAGGGCCGGAGATGAGGAAGTGGCGTCGTCGAAGCTCTGCGTTCCGAATGATCTCCGGGAAAGGGTGATCAGAGAAAATCACAACATCCCCGAAGCGGGACACGCGGGGAGCAGAAAGACGATGACGAGGATAGCCGCCAGATATTATTGGCCCGGAATGCACCGCGACGTAAGAAATTACGTTAAGAAGTGTGAAGTCTGCATGCGGTTCAAGCCGAGTCAACTGCAGGCGGCCGGCAAGATGCTGACGCAGGTGCCGGACGAGCCATGGGCGACGGTATGTGTAGATTTTGTGGGCCCGTTGCCAAGGTCAAAGAACGGGAACACCATGCTGTTAGTACTGGTGGATCGGTTCTCGAAGTGGACCGAGCTGGTGCCGATGAGAAAGGCCACGGCGGAGGCACTAATAAGAGCATTTAGAGAACGAATTTTGTCCCGGTTTGGGGTACCTAAGGTGGTGGTCACCGACAATGGCGTCCAATTCACCAGCCGAGCGTTCAAGAAGTTTCTGGAACAATGCGGGGCACGGCACCAGTTCACGGCGCCCTACACCCCGCAAGAAAACCCGACTGAGCGAACCAACAGGACGGTGAAAACGATGATTGCACAATTCACCGAAGGAGACCAGAGATGTTGGGACGAGAAGTGGCCAGAACTGATGTTGGCCGTAAATTCGGGCGTGTCAGAGTCTACGGGATATTCTCCAACGTTCATCGTACAAGGGAGGGAACCAAGGTTGCCCAAGGCGCTATACGACGAAGAGACGCTTGGTACAGGGCAGGAGGCCCGCACCCCGGATGAGAACGCGACAAAACTACGGGAGTTGTTCCAGTTGGTAAGGCGCAACTTGGAGCGGGCGGCGCAGGACCAGGCAAGACACTATAACTTGCGAAGAAGGTCGTGGAAACCGAAGGTAGGAGAGATGGTGTGGGCGAGGCAACACCACCTGTCTAACGCCGCCGAAGGATTCGCCGCGAAGTTGGCCCCAAAGATTCGACGGGCCATACCGAATAATGAATTTTGTCTCGCCGGTGATATGTGAGCTCAGGAGGGAAGGCAATGAGCACAAACGGAGGGCGCACATTGGGGACCTGAAGCCACAACCGGAGGGGGAAGAGAGAGACCCATCCAAAGGAAACAATACGGAGGTAGTAGGACACGGAGAACCAGCGGCAGAGCGTGAACGACGGACGGCGAAGAGGGGTCTGGAAAGAAAGCAGGCAGATTAAGCCGGGTCGTCAAAAAGGGGCAAGACATACCTGACGGCGCTGAGCGTGCGCCGGCCGGGCCCCGGGCTGAGAGGCGTCCGGAGGACCGGGGGGGAACTAAGAATCGGGTCCGGTGAATACCGTGCCAGAAGTCCAGATCCGAGGGCCTCACTGGTCTGTCGGGTACGGCCATGCAGAAGGCCCGCCCAAGCGCTGCTTTACGGGCGGGGATCCGGAGGATCCCCGGGTCCGGGGCGGTTGTTTGGCGCAGAGGCCACGCAGGAAGCCAAGCAAGAAACAGATGAGAAGGTGTGGGTTGGGAGCGACCGCCGCCGTATACCCGGGCGAGAGGTCGGATGGCCTACTAGCGGCGGGCGGTGACGGCGGTCGATAACCTGAACCTGGGATACTGGACGGGCTGGAAGAGAGGTCGGAATTAGTGGATGAAGGAGTCGATCTTGGATACTCACCTGGTCCGATGGGGGTCGAACAGGCCGGGGACGGCGTCCCTCGGAATAGGAAACAGAACACTACAAGAAAAATAAATAAAACAAAACAAAATAATAAGGAGAAAAAAAAGGAAATTACAGAAGAAAACAAAAAAAAATAATAATAAAAAAAAAAAGGGAAATTAAAGGGGAAAAAAAAACATATAAAATGAAAACACAGCTAGGAAAATAAATAAAACCAAAAAAAAAAAAAAAAAAAAAAAGGGGATAGGATCGTCGCTACGATCAACCCTAGTCATCCTAAAATATCCCAGCCCTGAATAGGGAAGGGTATCGCGGAGAGGGAAGCAACGGGATCCCAGGAGAGAGCAATAGAGGGAAGTACCGCAGGGCGGCCGCTAAAATGGCAGCTACCGATCACTTGGAGATCACAGCCAAACAAGCAGTCACGTGAAATCAAAAAAAAAAGGAGAGGATGGAGAAACTACTGGAGAGATATTTGGAGGAGCAGGCCCGAAGCGTGGGCACAGGTGAGGCTGGGGAACACCGCCACTGACGGGTGGAGCCCTCGCGTGGTAAACGGTGAGCTCGGCGAAGCGAAACGCCGGAGCTGGAGCTGATGGCGTCGCCGCTGGGGATTTCTCCGATGAGCACGTGGTCGGCACTGGAGTGCCAGCAGAGTAGGCGGACGGTCGAGGTGTCGGAGGACAGCGACGACGTGGTGCTGGTATCGGTGGAGCCAGCGCCGGCACGAAATGCACCCACACGGGAGGAGCAGGATGCCAGGCCCGACGCAGAGTTTCTGGGCATCGCCATCAGGTCCGCGGAGCGGTTCCTTCGGGAGAAGAGGAGGGAGGAGCCGGCGCAGGCAGCGCCGAAGCCGACGCGGGCAGAGCCAAAGCAGACGCAGGCAGCACCGAGGCCGACGCCGGCAGAGCCGAGGCTGGCACCGCGAGAGTCAGCTGGAAGGCAGCGGTCCGCGGCGGAGGAAGACAAATAATTCCTCAAGCAGACCATCTCGACCCTATGGCAAGCGCGGATGGAACAGCGGCAGAGGCAGAGCCGCGACGCGAGGAAGAAATGAGACGACGCGTCTGGCGCGTCTACAGCGGAAGGAGGACCAGCGGCGGCACGAGGAGGAACGCCAACGGAGCGCGGACCGAAGGACGGCGCGAGGAGGAGCGACTCCAGCGCGAGGAAGGGCGACAGAAGAAGGAATGCGAAGAGGAGCGTCAGCGGAGCGATGCACGGAGAGCTGCAGAGTGAAGGGCGAGGGAGGAGGCGTCCATCATGCAGGCGGCGCCAGGCCGAGGCGGCAGCACGACGCGCTGAGCGGGAGGCCAAAAGGCGAGAGGAGGCGGAGGCTCCACCGCCACCGAAGTTTGTGAGGGTAAAGTCGTCAGCGAAGATGCACTAGGACCGGCCAGAGACGCCAGAGCAGCCGCTGAGCTCGCAGCGACCGAAGGCCGATCCATGGCAACGCAAGGAGAAGCCGCAGCAGCAGCAAAAGCCGGAAACGCAGCCGCAGCAGCAGCCGCAGCAGCAGTCGCAGCAGAAGCAGTTGCAGCAGCAGAAGTCGTAGCAGTAGCCGCAGCAGCAGCAGCAACCCGAGCAGCAGCCAGAGCAGCGGTCGAAGCCGCAGCCGCAGCAGCAGCAGCAGACAGAGGCACAGCAGTAGCGGGCCCAGCAGGAGCCGGCGCCGGAGCCTCAGCCCCAGTGGCGGGGGCCCGAAGCCGCAAAGTACGGGCCGTTTGTGTCTGAGATGGTGCACTCGGTGGTCGGCGACGGGGTAGTGTGGCACAACCAGACCATCCAAATTTCGTGGGCGATCGAACAGGCGCAGCAGGAGCCGGAGTCCACACTGTGGGAGGAGGAGCCGCCGAGACGAGGGGACCCGATTGGTGCGGAGTTGTGCGGGCGGACAGTGAGTTAGCCGAGTCAGAACCCGTAGCCTTAGTACCATCGGAAGAGTGGTCAGTAGAGGTACCATTGAGAAACCCCAGCGAATGATATAGCCATAAGATAGCCGTAAGATAGCCATAAGATACTAATAAAGCGAAGTACTCGTAAGATACCCAACCCGAGTGTATTTCTTGCTTGTCGCCGGGGCAACATACAAATTTGTTGCAGCAATACATACATGCGAAAATACATCACTCAGTACATCACTCACTCACATCACTCCATTCAAACCAAAACACCAAAGTGTCCGCCACTATACCTTACAGTCCCCTATGTTTTGTAAAAAAACATTAGGATGAAATCGTGTATCCAACACATACACCTAGTTTCTTGGCTTGGAAAACTCGCCTTACTCGATCGGTGGATCGAATACTAATTTTAACGCGCTGCAAGAGTATTAGCTGGGCTTAACTGAAACGAGCTAAGTTTGCAATAGCACTCGTTTTAACTACACGTCGTTGGAATTCAACAAGACACATCAAGAAGAGAAGCCATCGAAGATTATTGGATCTCAATACTTAATACCTCTCTCAATACCCCAAACTCGATGAGTAAAGGGGTATATTCAGCTATGCTCCGGCTATCGCAAAATTTTACGATTACGA
This sequence comes from Drosophila helvetica, assembly GCA_963969585.1. NCBI lineage: Eukaryota > Metazoa > Arthropoda > Insecta > Diptera > Drosophilidae > Drosophila > Drosophila helvetica. The sequence continues at coordinate 20,465,403 of OZ018403.1, read as the reverse complement.
TTTTGGGAAAATTCGTACGAATTGAAATTTGTGAGCTCTGGTCCTCGCAGCTTTTTGTTATCGATAGTGATGGTTTTGCGATATTTTCTCATGAAAACAGCTGTTTTCTCTGGGCAATCAGTTAAGATATTATTGTTTGAATATGTCTGCCGTTTTCGTAATTGCAATACAAGAAGCCAAAGAAGACGAAAAATTTGCGAATTAAGGCGCAGGCGACATTGGCGGAATAGTGTATCTGTAATAAATTTGTCGGGCGAAAAGTAAGTCATACTTTACCATACCTTTAAGTCTTTATAAAATGATTGCTTTGTGGTTTATTTTAGATTTTTGGAATAATTTCGATTGGACAAGAGGTCGTTTGAAACGATTTTGGAATGAATAAGCCCTCACATGAAATGTCCCTCTTTTTCCAATGCCACCAACTTGCAATTGTTTTGCGGTACCTTGCCACAGGGTCCTACCAGTACACGCTCGCAAAAGATCACCACATAAACGTTGGGAGGAGTACGTTTAGCAAAGTTACTGCACAGCATTGTTCCCATATTGGAGAGAAAAATATGCTCTGAAGAAATCAAAATATCTATGACGCAAAGAGAAGTGCTTGAATCAAGGGATTACTTCTATACAAATTACCAATATCCTAGCATTATTGCCTGTATAGATGGAACAAACATCCGGATTAAGAAACCGTCCGCGAATGAATCCATATTCTTTAAATGGAAGGGGTATTTCAGCTTAAATGCAAAGGTGGTAAGGAGAAAATTGTTTGTGTGCGATATATTTACAATAATAGCTTATCAATTTAATGGCGAATTTCTAACATTTTTACAAAATACTTACATTCTGATTCTAATTGAGTTTAGTAAACAGTTGACAGAGTTGCCGCCTAAAGAATATTATTTTCTTGGCGACTATCGACTATAATTAAACTTTTATAACAACTCATTTCCACTTCAATGTACACTGCTCTTAAATTTTTTACCATTATGAATGCTATTTAATTTATTTACATAGTTAATACAGAGTTGTATCAAGTGCTCCGTTTTTTTTTAACTACTCCCCTTGTAACTTGTCAACACTTGCCAACTATTGATATCGATATTTTATCTTGACCATATGACATTAGACTTTGCTAAATTTGCTGCGAAGAGAGAGATAGCATGATAGACGAAATCCAAAATTAATGTTCGTTGTCGTCCCTAAGCCCGACTTCCGGCTATTAGTCGTAGCCAATTTGTAACTAAATGATGTTTTCAAACACACACAGCCAGCCAGCAAAATCGTATCTAAAAAGTATAGTAGTCGATAAACTCTGCCGCAGCGCTGCTCCCAGCTCAACAGGAAAAAGAACTGGACGCATATATGTCTCTCGCTCTCACTGCATACTTTTTGCATAAGGCTATATCTATTTTTGCAGCTAGTCCAGCTTCAAAGTCTAATATCATACTACATTTTCAAAGGTTTAATTCGATCCGAACTAGCTCCTACGGTCCACCTATAAACCAGTCCGTACCTACATGTCTATGTATGTATGAATATATTCTTAAGTGGATGCTCAAACATTGGCGACCGTGACAGGACTGGACTCAATAGAGGAGTCTGGAATAACATAGATAAGAGAAAAAAAAATTTAATTCGTCGTTTGAGCTGCTAATCGTTGCAGCACACACAACATCACCGATCGGATCTGGATAAGAGTCCTTTGGTTTTGGGGTTCTTTTTGATAAAAAATTCCTTTTTATTAATCAAATAAATTTGATAAATAAATAAATAATGTTAGGGTTTGTTAAGCGTGGCCAAAATAATTATTCACCACAAAGATAGATGAAGAACTGTTAGAGCTTCGAAAACAGGACAGTAGTGAAACAGTAATTGGGAAATTGCTGGATCGTATCTCATCATTCACCAAAATAGTTTGAGTAGTTTCCAAGGTTCTTCGAATTCTCAATGGCATCCGCCCTGATAGATTACTCAAAATCAATAACGTAAAAGCTGTATCAGCTCTAGAAACTCAGGAATCGTTTCTTCGCATAGCTTTTTTTATCCAGAAAGAGGAATTCTCAAAAGAAATCGCTGATTTAGGGGCCAATAAAACCCTTCGTCCGGAATTGCGAATATTAACACATTTTCTCTCTCTAGCAGATACTCAGACTGGAACATTCAATTTGATGCGCGTTGGCTCCAATCGATGTCAACGCAAGATATTCAGTAGTTCTGCCGAGAGATTATCGTATGACTTGGATGTTTGTCGAAACTTTCACAGAAATCAAATGCATGCTGCACCCAAGCCTCTAACCAGTATTGTCAGATTAGAAGTTTGGATGGCCAGTGCTCGAAGGCTAGTTAGACAGGTTGTGGGAAAGTGTGTACATTGCTTTCACCACAAACCAAAACTTCGTACTCAAATAATGGGTTCTCTCCCTTCCGATCGGTTTCTGGAGCGTAGACCCTTTTATGTAACTGGAGTAGATCTATGTAACCCATTTAAAACTACGTATCGAATTCGCGGCAAGGCACCCTATAAAACCTATGTTGCAATGTTCAGTTGTTTTGCAACAAAGGCGGTAAATGCCGAATTACCATCAGATTTATCAACAAATTCGTTCCTTCTCTGCTTAAGGCGCTTCGTAGCACGCCGCGGGAAACCTATGAGCATATACTGCCTGCTTTTCCTGAATGATATAATAATAGGTAGCGTTGACAGTCCATTCCTATTGAGTTTGATTAATTTTAATGTCCCAGCCTGGAATCTCCGTACCTTGGTCCCATTTAATGAAAGTGCAGCTAGGACCAATTATGCACGGAATAAATCAGTTTTAAGGGCCTTACGGCTGTTTAGTTCCCTTCCAGCAAGCTTTCAGGTGTGTTGGGGATAAAGGAAGGATGTGCTTAGGGAAGCACTTGGGGAGCGCTTATTATGTAATCTTTAGTTTTATAGTTAAGTTTATACGCCTTAGCCAGATAAGAATTTAATCCATTGGCGGAATAAATTGATAAATAAACATATATGTATTACATATGTATGTACTACATCGACTCTGGAGAACACGTCTGGAGATACATCAATGTACATTTGCATGGGCTGAAAAACACTTCAATATCGTCGTAAATTGTATGTATGCTTGTAACATAAGAGAATCGTAAAGTACATGGGATTTATCTGAGCTCGCAAAGTGAAAACTGCGGTAATTGCCATTCTCTTTTATTCCCACTGATCTTTGCGCGGAAAAAAATCCACTCTAGATTATCTCACTCAATCTGATTTCACTCGTGCACTTGCTCTTCTCATGCTATCGTTGAGTCAATTCGGGTTCTTGTTCGATGGTTGTTCGAGCCCACTACCATCAGAAGAGCGGCTTATTACTCTTAGGCTACAGAAAAATACTCGTCACTTTGAGAGAACCAAACAAAAAATAGAAAAAGAAGCGTCTAATGATTAACCAAGTATTTTCGAGTGTAGATTACAGATTTTGGAGTCCAACTTCAAACAAGCAATTTCGTTACAATGAATATTAGAAACTGTCTCTGCTCTTCGCGAATCTTTATATTCCATCGGCTCAGATGCAGAAATATTAAATGCAGTCATCATCCAATAAGTCTTATCTATAGACAAAGACGCGAAGATGGCTTATGACAGTAAGCAAAATTATGTTTCATTGCCAACATGGGAGCAGTGCTATAAAATTCTTAGCAGGCATTGTCAACTTTTGGAATGTAGTTCGTGGAAGACGTCTGTTGAATTAGTCAAAGAAAACAAACCATCCTCATCCTCTCGAAAACTTTCTAGAGCCTTTGTAACTACACAACCTAAAGGTAGTTGCTTACGTTGCAAGAGTAACAATCACACACTTGGAACGTGTTCGTCGTACTTAGCCTTTTCTGCTTTAATTGTTAACGACATTGCCACATAATAGCGAGGTGCATTTCTAAATCACGATGCAAGGTATGCAATCTGCCTCACCATACTAGTTTACATAAAGGTGACTCCGGCAAGGAGTCGCCTTCTCAGCCACCAGCTGCCGTTTTATTAGTTTGCAGATCATTTCATCGTTCACTTCTTCCTACTGCTGTGGTGTACATAAGGGACAAGTATGGAATTCCTCAACCTGCTCGGGCACTGTTGGACTCGTGTTCGGAAGTAAATTTTACAACAGAGGAACTCGCCAAACGCTTGAAATTTAAGTTTCAACGCACGCAGCAGGAGACATCGGGGATCGGTGATGTTCGAACGGCAGTTCTCAGTAGTTGGAGATTTTGAATTTCGCATATCAGACTTCTCGTGGTCTGCACAACTAGCTGTGACTCGAGCGTTATCGTTAAACCAGCCTGAAGTTTGTATTAGAACTTCAGATTGGAAGATTCCTGATAACATTCAGCTAGCTTCAAAAAAGGAACTAAAGGGTATTAAAGAAATTTGCACATTTGTTGTTCTAATCTATGTACAAACAAAAAATGCTACGTCACCTTTGGTATTTGTCTGAAGAGCTAGTTGGGCTAGCCTTTTTCGATGAAGGTATAACATAAGATACGAAAAGGAAAATGGTGAATGCATTAAATAAAGACGTATCGAAGGATTGTACGAAACGTCCAACACTGCTGACTGAATCAGTTCTCGAAAAAAACCTTGAAGACTTTGTTACAAGCAACACGTACCGTTTTTTTAAATTAACTGGAATTTCATCGGAATTTTTAAAAATAGACGTGGAAAGCTGGAATAACGATGATGCTTATAACCGTAATAAGGCGGTAGCTTGCAGCATAAGAGTAGTAAACGATATTGCAGAGCGAGGTGTAGCCTTAATGGAGGAATGTAATAAATTAAATGAAGAACAAAAACAGTATCTCTTATTGTTAGTTAACGACTTGCGCAAAAAGTTTCCAAACACTAATAAAAGTACTTTATGTTGATTATAAACTTGTTTTTAAGATTCAATATTATATAAAAAACTTAAGAAATCATTTTTGAAAAATGTACATTTAATAAAAAAACTTAAATTTTCTTTTTGTGGAAGCAACCCCTAAACATTAAACCAAAAATTTGAAAAAAATTGTGTAATTTTACTTACTAATAGAGAACAGATCAAGGGGGTGTCCGCTTGAAAAATTAAAAAAAAAAAAATTTTGGTCCAATTTTGGCTCAGCCTAATATATATACAATCTAATTTCTAACTACTATAAGACTTGATTCATCTATATAAATATTTTCGTCTTAAGAGCTAGTTTTAATATCAATAAAACGTCCTTATGCATAGAATTTTTTGATAGGACTTAGAAATGAAAATTATAAACTCCCGACTGAAATTTGAATGGAATGTAAGTATAGTATTATGAAATCAATTTATCGTTCTATCTCTTTTGAAATAATGGTAGTCTTCGAGTAGACTGACAAATCTGAACCAATGCCACCGTTCTTGTAATGTCAGAGTGCACTTGGGTCTACAGGATTAAAAAATGTGCTCATCGGTGGGGTAGGGTATATAAGTCCACACAACATCTGTCGATGCCGAACTCCCCTCCAACTCTTTTCCTATTTTCTTCTTTTTTTCTTCTCCGACTCTTTCCTTTGCTTTCTCTTTTCGATATCTTTTCTACCTGTTTTAGTATTTCTTTTAACGCGAGCTACAATCTTGTCGCGATGAGGGGGCTTAGTAAGCGTGAGGAACCCAAGAGTTATACCGGCGGTAGCGGATGCTACCGGAAGGGCCACCCAAGCCGGGCAGGTCAAGGGGGAGCGCCGAAGCAAAAAGTAGCTCAGCCCCTGGCGGTAGGGCTAAAACGCTTTTTGTTATGTAGGAATGTCCTCTAATGAAAAAACAGTTATGGTGCAGGGAGTAGGAGACCCAGTACCGGGGGTGATTGGGGGTGCGGACGCAGGCCCCCCGGCGTCGATATACAGTGACTGGAATAAGAAACCCGAGGTATCAGTGCACTGCTTGGCTGTTAACTCGCGAAATGCCACAATCAAAGGTCAGATTCGTAGGCACAAAGAGGTGTTGGAGGAGCTGGAACCGGGAACCACAGGCGGAAGCTTCGTCTTCACAGGTCCCTCAGTGGCGGATGCAGAGTTGGCTAGGGCCTTCTCTCGTATTGGACATAATGAGAAATCGCAGAAGGCGGTGGCCGAAGTCACGGACCCCGAAATCCATGGCCCCTCGGACCTCACATCTGTTGATGCGGTGAAGGCGAAGAGTGAGGCAGAGAGCCAGCGCAAACAGCTGTCGGGATACAGGGCGTTAGCACGAGCACAACGTGCGGAGGTACGAGCGGCTGCATGGAGCCGTTCGGCCCAGCGGAGAGGAAACTCTCCAGAGCGCACCGGTCATGGCGGCGACAAGGGACCAACCTTCGACCTAAGAACCAGCGGTGGCTGGCACGAAACCGAACGCGACCGAACCCTCAAAGCCACCGTCTGCGAAAGCGCAAGGGAGGAAAAGGAACAGGAAGTGAAAGAGGAAGACCACACCTCGGGCGCGGAACGCGGCGAGTGCCAAGGCATCAACCAAACCCTCTGAACAGAAGGCATCGGTGGAACCGACTGACCGGGAGCCAAGGTTCAAGCGCCAGAGGACGGATGACTCCATAAACGCTTCCGAGTCGAAACGGGCTAGACCAGAGGATATTCTGGCCAGCCTGAGCTCGACGCCTGAACTGCAGGTAGCCATCATCGATCGCGGTCAGCCAGAGGGAATGATCTCGGACGGTAACTGCCTGACTGCAGAGTCAGCAATACTGAGCGCCATGAAGGATGCGAACAATGGTTCGCGCAGACAACCCGTTTGTATGCGAGTTTAAGGGCATCAAATGGTACAGGGGTGCCAAGGCAGTGGCCTGTGGTAACGCTGAAACCTTAGAGTTTCTAAAGACTACGGTGCACGACTTTGGTGAACTCTGGCCAGGAGAACCAACGAGAACGAGAACGCGCCGATCAAGGCGGAGGACGACACGCTAGTCCTGATCAAGGCACAGAACCGGACCCTGGAGACGACTGACTGGACCATCACAAGGGTGATAGTGCGTGACAAGGGGAACGGTAAGGAACTCTGGATCAGTATTGGCCAGAACAGCCTTGCCAAGCTCATTGCAGCAAACTGCCGCATATCTTTTGGTATGGGCACCCTAGCGGTGGTAGTTCCGCGTAGAACTAGACCCGTTGAAGAACATGAAGGTGGTGCAGATTAATCTGCATCACTCAAGTGTACCATCGGCGGACATACTGCGGTTTATGGATGAGAAGACGGTAGACGTGGCCCTCATCCAAGAGCCTTGGATCGTAGGTGAAAAGGTTGGGGGTTTGAGTGGTCGCGGTTACCGTCTTCTCACACCATAATCTGCAGGAAAGCCAAGAACTTGTATCGTGGTAAGGAACGACCTAAATGTTTTGTTGTCTTCCAGGTACAGCAGTCCGGACCTAACGGTGGCACTATGCGAGAGGAAGGACGGGAAAAGCCTATACCTGGCCTTTGCTTATCTGCTTCCACCATCGGAGGATGATAGGGCCCTCGTTCTTCAAGCGCGGAAGGAGGGTAACGATATCGTCCTAGGCTGTGATGCCAACGCTCATCACTCTAGAACTCATCACTACGAACTCTAGAGGAGAGTCGCTGTTCGAGTACATCCTGTCCACAAATCTTGTTGTGTTTAACCGGGGAGACCACCCCACTTTCCGCAACAGGAACCGTGCAGAGGTTATAGATATAACCTTGCCCTCGAACAGCGGCTCCCTCGCCATTGAGGATTGGCACGTGTCCAGCGAGTGCTCCTTCTCGGACCACTACAGGATACTATACAATATCAAATGGGAGAGAGAAAAGGTCAGTCCATACCGAAATCCCAAGCGGACAGACTGGTCTCGCTTCCAAAAACCGTGAAGAGGTTTTATATCCTGCCCGATCAGCCGACCATCAAAGTCCCTCAGCAACTCTTGGTGGACACGAGAGTTGAGCGAAATCAGGAAGGAGTCGAAAAAAGTCTTCAACAAGGCCAAAGTGACGAACACACCGGAAGGCATATCACAGCTTCAATGTCTACAAGAGTGCCTGTAGGAGAGCGAAAAGGGAATCATCGGCAGCCTTCTGCGAATCAATAGACAGCACTACCGAGGCCTCAAGGCTTCGGAGAGTGATGTCAAAGGCGCCTTCCACACCTGAATTACTGCGGAACCAGGACGGTAGGTTCTCGGAAAGAATCCCTATAGCTCCTAATAGAAACCCATTTCCCGGCTGCTCTAGCGTTACCAGTGGCGAAACTACTCCGCCAGCCAACGACATAGTGCAGCAACAGGGAGAAGAATTCGAGGACCTTGTACGAGAAATAATGGCCCCGGATAAGATCACATGGGTCATTAAGCCATTCAGTCCCTACAAATACCCGGGGACAGATTAGATCAGACCAGCTTTGCTGCAGATGGCAGGTTCGCACCTACTGCCGTTGCTGCAGAGAATCTGTAAAGGAAGCCTTCTAACCGGGTACGGTTGCCCCAAGGATGGAGGGAGGTGAGAGTGGTCTTCATCCCCAAGGCTGGGAAGATAAACCACGTCTCACCCAAAGACTACAGACCAATCAGCCTTTCCTCGTTTTTGTTGAAAACGATGGAAAGCCAAATGGATCTACATATAAGATCTATGCTCAACGAACGAGTCTTCAGCGGCGCTCAACACGCCTACCTTAAAGGTAGATAAGTGGAGTCCAAACTGTACGAAGTAGTTGGGCAAGTCAAAAAGACTCTTAGCCATAAGGAATACGCACTGGCGGCCTTCCTCGATATAGAGGGCGCCTTCAATAACGTCAGGATCGAGTCAATTAAAGCTGCATTAGCCCATATTGGTACCCACCTGATGGTAACCAGATGGCTGGATAGCGTTCTCAGGAGCAGAATGATAATTGCCAAGCTGGGTATCTCCTCCTCGAGGAAAGCGGTCACAAGAGGCACCCCACAGAGAGTTGTTATATCCCCACTACTGTGGAACCTATTTCTTAATGACCTTCTTCTGCAGCTGAGGAAAAGTAGACATACGGTCACGGTCTACGCGGACGATCTAGTAATACTGGTAACAGGCAAGTTTCTTCCCACAATCAGTGAACTGCTGGAACCTGTACTGGAACTAGATGGGCACGCCAAAACGGCCTAGGGGTGAACCTCCAGAAAACCGAACTGGTGCTGTTCTCACGTAGATATAAGATACCGAGTTTCAAAATTCTCGCTATCGGGGGAACGACACTCAAGCTATCGAGCGAAGTCAAGTATCTTGGCGTCATCCTTGACTCCAAACTCTCGTGGAAACGGAAAACGGGGGAAAGAAAGAGAAAGGCAACGGCAGCTTTCTACACCTGTAGGAAGTCCTTCGAACGAAAATGGGGCCTACAACCTCGCATCATATATTGGTTGTACATAGCGTTTGTACGACCCATTCTGACATACGGAGGTTTAGTATGGTGGGAGGCTGTTAACACTTAATCCTACCTAGAAAACGAGTAGCATGCCTCGGGGTCATGGGATCTTTTAAATCCACCCCCAGGCAGCTCTAGACACCATATTGAATCTGACACCGATAGACATTCATCTTAAGTGCCTGACGGAGGCAAGTGCCGCGAGACTACTTGCGGCACGGTTCTGCAAGCCATCGCATTACGGCCATGTCACTATACTCCGTGAGGAAGAGAGTGGAACGGTGAGGTTGAATGACTACTGTGTGCCAGAGCTCTCGTGCAAAAGAAAATTCAGGGGACACATACCGGACAGGGAGGAATGAAAGCAAAACACTGTCCTTACACAGAGCAAGCTGTCCATCTTCACTGACGGCTCAAAGACAGCCGAGGGGACATAAGCAGGGATCTTCTGCGAAGATCTGGCGACCAACATATCTCTAAGACTACCTGTTTGGTGCAGTGTATTCCAGGCAGAGATATATGCAGTGTGGCAAGCGGCGAAATTGCTATACACCTTGGACATATCTCCGAGGAACATAGTAATCTGCGTTGACAGCCAGGCTACTCTCAAAGCCTTGGCATCCTGCAAAATCACTAGTAAACTCGTACGCGAGACAGTGGAAGCACTTAACCAAATCAGTACACACTCGCTCACGCTCACGTGGGTCCCGAGTCACAGTGACAACGCGGGAAACGAGTGCGCCGATAAGTGTGCCAGAAGAGGATCGGCCACTGCGAGACATTATCTCGCAGATGATGGGCCTAGCTAGAACAAGAGCTAACAGGCGGTGGAACACCACCCCAAACTGTGGGATCTCACGCTCGCTTTGGCCTCATTACGACCATAAGCGCACCAAAACTCTCCTGATTCTTAGGAAAAGCCAGGTGCGCACACTGACGGGAGTTATAACGGGGCACTGTGTCATCGGCCGCATGGCCACGAGATACGGACTAGCCCATCATGAATTCTGCCGCAGCTGTATGGATAAGGAGGAGATAGAGAGTGTCCAGCACCTAATCTGTGGCTGTCCTGCACTTATCGGAAGGCGGCACAGTACCCTAGGGAGAGCTTTCTTTGAGGACCTGGACAGTCTGGCAACCATGCTTCTTTGGAAACTGGCACTCTTTATTGATGCCTCAGGATGGTTTAAAAAACCTCCCTAGTTAGAGAAAACCATAACATGACAAGTGTAGTATATTTAACCTACTAATATGAATTTGAAAGACATACGTCTTAGTTGCGTTCTCTTTATTCAATAATGTTCAGTATATTTCTTAAGTTCACTTAGCTTAGGGCAGCGTAGCTGCGCTGCCAGGAACGGAGCGGAGCGGCCGCATTTATGTATTTAATATATATGTATGTATATATGCCCAGCTGTGCTGATAGCGGGGGGCGCGAGGGGCATGCATGCACATTCAAACGGATCATGTTTGGGTGCCGTCGGTTACGTGAAAGACGTTGACGTTGCACTCTTGTCCGCGAAGCATATTGGTGCGATCGTATTACCGTCGCACTCAAGATATTCCCGGTTCTTTATGATTACATAAACACTGCAACAAAGTGTTACAGTGTGTTGTACTTAAGTACTCTTGGTACAGTGGGTATTGCCTATGCATGCATACTACACAAGTAAGGGCATCACAATGGGCAGATCTGCCACCGAGTGACCTCGACTACGATCGAGCAGCCCTATAAACCTAACCTAACCTAACCTTTGTCGCAGCACGCTAACTTTTCGAGATAATAATAATCGATAGCAGCGGAGCGGAGTCGATCTGTGTGGGCAAGACCACCACCCCCAGCCGACGAGCCCGAGCCGGAAAAATATAGCTTGCCCGCCAGCATGGATTGAATCCCGTCCGACAACACTGGCTCAGTTGCACGTTACAGGTATGATTATTAATAATATTAAAAGTGGCGCCCAACGTGGGGCCCGATTGAGTAGTTTTTAATATTCAGTGGGACTCAGGAATTATTGAAAACTCTTTTATTTCTTTTCTTGTTCTAAATTTTCCGCTTTCTTTTCTCTTCATTAAAAAAAATTCGATCTATAAGCTTAAAGGCCGCAGGAGTGTAGCTAGTGTGTACATAATATTCCCTGCTTAAATAATCAAGCGTGGCGAGTAAAGTCAAGCAGTGGAACGCAGAACGCGCTCGACGATAGTCGACCACCTGACCCTGTGAGATATACGGCCTCGCTTGCTCATTCTCACTTCTAGATCAGATAAGGTGTTGTTGCAATTGCTTTGGAAAGTGGAGTCTTATCTCTCGAGTTGACCTCCAACCACGGTTGCGATGAAACAAGATTGGTTTGGGTATCCCAGGGAAACATTAGTGCGTACCGTCGGTAGCTGGAAAACAGAAAACTAGGAAATAACTAGATGTGTCTCCGCGTCGAATGTTGTCCGTATAAAATGTTCCTTCAAGTGGAAGGCTTCGACTGGAGAAGAAGTCAGAAGGATTCGGACTGACCCAGGGGGCACTGGACACTTGAACCTAACCTAACCTTGCTGTTGATGTTAAGTAGGAAAGCGCGTAGACAGAAATTGGGTAGGAATTCGTTCGCGATCGTAAATTCACAGCAAATCGCTCTACGATGGGATTGGGTCATTCTCCCGAAAAGGAAGCCGCACAGGCAAAGGGTTGCGTTATTACAGAATGCTTGCTGTGTCATAAGGTGATAAAACTCGCTTACGAGATTTACCGAACTGGCCGTGGACATGAGTTTAACATTATTAGTATGACCAACCATTTCAAGACTAGCTAATCCGGTCCCAAATGTAAAGCCAAATGCAGGCCTACTAGTGGTGCTTTTCCTAAGGGAGTGGCAAAAAACACTCGCTCTCAGTCCAAGGAAAAGGGAAGACGAGGAAGCCAGTTCGTCTAAAAACATGACGAAAAGGATCTCCGATCTAATGCATGGTCTGTAGCTGACTCTGTTCAGCGACTGGCGGTAACGCCCAGTCCATCCATCGTCGACAGAAGGAAGAAGGAAGTCTCTCACCTACTGTCACGGTAGAACCGACTCAAACAGGAAGGCAAGAAGACGATTCCCGTCCTGTTCCCGGGCATACCTATTTCGAAGTGGGTGGTTCGTCTCCTCTACGGAGTGATTCGGCGGACTTTACGCAGAGGCCAGATAAAGTAGTGCACATTGTCAACGGCTGGTAGATTAAGTTCTCTGGGGTAGGGGTGTCAGTCGACAATTTTATATATCGCGTGGAGGCCCTGACTCACTAAACATTGGAGGGAAACTTCGCAGTCTTGTGCAAGAATGCAAGTGTTCCATTTGAGGGCAAGGCGAATGAATACTATTTGCGTCATCATAAGTCTGTCGGCGTGATACATTGGGATAGGCTATGCGAGGCCTTGCGATTACAATTTCGCACAGAGAAAGATGATGTAGACATCGAGAAGTTGATCAGGAATCGTTAGCAAAAGGCCAATGAGACGTTTGACTCGTTTTATGATTATATATCGAATCTAACGGATCAATTGAAAGTTCAGTGGCTACTGGTAAGCTAGTTAGGGTGCTGAAACAACTTACTGCCAGAAATACGGCATGAACTGCTTAATAAGGAAGTTAGAACGGTACAGAAGCTCAGAGAGGTATGCCGAAGACGAGAAGCCTTCTTAGAAGATGTCCAAGATGCGCCGGGATATGCCAAGTCTGTTCCATTTCGTCGGAAGGTATCTGAATTAAAGCTCAACAATAAGCCGCGGGAAGATCCAGAACCCGAAATAGAGTTAGAGGTTGACGCCTTATCTTTGGTATGCTGGAATTGCCGAAAAACAGGTCACAGGTATCAAGATTGTGTCTCTGAGCGAAGAGTTATTTGCTACGGCTGTGGAGCCTCAAACACGTACAAGCCCAGTTATGAAGCGTGTGCAAAAAACTCAAAATTCAGCACGCCGAAGTCGCCATTCAGACCGAAGACCTCGTGTGTGCTTCGCCATCAGGGCACGAACACCGAACAAGTTCGGATTTACTGATGGTAACGTCCTAAAGCAACCCAGACTATCAAACAGACAACCCAATCCATCGGTGGATTGTCAACCATTCTCAGACGAACAAATTACTGAACTAGACTATAAAATAATAGAAAGAATTTCCCAATCTCGTGAAGGAAAACGAATGACTGATTTCTGAAAAGGGTGAAGATGTGTCGATCAGGTCTGAAGCATTTGAGTTCACTCTCAGCGAGGACTAAAGATCCTCGCCCGTTTTTGCAAGTTCGATTACTCGGTCGTACAATCTATGGATTGTCCATTAGTTGTGTAGGAGGGAATTTAGCCAGTGAGTTGGTGCGCGGAGACGTAGCATTTAAGCGAATAAAGGAAAAGCTAGCACCGCTGATGCGAAAGCACAGACTATTGTGGGCAGAATGGAAGTAGACATCGAGTATGGCAGCGGGAAAAAATACCTTCTAAGATATATAATTCCGTCACTTAAAATCTTTATCTCGGAATCGACTTTTGGAAGGCGTACGATCTCCTGCCAAGCAGATTTAGGGTTGCGGAAATAGAAATGGCATTAGCCCAGGAAAGGGTGGAACAGCATGTGCTGACCCAGGTACAAAGAGATTGGTTGGCCAAGCTTATCGATTGCTTCCCTTCGTTTGCGCTGGATGGCTTGGGAAGAACTAATCTGGTTACCCACGTCATCGACACTGGTAACGTCAAACCTGTGAAACAAAGGCTTTTCCCTGTTTCACCAGCTGTGGAAAAGGCCATGTACTCCGAGATCGATCGAATGTTGCGGTTAGGCGTCATCGAAGAGTCCGAAAGTCGTCTCCAATCGTGATGGTCACCAAACCGGACAAAGTCCGTATCTGTCTGGACTGCCGGATGTGAAATGGCTTTACGGAAAAAGACGCTTACCCCCTTCCCGAGATAGGAGGTATACTGAGTCGTCTGCCCAAAGCTGAATTTATAACCAGTTTAGATTTAAAGGACGCCTACTGAAAAGTGCCTTTGAAAGAGAAGTCGCGGGAGAAAATTGCATTCACTGTTCCTGGTCGGCCGCTTTACATGCGGCTTTGCTTGGAGGCCTTTTTGTTATGTACCCCTCGCTCGTGCATGGCTATTCACTGTTTTCGAAGAACCTTATTTTTAAGGCTGAGCTTATTAGATGCCTTGAGAAGCCAGTACATTTCGATGGCCTTAGATTCCAGCATTCTCCTGATGTATATGGAGTGGCTTGCAAACGTGAGTCGAGAATCCAAAACGACTCCTAGATATGTGGGGCTCCTGGTCTGCTCCACCAGCTCTCAATGAAAAAAGATGCCAGGGCAAGTACCCTGCCTTAACGTGTATGTAACTGTAGCACTTTTAATGCTGATGTTCCATCTACAGGATAAGTTTATGCCGTTCGGCTTATGTAACGCAACCAGCATGATGTCACGGCTGATGGATAAAGTGGTGCCAGCTCAACATCGAAACGAAGTAGTCCTATACCTGGACGATTTATTTGTGGTTTCTTCGAGTTTTGAGACTCATCTTGAGGTATTACTAGAGATTTCGAAGCATCTGAAACAGGCTGGTTTGACAATCAATATTTGCAAATGTCACTTCTACATGCGACGGGTGCGTTATCTAGGTCATTTTGTGGGGGATTTTGTGGGTCCTCCATCCATTCGAACGGACCCCGAAAAGATTAAAGCGATCACGGATTTCCCTGAACCGAAAAGTTTAAGAGGATTAAGAAGTTTTATGGGTCTTTTTAATTAGTGTAGAAAATTCGTTCCGAATTTTGCTTCGGTCTCGGCACCGATGACGGACGTTATGTCTACAAAGAGGAAGTTCGCGCTGCCTGAAGAAGCGATAAAAGCGTAAAGTAACTTAAAACGTTGTTTCGCGACCATTTTTCATCCACTGTGATGCCAGTAAGACTGGCGTGGGTGGAGTTTTGGTGCAGCTGTCCGACGAGGGAGACGAATGCCCAATTGCTTTCGTGTCGAAAAAATTGAATAAGGCTCAACGTAACTACACAGAGACGAAGCAAGAGTGTTTAGCGGCTATTGTTTGTTTGAAGCATTTCAGTGCTTTTGTCGAGGGACATGATTTCACGGGGATTTCACCCTTATAACTGATAACGCCTCGCTAAAATGGCTAATGTTCAAGAACGATTTGAGTTCTTGACTAGCTCGATGGGCTTTATCGCTACAGCGATACCGGTTGCCTGATGCCTTATCGAGAGTGAACGAAGAGACAGTAGGAGCTTTGGAGCTGCCAGAAGGATTATTGGTGGATTTTAAGTCCGAGCATTTCAAGTCCAAGGATTACTTGGAGCTATTTGAACGCATAAAAGTGAACCAAGAAAAGTTTCCGGATTTATGGGCGGAAGAAGGTTTTGTCGAGCGGAGCATTTAACCGAAGAACGATTGCGTGACGAGTACTCCTGGAAACTATGGATTCCTAAAGCTATAGTTCCCAATGTTATTGCGTGCTGACGATAATCCGCTCAATTCTCACGGCGGAATGCACAAGACAATCTGGCGAATAAGGAGGTATTATTACTGGCTAGGACTATTAGCTAATGTGAAAACATATATTAATGTTTGTGAGGTGTGTAAGACCACTAAGGCTCCAAATTGTGTGCTGAGACCTGCAATGGGAAAGGCCCCCGAAACTCTTCGATTCTTTCAAAAGCTTTACATCGACTTCTTCGGGCCTTCTCCCCGATCACGTGGATGAAACATTGGGATCTTCATTGTCTTAGATCACTTTTCGAAATATGTATACTTGAAGGCTGTGAAGAAGATAAATACCGACGTAGTAGTCAAGTATCTGGAAGAGGAGTTGTTCATGTCTTATGGGATGCCTCAGTCTATTCTGTTTGACAGCACGCCACGTTCCGTTCAACACGTTCCGAAACTTTTCGGAATCTTCTGAAGAAATTTGAGGTTACACATATGCTAACAGAAGTCCATTCTCCGCGAGCGAACGCATCAGAGCGTGTGAATCGTTCTGTGATCGCTGGTATCCGGGCTTATTTGCGTCCCGACCAAAAGGATCGAAATGAATGCCTCAGTAGAATAGCGTGCGCTTTAAGATCCTCGATACACTCTAGTATAGGAACGATCCCTTATTATCTTGCCTTCGGTCAAAATATTATCACGGCCGGGTCGACTTATGGTCTGCTCAGGAAACTGGATATGTTGGAGGATCGTTCCGTGGCGTCTAATCGGCCGGATTCTTTCGACATAGCGCGTGAAGACGCTTGTCGTCGGATTCAAAAGATGCACGAGTGAAACGAACGACGCACAGTGGGACATTCGGCCATTTCAGCTTGCTAAACTTATAACTTCTGAACAAATAAAAATATCTTTATGAAATAAACTGCATTTGAAAGACTATTTTATTCAAAATTTTGCATACGAAAGTACACTTTGCTCCAATGTCGGAAAGCTTAACAACACATTGTCAAAGTTGAACTTTTTTCGGTGCATATTTGCCTATATAAAATAACTTTTTTTTACATTTTTTTTATCAATAAAAAACGATAAATTTTACGAAAAAAAATAGTTTCATATTTAATTTTTAAAAATATATATTTTTTTTTAATTAAAAAAAAAATATATTTTTTGAATAAAAAGCTTGTCAAATTTTTTTTTTTAAATTTTTATCTACATTTTTAATAGTATCTTATAAGCTTAAATTTACTAAAGAATATTTATTTTCCTATTTATTTTGGTATCTTCCATGTCTTATATATGAAATACATGGATGTATTAGTATATGGATCTCATTTTTGGGGCTGTTTTTCAAATTTTACCTGACTTTACAAAAAAAGTTCATCAAATTTTTTCGAGATATTTTTTGTATATGTTCATTGAATATTCCTTTACCCAAGCTCCTATTCCCATTTAGTGATTTTGAGGCGTTTGGCTTCGTGGTCTAGATTTAAGTGAGGCTACCCCGCTCAAAAAACGTCCAAAATATGATTTTACATGGGATTTAGTACCTGCGACAGCCTTTTTTTGCATGTTTTTCGTGCAAGTTAGCCTCACTTAAATCGATCTAGAAGCCAAACGCCTCATAATCGCAAAAAGGGACTTGGAACACAGGTGAAGGAATATTCAATAAACGTATGAGAAAAATATCTCGGGAAAATTTTATGAAGTTTTTTTGTAAAGTCAAGTCAAAGTTGAAAAACAGCGCAACAATTTTGAAAATGCGTTTTTCTTGATTACTGTCATTGCAACAGAAAAGGTTTTTAGTGATTACTAATATCAATGAATGTACCTAAATGGAAACACTAAAAACTGAATCATACGTAATGTTAATGTGTGTGTGTGCGTGTATGAAGCTGGGTTGTATGCGGTACATAAAGCGTTAGGTCGTCGCAACTAGAACTTGAACCAGTTGGACTGCGGAGAGGGTATCCTGCGGTGCGCAATTGACGATCTGAAAACACGGCGACAGCCTCTGATGATTGCGATGGAAATGGTATCCCTTAATGTGCAGGTGAGGGTGGGAAGACACAGCGACAGCCTCTGATGATTGCAGTGGGAATTGAGTGACAGGCAGCTTTAGTACTGTTTCTGATACTGATTTTATTCAACAAAACTTAACTCTATTTATAGGTAACAAAAGATACAAAAAGTGCTGATTTAATAAGAATATGGTAAAATGGTAAAAAATAATTAATGTGAAATTAATATTGATTTAATATGATTTTATTGGCTGGTGTGCAAATTGGGCAATTGTGATGGTCAGCAATTGCACCAGTGTTGTTGGTCCTTGTGGAATGATCGCATTGTCAGCAGAATTCGCTGCCGAGGCGGTTTTGTTGTTGACTCAGCTATAATGCTGAGTCGTGATATTTCCTGTTGACCGGATGAGTTTTATTTGTTTTGGTAAAGGTGTCATGTGTATTGCATAATATGTCTACATTGTTATGTATGTATGTATCATGTTACTTAGGAATAATTTTCCGACTGAACACGTAACGTAGTTTACTTTTAATTCATCCTCAAAGATGCAGCAAGTGAAAAAAAGTTGAATACATTTGTGCACACTGAAATAATTTTCAACTTTGAATGCTCATATATCCTAAAATAAAAGTGTGTGAGTATTGTAAGCTCTGGGAAATTCTCTGTTGGATGCGTGTATTCATTTTTTTCAAAGCGCTCATGAATTTTTTGACTTTTGTCACCTCTTTGCGTCTGATGTCCCACTGTGCGACGATACAATTTGAGAGCTAAAGATGTAACGTTTTCTGAAGGATAATAAGTATTCCGGCGTAACAACTCCAAATTTGGACCGGATTTTGTAAATTCTAGAGTTCGGAAGAAGATATGTTTGGACGTTGACGTGCAATGACTGCACCATCAAGTGGCCCATGGGACACCAGCCGAATGCGAATCCCAGGCCTAAACGCAGCCCTCCTCCCACCCAACCGACCGAGGGGTGCTGCCGCATGACGCGCGACTCGTTAACCGAACCGATCGCGATCATGCAGGAAATATAGATGTTAGACTAGTATTCGAGGAAAATTAGAACTAATCTTACTAAAGGAATTAAGCATGCATTAAAACTATCGTACTCAACTTACAATTTCTAACTACGAGAAAGGTATGTGAGTAATAGTGATTTAAGAAGAGGAAGGGAATTAGTTGTAGATATGATATGGTAGAGGGAATTATAATCCGAGCATAAAACTCTAAAAGGTTCATGCAAGGAATAATTCTATCTACGAATCGGAAGGAACAACGGTATATAGTTTCTAGTAATTCTAATAGGAATCGTGAAGTTTATGCGGCTCAACAAGTCAGGGCTATCTACGTCACCCTTGATCAAGTTGTGCACAAAAATAACACCAAGCATCTTTCTACGGTTAACTAAGGATGGATGGTTTATTAAAAGCAATCTATTAGGGTAAGACGGCAATCTAACACTTGCATCCCAGTTGCGGCCACGTAGAGCAAAAATTAAAAAGTTTTTCTGGACTGATTCTATACGGTCCTGGTGTTCTTTGTACTGAGGGCACCATACACAACCATACTCTAATATTGGACGAACAAGCGATAAATAGAGAGTATTTATTATATAGGGGTCGTCAAAATCCTTTGACCACCTCTTTTTAAGCCCAAGCACTCCCATTGTCTTATTTACCACGGTAGTAATGTGTTCAGAAAACTTTAACTTGGGATCGAAAAGAACAGCAAGATCATCAACTAGGGTAATTCTCTCGAGAGAACCACCGCCTATGGTGTAAGGAGCCAGAAAGGCACTGGAGCGATGATATGTCATTACCTTACATTTCGAAGCATTAAGGTATAACAAATTTGCACAACACCATGACTGAAAGCTATTAAGATCGGATTGCAACCTGGAGTGAGATAAGCTATCCTTGAACTGGACTCACAGCCTAACATCATCCGTATACATAAGTACTCGAGAGTATGTTAATACTGAAGGCAGGTCATTAATAAAGAGTGTAAAGAGTAGGGGGCCTAGTAGGCTGCTCTGTGGTACGCCCGAAGTAACCATAACTGGTGAAGATAGGGAGCTTTTGAAGAGGACTCTTTGGGATCTGGAACAAAGGTAGCTAGAAATCCATCTCAAGAGATTGGGTGAAAACCCTAAAAGATCAAGTTCTTGTGCTAGGAGAGAGTGGTTTATAGAGTCGAATGCTTTACTGAAATCTGTGTAAATGACATCCGTCTGTAGATTACCTTGGAAGCCTTTAATGATGAAGGAGGTGAACTCCAATAAATTCGTGGTTGTTGATCTCCGCCATATAAATCCATGCTGGGCAAGAGATATTAGTGATCTGCAAAGATGCTGCAGGTGCGGAGTTAAAATTTTCTCAAACACTTTAGGAATTGCGGATAACTTTGATATACCTCTGTAGTTCTTCGCGACAGACTTACTACCTTTCTTATGGAGAGGAATAATGAACGACTCCTTCCATATGGAGGGGAAGCATGAAGAGTTAATGGACAGGCTGAATAGTTTAAGCAACAGTCCACACAGAGACTCGGCGCAGTATCTAAGTACACAGCCGGGAACTCCGTCCGGACCCGGTGAAAACACCGGCTTAACTTTCCGGAGGTCAAGAAGCAGAGAGCTTTCATTTAGCAAGGGACTGAAGATGCCGTTCGACCTCGGTAAACCGTATGGGTACGGCTGACCGGAGTAGCATTCATGTGAATAGGTTGTTTGAAAGAATTGGGCAGAAAGATCGGCCATTGCCTGATCAGTATTTGCCGACGTATTAAGAAATAATATCGAGGATGGATGAGCGGACGTTTTACGCTTACTCTTAACGAAGCTGTAAAACTGCTTAAGGTCCTGAGAAACACGTATCCTGCATCGAGATAGGTAGTTCTTATAGCAGCGGTGAAAAGTTTGACCGAGCCATTACATAGCGAGAGAGAGAAGAAGGAGAGCCAACTTCTTGAAATTTTATGTAAAGTCTTGATTTTATGTTTTTTAGACTGGATAACTCTTTGGTAAACCAAAGGGGGCTTCCCAGATCTAATAGGACAGGAAAGTGGGACACAAGACTCAAAAAGTGAGTCAAGTGCATCGTAGAAAATGTTCGTGCATATCGTAACATCAGTGCACAAATACAAAGCGGACCAATCAAAATCCCTAATGAGGTTATTAAGCTTCGCAAACTCGGCTTTACGAAAGAAGCGGACACATCGAGGTAGCCTACCCGAACGATCCAATGCGGTTGGTCCTATATCGAGCGACACTTCAAGTGTAGGATGGTAGGCGTCTTCAGGTGAAGTGAGCGGAGGGACTCGGGTTAACAACGCAATGGTCGGATCCGTTACAAAGCACAGATCAAGCAATCGACCCAGGGAATTTTTCACATGGTTGACTTGAGACAGGGATAAGTCAAGTAAGCCGTCTATAAAGTCATGTCGTGACATGGGCACTAGGTTATTAGACTAGTTTACCGAAGACCAAACAGTTCCTGCCAAATTGAAATCCCCAAGAACTATCATACGATCTTTATCAGATAGCGAGGAAAAAACAGCGCTTAAGGCGGACAAGTGCTGCTCATAAATTGCGATATCCGAAGAAGATGGAATATACGAGCATGTAATAAAGACTGAAAAAGCGGGAAGAATCAGTTTTATACACAGGAATTCCAGTTCTTGTTGAATCTGCACTATAAAATGTTCCGACGTGAAGTTAGAGTCTACTGCAATCAGAACCCCACCTGCACGTCGAAACGAACGGTCATTGCTAAAGGTTGTGTACCGACCTGCCAAAACTTCAGAACTAAGAATTTCCGGTTTTAACCAAGTCTCTGTAAACACAATTACACGGGATGCAAATGCGACGCTGTCCCGATACAGAGTGCTGAGCGCACTACGCAAGCCTCTAACATTCTAGTAGGTGATTAAGAGAGAGGAAGTTAGTTTTTTGGGTGGGTGGACTGGGAAGATGAGGATGGAGCACTGGCCTGATCAGTATTAGGAGTTATTGGGGGCCTACTCTTCTTCTTTGCTTTAAACTCCTTCACCACCATGTTCTCTGGCCAAAACTTGGCAGAGCAAATGGTGTCAAAATGAGTCGGGGAGACGCTTATTTTGAATGAAGCTACATCGCTGGCATAAGAGAAGTTAAACTTCTCCACCTTTAAACTGACGGCTTGTATATTGCTTTGAATAAAAGCAGTAACGTCATCTATAGTGGTGTAAGGGGCAAGCCGTGAGACAAAAATTTGTTGTTTAGGTGTAGGTGTGATCACCACCAATCTTGGGTTTGGCACCACAGACCTTGTACCTGTGATGGCAATACCCGGTGGTCCGGGTCGTATGTTTGTTGGTGGGATCGAAGTGGACGGGATATTAGGATTGTTGGTGGACTCGACGGACACGGACGCTACGGAAATTTCTGGTTGTGCGTTCTCCGAAGTGATAAATTCGGCTGCCGAATTTGCATCACCAGCAGCTGTCGTTGCCCTTGGAATAGCAAACGATATCGGCTGCTGCACAATTGGAGTGGTCGGAGTCGGTTGTTCGGCAACGGGCGGGTGAAGGACAGTTGGGGCTTGCAGATCCCGCGGAGTGACCTTTTTTCGCCCAGGAGACTCATTCAGCAGTTGCAAACTGCTAAACAGAGACTCCATGGCTAGGAGCTGATCGTATTGCTTTTTAAAGCCTGCGGTCAGCTTCTTAAAGCAATTCCGCATCTGCCTCATAAACCTGGCCATCTCTATGTGAGCCCCCGGCATGCCTCACAACAGTAAAACAAGCCATTAAGTTTGGAAATTGCATCAACCACGAGGCCTGAGTACCCAGCGCACTTTGCGTGCACTACTTTTCCGCAGAGAAAGCAGGGGATACTCGGCTGAGCAAGGGTGACCAAACAGGTGGTTTGGTACAGGTTTTTTTGGTACAGATAATAGGGGATTTCATTTTAAATACAATAGAGAAACAAAATTTATTTTAAAAGAAATAGAAATCAGACCAGTGTGCCAGGCAAACGCTTTAAGTGGAATCAGTAGAAACCCCTTTTCAAAATTTTATTCTAGGGGCGGAGGCGGGATATCGAACGATGCGTAGTCGCTAAAGTTCACAATTCCACGACTCGGAGGGGCGGAGATGGGATATGGAGCGGTTACTGAAGAAATAATAACGCCAGGAGCTATGCCGTTTCTTATGGTATCTTTATTGCTAGATAAGGGGCCTACACTGCGACCCTAGCTGCACCACTGGATCTAGTATCAGACTTTCGTGTAAGGATAACTATTTTCTCAGCGACGTCGAGGGTATTTAACGCGAGATCACGGACGCGGAACTGAGACGGAAGCAGAACACGTTATTTCGTGCACGTGTTGCAGGCTGTTCGTGTGTCTCGTGGCTTGTTTCGGGCGGAAGGCTTTTCGGTGCGTGCACGTCGCTCTCCGGCTCTCGTCGAAGTGAAAGATCGCCGGTCGGTCGGCTCCCTTTCCTCCTCTTTCGATATCGTATCTCCGTATCTCGGAAATACCATTCGGTATCTTTTCTTTGACTTAACGCCTTCATTGGCAGACTAATCTTCATACTAATACTGCGTTTCAGTGCGCACTTAACACTAACTTACTGGCTAAGAAAACCATAATAGTCGAAAAGGAATATAAACTAAATATAAACGCCTCCAGTGGCTCCAGATGAGGCTTATTCTAATGTTGTCGGGGGGTGGGCGACTTCGGGTTGTCGTGACCAAGGCTGACCAGGGCTAGCGGGTGCTCTGTGGCTTGTCAGGGTCGAACAGACCCTTACACCCCCCCCCCCCCCCCCCCCCCCTTTCTTTCGAGGTAGACGACGACGTGGCCGCTACGGGCGCGGTGGACCTGGTACTCCTGGCCCTCGTGTATGGCCGTGAAGCGCGCGCGCGCTCCGGGACGGCCTGTCTCGAGGATCCTGGTGATGAGATCGGCGGGTAGACGTCGACTGGGAGTGTGGACGTCCCATTCGGCCGGGGCTTCGACATCTTCTTCAGGCTGGGTGTCCGCAGCGGCGGATGTGTTAGGCTCCTGGATAAACTCGTCCCAATCTATCTCCGAGCCGATGAGCTCCAGTAGATCGTCGAAGTCTTCGGAATCAAGAAGTTCCTCCTCTACCGAGAAACTGGGGTCGGCGTTGGGTGCTGGGTTGCCGGGTGCGTCTTGATTGACGCTTTGGTCTGTCCCCTTTGACCTTGGATCCTGTGGCGCGTGCGTCGGTGGTGACCTCTGGTCTTAGGGTTGGTTGGCCTGTGACGACCGCGGTGCCTTGGGCTTGGTGGCCTCCGCCTCGACGGGTCCTCTGTTTTGGGTCTTGGCCGTCTCCGAGGCTGCCGCTTCGGGCTCGCGGGCTCCGTCCGACTCGCGTTCGGCATCGTCGTCGCCTACCGCGTACGCCGGGACGTCGCGAAGGGCATCGGCAGGCTCCCAGAACGTGTTGAAGAATTCACCGACGTTCCGACCTGGGAGAATGGAAACATCGACAGTCATCCGAAGATTTTGGGTTATGCGCATTCCCAACTGCGTGGCCACATAGTGATACGTCTCCGCGCTCCAAACCTATTCTTGAGTATAATACTCATCGTCCTTCTCCTCCTCATTGTATGCGTTCTGTGGGGGCGGGACGTAGGGGGCGATCTCTCGTTCAGGTGTCACCTCCCGGTATACGCCTCGTGCCAAGGGTCACGGCGTTGGTAAAGCGGGGCTTCCGGTAGGCTCGCGGACTCAGTATACCGGGGTGTGCGAGGGTGGCTCCTGGTGGCTGTATTGGGACGAGCCCTGGGCGTAGGACGGTGACTCTGGGGCGTAGCCTGGCGAGCGTGCTGTACATTCGGCCGAATATGTTTCATAGCCGAAAGGAGGTGAGGCGTAGGCTCGCCTTGTGAACACTGGTAGTGTGGCTGGTGGATCCTCTTCGGGGTCCTCTACGTCCATCGGTGATGATGTCAGATCGACGAACGCCGTCGGTTCTTCGGCGGGACGACGCTCGTGGTGGAGGTGATGTTTGACCGTGTGGTGCGTGGGTTGACGTCGGGGAGTTTCTTTCGGTTCATCTTCGGAGAACTCCTTGTTCAGTTTTTCATCATCGAAGTCAACATCTTCGCGTTCACCGTCGGATTCCTCGCCTCTCAGTAGGGTCGCGGAGGAGCTTGCCTCGTCCGAATCCATGACGAATCCTATAACTTAAGTCTGTGTTAAAGAAAATAGAGGGGTTATGTAAATCTAACGCGTTTGACTCTTCTGGACTTTATTGGAGCAACCTTACAAAACTCCTACTCTAATGTTCTTACTGGTAGTAGCATACAAGTAAATACAGTGGGTGAACTACCGTTAGTGGGATTAGAGTTACGTTAGGGCATGCGGGTGCTCTGTGGAGCGGATGCGTCCTCGGGCGGTATCGTCGCTGGTCGTGTCGGCGCGATCTATGCTGGCGTCATGGTCGGCCTGATTTGCGTGGTTTTCGATGGCTTCGTGGGTGGTCTTGTCGGCGTGATCTTCTCGTGAACTCTCGGAGATCCGCTATGTTTGCGGTTCTTCGCTTTCGGTTCCCTTGGTGCTGGAGACGGACGATGTTCGGCGAGACGAAGCATCGTACTTGGTAGGGCCCATCGTATTAAGGCGCTAACTGGGCGGCGAACCCGTCAGCGGCGTTCGAGAGGTGCTGTTAGCGTACCAGAACCCAGGATCCGATTGACGGGCGCCATTGTCTTCTCCGTAGGTTATAGTGTCTTCCTTGTTCTTGGCTTGCTCGCTGGGTGTTGTTGCGGACGATGTTTAATACTTCTTTCCGCCTATCCGCTTTAGCGAAGGCTGATCCCGCGTTACTCATTATTCCGACTGTGACTTCTTCATACAAAGCGCCGGGTAAGCGGGGCTCCCTACCGTGTAACAAATAGGCGGGGCTGAATCCAGTCCTGTCGGGGACACTAGAATTAATGGCGAGCGACATCTCGGGTAGTAGCTCGTCCCAGGTGTTTTGGTGTCCGTCGATGAATTGAGATATCATAGTTTTGACAGTTCGATTGGCCCTCTCTACCCCGGCTGACTTGAGAAACGCCTTGAAAGATCGGCTGGGAAATTGCGTTCCGTTGTCGCACACAAACACTTTCGGTACTCCGAAATGGCTGAGAATCCGTTCTCGGAAAGCTCGTTCGAGGTTGGTTGCTGTTGCCTTCCTTAACGGGATCAACTCGACCCATTTCAAAAAGATATCGAAGAATACCAAGAGAGTGGTATTACCTCGTTTAAAGCGGGGCAACGGTCCGACGAAATCGGCGCACAATGTTGCGAGGGGCTCGTCGACTTGATGGATGAACATTCTTTCGGCTGGTATCTGTTGCCAGACTTTGAATTGCTGGCAGCTGAGGCATCCACGGACGTATAGTCGCACCTCGCGGTACATACCGGGCCAGTAATATCTTTGGGAGATCCGAGTGACCGTTTTACGGACGCCGAGATGGCTGGCCATAGGTTGGTCATGACTTTCCTGTAGTTCCCTTGATTGGTTGCCTTTGCGTACACAGAGCTTCCACGGTATGTAGTCCTCGTCGTCGGCTCGGTGTCTCAGGTGTCGATAAAGTTGTCCATCTTCGTACGCATAATTCGAATACTTCTGAGGTTGGTCTCGAACTTGTTGTATGCTCCGTTCCAACCAGGTGCATCGCTTTTATCATCCTGGACCCACGCCAGGGCGTCGAAAGGTTGCCTAGACAGTGCATCTGCAACGACGTTTTGTCTGCCCGGTCGATATTGCACGTCGTGCTGTTACTGTTGTAATTCGAGCGCCCACCTTGCTACTCTGGACTTTCGAGTGTGTTCAACCACTTCAGAGCGAGATGGTCTGTGATAACGTTGAACCGGTAGCTCTCGAGATAGCAACGTAGCTCCTTAATCGCCCATATGACTGCTAGACATTCTTTGTCCGTAGCCGAATAGTTTTCTTCAGCCTTATTGAGGCGTCGACTCACGTATGCGATGACACGTTCCTTCCCTTCGATTTCTTGTGTAAGGACAGCGCCTATTCCCAGGTTACTTTCATGTGTTTGTACAGAAAACTTGGAATTAAAATCCAAATAAGCAAGAACGGGAGCGGTAGTTAAGAGTTCTTTCAGGTTGTCGAATGAAGCTATGCATTGGCGTAATTTTTTCAGGCTGGTGGGTGGTCTCAGGTCTTTCACCGCTGCTATCTTGTCATCGTCTGTATGGATACCCTCTTCGCTGATCACGTGACCTAGATATTTGATTCAGCGTTGGAAGAATGCACACTTGTTGGCGTTAAACCGTAAGTTTGCCTTGCATAGCCGTGCGAAGACTTGTTATAGATTGCGCAAGTGTTCTTGATAATTCTTCCCGACTATGACGATGTCGTCCAGATATGCGAACGCGAAGGGTTCCATGTCGGTGCCGATAACTGTGTCGAGAGTTCGTTGAAAGGTTGCAGATGCGGAATGTAACCCGAAGGTCATAACTTTCCATTGGTAGAGTCCCCTTCCGGGCACCGTGAATGCCGTCGCCTCCCTGCTATTGGGGGCCATGGGCACCTGCCAATACCCATTTTTTAGGTCAAGCGTCATGATGAACCTGGCGTTTTTATAATTTATCCGAGGCAACGGGTATGCGTCAGGGATAGAGCGCTCGTCAGCCATGATCGCAGGATACCGCGGGTTCTGGTTCTATCTGGGCCTCGCGTGCCGGTACACCCTCATCCCACTGTGTGGTAAGGTTGTCGCCTTCCATCATCTCCGCTGGTATCCTGGTTCTCATGATCTTCGTCGAAGTTACAGTGTGGATGCGATGCGTTGATATTCCCTCGACCGTTGTCTCGTTTGAAGTCGTCATGCTCGTTGCCTTTGTGGACCTTCTCGAGATCGTGTTCTCCGTCGGTGTCCTTGTACCAGTAATTTCTGCTGACCTTACAGTAGTCATGTTTCCAGTTGGGGTCTTTGTACTTGTAGTCTCTATTGATATTCTTGTGGTCCTGTTCTCCGTGGGTGTCCTTGTGCCTTTGGTCTCCGTTGATATGCTCGTGATCTTGTCCTCCGTGGGTGTCCTGGTGCTCGTGGTCTCTGTGGTTATGCTCATGGTGGTGTTTTCGGGTGTTTGATTCTGGATTCGATGCTCTGTGGTTGACGGCGTCACCGTGTTCTCTGGTGCGTGTCTCTGGATTTGGTTCTCTGTGGATGACGGCGTGGCCGTGTTTTCTTGTGCTTGTTTGTGGGTTTTGTTCTCGGTAGGTAATCTCGTAGCCATGTTCTCCATCTTTCGTTTTCGATTCTCGTTCTGTGTTGGGGGTCTCGTAGCCGTGGTATCTGTCAATTGTCTCAGGTTCTCGCTCTTGGTTGGGGGTTTCGGTCCGTGGTTTTCGGTGCTCGTCTTTGGTTCTCGCTCTGGGGTACATGGTCTTGTAGATGGCTGGTGGTAACCACTGGTTCGTCGGAATTGCTGCAGTACCCTCGTAGATGTAGACGTGTGGTGCCGCATTGGATCGTAGTTTCTATGGCACACAGAAAGTCCATACCTAGGATAACGCTCTCTACCATGTTGGGTAGTATTAGGAGGGCTATCCGTACCTGGCACGTGTGTAATTGGGTGGTTGCGAGCAAAATTCGAATAAATTTCCTCACCGATGCATCTGCTAGTCGGATCTGCATCGAGTTGTCTTATATGTTTGTGTTCGCGGTTAGTTGTAGCGCCAGTGCTTTGCTCACGAAAGTTCGGGTTGCTCCCGTGTCGACGGTGGCCTCCGTTGTTTGTCCTCTGATCGTCACCATGCCACTATCCGGCCGTCGTGTACATGCAAGGGTTTCTTTCGTCTTGGGTTTGTGGTGGTGTCGCTCCCGGCTGATCCCGTCTCAGCCGAGGACGCGACTAGTTTCCCGAGGTTTCGCGCCTGCAACAGTGGATGACTTTCACGTTTCGCTTGCCATATTCCCAACAGAAAAGAATTGGCCTGATCTGGCAATTCGTCGACAAGTGATCTGGTCCACCACAGCGACGACATGCTGAGCGTGCGTTGGTGATGGGGGGT
The DNA here is from genome assembly GCA_963969585.1 of Drosophila helvetica. Taxonomy (NCBI): domain Eukaryota; kingdom Metazoa; phylum Arthropoda; class Insecta; order Diptera; family Drosophilidae; genus Drosophila; species Drosophila helvetica. The sequence goes on along the minus strand of OZ018403.1, from coordinate 20,436,492 downwards.
ACGTCGTGCTGGATCATGTTGTTGGATGCCTCCGTCACTGGTGTATTGACCTGAGTTGAACCCGGCTTATTGTCTGATTCAGCTCGGCTACCAGGAGTTTGGTGGAATGGGTTCTGGCTTTGGGGCGTCCCTGTTTGCCTGTACTCGGTGGTCGACTCGGTCTGGTTACGTCGAGGAGTGTTACGAGCGGGGGTCGTTACGGGTGGGTGCCAGCTTACTGTGTTACTTTGCGCCTGAATACTCTCGAACTCCACGGCTAGTTGTGTAAGCTGGGCTAGGTCTCGTAGCTCGTGTCTCCTCAAATATAATTGATAACCTGGTAGAGCGTTATCGTATATGCGATTGAGTTTCCGGGCCGTGTCATACCCCGTATGGTGCATGAGAAGGCGGATCTCGATGACGAAGTCTTTGAATAACTCGCCCACCGACTGTTCACGTGCCCGAATCTTGTCTTCCAATTGCTCGTAATTCCGGGGCGGGAGGAAGAAACTCAGGAATTCCCCACGGAAGTCAACCCAGGCTACGCTTTGAAGTCGACTGGTGCGGAACCAACGGCTAGCTCTGTCAGTGAGGAGTTCGGCCATGGCTCGAGGGAGGTGGTTCGTGTCGACACCATATGAGAGAGCGCACTCTTCGAGCACTTCTATGAAGGCCAGCGGGTCGTTGTGGCCGTTGAAATGGACACCCCAATGTCTGATCTTGTCAGCCATCTGAAAGGCGTGAAGGGACAAAGTGTTGGACTGGCTTCTAATCTCGGTGTGTCTCGCTGAGGCGTCCGCCTGAGAAAAGGCGTTCCTCGCGGGAGCTGGGCTGGGTTCAGGCGACTTAGGTATTTGGCCATTGTCCTCAGATGTTGGGACTACTGGTGGCACATGGTTTATGCCAAAGGTGGGCGGGGGACCTGCAGATCAGGTTTTAGCTCCGTGGACTGGGGTTTCTCTGACGGGGTTTTGGTGGCGGGATGCGGCGATTTGGACCGGCTGGTATTTTTATTGCTAGATAAGTCCTACACTGCGACCCTGGTTGAACCACTGGATCTAGTATCAGACTTACGTGTAAGGATAATTATTTTCTCAGCGACTTCGAGGGTATTTAACGCGGGATCACGGACGCGCGTAGACTTAGGTTGAGGCGGCGCGGGGCAAAGAAGTTCGGGAAGTACCAGTCGGGAACTGAGACGGAAGCAGAACACCTTATTTCGTGCACATGTCGCAGGCTGTTCGTGTGTCTCGTGGCTTGTTTCGGGCGGAAGGCTTTTCGGTGCGTGCACGTCGCTCTCTGGCTCTCGTCAAAGTGAAAGATCGCCGGTCGGTCGGCTCCCTTTCCTCCCCTTTCAATATCGTAACTCCGCCTATCGATCGCGGTTTTCGTGTGACCATCGGAAATACCATTCGGTATCTTTTCTTTGACTTAACGCCTTCTGTTGGGTTACGCAGCCCAAACTTGCTCATAAAACATAGTCTTAGTCAGTGGTGCAGCAGTAGAGTAAATTCTATTATTGTTCGTCTTTGATACTGCCCACTGTACCACATTGCCTACATATTGTCAGATATACATAAGCTCCCGCACGGCAGCAGCCTATCCAGCCGTTCTCTCTCGTCTTCTTTCTTTACTTCGCCTTCTACATCGCTCTCTCGATCTGTCGTCTTCTATATTGCTTTCTCGATCTTTCGCCACCTCTATCGCTTCCTCGATGCATCGCTCGCTCTCACTTGCAATTGGGCACGGGCAATCGGCCCGCCTTCCCTTGAAAACAGTCTACAATAGCATCTCGTCTCGTATCGTCGTCGTCGTTGAATACATGTAAACAGTCTGCACCTAGCATCCCGTCTCGAATCGTCGTCGTCGTTGTATACATGTAAATCTCGACTAAAGCTCTCGCAACAATCGCCTTGCATGGCAAATAAATCATCTAAAATCGAAAACAATTGTGTTTAAATAAATATTTGGCAATTACGCTGCTGAAGAAGCTCAGTAGCTCAACACCTTCATTGGCAGACTAATCTACATACTAATACTGCGTTTCAGTGCGCACTTAACACTAACTTACTGGCCAAGAAAATCATTATAGTCGAGAAGGAATATAAACTAAATATAATAGCCTCCAGTGGCTCCAGATGAGGCTTGTTCTAATGTTGTCGGGGGATGGGCGACTTCGGGTTGTCGTAACCGAGGCTGACCAGGGCTGGCGGGTGCTCTAACAGAACATACGACAATGAAAGTACCTTCATGCGGGATCAGTCTAGGTAATGTTGGATCCCCTAGCCTGATTTTTTGGAGCAATAGTGTTGCAAAATTTGCTCACAATTTGAATTACAACAGGCACGGCGGGGATGCTTTGACCGAATCTGTGTACATTTCGTTGAGGTACGGCCACGCAGGCCTGATTTAATCCCAGCTGACAGGGTCATGTTATATTGGAAAAGAAAGTAAAGCACGACTGTGACAGGTTACAGATCGAGGAACTTCCTTTTCCACTGCGATCTTGAGCTCGTCAGATGCGCGAACTTTTACTCGCGGTCAAAGTGAAAACAAATCCACGAATATAAAACTAAAATTGTGCCATCCAAATTTAAAACCAACTGCCAACGATTCCTCCGGTATCGCAGCGTTGCCAGTCCGGAAATATAAGATTTCTGGGCAAGTTTAAGGGAGAAAACACGTATGAGCAAGGGCTTGACCATTGAATTTTCTTCAGACCGCGAAGAATCGTTCCCGCACCTGAGAGGCGAGAAGCGTGCGAACTAGAGTGTTCCGGAAACGACCTGTTCGCTTTTCGAAAGGAGATTGATTGGGAATCTAGGTCTGGATAGTCTCAGGAGAGCGCCTCGTAACAGCGAACCGCTCTACAACCCCCTGCTTTTCCTAAGCCTCAGAGTGCGACCGAATTTATATTCTCGTCTCCGTTACGTGTCAACCCAGAGGGCCTGTGAGGAAATCGAAGTCTGGAGTCTTAAAAGAGCGCCTCGCAATAGCGATCCACGCTACAAACCCCCTGCTCTTCCCCAAGTCCCGAAGTTTTGCGTGTCTGCTTCCCTCGCATCCGTTACGATTCCTCATAGGGGTCTGAAAGGGAGTACGAGACAGAATAGTTTCAAGAGAGCGCCTCGCAACTGCAATCCGCGCAATAATCCACGTTCATCGTTTGTAAACCAGCCAGTGGAAACAATCTTCGCCCTTCAGTTGTGAAACCCGGCTACTAGAAGCCATGCGCCTCTGTTAGATGTGACCCAGAATAGTGGATATCAGAGCCTCTCACTTTTAAAAACACACTAGGTGCTAAAAGATGTGTCAAGGTGGTTAGAACTTTGTTATGAGAGTAACTCTTAGTGCTGTTGAGAGTGCCAGGAACGAGTCATGGTCGGCTAGCTGAATGGTCCGGTTTACTTTTTCACCCGCGTGTCCCACAATAAAAATTCTCGATTTCAGCTTGCACCGTCGGGAGATCGATCTTTCGCCGCTGGACTTCTGTTATGAGTGAGTTACTGATAAAGTGATCGTTTGACCTTAGTAGAGTAGAGCCCTGACCCGAGTAGAGTTCTCGACCACTAGTTTGACCTCTCCTAGGTTTAATTTAGTTCCCATATCTATTAACATAAAGCCTAAAGTATGCTTTAATATGGAAATAAGACCAAGAACACCTCATGAAGATTTATAGGACTACCCGTTTTTCCCAAGGTATAGGTATTAGCCTTAACTCGATTGTCATTCCTGAATTATAATGTTATCATCATACCATTTACCGCCTATATATATATACGATCTGATTTCTAACTACTATAAACCTTGATTCATCTATATTCCTATGATTCCTGATTCCTATGATATCAATTTGTTTTGAAATTATTATACCCCAAACTCGATGAGTAAAGGGGTATATTCAGCTATGCTCCGGCTATCGCAAAATTGTACGATTACGATTTTGGGAAAATTCGTACGAATTGAAATTTGTGAGCTCTGGTCCTCGCAGCTTTTTGTTATCGATAGTGATGGTTTTGCGATATTTTCTCATGAAAACAGCTGTTTTCTCTGGGCAATCAGTTAAGATATTATTGTTTGAATATGTCTGCCGTTTTCGTAATTGCAATACAAGCAGCCAAAGAAGACGAAAAATTCGCGAATTAAGGCGCAGGCGACATTGGCGGAATAGTGTATCTGTAATAAATTTGTCGGGCGAAAAGTAAGTCATACTTTACCATACCTTTAAGTCTTTATAAAATGATTGCTTTGTGGTTTATTTTAGATTTTTGGAATAATTCCGATTGGACAAGAGGTCGTTTGAAACGATTTTGGAATGAATAAGCCCTCACATGAAATGTCCCTCTTTTTCCAATGCCACCAACTTGCAATTGTTTTGCGGTACCTTGCCACAGGGTCCTACCAGTACACGCTCGCAAAAGATCACCACATAAACGTTGGGAGGAGTACGTTTGGCAAAGTTACTGCACAGCATTGTTCCCATATTGGAGAGAAAAATATGCTCTGAAGAAATCAAAATATCTATGACGCAAAGAGAAGTGCTTGAATCGAGGGACTACTTCTATACAAATTACCAATATCCTAGCATTATTGCCTGTGTAGATGGAACAAACATCCGGATTAAGAAACCGTCCGCGAATGAATCCATATTCTTTAAATGGAAGGGGTATTTCAGCTTAAATGCCAAGGTGGTAAGGAGAAAATTGTTTGTGTACGATATAGTTACAATAATAGCTTATCAATTTTATGGCGAATTTCTAACATTTTTACAAAATACTTACATTCTGATTTGAAGAACTAAGGAGTCTGGTGGAAAAAGCCGACTCCAAAGACCAGCAACTCATCATTGGTACGGACGCCAATGCCCACCACAGTGTGTGGGGAAGCCCCGATATCAATGACCGAGGTGTGTCACTCCTAGACTTTATATTATCAAATAACATAGATGTAGCAAACGTGGGAGAGGACTACACATACGTAGGTCCCACCTCGTCCAACGTGCTAGATCTAACCCTCGTAACAGGAAAGAGTACCTTGGTATCTGGATGGAGAGTCCTCGAAAGACCATCCTTCTCGGACCATAGGTACATTCAGTTCAAGTGCGAATTCAAATACACTCCAAAGGTGACAGTCTTCAGGAACCCCCGGAACACAAACTGGGAGAAGTTTAGGAAGACCGTTACCTCGAAGCTCGCGAATCCGGGAATAGTGAAATCCGCGGAAGACATAGAGAAGTCCTTGGAGACCCTCTCCAAGGATTTTCTGTCTGCCTACCAAGGAGCATGCCCGCCATCAAGGACGAGAAAGAGGACCAAACCACTCTGGTGGAATAGGGACCTCTCCCTCAAGAGAAATAACCTCAGGGAACTCTTCAAACTCGCCAGAGTAGCGAATGAGGAGATCATCAACGAGGAATACAAAACACTACTCAGAGACTACAAGAAGGAAATACGCAAGGCACAACGTAGCTCGTGGAGGAACTTCTGTTCGAACATCGAAAAAGTGCCTGAAACAGCAAGACTCAGGAAGCTGCTCTCGAAGCAGCCCACCATACAGAGTCAGCTACAATTAAATAACGGACAGTGGTCAGAAGACAGCGAAGAGGCTCTGACAGCACTAATGGAGGCCCACTTCTCAGGATGCACTGAAGTCACTGGTGCCGAAACGCAACAGGACCTAACAACCGAGGATCAAACCCCCCCGAAAGATCTAATAACCCACAAGAAAATCCAATGGGCTATACTCTTTTGCGGGCATAAAATCACCTGGACTGGACGGAATATTCCCAGCAATGTTGCAAGCGACCAAAGAGACGATCATCCCATGGCTTTTCGCAATATACTCGGCATGTCTAGGCACAGGCTATATCCCTATCCAATGGAGAACAGCTAAAGTTGCCTTCCTCCCAAAAGCAGGAAAGTGCAGCCATGTTAGTCCCAAGGACTACAGACCGATAAGCCTTACCTCTTTTATGCTAAAAACACTGGAAAAGCTGCTGAATGGACACATCAGGAAGGAGGTGGGAGGACTGATGTCAACCAAGCAGCACGCTTATACCAAAGGAATATCGGTGGAAACAGCTCTACATTCACTAGTAGCTACCATCGAGAAGGCTCTCAACAATAAAAAGTATGCACTAGGAGTATTCGTAGATATATCCGGAGCATTTAACAACGTAGCCACGAACGCAATAATGGATCGCCTTGAAGCGACCCACACACACCAAGCAATCAACCTATGGATAAAGAACCTCCTGAGTTGTAGACGGGTGCAATCTGAGTGGGGCACCGCTTCCACGGTAAAGGGAGCGCATAGAGGCACACCTCAATGTGGAGTCTTATCGCCCCTCCTGTGGAATCTGGTGGTCGACGACCTCATCAAGAGATTCAAGAAGAAGGCCCCAAAAATAACAGCTTATGCAGACGACATAAGCATAATTATTACGGGCGTATGTCCATCGACTCTCAGCTCCATAATGGAACGAACACTCAGGGAGATATGCGAGTGGGCGGACGAAGTAGGACTCGATATCAACGCGGACAAGACGGACCTCATCCTCTTTACAAAGAGGTACAAGGTACCGGCATGGATTCCCCCAATAATCAACCAGACAAGGCTAACCCCGAAAACACAGGTCAAATACCTCGGCACAGTACTGGATAGCAAACTGGCATGGAAACCCAATGTAGTGGAAAGGGTGAAGAAGGCCACCATTGCGCTTTATGCATCCAAGAAAATGCTTAGCAGCACATGAGGCCTGTCACCCGCCCTAATGCATTGGATCTACATCTCGGTGGTGCGACCAACTCTGACGTATGGAGTCCCAGTGTGGTGGCAAGCAACTGAGAAGAAGACGTACCACAAGCTTATGGAAAGGACCCAGCGACAGGCTTTGCTATGTATCACAGGGGCGCTGAGGTCAACCCCAACTATAGCACTCGAAACCATACTCGGGATCGATCCCCTCGACATCCACGCTCGGCTGACTGCGGGTAAAGCAGCACAGCGACTGATCGCATCGGGGAACATGTCACCCCAAGGATACGGGCACAGTTCAATTGGGAGGAACATGACCAGTCATACAGACTACATGACCCCCCAAACTTGCCTAGAGGTCAAAACCAACACATTTTTGGGACCCGAAGACTGGAAAAAGGGACGGGACCAGACTCAACACCTCAACATATATATTGACGGCTCTAATATTGACGGAGGAGTAGGAGCGGGCTTATATTGTACAAACTCCGAAATAAGGGTGTCATATAGGCTACCAGACCGATGCAGCATATTCCAGGCGGAAGTTTTCGCTATCAAGAAGGCAGCAGAGGTCGCTCAGCAAATAGAGCGACCACACAACGTGGTGAACATATTCGTCGATAGCCAAGCAGCGATAAAATCCATGCAGTCGTTCGCAGTTGGCTCCAGAAGTGCCCTGGCAAGCAGGGAGGCATTAGACTCACTATGCACGACCTAGTCAGTGCGAATCTACTGGGTTCCCAGCCACCAGGGCATCGAAGGAAACGAGGCTGCGGACGTTCTGGCTAAGGAAGGCGTTGGGCTGACGAGCGAAAGAATCGAAAACGTGCCTATCCCCCTTAGAACGTTACAAAGCGATTACAAAGATCTAGAGAAGCAGGCCGCCCTACAAACCAAGAACAGATGGAGGAACGCAACCACCTGCAGAACCTCGAGAACCATGTGCAAGGAGCGCAATGAAAAGCTAGCTCACTATCTACTGCATCTTCCACGGAAAGACTGTAGACTGATAGTGGGAATACTCACAGGTCACTGTCTGGCTGCGGCGCACGCGGCCAAGCTAGGCATCACCAACAGAGACAGCTGTAGGAAATGCGATGAATCCGGGGCTATCGAAACCCTGGAACATCTCATCTGCAACTGCCCGGCTCTTTCACGGGCAAGGACAAGATACATAGGCGCACCGGAGATGGCATCACTAGAAGATGCCTTCAAGAGGACGCCGAGGGAATTACTTGCCTTTGCTAAACACACCTCGATACTCGAGGACTTCCAAATCTCAGCAATACCCCCGTAAAGGTCCATCTACATCCGGATCACTAAGGGCCAGACTGGCCTATGAAAGTCCCCGCTGAGGGACGTCTGGGTTAACCTAACCTACATTCTGATTCTAATTGAGTTTAGTAAACAGTTGACAGAGTTGCCGCCTAAAGAATATTATTTTCTTGGCGACTATCGACTATAATTAAACTTTTATAACAACTCATTTCCACTTCAATGTACACTGCTCTTAAATTTTTTACCATTATGAATGCTATTTAATTTATTTACATAGTTAATACAGAGCTGTATCAAGTGCTCCGTTTTTTTTTAACTACTCCCCTTGTAACTTGTCAACACTTGCCAACTATTGATATCGATATTTTATCTTGACCATATGACATTAGACTTTGCTAAATTTGCTGCGAAGAGAGAGATAGCATGATAGACGAAATCCAAAATTTATGTTCGTAGTCGTCCCTAAGCCCGACTTCCGGCTATTAGTCGTAGCCAATTTGTAACTAAATGATGTTTTCAAACACACACAGCCAGCCAGCAAAATCGTATCTAAAAAGTATAGTAGTCGATAAACTCTGCCGCAGCGCTGCTCCCAGCTCAACAGGAAAAAGAACTGGACGCATATATTTAATTATATATATTTATTTTTATTATTTATTTATTATATATAAATTGAATTCGTCGTTTGAGCTGCTAATCGTTGCAGCACACACAACATCACCGATCGGATCTGGATAAGAGTCCTTTGGTTTTGGGGTTCTTTTTGATAAAAAATTCCTTTTTATTAATCAAATAAATGCAATGTTAGGGTTTGTTAAGCGTAAGGCCATAAGCACACTGTAGCTGAAAATGGAGCTGAAAGCGGAGCTGATAGCTTATTCTTCAGTTCCACAAAAAAAAACACAGTGCAGCGGTGCAAGTGCGAAATCTGAAAAAGATCCCTGAAATCAGCTCAGCTTTGTTTGATCGATCAAGCAGGTTTGTTTTTTCAGCAAGCGGATTGCTGATATTTAACATCAATATTATCTTTCTATGCGATATAGTGGTCCGAATAACAACAAATTTTCGTGTGTTATGTACAAACAGGTAATTACACAAATCGGAACTTTTGGTCGACTATTTAAAAAAATAAATAAGTTTTTCATTGAACAAAAAACTGTATATAAATATAGATATCCGATCTGCCCTATTCGAACAGGTGCTTGACAAAATCATAAAATATAGCTATATGAAACATTTTGTTGAGATAGTTCTCAAACTGAAATAATATTTTAGTAGAAACAGACGGACGCATTGCTATCAGTTCATCTTTCAGCTCAGTCGACAGTGCACGCACTTGCCAGCTGATTCTGTCTGAAAAAAGCTGAGAGCTTTCAGCATCGTTTTCAGCTCTGCTTTCAGCTACAGTGTGCGCATGGCCTAACACCGTACTGTTTAGGGACCCGTACCCAAGATTATCAGTTTATTCTGCATTTGTGCTCTCAAGGGTGGAGTACGCTTCCTTTATTTGGAATCCTTCGGCTACTGTGCTTGTCAAAAGGATTGAGCAGCTTCAGAAAAAATTCTTGAAAATTGCACTACAGCCGTTAAATTTTTCTGAGCCAATTCCTGATAGATTACTCAAAATCAATAACGTAAAAGCAGTATCAGCTCTAGAAACTCAGGAATCGTTTCTTTGCATAGCTTTTTTCATCCAGAAAGAGGAATTCTCAAAAAAGATCGCTGATTTAGGGGCCAATAAAACCCTTCGTCCGGAAATGCAAATATTAACACCTTTTCTCTCTCTAGCAGATACTCAGACTGGAACATTCAATTTGATGCGCGTTGGCTCCAATCGATGTCAACGCAAGGTTTTCAGTAATTCTGCCGAGAGATTATCATATGACTTGGATGTTTGTCGAACACTTACACAGAAATCACATGCATGCTGCACCCAAGACTCTAATTAGTACCGTCAGATTAGAAGTTTGGATATTCAGTGCTCGAAGGCTGCTTAGATAGGTTGTGCGAAAGTGTGTACATTGCTTTCACCACAAACCAAAACTTCGTACTCAAATAATGGGTTCTCTCCCTTCCGATCGATTTCTGGATCGTAGACCCTTTTATGTAACTGGAGTAGATCTATGTAACCCATTTAAAACCACGTATCGAATTCGCGGCAAGGCACCCTATAAAACATATGTTGCAATGTTCATTTGTTTTGCAACAAAGGCGGTACATGCCGAATTACTATCAGATTTATCAACAAATTCGTTCCTTCTCTGCTTAAGGCGCTTCGTAGCACGCCGCGGGAAACCTATGAGCATATACTGCCTGCTTTTCCTGAATGATATAATAATAGGTAGCGTTGACAGTCCATTCCTATTGAGTTTGATCATTTTTAATGTCCCTGAAGGGAATCTCCGTACCTTGGTACCATTTAATGAAAGTTCAGCTAGGACCAATTATGTATCTCTCGGTGAAAACTGCGGTAATTGCCATTCCCTGTTATTCCCACTGATGTTTGCGCGGAAAAAAATCCACTCTTTATTATCTCACTCAATCTGATTTCACTCGTGCACTTGCTCTTCTTAGGCTATCATTGAATCAATTCGGTTTGTCGCTCGTTGGTTGTTTGTAGAAGTTCGTAATTGCGTAATTTCCTTTCAATATGAGCCCACCACCATCTGAAGAGCAGCTTATTACTTTTAGGCTACAGAGAAATACTCTGTGTCGTCACTTTGAGAGAACCAAACAAAAAATAGAAAAAGAAGCGTCTAATGATTAACCAAGTATTTTCGAATGTAGATTACAGATTTTGGAGTCCAACTTCAAACAAGCAATTTCGTTACAATGAATATTAGAAACTGTCTCTGCTCTTCGCGAATCTTTATATTCCATCGGCTCAGATGCAAAAATATTAAATGCAGTCATCATCCAATAAGTCTTATCTATAGAAAAAGACGCGAAGAATGCTTATGACAGTAAACAAGATTATGTTTCATTGCCAACATGGGAGTAGTGATATAAAATTCTTAGCAGGCGCGCGAGTGAAGTGAACAAGTCGAGAATAATCCACGGAAGTGATCCAAGTGAGAAGACAAGCGGAGCGAGGATAACAGGAGAACATCCAGCCCAACAGAGTGTAGACTGAGTGAGTCGTAGCCAAATCGAGTGGTAGCGGTCAGCCGAGGCGAGCATAGCGAAAGACGAACCGTTGTGTGCGAGTTTGGTGGTGCGGATCGAAGCGATAGCGGAGATGATTGGTCCCTAAGCGTTAGCGCCAACGTTGCTACGTCTGGAGGTAGCCTAGCAGGTGGCCGAGGCCCAGTTTTGGTGATTCCACACATAAACCCAGAGTACTACCCCTGAGCTTTAGCATAAGCCCTAGCCCTAAGAACCTATTCATAAGATACTAATAAAAGAGCTATAATTTCCAAAGAAACCCGTTTGTGTTACTTGTCGTTGAGGCGACATTATAAATTCGTCGCATTGAGCCCACCAGCCGCTGAGCGAGCCCAGCAAAGCTCAGACGGACGGAAAACGGTTCGTTACAGCTGGCGCCCAACGTGGGGCACCCGACGAGTAGCGACCGGGGCCGGGGAGCCGAAGGCGGTCGGTCCGAAGCGCCAGCGTCGCGGTCCCAAGATGGCGGCGAAAGAGACCGGTCCAGAGGAACCGGACGAGGAGGAGACGAACCGCCAATCCGGCGGCCGGCTCACCTGGATTACGTGAAGGTGGCGAAACAGGTGAGGAAGTGGTCGTTTCGTTTCGACGGGACGACGAAGCCTCTCGACTTCTTGGAATAGGTCGGGTGGTCTGCCGAGATATATGGGTTGGATCCGGATCTAATTACAAGGGCGATGCCGGAGCTCCCGCTGAAGAACAAATGGAGATGATAAGAGAAAATAGCACGCCGGACTTAAGAATGTACATGCGTTCGCACGGGTGCAAGATCCTGGATGCCATGATGATGCTGGCGGATGAGTTCGAGGCGCTGGAGAGGGTTCGCGCTGAATTCCAGCTCGAGAATCCCACAGTAAAGGGCGTCGAACCCTTTCAACTAGCCAACCGACACTGAGGTGTGCCGTCGATGTAGGGATGGTCCAGCAGAGACGACGGCGCGGCCGAAGGGAGCCACAAGTACCAGCAACGTGAAGGAACCTGAGAAATATATCGAGGACGGATACGTGAAGAACCTGGAACAGGCATGTCGCCGGTGTGGAACCGGGGAGCACTGGAGTCGGGAGTGCAGCGCGCGGCCGCTCACCTGTTGCTGGAGGTGCGGAAAGGTAGGGTCTCGTCGTGGCAGTGTTGCAAAAAGACGGGAAACGACCCGCGACCCAAGCCGCGGAGGGCCGTGCCGGGGTCGCAAGGAACGGCCCCTCAAACTATGTTGGTGCGTTGAAGAGCGAGGAGGTGCAGCTGATGGCCGTGGTAAACATTGCGGGGATAGAGCTGCGAGCTACAGTGGACACGGGAGCCACAAGTAGCTTCATCAGTTGAACCCTGGCCGGCAGGCTAGGGGGTGCCGGAAAGAAAAGGTGGTACGGAAGCAGGTGCGCATGGCGGATAGCCATGCACAAGTAGTGGCGAGCCAACTAGAAGTGGGGGTGGCCTTCGGAGATAAGGAGGTCCCAATGGCATTGCTCGTGCTCCCGGGGGTGATCGATGAATTGGTTCTAGGGTGGGATTTCCTCTGAGCGGTCGGGGCAGAGGTGACCTGTGCGGGGCACAGGGTAGTGATCCACGCCACAGATCGGGAGCGGGAGGAGCCGGTAGAGGCGTTCATAGCTCGGGAATTGGAGGAGTTCGAATGTGGCGGTGCACACCATCACAATGAGTGACCCGGAGCCGGTCAAGCAGAGGTACTACCAGAAGAACCCCAAAATGCAGGAAGAGATCAACCAGAAAGTGGACGAGTTACTGGAGATGGGGTGCATCAAGCCATCCAAGAGTCCGTACAGTGGTGGTCCGGTAGTGATGGCAAGTGGAGGTTATGTGTCGATTTCCGATAGGTGAACTGAAGGTCGATAAAGGACGCGTGCTCGATGCCGAGAATTGATTATATCCTCGACAAACTGCGGGAGGCGCGCTTCATCAGCAGCTTGGACCTGAAGGATGGGTATTGGCAAATTCCGCTGGAAGAACGAAGCAGACCGGTCACGGCGTTCTCGGTACCCGGGAAAGGACTATACCAATGGAAGGTGATGCCGTTTGGGCTGCACACGACAAAGTGATCGGCCCGGAGATGATGCCTCATGCGTTCGCATATCAGGATGACATTATCGTCATCGGACGGACGCTGGAAGAGCATAGGAAGATTCTCAGGGAAGTGTTCCGACGACTGCGTGCGGCTGAACGCGGAGAAGTGTCAGTTCTTCCGAAAAGAGTTGCGGTATCTCGGTCATAAGGTGACAGGCGAGGGGATATGCACGGATCCCGAGAAAGTGCCGGCGATAACCAAGCTAGGGCCGCCAACGAATGTGAAAGAGTTGCGGCAATACTTGGGAGTGGCCTCATGGTACCGCCAGTACCATGCCCCTCAGCCCCTCACCGCACTAACGAAGAAAAAGGCGGAGTGGGAATGGACTCCCGAGAGAAAATTAAGCGGGAGCAGGTGTATCGCCATATTCCCCACCGCGCGGGCAGCGAGGATGTCGCGTCGTGGAAGCTATGCGTACCGAAGGAATATCGAGCAAGGGTCATGCAGGAAAACCACGATACCCCAGAAGCGGGTCATGCGGGTGGCCGGAGAACGGCGGCGTGGATTACAGCACGGTATTACTAGCCGGGAATGTACAGGGATGTGAGGGCATACGTGAGGAGGTCTACCCTATGCCTCCGGCTCAAGCCCAGCTAGCTACAAGCTGCGGGAAAAATGCTGACCCAAATCCCAAAGGAGCCCCGGGCAACGGTATGTGCCGATTTTATAGTACCGCTGCCGAGGTCGAAACATGGGAATTCGATGCTGCTGGTGCTGGTGGATCGTTTCCCGAAATGGACGGAACTGGTGCCGATGAAGAAAGCCACAGCAGAGGCTATCGCCAAGGCATTTCGAGCATATCACGCTTCGGAGGGCCAAAGGTGGTCATAACGGACAATGGGGTCCAGTTCACCAGTAAGGTGTTCAGGAAGCTCCTCGACCAAATAGGGGCACGCCACCAATTCACGGCACCATACAACCCACAGGAAAATCCGACGGAGCGCACGAATAGGACGGTGAAGGCCATGATAGCCCAGTTCGCCGAGGGAGACCAGCGATGTTGGGATGAGAAATGGCCTGAGATGATGTTGGCCATGAATTCGGGGGTGTCAGACTCGACAAGATATTCGCCGGCGTATATCGTGCAGGGAAGGGAGCCCCGACTGCCGAAGGCCCTGTATGATGAAGAAACGATCGGCACCGGGCAAGAAAGGCAGACGCCTGAGAACAATGCGGAGAAACTGAAGGAGTTGTTCCAGTTGGTGCGTCGTAATCAAGAGAGAGCGGACCAGGACCAAGCGCGGCACTATAACCTACGGAGAAGGCCGTGGAAGCCAACAAGAGGGGAGATGGTCTGGGCCAAGCAACACAACTGTCGAATGCGGTGGAGGGCTTTGCTGCCAAACAGGCGCCAACGTACGACGGGCCCTACAGGATAATGGACTTCGTGTCGCCCGTGATATGCAGGCTTAGCAAAGACGGAGATAAGCGGTCACGGACAGCACATATTGGAGATCTGAAGCCACAGAGTATAAGGGCACGCACGGCATAGGAGGGGATCACTTTGTAAATCCACGTGGGGAGCAGCAGTAATATAAAAAAAAAAAAATAGGAAACGGAGTCCATCACGAGGTACGTCAAGGAGCAAAACGCAATCCTGAGCCAGGGTGGCTACGAGGCCACTCACCTTTGTCAGCGACGGGCGACCATGCTCTCGCGAGGAGACGGAGGGGAGTGCAGCTTCTGGCGTCGCTGCTGGTGTCCCCGGCGGAGTCGGAGTGCGGCACGACCATGCCCATTATCTCGCCTGGGGGAAGCGTCGCCGACGAGAGCGTCGACGAGGTGTTGTTGGTGGAGTGGCGGCCAGCGCCGGCAAAGGAGGAGACGGCAGAGTGGCAGGCAGCAGAGGCGGAGGGTCCCGCGCCGTGGCTCTACCGCGAGACGATGAGGGTGGCTGTGGAGAAGGTGCTGCGGAGGCAGCTGATCATAGGGAAGACGCTGGACCTCCGGCGGCGTATCGCGGAGGCGAAGGCGGCAATTCGCCAGCAGATCACGCGCGAAGCACTCGGGGAGAGTGACGGAGAAGAGAGCGAGGAGCGACCATCGCACACTCCGATCGCAGAGGATGAGACGCCACAGTATCCTCAACGCCCACCGGGCCCCGCATCAGAGCCATCACATTCGCCACAATGCCCGCATGGGAGCCAATACAGTTGCCCGGTCGAGCCACCGACCCAGAGGAGCTGTGGCAGCTGCGGCTGCGGCAGGTCAAAGCCGAGGAAGAGTGGCTGTGAGTGATCGCAGAGGGTAAGACGCCACAGTATCCTCAATGCCCACCGGGCCCCGCATCAGAGCCATCACATTCGCCACAGTGCCCGCATGGGAGCCAATACAGTTGCCCGGTCGAGCCACCGACCCAGAGGAGCTGTGGCAGCAGCAGCTGCGGCAGGTCAAAGCAGAGGAAGAGTGGCTGTGGGAGCAGCCACCACCGGAGGAGGAGCCCGGGGAGGAGGTGCTGTGGCAGAGGAGAGGTGCCGACAAGCAGCAGCAGCACCAGCAGCAGCCCCAGCACCAGCAGCAGCACCAGCAGCAGTCCCAGCCGGGGGAGCAGGGGTCCCAATGGCAGCAGCAGCAACACCACCAGAAGTGTGGAGGGAGCCGACAGGAAACCCACCAACCAATGCGCAGAAAGATTAGCATAGCACTGAATTTCAATGCTAGAGCCAAAACGGCGGCTGCGGAGAGCCTTTAGCATAGAGAGAGAGCGCAGCAGCGCTTCCGAACGTTAGCGTTTACATATATTGTTGTATTAATGTTAATTACAGTGGGTTTGAAATACGATGATGCTGCTGGCCCGAACATACTCCCCCCGTTGGAAGCCAGCCTTTCAACAGACTCCCTAAGGAGCAGTAGCCGAGTAACGGCCCTCCTGATGGTTCCTGATGCGGTCTTCAAGTCCGCTACGCGGCACACGCCATCCTTGCCCTGGACGACATCGACAACTCTAGCCAGTGGAAAACGCATAGGAGGAAGATTTTCGTCCTTCACCAGAACAACATCATTCACGCAGATGTTTTGCGTGGGAGTCCGCCACTTTGACCGCTTTTGCAAAAGAGTGAGGTACTCTTCGCGCCAACGGCTCCAGAAGATTTGCTGCAGTTGAGTGACCCGCTGCCAACCATCCAGACGATTGTAGTTGAGCTTCGTTAGATCAGGCTCGAGGATTGTCTCATGTGGGCCTAGAAACAGATGAGCAGGGGTCAAAACATCTAAGTCATCAGAATTTTCTGAAAGCGAGAGCAAAGGGCGAGAATTAACAATTGCCGTGATCTGGCAGATCAGAGTACGCAGCTCGTCGAAGCCAAACACAGAGGGCCCAACTGAGCGGTACAGGTGATGTTTATTTAGCTCCAGCAGCTTGTTCTTGGCGCCAACGAAGTTTGTCGCATTGTCAGACCAAATTTGACTTGGCCTTCCTCGTGTGGCAGTGAAAAGCTTTAATGCGCCTAGAAATGAAACGGTGGTCAGGTCCTTTACGAGCTCCATGTGTATTGCCTTGGAAGTGAAGCAAATGAATACACTGATGTAGCACTTGATCGGAGGCCTCGTGCGGATTTCTGATCGGCAAAGGAAGAGCCCACAATAATCCACTCCAGTGACTTCAAAGGGTCGAAATCCTTCCAAACGCTCTTTAGGCAGGTCTCCCATGATGTGCTGAACCATGCGCGGCTTAGTCCTCTAGCATCTCACACACTTGCTGACTTCCTTTGACACTGCCTTAATTCCTCCAATTGGCCAATATTCCAGCCGAATTTTGGCAAGCAGGGCGCGACGTCCGGAATAAAGGTTCCTCTCGTGATAATATCTTATCAGAGCACAGGTTATGGGATGTCCCTTGGGCACAATAAGCGGGTGCTGAGCATCAAATCCTAGCGATGAGTTTCCAAGGCGCCCTCCAACTCTAAGTAATCCAGACTGATCGATGAACGGAGAGAGCGAGCTGATGGAACTGGATTTCGTGACTTGACCGTTGCGTTGAATCTCCTTTGTGTCCATTCACAAGGTTGCCAGCTGAATGTGTCGAATTAGGAGGTGAGTTCCTTGCCGGATATCGGAAACGGTGAGTCCAAAGTGCCGAAGACGATGTGCAAATTTATGCATGTAGGCGAAGGTGCGCTGCATGCCAAAAAATGTGTTTGCAAATTTGCATCCTGAGGTGAGATCGGTATGTGGAGACGCGATCAACAATGCTCGCTTGCGGAGCTCTAAAGTCGGTGTTTCAGGAACAGGGAACGCAGGCCATTCTTCCTTGGAGCCTACCAAAAACGATGGACCGTGAAACCACAGCTCTGACTGGATAAGGTGGTTGGGAAGTGAGCCTCTAGAGAGGATGTCAGCAGGATTTAAAGCGGTGGGAACATAGCACTAAACGAATTCAAATAATTTGTTCTAAAGTGAATTGGGGCTGTTGAACTTAAATATGTACTCAGAAAAAGTGCAAAAGCCTGTAAGGTGAGAAAAAATGAATGTGTCTTAAAAAAATTTAATTTCCAAATTACGAAGTTGAGTTTTATTTATTTTTATGATACTCTGAAAAACAATTTTTTTTTTTATGTGCAACACAAATGCAGCTTACATTTTGTGCAAATGCACTGCGTTTGAGAAATTTTACAGTATTTGCACCATTTTCTTCCATTATCTCGATCCAACCAATCCGGAAAATGGTTTAGCTGGTCAAACCGCAAGTCCCATATTGGATGGTTAGCTTTTGCGCCTAGTTTAAGGTTTAGCTGCGAAGGTCTCTGAGAGATTGGAGACTGCATTGTCCACTCTGTCTAAGAGGATGAAGACTGGGTTGTCCGTCCTTGTGAAGCTCGATTGATTGGACGACCTGAAAAGTTTTTGGTTTGAAATGTCACCAGATCTTCAGCAATCGAATCGCGAAATTCCGGTAGTTCAAGCAATTTGCCCATGTTCTCTCTTTCCTTTTCTATACGCCTATATACAAAATAAGCGTTTGTTGCTGCCATATCAATCAAGTGGTAAAAAATTCGAGTGGCAGCATCCCGAGTTTTAGCTCTGATATGATAGCGGCCCATAAGTCCATCCATTAGTTCTACGCCACCCATGTGAGCGTTATATTCGCGAATAATTTTTGGGCAATCAACTTCGATGTTTCGCTTAGATTTCCTGTCGTAACGAGCAGTCTTTGCTATTCCTTCATGTGAATTAACCCTATCAAATGGCTGAACAACCACATAAGTCGACAAAAAGCGAACTGCCTTGTTGTCTTTCCACAGCACATTACTTATTTCGACTCCATATGAGGAGCCTACGTACTCGGTCGAAAAACCCCTTGGTTTGTTTTTGATAGTACTATCGTTTGGAAGCTTGCAATTAGGGATACGATTTACAAGGCTATAAATACCTTTCGCACGCAGATAGACCATCAAAGTGCAGCGACGTATAAAAGTTATCAAAGTAAATAATGTGGTGCTTGAAAGTTTGTACGGTTTTTGTTAAACGTACAACAATGTTGGCCGAAGCACCAAGATCTGGGTGACCAGGCAAGATCACGTTATCACCTGCGCCGCTGTATATCTCAAAGCGGTATGCATAGCCAAAAGAATCGCACAAAACAAATAGCTTTTTACCCCACTTGTGTGGCTTATTGGGCATATATTGTCTCAAGTGGTGCTTCATTTTGGTGCTGCACATTTGCTCGTCAACACAAAGGCGGGCTTCGACAAGTTCTCGAGTGCGGAACAGTGGATCGTATCCTGGCTCACCCTTCTTTAACCCGCTCGCTCTCATCTCACAGTGAGTAGTACTGTTTAATTCCCTCGAATTTGGTTCGGTTCATGCAGGTTTGTATAGGTCCAAGCGCGTGTTTTGCCCAGTAGCTTTGGATAGCGACATATACATCAAAATACCGATGTAACGGTGGATATCATTACTGTTAATTTTGAACTTATTTGATATATTATTCGTTAAAGCTGCGCGCATGGTTTCCTCCGTGATCATACTCATGATTTCTGAATTGAGAAACCAGCAAAATAGCTGTGATGGAGTTCTAAGCTCCATTAATTCAGCTGGCAGCGAAGAATCTCCTCGACAGACTATGTCGTTCG
Organism: Drosophila helvetica; assembly: GCA_963969585.1. Lineage (NCBI taxonomy): Eukaryota > Metazoa > Arthropoda > Insecta > Diptera > Drosophilidae > Drosophila > Drosophila helvetica. The sequence continues at coordinate 20,417,163 of OZ018403.1, read as the reverse complement.
CATGCAACTGCAAACATTGCTGTCGCCACACAATCTTACTCGGCTCCTTTGTTATTGATTCAATACCTATGTATGTATACATAAATAAATTAGTTACTCGTATAACATATCGCAAATATGTTTGCTTACCAAAACCATTAAAGCCACCAGAAGATGGCGAAGATATGTTAGCTTGGAGCCCCAAAAGAGCCTCCAGACACTTATCACTATTTCTCAGCTACAACACACATCTTTATTATATTTGAGTGCCTGTAACTTGATTTTAAAAGCTAATAAACATACTTTTCACGAAAAAAAATAATGAGCTTGATTCGTTTTATATATATACTTTTATCACCACAAGAAAACATAAAATGCATCAGCTCAAAATTTACGTGAGAAATAACACATGTTCTGTGCACATGAACAAAAAAATCATAGCTTAAAGCTTTTGAGAGCTTTCAAAGCTTCTGCACGTATTTTCGTGTTTGTTGTTGTTGTTGTTTATTGTTTAAAGTTTAACAATGTGCAGTTAAACTGTAGGGGGGAATATTAAATGAAAATTACTTGACGTAGGCAAGATACATGGTAAACTTAAAATATAATTTAATTATGACCAGACACAGGAACCATATTCCAAGATCGGCCGGACCAGAGATACGTACAAGACTTTAGTGGTGTAAGGGTCTGTAAATTCTTAGACCATCTTTTAACAAAGCCAAGAACTCCTTTGGCTTTATTCGAGATGGAGGAGATATGACAATTATAAGAAAGATTAGGAACAAAGATGATGCCTAGATCACTAACTTTGAACTGGCGTTCAAGGATACAACTATTAATGGAGTAGTCAAATAGTTATGGCTTGATGCGGTGAAATGTCATGACATTACATTTGGAAATGTTCAGTGGAAGAACGTTAATGAGGCACCAGTTATTAAGAGCGTCAAGATCCGATTGCAGAGATAACGGGGACGCAGGGTCTTTATAAGAAAAACATACTTTAACATCGTCAGCGTACATAAGGACACGGGAGTGAGATAATACTAGAGGAAGATCGTTAATGAACAAATTAAATAACAGGGGGCCCAGATGGCTACCTTGAGGTACTCCCGATGTAACAAGGACTGGTTTAGAGAGAGAGGAGTTGAAGCGGACACGCTGAGAACGATTACTAAGATAAGAATTGGTCCAGAGGAGGAGATTAGTCGGAAACCCAAGGAGAGATAGTTTATGGATAAGGAGATTGTGATTAACAGAGTCAAAGGCTTTACTAAAATCAGTGTAAACTACATCAGTTTGGCACTGATTAGCAAATCCTGTAGTTACGAAGGAGGAGAATTCCAGGAGGTTAGACGTAACTGAGCGACGTTTTACAAATCCATGCTGGGATTCCGAGAACAGGGAACTACAAAAGTGCTGCAGCTGAGAAGTAATGATTTTTTCAAAAAGTTTAGGAATGGCAGATAAATTAGATATACACCGATAATTAGAAACATCTGATTTCGAGCCCTTTTTGTGGACAGGGATTATGTAGGACTCCTTCCAGATGATTGGAAAATCGCTTAACTCTAGCGACAAGGTGAAAAGTTTTAGAAGGGGCACGCAAAGAGAATCAGCACAAAGTTTAAGAACGGCACTGGGGACCAAATCCGGGCCAGTGGAGAACGAGAACTTACTCGATTTTAAATTGGTTAGCAGGCAGTTATAATCAATGAAGGGGGAATAGATACAATTTGAGCTCTTTAGCGGAAAAGGATAAGAGTACCTGGTACGATGGTCGGATGTGGAGGCCAGAATAGAGGGGAGGTTCATTGAGGGGACAGAGTAGCAACGTTGAAAAAAGGAAGCGAATAGATCCGCAATGTCACTATCATTGTCGCCAAAACTACCATTTAAGTGTAGAGATGGAGGAAATTGAGTGGAGTTACGTTTAGAGTTAACAAACCTGAAAAATTGTTTAGGATCGCGCTTGAAGTTAAGCTTACACTTAGCCAAGTACTTGTTATAGCATAACGTATTACATAGGGAAAATTTAGATTTAGCAATTAAGTATTTAAAAAAGTCCGATTGAGACCCGGATTTTTTAAATTTTTTAAACATGCGGGATTTAAAATTCTTCAGGAATAGAAAAACCATATTCAAATGACGTAAAAGCTCTTAGTTTTTTAGATAATGTCAATAATATGATAAGTGTCCCAAGACACTCAAGACACGTGCTAGATGGTTAAGTAGAATTTAGATCCCACGCTATGTAAATAAGAGTGCGAATCAGTCATTCTCGATTCATGGATTTGCCAACGCATCGGCACACGTTAATAAACACGCTAATACGTTCATACATGAGTATTGGTTGTTTTCAGTCTACATTATTAATAGCTACTTCGAAGGTAGGTCCAATCAACGCATTATCGCTTTCTCGACTGGAGCTGTGTGCGGCTGTTTTGGTATGTCAAACTTGGGATAAAATTAAGCATATGTTTGACGCTCATTCTAATAATGTAGTCTTTTGGACTGAACCCAGTATTGTACTGCAGTGGATGGGAATGCATTCCTCCACACTAAGCTGTTTTGTAGGAAACCGCAATGCAGAATTGCAAACTAAATCCCTTGGTTTTACTTGGAGGCATGTGGCTAGCAAAGAAAATCCTGCTGATATTGTTTCGTGTGGATGCAAGGCGAACGTTTTATCACAAACAATGTGGACCAAAATTTCTCTCCTCAGAAGAGTCAAAATGGCCAAAATAATTATTCACTACAAAGTTAGATGAAGAACTCTTAGAGCTTCGAAAACAGGTAGTTTTGAAGCAGAGTATATGTAGGCAGAACAGTAGTGAAACAGTAATTGGGAAATTGCTGGATCGTATCTCATCATTCATCAAAATAGTTTGACCTTTTGACACCTTTTCTCTCTCTATAAGAGACTCAGACTGGAACATTCAATTTGATGCGCGTTGGCGGTCGCCTATCGAAGGCTCCAATCGATGTCAACGCAAGGTATTCAGTAATTCTGCCTAGAGATCATCGTATGACTTGGATGTTTCTCGTAACTTACACAGAAATCACATGCATGCTGCACCCAAGGCTCTAACCAGTATCGTCAGATTCGAAGTTTGGACAGTCAGTGCTCGAAGGCTAGTTAGACAGGTTGTGCGAAAGTGTGTACATTGCTTTCACCACAAACCAAAACTTCATACTCAAATAATGGGTTCTCTCCCTGCCGATCGATTTCTGGATCGTACACCCTTTTATGTAACTGGATTCGCGGCAAGGCACCCTATAAAACATATGTTGCAATGATCATTTGTTTTGCAACAAAGGCCGAATTATTATCAGATTTATCAACATATTCGTTCCTTCGCATCGTATCATACCGTGGGCAACCTGTGCGCATATACTGCGATAACGCAACAAACTTTATTGGTGCAAGGACCCAGCTTGACAAATTTAAGGAACAATTCTTTACGGAAGCATCGACCATTGAAACACAGTAGTTTTGTACTAAAATGCAATCCGACTTTGTCTTCATTCCGCTTGGTTCCCCACACTTCGGTGGCCTGTGGGAGGCGGCCGTTAAGTCAGTTAAAAAAATTGCTGGGTAAAAACGCTGCGGAATAAAACTTGACATTCGAAGAGTTGCAGACGGTCGTGACCGAGGTTGAAGCTATTTCGAATTCGAGACCTGTCACTGCACTCTCTGAGGACCCAAATGACGGAGAAGTCATTACGCCAGCACACTTTTTAATTTTACAGGCACTTCCAGACCAAACTGTAGCCATGGAAAAGATATAAACATTAAATCAATTTCAATGCATCACTTTCCTGAAGCAGCGGTTGTGGGATCTCTGACGGCGCGCCTATTGGCGCAGTTTCGTTCCAAATGGCTTAAACCAGAAGCAATCCATAAGATTTTTTATGTGCAACACAAATGCAGCTTACATTTTGTGCAAATGCACTGCGTTTGAGAAATTTTACAGTATTTGCACCATTTTCTTCCATTATCTCGATCCAACCAATCCGGAAAATGGTTTAGCTGGTCAAACCGCAAGTCCCATATTGGATGGTTAGCTTTTGCGCCTAGTTTAAGGTTTAGCTGCGAAGGTCTCTGAGAGATTGGAGACTGCATTGTCCACTCTGTCTAAGAGGATGAAGACTGGGTTGTCCGTCCTTGTGAAGATCGATTGATTGGACGACCTGAAAAGTTTTTGGTTTGAAATGTCACCAGATCTTCAGCAATCGAATCGCGAAATTCCGGTAGTTCAAGCAATTTGCCCATGTTCTCTCTTTCCTTTTCTATACGCCTATATACAAAATAAGCGTTTGTTGCTGCCATATAAATCAAGTGGTAAAAAATTCGAGTGGCAGCATCCCGAGTTTTAGCTCTGATATGATAGCGGCCCATAAGTCCATCCATTAGTTCTACGCCACCCATGTGAGCGTTATATTCGCGAATAATTTTTGGGCAATCAACTTCGATGTTTCGCTTAGATTTCCTGTCGTAACGAGCAGTCTTTGCTATTCCTTCATGTGAATTAACCCTATCAAATGGCTGAACAACCACATAAGTCGACAAAAAGCGAACTGCCTTGTTGTCTTTCCACAGCACATTACTTATTTCGACTCCATATGAGGAGCCTACGTACTCGGTCGAAAAACCCCCTTTTTTTTTTTTTGATAGTACTATCGTTTGGAAGCTTGCAATTAGGGATACGATTTACAAGGCTATAAATACCTTTCGCACGCAGATAGACCATCAAAGTGCAGCGACGTATAAAAGTTATCAAAGTAAATAATGTGGTGCTTGAAAGTTTGTACGGTTTTTGTTAAACGTACAACAATGTTGGCCGAAGCACCAAGATCTGGGTGACCAGGCAAGATCACGTTATCACCTGCGCCGCTGTATATCTCAAAGCGGTATGCATAGCCAAAAGAATCGCACAAAACAAATAGCTTTTTACCCCACTTGTGTGGCTTATTGGGCATATATTGTCTCAAGTGGTGCTTCATTTTGGTGCTGCACATTTGCTCGTCAACACAAAGGCGGGCTTCGACAAGTTCTCGAGTGCGGAACAGTGGATCGTATCCTGGCTCACCCTTCTTTAACCCGCTCGCTCTCATCTCACAGTGAGTAGTACTGTTTAATTCCCTCGAATTTGGTTCGGTTCATGCAGGTTTGTATAGGTCCAAGCGCGTGTTTTGCCCAGTAGCTTTGGATAGCGACATATACATCAAAATACCGATGTAACGGTGGATATCATTACTGTTAATTTTGAACTTATTTGATATATTATTCGTTAAAGCTGCGCGCATGGTTTCCTCCGTGATCATACTCATGATTTCTGAATTGAGAAACCAGCAAAATAGCTGTGATGGAGTTCTAAGCTCCATTAATTCAGCTGGCAGCGAAGAATCTCCTCGACAGACTATGTCGTTCGCATGCAACTGCAAACATTGCTGTCGCCACACAATCTTACTCGGCTCCTTTGTTATTGATTCAATACCTATGTATGTATACATAAATAAATTAGTTACTCGTATAACATATCGCAAATATGTTTGCTTACCAAAACCATTAAAGCCACCAGAAGATGGCGAAGATATGTTAGCTTGGAGCCCCAAAAGAGCCTCCAGACACTTATCACTATTTCTCAGCTACAACACACATCTTTATTATATTTGAGTGCCTGTAACTTGATTTTAAAAGCTAATAAACATACTTTTCACGAAAAAAATAATGAGCTTGATTCGTTTTATATATATACTTTTATCACCACAAGAAAACATAAAATGCATCAGCTCAAAATTTACGTGAGAAATAACACATGTTCTGTGCACATGAACAAAAAAATCATAGCTTAAAGATTTTGAGAGCTTTCAAAGCTTCTGCACGTATTTTCGTGTTTGTTGTTAATAGAAAAACCATATTCAAATGACGTAAAAGCTCTTAGTTTTTTAGATAATGTCAATAATATGATAAGTGTCCCAAGACACTCAAGACACGTGCTAGAGGGTTAAGTAGAATTGAGATCCCACGCTATGTAAATAAGAGTGCGAATCAGTCATTCTCGATTCATGGATTTGCCAACGCATCGGCACATGTTAATACACACGCTAATACGTTCATACATGAGTATTGGTTGTTTTCAGTCTACATTATTAATAGCTACTTCGAAGGTAGGTCCAATCAACGCATTATCGCTTTCTCGACTGGAGCTGTGTGCGGCTGTTTTGGTATGTCAAACTTGGGATAAAATTAAGCATATGTTTGACGCTCATTCAATAATGTAGTCTTTTGGACTGAACCCAGTATTGTACTGCAGTGGATGGGAATGCATTCCTCCACACTAAGCTGTTTTGTAGGAAACCGCAATGCAGAATTGCAAACTAAATCCCTTGGTTTTACTTGGAGGCATGTGGCTAGCAAAGAAAATCCTGCTGATATGTTTCGTGTGGATGCAAGGCGAACGTTTTATCACAAACAATGTGGACCAAAATTTCTCTCCTCAGAAGAGTCAAAATGGTCAAAATAATTATTCACTACAAAGTTAGATGAAGAACTCTTAGAGCTTCGAAAACAGGTAGTTTTGAAGCAGAGTATATGTAGGCAGAACAGTAGTGAAACAGTAATTGGGAAATTGCTGGATCGTATCTCATCATTCATCAAAATAGTTTGACCTTTTGACACCTTTTCTCTCTCTATAAGAGACTCAGACTGGAACATTCAATTTGATGCGCGTTGGCGGTCGCCTATCGAAGGCTCCAATCGATGTCAACGCAAGGTATTCAGTAATTCTGCCTAGAGATCATCGTATGACTTGGATGTTTCTCGTAACTTACACAGAAATCACATGCATGCTGCACCCAAGGCTCTAACCAGTATCGTCAGATTAGAAGTTTGGACAGTCAGTGCTCGAAGGCTAGTTAGACTGGTTGTGCGAAAGTGTGTACATTGCTTTCACCACAAACCAAAACTTCATACTCAAATAATGGGTTCTCTCCCTGCCGATCGATTTCTGGATCGTACACCCTTTTATGTAACTGGATTCGCGGCAAGGCACCCTATAAAACATATGTTGCAATGATCATTTGTTTTGCAACAAAGGCCGAATTATTATCAGATTTATCAACATATTCGTTCCTTCTTTGCTTAAGGCGCATCGTATCATACCGTGGGCAACCTGTGCGCATATACTGCGATAACGCAACAAACTTTATTGGTGCAAGGACCCAGCTTGACAAATTTAAGGAACAATTCTCTACGGAAGCATCGACCATTGAAACACAGTAGTTTTGTACTAAAATGCAATCCGACTTTGTCTTCATTCCGCTTGGTTCCCCACACTTCGGTGGCCTGTGGGAGGCGGCCGTTAAGTCAGTTAAAAAAATTGCTGGGTAAAAACGCTGCGGAATAAAACTTGACATTCGAAGAGTTGCAGACGGTCGTGACCGAGGTTGAAGCTATTTCGAATTCGAGACCTGTCACTGCACTCTCTGAGGACCCAAATGACGGAGAAGTCATTACGCCAGCACACTTTTTAATTTTACAGGCACTTCCAGACCAAACTGTAGCCATGGAAAAGATATAAACATTAAATCAATTTCAATGCATCACTTTCCTGAAGCAGCGGTTGTGGGATCTCTGACGGCGCGCCTATTGGCGCAGTTTCGTTCCAAATGGCTTAAACCAGAAGCAGATGTAAAAGTCAACCAACTCGTTCTGGTTCATGATGATAACTTGCCTCCGCAACACAACCAGCTGGCTCAAATAGTGTCTGTAATCCCTGGCCATGATGAGCGAGTCCGAGTGGTTGATTTGAAGACAGCTAAGGGCGTTTTTCGTCGCCCAATCCATAAGATTTCCCTATTACCACTAAAAAAAAAACTAATAAGATTAAAACTGTCCTTTCAGTGGGCGAAATATGTTGGATGTACACCTATTGTGCTCCGAATCAATATAAAAGTTTATATTGGTTGTAGCCGAATGTTCTTAACATCTACGCAACATGTTGCTAGATCGCTCTCAATTGTACGATTAGCCTACGAATATTGTCAACCCGAATGAGTCGAAAACATGTCTCGAAATAAATTGGTTAGACATTCGAAACCTCTGGCTAATTTATAACCTCCTTAAGTGGATGCTCAAACATTGGCGACCGTGACAGGACTGGACTCAATAGAGGAGTCTGGAATAACATAGATCAGAGCAAAATTAAATTAAATTCGTCGTTTGAGCTGCTAATCGTTGCAGCACACACAGCATCACCAATCGGGTCTGGATAAGGGTCCTTTGGTTGTGGTGTTCTTTTGATAGTAAATTCCTTTTTATTAATCACATAAATTCTGCCGAAAGCGTATGCAATGTTAGGGTTTGTTAAAAGTAAGGCCACGCGCACACTGTAGCTGAAAACGGAGCTGATAGCTTATTCTTCAGTTCCACAAAAACAAACACACTGAAGCGGTGCAAGTGCGAAATCTGAAAAAGTCAGCTCAGATTTGTTTGATCGATCAAGCAGGTTTGTTTTTTCAGCAAGCGGACTTCTGATATTTACCATCAACATTATCTTTCTTTCCGAATAACAGCAAATTTTCATGCGTTATGTACAAACAGGTAATTACACAAATGGGAACTTTTGGTCGACTATTTAAAAAAATAAATAAGTTTTTCATTGAACAAAAAACTTTATATAAATATAGATATCCGATCTGCCCTATTCGAACAGGTGCTTGACAAAGTCATAAAATATAGCTATATGAAACATTTTGTTGAGATAGTTCTCAAACTGAAATAATATTTTGTTAGAAACAGACGGACGCATTGCTATCAGTTCATCTTTCAGCTCAGTCGACAGTGTACGCACTTGCCAGCTGATTCTGTCTGAAAAAAGCTGAGAGCTTTCAGCATCGTTTTCAGCTCTGCTTTCAGCTACAGTGTGCGCATGGCCTAACACCGAACTGTTTAGGGACCCGTACCCAAGATTATCAGTTTATTCTGCATTTCTGCTCTCAAGGGTGGAGTACGCACCTTTATTTGGAATCCTTCGGCTACTGTGCTTGTCAAAAGGATTGAGCAGCTTCAGAAAAAATTCTTGAAAATTGCACTACAGCCGTTAAATTTTTCTGAGCCAATTCCTGATAGATTACTCAAAATCAATAACGTAAAAGCTGTATCAGCTCTAGAAACTCAGGAATCGTTTTTTTGCATAGCTTTTTTCATCCAGAAAGAGGAATTCTCAAAAGAGATCGCTGATTTAGGGGCCAATAAAACCCTTCGTCCGGAATTGCAAATATTAACACCTTTTCTCTCTCTAGCAGATACTCAGACTGGAACATTCAATTTGATGCGCGTTGGCTCCAATCGATGTCAACGCAAGGTTTTCAGTAATTCTGCCGAGAGATTATCGTATGACTTGGATGTTTGTCGAACACTTACACAGAAATCACATGCATGCTGCACCCAAGACTCTAATTAGTACCGTCAGATTAGAAGTTTGGATATTCAGTGCTCGAAGGCTGCTTAGATAGGTTGTGCGAAAGTGTGTACATTGCTTTCACCACAAACCAAAACTTCGTACTCAAATAATGCGTTCTCTCCCTTCCGATCGATTTCTGGATCGTAGACCCTTTTATGTAACTGGAGTAGATCTATGTAACCCATTTAAAACCACGTATCAAATTCGCGGCAAGGCACCCTATAAAACATATGTTGCAATGTTCATTTGTTTTGCAACAAAGGCGGTACAGGCCGAATTACTATCAGATTTATCAACAAATTCGTTCCTTCTCTGCTTAAGGCGCTTCGTAGCACGCCGCGGGAAACCTATGAGCATATACTGCCTGCTTTTCCTGAATGATATAATAATAGGTAGCGTTGACAGTCCATTCCTATTGAGTTTGATCATTTTTAATGTCCCAGCCTGGAATCTCCGTACCTTGGTCCCATTTAATGAAAGTGCAGCTAGGACCAATTATGCACGGAATAAATCAGTTTTAAGGGCCTTACGGCTGTTTAGTTCCCTTCCAGCAAGCTTTCAGGTGTGTTGGGGATAAAGGAACTATGTGCTAAGGGAAGCGCTTGGGGAGCGCTTATTATGTAATCTTTAGTTTTATAGTTAAGTTTTACGCCTTAGCCAGATAAGAATTTAATCCATTGGCGGAAAAAATTGTTCATTTAATTGTGTACATTTCGTTGAGGTACGGCCACGCAGGCCTGATTTGATCCCAGCTGACAGGGTCATGTTATATTGGAAAAGAAAGTAAGGCACGACTGTGACAGGTGACAGATCGAGGAACTTCCTTTTCCACTGCGATCTTGAGCTCGTCAGATGCGCGAACTTTTACTCGCGGTCAAAGTTTAAACAAATCCACGAATATAAAACTAAAATTGTGCCATCCAAATTTAAAACCAACTGCCAACGATTCCTCCGGTATCGCAGCGTTGCCAGTCCGGAAATATAAGATTTCTGGGCAAGTTTAAGGGAGAAAACACGTATGAGCAAGGGCTTGACCATTGAATTTTCTTCAGACCGCGAAAAATCGTTCCCGCACCTGAGAGGCGAGAAGCGTCGGAACTAGAGTGTTCCGGAAACGACCTGTTCGCTTTTCGAAAGGATATTGATTGGGAATCTGGATAGTCTCAGGAGAGCGCCTCGTAACAGCGAACCGCTCTACAACCCCCTGCTCTTCCTTAGCCTCAGAGTGCGACCGAATTTATATTCTCGTCTCCGTTACGTGTCAACCCAGAGGGCCTGTGAGGAAATCGAAGTCTGGAGTCTTAAAAGAGCACCTCGCAATAGCGATCCACGCTACAAACCCCCTGCTCTTCCCCAAGTCCCGAAGTTTTGCGTGTCTGCTTCCCTCGCATCCGTTACGATTCCTCATAGGGGTCTGAGAGGGAGTACGAGACAGAATAGTTTCAAGAGAGCGCCTCGCAACTGCAATCCGCGCAATAATCCACGTTCATCGTTTGTAAACCAGCCAGTGGAAGCCCTTCAGTTTTGAAACCCGGCTACTAGAAGCCATGCCCCTCTGTTAGATGTGACCCAGAATAGTGGATATCAGAGCCTCTCACTTTTAAAAACACACTAGGTGCTAAAAGATGTGTCAAGGTGGTTAGAACTTTGTTATGAGAGTAACTCTTAGTGCTGTTGAGAGTGCCAGGAACGAGTCATGGTCGGCTAGCTGAATGGTCCGGTTTACTTTTTCACCCGCGTGTCCCACAATAAAAATTCTCGATTTCAGCTTGCACCGTCGGGAGATCGATCTTTCGCCGCTGGACTTCTGTTATGAGTGAGTTACTGATAAAGTGATCGTTTTTGTGTGAAAATATGACCTTAGTAGAGTTGAGCCCTGACCTGAGTAGAGTTCTCGACCACTAGTTTGACCTCTCCTAGGTTGAATTTAGTTCCCATATCTATTAACATAAAGCCTAAAGTATGCTTTAATAAGGAAATTAGACAAAGAACACCTCATGAAGATTTATAGGACTACCCGTTTTTCCCAAGGTATAGGTATTAGCCTTAACTCGATTGTCATTCCTGAATTATAATGTTATCATCATACCATTTACCGCCTATATATATATACGATCTGATTTCTAACTATTATAAACCTTGATTCATCTATATTCCTATGATTCCTGATTCCTATGATATCAATTTGTTTTGAAATTATTATACCCCAAACTCGATGAGTAAAGGGGTATATTCAGCTATGCTCCGGCTATCGCAAAATTTTACGATTACGATTTTGGGAAAATTCGTACGAATTGAAATTTGTGAGCTCTGGTCCTCGCAGCTTTTTGTTATCGATAGTGATGGTTTTGCGATATTTTCTCATGAAAACAGCTGTTTTCTCTGGGCAATCAGTTAAGATATTATTGTTTGAATATGTCTGCCGTTTTCGTAATTGCAATACAAGCAGCCAAAGAAGACGAAAAATTCGCGAATTAAGGCGCAGGCGACATTGGCGGAATAGTGTATCTGTAATAAATTTGTCGGGCGAAAAGTAAGTCATACTTTACCATACCTTTAAGTCTTTATAAAATGATTGCTTTGTGGTTTATTTTAGATTTTTGGAATAATTCCGATTGGACAAGAGGTCGTTTGAAACGATTTTGGAATGAATAAGCCCTCACATGAAATGTCCCTCTTTTTCCAATGCCACCAACTTGCAATTGTTTTGCGGTACCTTGCCACAGGGTCCTACCAGTACACGCTCGCAAAAGATCACCACATAAACGTTGGGAGGAGTACGTTTGGCAAAGTTACTGCACAGCATTGTTCCCATATTGGAGAGAAAAATATGCTCTGAAGAAATCAAAATATCTATGACGCAAAGAGAAGTGCTTGAATCGAGGGACTACTTCTATACAAATTACCAATATCCTAGCATTATTGCCTGTGTAGATGGAACAAACATCCGGATTAAGAAACCGTCCGCGAATGAATCCATATTCTTTAAATGGAAGGGGTATTTCAGCTTAAATGCCAAGGTGGTAAGGAGAAAATTGTTTGTGTACGATATAGTTACAATAATAGCTTATCAATTTTATGGCGAATTTCTAACATTTTTACAAAATACTTACATTCTGATTTGAAGAACTAAGGAGTCTGGTGGAAAAAGCCGACTCCAAAGACCAGCAACTCATCATTGGTACGGACGCCAATGCCCACCACAGTGTGTGGGGAAGCCCCGATATCAATGACCGAGGTGTGTCACTCCTAGACTTTATATTATCAAATAACATAGATGTAGCAAACGTGGGAGAGGACTACACATACGTAGGTCCCACCTCGTCCAACGTGCTAGATCTAACCCTCGTAACAGGAAAGAGTACCTTGGTATCTGGATGGAGAGTCCTCGAAAGACCATCCTTCTCGGACCATAGGTACATTCAGTTCAAGTGCGAATTCAAATACACTCCAAAGGTGACAGTCTTCAGGAACCCCCGGAACACAAACTGGGAGAAGTTTAGGAAGACCGTTACCTCGAAGCTCGCGAATCCGGGAATAGTGAAATCCGCGGAAGACATAGAGAAGTCCTTGGAGACCCTCTCCAAGGATTTTCTGTCTGCCTACCAAGGAGCATGCCCGCCATCAAGGACGAGAAAGAGGACCAAACCACTCTGGTGGAATAGGGACCTCTCCCTCAAGAGAAATAACCTCAGGGAACTCTTCAAACTCGCCAGAGTAGCGAATGAGGAGATCATCAACGAGGAATACAAAACACTACTCAGAGACTACAAGAAGGAAATACGCAAGGCACAACGTAGCTCGTGGAGGAACTTCTGTTCGAACATCGAGAAAGTGCCTGAAACAGCAAGACTCAGGAAGCTGCTCTCGAAGCAGCCCACCATACAGAGTCAGCTACAATTAAATAACGGACAGTGGTCAGAAGACAGCGAAGAGGCTCTGACAGCACTAATGGAGGCCCACTTCTCAGGATGCACTGAAGTCACTGGTGCCGAAACGCAACAGGACCTAACAACCGAGGATCAAACCCCCCCGAAAGATCTAATAACCCACAAGAAAATCCAATGGGCTATACTCTTTTGCGGGCATAAAATCACCTGGACTGGACGGAATATTCCCAGCAATGTTGCAAGCGACCAAAGAGACGATCATCCCATGGCTTTTCGCAATATACTCGGCATGTCTAGGCACAGGCTATATCCCTATCCAATGGAGAACAGCTAAAGTTGCCTTCCTCCCAAAAGCAGGAAAGTGCAGCCATGTTAGTCCCAAGGACTACAGACCGATAAGCCTTACCTCTTTTATGCTAAAAACACTGGAAAAGCTGCTGAATGGACACATCAGGAAGGAGGTGGGAGGACTGATGTCAACCAAGCAGCACGCTTATACCAAAGGAATATCGGTGGAAACAGCTCTACATTCACTAGTAGCTACCATCGAGAAGGCTCTCAACAATAAAAAGTATGCACTAGGAGTATTCGTAGATATATCCGGAGCATTTAACAACGTAGCCACGAACGCAATAATGGATCGCCTTAAGCGACCCACACACACCAAGCAATCAACCTATGGATAAAGAACCTCCTGAGTTGTAGACGGGTGCAATCTGAGTGGGGCACCGCTTCCACGGTAAAGGGAGCGCATAGAGGCACACCTCAATGTGGAGTCTTATCGCCCCTCCTGTGGAATCTGGTGGTCGACGACCTCATCAAGAGATTCAAGAAGAAGGCCCCAAAAATAACAGCTTATGCAGACGACATAAGCATAATTATTACGGGCGTATGTCCATCGACTCTCAGCTCCATAATGGAACGAACACTCAGGGAGATATGCGAGTGGGCGGACGAAGTAGGACTCGATATCAACGCGGACAAGACGGACCTCATCCTCTTTACAAAGAGGTACAAGGTACCGGCATGGATTCCCCCAATAATCAACCAGACAAGGCTAACCCCGAAAACACAGGTCAAATACCTCGGCACAGTACTGGATAGCAAACTGGCATGGAAACCCAATGTAGTGGAAAGGGTGAAGAAGGCCACCATTGCGCTTTATGCATCCAAGAAAATGCTTAGCAGCACATGGGGCCTGTCACCCGCCCTAATGCATTGGATCTACATCTCGGTGGTGCGACCAACTCTGACGTATGGAGTTCCAGTGTGGTGGCAAGAAACTGAGAAGAAGACGTACCACAAGCTTATGGAAAGGACCCAGCGACAGGCTTTGCTATGTATCACAGGGGCGCTGAGGTCAACCCCAACTATAGCACTCGAAACCATACTCGGGATCGATCCCCTCGACATCCACGCTCGGCTGACTGCGGGTAAAGCAGCACAGCGACTGATCGCATCGGGGAACATGTCACCCCAAGGATACGGGCACAGTTCAATTGGGAGGAACATGACCAGTCATACAGACTACATGACCCCCCAAACTTGCCTAGAGGTCAAAACCAACACATTTTTGGGACCCGAAGACTGGAAAAAGGGACGGGACCAGACTCAACACCTCAACATATATATTGACGGCTCTAATATTGACGGAGGAGTAGGAGCGGGCTTATATTGTACAAACTCCGAAATAAGGGTGTCATATAGGCTACCAGACCGATGCAGCATATTCCAGGCGGAAGTTTTCGCTATCAAGAAGGCAGCAGAGGTCGCTCAGCAAATAGAGCGACCACACAACGTGGTGAACATATTCGTCGATAGCCAAGCAGCGATAAAATCCATGCAGTCGTTCGCAGTTGGCTCCAGAAGTGCCCTGGCAAGCAGGGAGGCATTAGACTCACTATGCACGACCTAGTCAGTGCGAATCTACTGGGTTCCCAGCCACCAGGGCATCGAAGGAAACGAGGCTGCGGACGTTCTGGCTAAGGAAGGCGTTGGGCTGACGAGCGAAAGAATCGAAAACGTGCCTATCCCCCTTAGAACGTTACAAAGCGATTACAAAGATCTAGAGAAGCAGGCCGCCCTACAAACCAAGAACAGATGGAGGAACGCAACCACCTGCAGAACCTCGAGAACCATGTGCAAGGAGCGCAATGAAAAGCTAGCTCACTATCTACTGCATCTTCCACGGAAAGACTGTAGACTGATAGTGGGAATACTCACAGGTCACTGTCTGGCTGCGGCGCACGCGGCCAAGCTAGGCATCACCAACAGAGACAGCTGTAGGAAATGCGATGAATCCGGGGCTATCGAAACCCTGGAACATCTCATCTGCAACTGCCCGGCTCTTTCACGGGCAAGGACAAGATACATAGGCGCACCGGAGATGGCATCACTAGAAGATGCCTTCAAGAGGACGCCGAGGGAATTACTTGCCTTTGCTAAACACACCTCGATACTCGAGGACTTCCAAATCTCAGCAATACCCCCGTAAAGGTCCATCTACATCCGGATCACTAAGGGCCAGACTGGCCTATGAAAGTCCCCGCTGAGGGACGTCTGGGTTAACCTAACCTACATTCTGATTCTAATTGAGTTTAGTAAACAGTTGACAGAGTTGCCGCCTAAAGAATATTATTTTCTTGGCGACTATCGACTATAATTAAACTTTTATAACAACTCATTTCCACTTCAATGTACACTGCTCTTAAATTTTTTACCATTATGAATGCTATTTAATTTATTTACATAGTTAATACAGAGCTGTATCAAGTGCTCCGTTTTTTTTTAACTACTCCCCTTGTAACTTGTCAACACTTGCCAACTATTGATATCGATATTTTATCTTGACCATATGACATTAGACTTTGCTAAATTTGCTGCGAAGAGAGAGATAGCATGATAGACGAAATCCAAAATTTATGTTCGTAGTCGTCCCTAAGCCCGACTTCCGGCTATTAGTCGTAGCCAATTTGTAACTAAATGATGTTTTCAAACACACACAGCCAGCCAGCAAAATCGTATCTAAAAAGTATAGTAGTCGATAAACTCTGCCGCAGCGCTGCTCCCAGCTCAACAGGAAAAAGAACTGGACGCATAAATGTCTCTCGCTCTCACTGCATACTTTTTGCATAAGGCTATATCTATTTTTGCAGCTAGTCCAGCTTCAAAGTCTAATATCATACTACATTTTCAAAGGTTTAATTCGATCCGAACTAGCTCCTACGGTCCACCTATAAACCAGTCCGTACCTAAATGTCTATGTATGTATGAATATATTCTTAAGTGGATGCTCAAACATTGGTGACCGTGACAGGACTGGACTCAATAGAGGAGTCTGGAATAACATAGATAAGAGAAAAAAAAATTTAATTCGTCGTTTGAGCTGCTAATCGTTGCAGCACACACAACATCACCGATCGGATCTGGATAAGAGTCCTTTGGTTTTGGGGTTCTTTTTGATAAAAAATTCCTTTTTATTAATCAAATAAATTTGATAAATAAATAAATAATGTTAGGGTTTGTTAAGCGTGTCCAAAATAATTATTCACCACAAAGATAGATGAAGAACTGTTAGAGCTTCGAAAACAGGACAGTAGTGAAACAGTAATTGGGAAATTGCTGGATCGTATCTCATCATTCACCAAAATAGTTTGAGTCGTTTCCAAGGTTCTTCGAATTATCAATGGCATCCGCCCTGATAGATTACTCAAAATCAATAACGTAAAAGCTGTATCAGCTCTAGAAACTCAGGAATCGTTTCTTCGCATAGCTTTTTTTATCCAGAAAGAGGAATTCTCAAAAGAAATCGCTGATTTAGGGGCCAATAAAACCCTTCGTCCGGAATTGCGAATATTAACACCTTTTCTCTCTCTAGCAGATACTCAGACTGGAACATTCAATTTGATGCGCGTTGGCTCCAATCGATGTCAACGCAAGATATTCAGTAGTTCTGCCGAGAGATTATCGTATGACTTGGATGTTTGTCGAAACTTTCACAGAAATCAAATGCATGCTGCACCAAAGCCTCTAATCAGTATTGTCAGATTAGAAGTTTGGATGGTCAGTGCTCGAAGGCTAGTTAGACAGGTTGTGGGAAAGTGTGTACATTGCTTTCACCACAAACCAAAACTTCGTACTCAAATAATGGGTTCTCTCCCTTCTGATCGATTTCTGGAGCGTAGACCCTTTTATGTAACTGGAGTAGATCTATGTAACCCATTTAAAACCACGTATCGAATTCGCGGCAAGGCACCCTATAAAACATATGTTGCAATGTTCATTTGTTTTGCAACAAAGGCGGTAAATGCCGAATTACCATCAGATTTATCAACAAATTCGTTCCTTCTCTGCTTAAGGCGCTTCGTAGCACGCCGCGGGAAACCTATGAGCATATACTGCCTGCTTTTCCTGAATGATATAATAATAGGTAGCGTTGACAGTCCATTCCTATTGAGTTTGATCAATTTTAATGTCCCAGCCTGGAATCTCCGTACCTTGGTCCCATTTAATGAAAGTGCAGCTAGGACCAATTATGCACGGAATAAATCAGTTTTAAGGGCCTTACGGCTGTTTAGTTCCCTTCCAGCAAGCTTTCAGGTGTGTTGGGGATAAAGGAAGGATGTGCTTAGGGAAGCGCTTGGGGAGCGCTTATTATGTAATCTTTAGTTTTATAGTTAAGTTTATACGCCTTAGCCAGATAAGAATTTAATCCATTGGCGGAATAAATTGATAAATAAATAAAATATTACATATTTTTGTACTACATCGACTCTGGAGAACACGTCTGGAGATACATCAATGTACATTTGCATGGGCTGAAAAACACTTCAATATCGTCGTAAATTGTATGCTTGTAACATAAGAGAATCGTAAAGTACATGGGATTTATCTGAGCTCGCAAAGTGAAAACTGCGGTAATTGCCATTCTCTTTTATTCCCACTGATCTTTGCGTGGAAAAAAATCCACTCTAGATTATCTCACTCAATCTGATTTCACTTGTGCACTTGCTCTTCTCAGGCTATCGTTGAGTCAATTCGGGTTCTTGTTCGATGGTTGTTCGAGCCCACTACCATCAGAAGAGCGGCTTATTACTCTTAGGCTTCAGAAAAATACTCGTCACTTTGAGAGAACCAAACAAAAAATAGAAAAAGAAGCGTCTAATGATTAACCAAGTATTTTCGAGTGTAGATTACAGATTTTGGAGTCCAACTTCAAACAAGCAATTTCGTTACAATGAATATTAGAAACTGTCTCTGCTCTTCGCGAATCTTTATATTCCATCGGCTCAGATGCAGAAATATTAAATGCAGTCATCATCCAATAAGTCTTATCTATAGACAAAGACGCGAAGATGGCTTATGACAGTAAGCAAGATTATGTTTCATTGCCAACATGGGAGCAGTGCTATAAAATTCTTAGCAGGCATTGTCAACTTTTGGAATTAGTCAAAGAAAACAAACCATCCTCATCCTCTCGAAAACTATCTAGAGCTTTTGTAACTACACAACCTAAAGGTAGTTGCTTACGTTGCAAGAGTAACAATCACACACTTGGAACATGTTCGTCGTACTTAGCCTTTTCAGTAGACAAACGTTTTAAATTTGTAAAAGAAGCTGCCCTCTGCTTTGATTGTTAATACGTTAATAAGGCACCAGTTATTAAGAGCGTCAAGATCCGATTGCAGAGATAACGGTGATGCAGGGTCATTATAGGAAAAACATAGCTTAATATCGTCAGCGTACATAAGAACACGGGAGTGAGATAAGACTAGATGAAGATCATTAATGAACAAATTAAATAACAGGGGTACCAGATGGCTACCTTGAGGTACACCCGATGTAACAAGAAGAGGATTAGACAAAGAGGAGTTAAAGCAGACACTCTGAGAACGATTACAAAGGTAAGAATTAGTCCAGTGGAGAAGATTAGTCGGAAACCCAAGAAGAGATAGTTTATGGATAAGGAGATTGTGATTAACTGAGTCAAAGGCTTTACTAAAATCAGTGTAAACTACATCAGTTTGGCACTGATTAGCAAATCCAGTAGTTACGAAGGAGGAGAATTTAAGGAGGTAAGAGGTAACTGAGCGACGTTTTACGAATGCGTGCTGGGATTCCGAGAACAAGGAACTACAAAAGTGCTGCAGCTGAGAGGTAACGATTTTTTCAAAGAGTTTAGGAATGGCAGATATATTAGATATATAACGATAATTAGAAACGTCTGATTTCGAGCCCTTTTTGTGGACAGGAATTATGTAGGACTCCTTCCAGACGATGGGAAAATCACCTAAATCGAGTGACAAGGTGAAAAGTTTTAGAAGGGGCACGCAAAGAGAATCAGCACAAAGTTTCAGAACGGCACTGGGGACCGAATCCGGGCCAGTGGAGAAGGAACACTTACTCGATTTTAGATTGGTTAGCAGGCAGTTATATTCGATGAAGGGGGAATAGATGCAATTTGAGCTCTTTAGAGGAATAGGATAAGAGTACCTGGTACGATGGTTGGATGTGGAGGCCAGAATAGAGGGAAGGTTCATTGAGGAGACAGAGTATCAACGTTGAAAAAAGGAAGCGAACAGATCCGCAATGTCACAATCATTATCAGCAAAACTACCATTTAAGTGTAGAGATGAAGGAAATTGAGTGGAGTTACGTTTAGAGTTAACAAACCTGAAGAATTGTTTAGGATCGCGTTTGAAGTTAAGCTTGCAGTTGGCCAAGTATTTTTTATAGCATAACGTATTAAATAGGGAATATTTAGATTTAGCAATGGAGTACTTAGGAAAGTCAGATTGAGAACCGGATTTTTTAAATTTTGTATACATGCGGGATTTAAAATTCCTCAGGTTGATTAACCTCGGGGTCAACCAAATGGGGCCAGAAGGATTTTTCAAGGGGGTGACTAAAGGGACATAAGTAGAAAAGATGGAGAAAATTGTAGTATAGAAAGCATTAGTGGCAGGCTCAATTTCAAGGAAGTCGTCGAGGAATGACCAATCGATCTGGGAAAGAGCAATATTCAGAGAGGGAAAATCGGCCTTTTTAAAGCAATAGATAGTCGAGGGCTTAGTGAAAGATTTGATGGGCCCAGAAGAAGGCAAGTGAAGTTCAATTTCGAGTGTGGGATGATAAAGGTCTTCAGGGAAAGATAGAGGTGATCCTCTACTAACCAGAGTCATCGACTTATCGGAGGTGAAGACGAGGTCTAAGATCCTGCCCATGTTATTACAAATGCCATTAACCTGACCCAGCGAAGTATAGGACACGGAGTCAATAAAATCATGCTGCATGGGTAGGAGTATCAGGTTAGAGTCAACAGAAGGAGACCAAGTAGAGGGAGATTAAAATCCACAAGGGCAATAAGACGATCGGAATCATTAAGTTGGGACGAAACGGACTGAAGATGAGCAGTGTGAAGCATATAGATTGCGAATTCAGCAGACGGTGTGATGAATGAACAAGAAATGAATAAATAAAAAGAGCGCAGACGAATTTTAACTATGGCTATTTCTAAATTGTTACACTCTTCAATGGAAAGGAGTTGAGAAATTAAGTCAGAGCGAACGGCTATCAGAACTCCAACACCTCGAGATGGACGGCCAGATCTATATCTGTTATAATTGTCTATAAAACTCTCGGAATCCGAAATTGAGGAATTGAGCCAGGTTTCAGTAAAGGCGATAATATCAGAATCAAAAGTTGCACTATCAGAATATAGTTTGCTTAGCTTACTGCACAGGCCACGTACATTCTGATATGAGATCTTTAGTGGAGGGGGAGAATTCAGTTTTTTGAAGCGGACTGAGATGGAGTAGAAATAATACCAACTCTAGGTTCAGGGGTACGCTTGGTAAACAAATGGCAAATCGTATGATTCGGCCAGAAGGAGGGATCGAGTATTCTATTTACATGATCATCTGGCACTAGAATTTTAAATGAAGAGATACCACGTTTTTCTTTAAAGTTAAATTTTGTAATTACTGTGCCAGAGGAATCATCAATATTGAGTTTAGAAAAGATGTAGTCTCTAACGAGAACATCGGTAGTCGAGTCCAAGAGTCGGGACACAAAAATAGATTTTAGAGGAGCACGAGCAAGAAGAATAGGTGGAGGGGTCACATGTTTAATAGGTAAGGCGGAAGGGGGAACAACCCGAGGGGCGGGTTCAGATAGAGCAGAACTGTCCGAGGAGATGGCGATGGAAGCAGAAGAGGAAGGTGCTTCTTCTTCCATTCTAACAACGGTGTCGTCGGCATCAATTGAGGGCGATGGAGCACCAGCGACATGTTCATCATTAACTTCCAATTGGACAGTTGGCACCGGAGAGGCTGCAGGAGAGGGGCCGATATCGCCGATTTTAAAATTAGTCTCCGTTGAGAGAAACTTATCCTGTAGTCGCTGGAATCCCGAGTGGAGACTGGCGAATTCATTATGAGTTTGTCTCATAAAGATTCGCACGTCGGCCTCAACTGGCCTGCAATTAAAGCAGGTCTAGTTGAGACCGCAGCGAGTCTCGACCACATCAACAATGCGACCACCATAGTGACCAAGACCCGCACAGGTAGCGTGTGCCGTATTATTACACAACCAGCAGTAGATGAAGGTTTGACGAGTGGCCGCCGTACGGCCAGCGTAGCAGCGTTTAGCACAGCAGGAGCTCATTGTAAAAATGATGAGAAAAATATATGTGGATAGAAAAAAAAGAAAGGTAAAATATATGTCGGTGTGAGGCTTATGCAGTGTGTTAAGCTTATGTTACACAATTCCGCGCGCAAGCACAAACCCAACAGTCACAATAACAACAAGTGTCCGGAGAGACACAGAGAAATGAAAGATGCACTGAGAGTAATCACGGAGTGGCTCTTAGCGCGGGGCGTGTGTGTTAGAGTGAGAAAAGTAGAGAGGGTAAAATACAATAAGAGAGCGGCTCTGAGAGAGCGAGTGCACCATACAAGCTATTAGCAACAACAAAACAGCTGCTAATGAGAATGTGCAGAAAAAGAGGAATGCACAATATGATTGAAAATTGGAAATAAAATACACAAGAGAAGGCAAAAGGCGTAAGCACCAATATCAACAAATTACACGCACGGTTATGTACACAGGGAGTAACTAAAAGACACAATTACTTTTCTTTAAGCAATAGATATAAAAAATGTTTGGTAGGAGCGAAGTAAAACACGACCGTCAGCAACGATGTATCGATATCGATGCTTCGGTATCCATTTCGATGTATACCGGTCCCAACATACAAAGAGACCTAATAATGACACTCTTATCGTTTAGATTATATCGTTATGCTCTGACTGCAAATGTGTCCAAAATGTATAGGCAATTTATGGTTCATCCGCAGGATCGATGCTTTCAGATGTTACTATGGAGGAACGAAGTTACTGATCCCGTTAGCATATATAAGTTAAACACTGTAACTTATGGTCTCTCGTGCGCTCCTTATTTACCTATCAGAAGCCTTAAATATATTCCATAAGCCCATTCCACTGAACACCTAACTGGAGCTAAAGTGGTGCTTTCAGATATGTAGGTAGATGATTTGCTTACAGGTGCCGACTCCGAAGTCGAGCAGAATCGTAAGGCTGAGGAAGTCAATTCTCTTTTGGCAAAGGCTGGCTTACAATTGGCTAAGTGGAATTCTAATCATGAAAAATGGGCAGGAGGGATCGAGGAAGTAAAAATTAAGGTAGAAGATCAGGAAAAATCAAAGGCTCTCGGTATTGCATGGAAACCTCGAGTAGACACTTTGTTTTCGATGTGAGCTACCCTCAATTCAAACTTTCACCAGACGTTCAATAATGTCAGTTGTTGCAAGGATATACGAAAAATTGCATCTTCATCGGTTAGGATTGGATGATCCCATTACGCCTGCACTTGCTTCTCTTTGGAGACAACTCTAATTGGACTTTTTCCAATTAAGTGGTATTGAGATCCAACGCTATATAAATACGAGTGCAAATCAGTCATTCTCGATTCATGGATTTGCCGACGCGTAGCAACGTGCATACGTATGCTGTCGAAGGTAGCCCCAATCGAGGCTGTATCGCTTCCTCGACTGTGCGCTGCTGTTTTGGTATGTAAAACTTGGGATTAAATTAAGCAAATGTTTGACGCTCATTCTAAAAATGAAGTCTTTTCGACTGATCCCAGTAATGTACTGCAATGGATGGGAATGCATTCCTCCACACTAAACTGTTTTGTGGGAAACCGCATTGCAGAATTGCAAACTAAATCCCATGGTATCGCTATATTGTTTCGTGTGGATGCATGTAGTTCTGAAGAGAAGCATATGTAAGCAGAACAGTAGTGAAACATTAATTGGGAAATTGCGGGATCGTATCTCATCATTCACCAAAATAGTTTGAGTAGTTTTCAAGGTTCTTCGAATTCTCAATGGCATTCGCCTTGATAGATTACTCAAAATCAATAGCGTAAAAGCTGTATCAGCTCTAGAAACTCCGGAATCGTTTCTTTGCATAGCTTTTTTTTATCCAGAAAGAATTCTCAAAGGAGTTCTCAAAGGAGATCGCTGATTTAGAGGCCAATAAAACCCTTCGTCCGGAATTGCAAATATTAACACCTTTTCTCTCTCTAACAGATACTCAGACTGAAACATTCAATTTTATGCGCGTTGGCTCCAATCGATGTCACCGCAAGATATTCAGTAGTTCTGCCGAGAGATTATCGTATGACTTGGATGTTTGTCGAAACTTTCACAGAAATCAAATGCATGCTGCACCCAAGCCTCTAACCAGTATTATCAGATTAGAAGTTTGGATGGTCAGTGCTCGAAGGCTAGTTAGACAGGTTGTGGGAAAGTGTGTGTTCAGAGTAGCAGCAGATTGTTGCCGCGCACTGTGCAGAAGAGTGCGATCCGGTCCAAGCTCACTCTCGCGCGCTAGTGGGGGCTCTCGCGCTCTCACGGTCGCTCCCACGATCCACACGGCATTAGCCGTATAAGCATAGATTGTAAGCTAGTCACTCTCGCTTCCACCTCCGTTTCGAGACATACATATGTACATTGGTGCATAATCAAGCCGCTCCAAATACATTACATACATATATACTAGAAAAATCACTGGCCCCCGACTTTTTATTTCTCCGTACTCATCGTTGGAATCTATCATCCGATCCGCCCTCCTACAAACATTGGTCCTTCGAGCCGGATATTCCTCCCAACCAAAAAGGAGAAGTCCATCCCAGCACGCATTGGCGGATCATCCAAAAGTCCAGATAAGTACGATCCATCCTAAGCTAACCACAGTGCAGTGTTTGTGTGTGTGCAGCCTAGTCCGAGTCCCGTGAGACCTGCATGTACAAATAGCGATCGATCCACACCCTCCCTTTCGGTGGCGGCATATAATCGGCTATTCCGGCCGTTCTCCGATCTTCCGTTCCGTGATTCTGTGTTTTCTATGTTCCGTGGTCTATGCCTGCTCCTCTGCCATTAAGGAGCATCCAAGCTTCCAACTTATTTACATAGAACATACATACATTAAATATATTCTTCATATATAAATACGTCATCACCACATATACTGTGCACTGCAGTCGCATAAGCCGCAATACATAACGCTCATCCCCAACCATACGTACATACAACAGCAGCAATAGCGGTGCCTTCTCCTCGTTTCGCTTTCGTCTCTCCACCACTGCTCGCGTTGTATTTGTTGGGAGAGTATATGTGCGGTGCCGCTTTTGAGCATAACGGAGCGCCAAGTGACGCGCTACCCTATATTCCACGGGTATATCGTTTCGTCTGTAACTTGCAAATATATCCACATATATACATACATATATAAGCAACTCAATCCCAGTCAAATAAATACACTATCCTGTGTTTCATTTCATGTTCATTCCTAGTCCAATTAAAATATAAAGATTCATACAGTCCACTCCGAATTATCAACCATATACGTACTTGCATTTTCCTTTACATATATAAATATACATAATCAGTTCGTTCGACCAAGCCGCGGTACATTACGCTCATTTCCAGCCATACGTACATACAAGCAGCAATAGCGGTGCCTTCTCCTCGTTTCGTTTTCGTTTCTCTACCGCTGCTCGCGTTGTATTTGTTGGGAGAGCATATTATCAGTGCCGCTCTTGAGCATAACGGAGCGCCAAGTGACGCGCTACCCTATATTCCACGGGTATATCGTTTCGTCTGTAACTTGCAAATATATCCACATATATACATACATATATAAGCAACGCAATCCCAGTCCAATAAATACACTATCCTGTGTTTCATTTCATGTTCATTCCTAGTCTAATTAAAATATAAAGATTCCTACAGTCCACTCCGAATTATCAAACATATACGTACTTGCATTTTCCTTTACATATATAAATATACATAATCAGTTCGTTCGACCAAGCCGCGGTACATTACGCTCATTTCCAGCCATACGTACATACAAGCAGCAATAGCGGTGCCTTCTCCTCGTTTCGTTTTCGTTTCTCCACCGCTGCTCGCGTTGTATTTGTTGGGAGAGCATATTATCAGTGCCGCTCTTGAGCATAACGGAGTGCCAAGTGACGCGCTACCCTGTATTCCGCGGGTATATCGTTTTCGGCTAATACTTGCCAAGTGACACTCTACCCTACATTCCAAGGGTATATTATTTTCGGGTGTCACTTGCAACCGCATCTCCCTTGATACCTCGTGCCTCGAATTCCAACATTACTGTTCGGTCCCTATTGTCGTTCTGGATTGAACATTTATTTTTTATTGCTATCGCCCGATCTCCATAACATACCGAAACACTTCCGACGTGAAAATAAATCCACATTGCGACGAATACCAAGCGTTTTGTTGCATCCGCTCTCCGTATCCATACAAAGGTCGTGTCCATCCGTCCGACACTCACGCATCCGATTTCTCTTTCCTCGGCGTGTGACGCCCGAATATGCCCACTGGTGAAAAGGACAGCAAGAAACCTTTGTCGCTGCCCGCTCCAGGTGCTGACAAGCCCAGGAGTTCTTCCGTTCCGAGAACACCTACTGCGGCGTTCGAAAAGGTCAAGTCACCAAGTACTCCCAAGCCCACAAGATCCACCGTTGCGAGGACCCAATCGGTTCTGTTCCCTTCGCCGGTCACGCTCAAGGTGCCAGCACCTACTAACAACAGCCCTATCTGCTCTCAACGCGCCCTCAAAATGGCCCAGTCTTCCGTCAGCTCCGCACGGGCCAAGTTCGAGACAGCCATCGACAGGCTGACCACTTTCGAAGCCCCATTCATCGCTCCGGGTATCAGCACCCCATCCCCCGCCATCTCTCTGATCCGCCGAGACCAGTTACGAAGCATGTGGGCGAAAGTGGATGCTGAGTTCGAGGCTTGTTCCATAGCAATGGTTGACGAGGATATAGAGGCAAAAAGGGAAGTCCAAGCCATGTATCGCGAGTGCTATGACAGTTATGAACGATACATGGCTGACCTCACTGTCCAAGCTGCCGGTCCAACAGAGCCTCCTTCTACGCAGCCAAACTCTCATGGTGGCTGTCGATTGCCCCCATGTGATATAGAAGTTTTCACTGGGGATTACGTCCGCTGGCCTACATTCCGTGATCTTTTTACCGCGATTTACATCCAAAATCCCAGGCTTTCTCCGGTGGAGAAGCTGTACCACCTTGCCACTAAGACCAGCGGTGATCCTAAGGCCATAGTGGAAAAGTCCCCACTCACTAATGACGGTTTCGAGGCGGCATGGGATGCCCTCCGTGATCGATACGAAAACAGACGGCTCCTGGTGACCAACCAGATTAACCTTCTCCTCTCCTTGCCTCACATCGGTTCCGAGTCAAGTCGTGCTCTGAAAGAGCTTCAAAGCACGATCCAAAGGGTTCTAACCGCACTCGCTCATTCCAAGGTCTCCACTGAAAATTGGGATGGCATACTTGTTACCATTTGCGCTTCTAAATTGCCGAGGTTGACCCGCGCACTGTGGGAAGAATCCGTGACCGACAAGAAGGAAATGCCGCCATGGAAGGAGATGGACTCCTTCCTAAGTCAGAGGTACCTTACGCTAGAGGCAATCGAGGGCAACCCTTCCATTCCATACGGTTCGAAAGGCGTTCCGAATTCGCCACCTTCCAGAAACAATCCGTTCCGTTCCCAAGGGAGTCTTGTTCCAAGGAGGGTTCACTCGTTTGAGACTACGGTGCATCCGAAGACGAGGACGTGCGATCTCTGCTCAAAAGAAAATCACCCAATCCGTGTATGTCCTCACTTCCTCCAAATGACCGCTGATGCTCGTTCCAGCTGCATTAAGCAAAAACAGCTTTGCTTGAACTGCTTCGCAAGAGGCCATCAGAGCCGAGAATGCCAAAGTGCCCACAACTGCATCACATGTGGAGAACGGCACCACACACTGCTACACCGTGGCAATCCGATATCCAGCGAGTCCACTTCCGCATCCGTTCCAAATCTAAGTGCTTCCGAATCCCAGCCCAACGTTCAGGCTTATTTCACGTCCGGCACAAGTGCCGTTCTTCTGGGCACGGCCATGATTAATATTTGCCACCTGGGAACAAATTTCCGCGCCCGCGCTTTGATCGACTCTGGCTCCGAGGCAACGTTCATTACGGAACGTCTGGTCAACATGATCAAATTGCCATTCCAACGCACCCAGGCACAGGTCTCCGGCATCAATCATACCGTATCCGCCCAGTCCAAGAAGCTCTGTAATTTTGCCATCCGCTCTCCGACTAGGCCGGGCTTACAATTAACCGCCACAGCATACGTTGTTCCGGAATTGGCACAGAATATTCCATCGCATCCGATCTCGCAAGGTTTCTTGAGAGACTTGCCGAGCCTTCCATTTGCGGACCCTACATTTTTCGAGAGCTCACCCATCGATGTTCTGATTGGAGCTGACATCCTACCATCTGTACTGTTGAGCGGCTTACAGACTAACATTTGTGGCTCTCTCCTCGGGCAAGAAACAGTTTTCGGTTGGGTGCTCACTGGCCCAGTGTCCAATGCGGCGAAGCATAACATTGCATCCTTTTCAAGCCAAGTTTCCAGAGGACCTATCAACACGGTAGGAGACTCAGATTTCTGCTACGAAAGCAATTTCCTTCCAGACCCCTCCACAGAATTTCTCGAACGATGTCCTACGCTTGACCGAATAGAAAATTTCCAAAATAACTTTATTCCTTCTATAGACCAACGTAGCCTCATCAGTAGTAGCAGTGGGGCCGTTTCCAATGTCCTACGTCTGCCCGTAACCCGTTCCAAGCTCCTTTCTAATGCATCTTCGACTGCTTTATTTCATCCTAGCGCTCCACATCTAGAACTGGATACTCGTTCCTGCGCCGACCGTATCATGGAGAGCCGACGGGGTCGCGCTCTCAATTCCTACCAGTGCCGAGTCTGCCCAGGAGTGCATCCACTACGGACCTGCCACCGCTTTCTCCGTTTGAGCCCCGATCAAAGGAACCAAGCCGTCTTCCTACACAAATATTGTGTGAACTGCCTGGCTCAGCAACACTCCGGAAAAAACTGTCGCAGTGGCGGGCTGTGCAGAGTGTGTGGGAAAAGCCACCACACGCTGCTTCACATACCAGCGTCTCGTCTTCCAGCCATCTCAACCACGGCAGTATCGTCGCCAGCTTCTGCACCCCACGTCTATCGCCGCCCACGGCGGCCCGCCAACCGGCCAGCTGGAAGAACTGTGGCACCATCGCCTTCGACTTCAGCGTCCCGCGCTGAGCGCCGCCTTCGTCTCCCCGTGAGCCACCCCATGGCAGGGACCCCGGCGCCATCCGTAGACTCCCTACGACCTCAGAGTCTCAACCTCCTCCAAACGGCGCTGGTGGTTCTGGATACGGGTTCCGAAAACTTCGAGACACTGCGTTTATAGGCCTCTGCCCCCATTATTATTTGCAATCCTGCAAGGGGGGGGGAGGATGTTCAGAGTAGCAGCAGATTGTTGCCGCGCACTGTGCAGAAGAGTGCGATCCGGTCCAAGCTCACTCTCGCGCGCTCGTGGGGGCTCTCGCGCTCTCACGGTCGCTCCCACGATCCACACGGCATTAGCCGTATAAGCATAGATTGTAAGCTAGTCACTCTCGCTTCCACCTCCGTTTCGAGACATACATATGTACATTGGTGCATAATCAAGCCGCTCCAAATACATTACATACATATATACTAGAAAAATCACTGGCCCCCGACTTTTTATTTCTCCGTACTCATCGTTGGAATCTATCATCCGATCCGCCCTCCTACAAACAGTGTGTACATTGCTTTCACCACAAACCAAAACTTCGTACTCAAATAATGGGTTCTCTCCCTTCCGATTGGTTTCTGGAGCGTAGACCCTTTTATGTAACTGGAGTAGATCTATGTAACCCATTTAAAACCACGTATCGAATTCGCGGCAAGGCACCCTATAAAACATATGTTGCAATGTTCATTTGTTTTGCAATAAAGGCGGTAAATGCCGAATTACTATCAGATTTATCAACAAATTCGTTCCTTCTCTGCTTAAGGCGCTTCGTAGCACGCCGCGGGAAACCTATGAGCATATACTGCCTGCTTTTCCTGAATGATATAATAATAGGTAGCGTTGACAGTCCATTCCTATTGAGTTTGATTAATTTTAATGTCCCAGCCTGGAATCTCCGTACCTTGGTCCCATTTAATGAAAGTGCATCTAGGACCAATTATGCACGGAATAAATCAGTTTTAAGGGCCTTACGGCTGTTTAGTTCCCTACCAGCAAGCATTCGGGTGTGTTGGGGATCCAGAAAGGATGTGCTTAGGAAAGCGCTTAGGGAGTATTTTTTTGTAATCTTTAGTTTTATAGTTTAGTTTATACCCCTTAGCCAGATAAGGATTTAATCCATTGCCGGAATAAATTGATAAATAAACACACATGTTGGAAGCTGCCGAGCTTTTTCGGCCGCTCTGACTCCACATTTACAAAATTTAAGTCTTTTTCCGGTTTTAGTTTAAAGTTTTTGTTTTATATATATATTTGAGTGCGTGCCCGTGAGTTCGAGATGGTTGAAATTATGTACAATTTTTATTTAAGTAAACGGAAAAAGGGCCTTTATGACGAGGTGTATTGGACGGTTTATACGCGATGTTGCATCGGCGAAGAATTTGACAAAAGTCGGGGTGGGTTCCGCGACGCACTGCAATTTAAGCAGTACATACGCGGACCATGAGCGTGTGTGTGCGTAGGCACCGAGAGCGTGAGAGTAGATCGCGCTCTTAAGCGCCATGTTGGAGCATGATCAAATATTCCTCACTCCAACGCTTCCAAAAGATCTGCTGGGCACACGTGACTCGTTGCCAACGATCGAGTCGATTGAAGTTGAGATTGGTAACGTCTAGCTCGGGAAACTCCATCAGCGGACGACCAATTAGAAAGTGTCCCGGTAAGATCATCAGGGTTTTCTGAAATCGAGATAAGAGGACGAGAATTCATTATAGCCTGTATTTGGCAGACCAATGTCCGCAGCTCATCGAAGCCAAAGAGTGACGATCCCACGGAGCGATAAAAGTGATGTTTGGCCATCTTCACTGCTACCTCCCACAAGCCCTCGAAATGAGGCGAGCGGGGCGGTATGAATTTCCAATCGAAGCCGTTGTTGATGCAATGATTATGAACTTCAGCACGATCATTCTCGCTCATAAATAGCCGCCGAAGGTCCTCAAACTAGTTCCTTGAGCTCATGAAATTGGTTGCATTGTCCGACCAAATGCATCGGGGAATGCCGCGCGTAGCAACGAAGCGCTTGAGGGCACTCAAGAAAGCTGCAGTGGTTAAATCCTTCACCAATTCGAACCAGACGGCCTTTGTTGCAAAACAAATGAAGACGCTAATGTAGCATTTCATAGGAGTTCGGTTGCGCCCATCTGGCTTATAGTAGAAGGGACCGCAATAGTCAATTCCGGTGATGCTGAATGCAGGCGAATCCTGATCATTTAGCGAAAGACCAGATGTGGTGGCTGCAGAGCCGTCGAATACGACCCTCAGCTTTGTGGTGGAGCTGTCTTCTTTGATGACACAATGATGTGGCAAGAAATATTTGCATTAATGCCTATCTTCGCTGGGTACTAGAGACATGTGATCAAGGGACAGGGACTCCTTCATAAATGCCGAGTATTGTGCATGAAGAGCTGGATTGCGCACGAACTTGCG
The DNA here is from genome assembly GCA_963969585.1 of Drosophila helvetica. Taxonomy (NCBI): domain Eukaryota; kingdom Metazoa; phylum Arthropoda; class Insecta; order Diptera; family Drosophilidae; genus Drosophila; species Drosophila helvetica. The sequence goes on along the minus strand of OZ018403.1, from coordinate 20,385,651 downwards.
CTCCAAGTTTTCCAACCGCCGCTTTGCTTGGAAGTAGGAATCGCCCAAGAACGCCAAACTTCGCTTTATAGGCAAGCGGACTGAATATTCCCCTGAGGGCAAACAAGTGTAATTGTTGACGAAATTTTCCTCGCAGTGAAGCTCCTCCTTTGTGGCCCTAGCGATCGGCTCAAAGATGTGCTCCACTTCCCAAAATTAACGAGTCATCGAGCCGAGTGCTGTGATTGGTGTCATCCGAAGACTGGGTTGCGATAAACGACGAGAGAATGGGGCCGAGTGCCCACCACCAGACAGAATATATCTGAAATGTGTTTTCTGCAGCAAAGGTAATCCAGGCGCCAGTTGAATTTGTCCAACGCACAGCAGCTCAAAAAAAAGTCCAGCTCCGATGAGTAGATCAATCCGCTGCGGCTGGTGGAACGAAGGGTCAGCAAGCCGGATATGCGACGGTATACGCCAATTAGCTGTGCTAATCGACGAGCGAGGTTGATGATCCGTAATCTTCTGGGCAACGACGGCAGTGATGCTAGTGGTGAACTCTGAAACCCGAGACTTCAGAACGAGATCCACCGAGATACCTTCAGTTGAGAAGCTAGCATTGCCGATGCCAGAGACTGCGGCGAACGATTTGGTTTTGCGAAGTTGTAGCTGATTAGTTAGACGAGTAGTAACGAGGTGCAATTGATATCCCGAGTCCAAAAGTGCGCGACATTGCACGAAAGTTCCCGCGCTGGTTTTGACGAGAACGACGACAATGGCGAGTAGCACAGCATCAAACGGACTTTGGGATAGGAGGGCTTGCGGCAAGGAGGGCGAGAATGCAACCATGGCGGTCTGACTTAGTTGTGCTTGTGAGGCTTCACTGGGATGGCCTTCACGCGATGGCCCTTTCGTTGGCAATTGCCGCATAAACCTAGCCTCTTTGATTCCTTGTGGCGCTCTTCTGGCGATAAACCTTTAAAACGTTCACAATTTGCAATCGTGTGGTTCGTGCCCTCGCACAACAGAAGAAATTGGAATGGGAGCGCTCGATGCTACGAAAGCCTTTCTATGTTTCGTACTCACGGTTTTTTCAGACTTGCCAACATGACCATCTTGCCCTTGCAAGGAATGATGAATGCCTTCAAGGGAACGACATCTATGTTCCAGAAAGGCAGAAAGTTTCTCCCAGGATGGAAGACCGTGATCCGATGAAGCTGCTTCCCATTTGGCTTGAGTTGACTTGTCCAAGTTACGCCAGACAGCATGGACGATTATAGCATCTGCAATCTCCTCCTTAGTTCCCAGCGTTTCTAACGTGCGAAAATGTGAGGTGACGACGTCCACGAACGCCCTCAACTTGGAAGGTGATGAGTCAATACGCGTCAGCCCAAATACCTCTCTAATGTGTGCCTGTAGAATAAGACGTTTGTTATCAAATCGGTTTTTTAGAATTTCTAACGCCTTGTTATAGTTAGCCTTGATTATCTCCAACGAACTGATGGCAAGCAATGCCACTCCGCTCAAACAGGACCGCAAATGCTGCAGCTTCTCGGTAGAAGTCAGCTCTGCTTCATTATCAATGACCGCTGTGAACATGGAGTAGAAGCTTTTCCACTCTGTGTATTCCCCACTGAACTTGGGTAGCTGCAGTTGTGGCGGGCGCGATCAATTGGCCATGTACATGAAGGACTGGGAATCATTTGGATTCATTCGAAACGTGGAGCAATGCTAGGGCTGAGAACGCCTTCCTAGCTCACGCTGCAGGACAGTCCTCAACGATAGTATGGAAGAGTCGAATTTTCCAGGTATTTCATTGGACATGGATTCAAAATCCACTTCCTCCAAGTTGGTGTGTGCCGCCACAAAACTAGATTTCAGCTCCGTCAGCGATTCCAACAGTGCTTGCAGGTCATACTCATCCATTTGGCGCAGCCTTTCACTATTCATCTCTGTGCGGATGACTTCTAGCCGATCGAAAATGGTTCGAACCTTCAGCCTCATGAAGGAAATCCGAGATACAGATGACTGGCTGCTATCAGCGTTCACACAAACACATTCGGCAGGTGAAGCAGCGCTAACGGCCACAGAATCACTATCATTGCCCATAGCAAACGATCCGATTCTTCTGCCATTTTTCTTCTTGCCCATGGTTTTGACTATAGTAAGTTGACGCGGAGTGTATCAGTCGATTAAAGCTAATATGTTTGGAGAGCTCAAACCGTTTGTATGTTCGCTTTTGGGGCACTTTATATGCGAAATATGTGCACCGGCAAGCAACGAAACGAAGCGACGAAAGCGAAGGCTTTCGCCTTCACACTGTATATGTGTGTATATGTCTGTACATTCACTGCATTGGCACAGAGGGCCAAAGCGACGACCGATACTGCGGCGAAGCAACGAACAAAAACCAACATTTACGCACAAGAGAATGATCTCGAATTCGAGTTCGAAAGAGAGTTCTAGGTATGCAGCCGCTCACGAGCGCGGGCTGAAGCAAACGACGAAAGAGGAGACGACGAAAGCTAACGGATTGCGCTTAGAACGCTATGCAGCCGGTCTCGACAGTGCGTTGCGCAGGCTGAAGCAGACGGCGAAAGAGAACACGAAAACGAATAGCGGCCCGCTAGAAACCGTCACGGTTGGCCACAACGACTTTTGGTTCGCTACTTTTTGTTTGTACAATGTTTTTGAACACTTTTTCCACTCAAAGGTCACAGGGATCACGTCGGGGTCACCAAAATGATGGAAGCTGCCGAACTTTTTCGGCAACTCTGACTCCAATTTACGAAATAAAAGTTTTCTCCGTTTCTAGCTCAATGTTTTTGTTTATTATATATTTGATGTTTTTGTTTATTATATATTTGAGGGCGTGCCCGTGAGTTCGAGGTGGTTTTGACGGTATGATTTGTATTTATGTAAACGATAATAGGGCCGTTACGACGAGGTGTATGATACGATGCTGCGTTCGACGACGACTTATACAGAGTGGAGGTGGGTTCCGCGACGCACGGCAATTTAAGCAGTACATACGCGGACCTTGAGCGTGTGTGTGCGTAGGCACTGAGAGCGCGAGAGTAGATCGCGCTCTTAAAAGCCTATGACGGCTGCTGCTCCGAACACCCACCTTACATTAGATTAAGAAAATAATTTTTCATAATAACATAAATTAATTGAAAAAACCATAGTTTGTAAGAGCAAATACATGTAACCCCAACTTAGTCTACAATATTATAATTTGACCCCACCAAAAATCAATGTGACATATAGTGACTAGTGCTGTAATTATAAGCCCCTTGCTTGTAGCACTAGGAAAGCAAAATAAACAAATAATAATAATATTATAAAAAAACAAAAAAAAATTGTACTTGTTGAATTTCAAAGGAATAGTTGGCTTCGGTGACTTGGAACGCCTTAATTGTTCCTAATGCTTCATCCGAGAGGCACGAAATTAAATGATTAAATTTTTCGATCACCGGTATACTGGCGTCGCTGTGAACTAGGGTCTTAAAAAGGCTGATGAAATTTTTATACTCCGAATGCTTACCACAAAATTTTGGGTAATGCCAACTTCGGAAGTCGAGCAACATCGCAATGACGGGTCTTGGTTTCGCCTACTCAAACTTTTTGCATTATTTTAAACCATCTCGAACTCACGGGCACGCCCTCTCATATATAAAATCAATCTAACAATAAACACAAACTAAATCCAACAACGGAGAATTATTATTTCGTAAATGTTGAGTCAGAGTTGCCAAAAAAGTGATCCCCGTGACCTTATCGAGTGGAAAAAGTGCTCAAAAACATTTAGTTAATCTGTGTCAAAGGTTTAACTAGGCATTTGTCGAAAAGTAGTAAACAAAAGTCGTTGTGGCCGACCGTGACGGTTTCTAGCGGGCCGCTATTCGTTTTCGTTTCCTCTTTCGCCGTCTGCTTCAGCCGGCGCAACGCACTGTCGAGACCGTCTGCATAGAGTTCTAAGCGTAAGCCGTTAGCTTTCTTCGCCTCCTTTTTCGTCGTTCGCTACAGCCAGCGCCTATGAGCGGCTGCATACATAAACCTTTCTGTCGAACTCGAAAATTTCGATCGTTCTCTTGAGAATAACTGTTGGTTTTCGGTCGTCGCTTGTGCCGTCTGTGCCGGCGAAGTGCACATATATGCATTGTTCGACGTCGCTTTCGTTGCTTCGCTGCATTATCGGTCGTCGCTTCGACACCATCAGTTCGTTGGATATGACCGAGGCTTTACAAATTCTCAAAAATCCGATATCCATCAAACGTTTTATTCCACAGCGATACTTGGGCTGACGCATGGAAACCATTAGGTTAGGAAATGGCATCACCCACACGGCCCGAGATCCCTGCTCATTTTGCGTGCACTATGCCATCGCAAGGCCAGCAAGGGATACCCGGCCGATTATGGAAGATCTTTTCCATCCAGTTTAAAATATTCAAAATAAAACCCAATCGTCTTAATATTTTATTATCCACTGATTTCGGCTGTCCCCTCGTCGTATAGAGGCAATCGAATCGATTCAAGTTTAACACTTTTAATTATAATTATGAGTTGTCGATCTTATATTCTAAAACTGTAATTTGTGCACGATAACATTTAAAATTTTTTTTTATCTCATTCTTACGAGTATCGACGATAGAGTTAGTAAGACGCTGTGATTTTATCATATTTCATAATGGTTATCTATAAAAATTCAATTTTTATTTCAGTCGGTAGAAGGAGAAAACCATGAAAAGGCAGTTGAATTGTTAAAGCAAGCAATTGGTTCTGTGAAACTTATAGTTCGTTACACACCAAAGGTTCTTGAACAGATGGAAATGCGATTCAATAAGCAGCGTAATACCCATAATAATCCATATTAAACAAGTAACCAAAAATTTAAATGTATCTGTGTTTACATAAAACCTTAATATTATTACCTTAAAACTGTGTTGATTTTTGCTCGAATAAAACGACACCATTAGCTATAATCGAATGTTTCAATGTTTAATGTTTATGTTTATATTTAGGTACTGAAAAATCTATAATGTGTATAATTGTACAGGAATTTAAATATATCCATTATATATTATTAACTATAATAAATATTGTAACGAATGGGTAAATCCTTTAGGCGGACTATTGGGTAGTCGCGTCGTTTACTGAAAATAGTTGGTCTTGACTCAACATTGTTGAGAACAACACATATTCTCCCTGCTTAGTAGAAAATACTCTCTGTTTTTATATTCTTAATCCGGTAAATACGAACCGTAGAAGCGTAACAATATGTAAGTATATATTAGAGCCCTGCATGAACGGGAAACCGAATCGATTCGGTGGGATTCAGGATTCGCTTCGTTCAGTCCGTTTGAATCAAAGCTTTCATATAACTTTGAATCGGTCGCCCAAAACTGATTGAACGGACCAGGTATTCCCCAGAAGTCGATTCCACACCACTGAAACGGCTATCCAGGCAGAAGGCGTTCCACCTGAAGTGATCTCATGAGCTGATGCTGAATTTTGAGCCTGAAGCGGAAGCAGGATCGGACGACGCGACGTGCTGGGTCCCTGGCGTTCACAATACAGTATTCCAGACGGTCAGCTTTTCGAGTAGATAACACTAGTCAACACGACTTTACCGATGTGGCCAAAGACTTTCTCTAATAGATTTGGGGATTTACAAATTTGTAAGCAATTATGGTTTTTTTAGGCCTAGTTTTTTTATATTTTCTATTTTTTTCAGAGGTAATGCTTCTTTATTTTTACATTACTAATCTATTACTATGTTTATGCTATGAATTTCATGAATTCTTGAATGCGTGAAATTAAGTTAGCCCCTGTTAATCCGACGGAGACGAATACATGAAATCATATCAGCAGAGTTGCCAACGTGTAATTTGGCAAAAATTTGGAAGTGAACTCTGGTCACACTATTTGTAGTTGGCTGTTCATAATAAAAAACAAGATGGAAAACGCGCAAATGTATATTTATAATCGTCAAAAGCGAACAACAAAATTTATTTCTAAGTCCGCTGAGTGGAGGCACAAACGTTTGATGGCCCTCTTGAAGGCGAGGCGAATTTTGGTCGCAAAGTGTCACATGATGCTGATGCAATTTTACCCGGCTGCAACTGGAGCACTCAGCTTGCAGAAGTCGAGAACCCGAAGGTTCAGGAGCAGACCAAGAAGCAACGCGTTATAACTTCTCCCGACTGTGATAAACCTAAATATTATAGCTAATTTCCCATTAAGGACTATTTCCAAATAAAAGCTTGATCTGATACTTAAATTTTGTTTCGATTTTATCGTTCAAAAGTAGTTTTACATTTAAGGTACATCATTTCTGGAAAAACTCCCGCATGAATTTTTGGGTCTCGGCCCGATCTTCTGCCAAGACTTCTCGCATGCTCTGCACAAAGGTTGCATCGATGTCCTTCTGGGTCTGAAGGAACTCCTGATTCTGCCTGTCCAATGCAGCCTCATTTTCATCCGACATTTTCTGCAGGATCTCCACGCCGTTTGCCTTGTCTGAAATCAAAATTTCATTATTAGAAATTGTAAATTTATTGAAACAAGGAAATAGGCAATTAAAGTGGTTACGTGGAGTATGGCGACTCTTAGGCATGATTGTCTCCACCATGAGACTAGGTTCGGAGCAATTCTCCACAGACGAGCGGCTCGCATCGGCATTAAATATGTCTTCCGTTTCCAGGAACACATCTTCGGTCAGCTCGTCGAAGCCATCGATTGCTACACATCTGTCCTCGGATGTGTTGACACCTGCAGCCTGCGCCACAGGGCGGTTCCCATAGAGCTCATTGAGCTCGTCGAAGTGGGCGCAAGTTTTCCGGGCAGCGCCACTGACTGCATTATTGCGCTTAGTCTCAAAGAAGCCTTTCTTAAGCATTCTGAGCTTGCTCTTCACTTGCTCGGACGTCTTGGTCATGTTTTTGGCCTTTAGGTTGGCAGAAATTCCCTTGTATATTTGGTTGTTCCGCTTGGTTTTTTCGTCTAGGCTGCCCAACACATTCTCCTCCTTCACCAGTGCAAGAAGTTCAGTCACCTCCACATCAGTCCAAAACGATCATTTTGATTCCGCATCCATTTTCTACAAACTTTCTCGTCACTTTGCCTTATTTATTTATTTTTCTCGCCCGGCGTTGCCATCTTTTTTGTACAAACTCAATCTGGTCAGAATATACTATTTCATGAATTCAGGCTGAATTCATAGTCAACTATCGTGTGTTAACGAATACATGAAATGGTCTTTATGCAAGTTATCCAATTACATTGGTCCCTTATACGAGTTATAAACAATCTTTGGTGTCCCAGATTCAATCTCGATCTTTGGATTTCAATCTTTGGCTCCCAAATAATTTATAAAAAATCTTTTCTCACACCCCACCTAAAGTGGAAAACAAACTTTTCTCACACCCGCCTTAATTGAAAAACAATATCGGCCCACTCTCGGCTCACACCCGGCTTTCGGGTAAACAATCGAACACCCGGCTTTCAAGTAAACAATTGAACACCCGACTTTCTGCAGATTCTGCATTTTTGCATTATTTCACAATTCTAGATCTGGATGACCAATCCGAGTCAGTCCGTTTGTTTATAGGAAAATGGTACCGAGAAGAGAACCATTAGGGTTTCATGATGTGGAGATGGAATCAGTAGAGTCAGTCTTGATCTTGCAGCAGAACGGAAAAGTTTACCTAAAACTTAAGTCGCCAGAAACGCGCCGATACCTATCCGGTTGAAAAACTATCCTCGAAACTAAAATTCTTTAAGTCTTGTAAAGCTCAATAAGTGAGATAAAATAAAGTTGAATAATTTTACTCTTTAAAAACACAAATCGCCACCGCGATTAACCGCTTAACACCGCTTAACACGGAGTGTTAAGACAACAAAAAAAGAAAAGTGAGGAAAATAAATAACCAACCGGAAGGCTCGGCGCGTAACAAATAATTCAACAATATCTAATATCAATATTCAATTGAGTGAATTGAATCAGCCATACGAAAACCAAGGAAGAGCTGTAGGGAGGACCCTCGGTGCTATCAACTATCTAAATTGGAAAACAATTTTATAAATCAAATAAAACGTCATTAGAAGGAAGATATCAAGTTAACCAAAAGAAGGACGACCCCTTCCGGAAAAATTCGTGAGAATCAGAAAAAATTCAATTTAAAAAACAGATAAATATGTAAATATGAGTAGTTGTATAAGTGAAAATATTAATATTATAGAGTACAACATTTAAAACTAAAAAACACTGGATAACTTAATTTCGGATTTTCAAAAATTAAAAATGACTACAGAATCAAGGACTGATCTGACCGCCGATCTGGTCAAGCAGTTGATAGCAATTCAGATTTCACAAGTGAAAGAGCAAATAACAAAATTAAAACAACATTTAGAAAAAACCTCAGATCAGGTAGTAGATTATCAGGCTAAAAAAATTGATGAAAAAATTAAAGATGAAACCACCTTAAAGGTAATAGAATCATTACCAGTCTTTAGTGGGGGACTTAATCAATACGTAGGATGGAGAGAGGCTGCGGAAACAGCTATGCAGTTGTATAAAAGGGGAAGCAAGCAATACTTTATTGCTTTGAACATTTTAAGAAATAAAATCACAGGGCTAGCGCATGATGTACTAACTAACCATGGAACCGTTTTAAACTTTGATGCTATACTAGCACGACTCAACTTTGTGTACAGTGACAAACGACCAATATACATCATAGAACAAGAATTAGGCGTTCTCCGACAAAGGAACCTTTCAATAATAGACTTTTATAATGAGGTTAATAAAAAGATGACATTGCTAATTAACAAAACAATCATGACTTATGGTAAGTTAACCAAAGAAACCAATTACAAAATTAGAGAGAATGCCTTACGCATTTTCATGACTGTTTTTATTAAACCCACCAGACCAACCAAATGCATTGGCCAAGGTGCAAGAACTACAAGCTAATAACAGACGGGCACAATTTACCTACCAATTCAATAACCCACCAAAGAATCCAGAAAATACCCAAAATACCTTGAGGTTCCACCAGAGACAACCAAAAGCCTACAACGGACCTTTCGAACATAAAAACAACTTCAAAAACGAGGGGGAACGTTGTGAGCCGCGTCTACGGCCGTGGCTCTACTTTATACCCGGAACTCAGTCAGTATATATGTATGTGAGCTTGTTGTAATTTATTACATGTTCGCTAAAAGGGACGTATATAATTTTAGCCAAAAAAGAAAAAGGGAATTAAGTCGAACCTTTTCGGAGATTTTTATCTATTAGATGTTTCCTAATTTGTTTACATACTTTTTTTACATCTGCCTTTTCTACATGTCTTTATCTACTTCCTACATAAACATACACGGCTGTGTGCGAGAGAGAGAGGGAATGAGTCTGCGCCTGGAAGGCCACTGAAATTTCATTTGTTCCTTCTGACTATATTTATGATCCGATCTGATCCAGATTCAATACTCTGATAGATATGGTCATTTTCTATGATTCTGCGTTTTTGGTTTTCCCGTATCTTCAAATTGTAGATTTTCATCTTGTGTGGGGGCGGAAGGGGGCGTGGCCAAATTTTGAAACAAACTCCTCACGGTTTGATATCACAGGAGCCTGGATAGAAAGTTTGGTTGATCTCTGAGAGCTAGGCGTCAAAAAAATTGGATCAGGCATAGCGCCATGTTTCCATATTTGTTTACATACTTTTTTTACATCTGCCTTTTCTACATGTCTTTATCTACTTCCTACATATACATACACGGCCGTGTGCGAGAGAGAGAGGGAATGAGTCTGCGCTTGGAAGGCCACTGAAATTTCATTTGTTCCTTCTGACTTTATTTATGATCCGATCTGATCCAGATTCACTACTCAGATATATATGGTCATTTTCTATGATTCTGCGTTTTTGGTTTTCCCGTATCTTCAAAATTGTAGATTTTTGTCTTTTGTGGAGGCGGAAGGGGGCGTGGCCAAATTTTGAAATACACTTGTACTGACGTGATATCACAGGAGCATGGATAGAGAGTTTGGTTGCTCTAGCTCTTATAGTCTCTGAGATCTAGGCGCTCATCTGGACGAATGGGCACAGCGCCCCCCCCTGTGTGTGAGAGAGATCGATAGGGAACGATGCATTTCGAAATGGTTTTCTTCATTGTGGCTATATTTATGATTTGATCTTATCCAGATTCATCACTCTGATAGATATTGCCATTTTCTACGATTCTGCGTTTTTAGTTTTCTCGTGTCTTCAAAATTGTGCATGCCACAGATTTTCGTCTTTTGAATGGGCGGAAGGGGGCGGGGCGAAATTTTAAAATGCACATGTAACACGATAGGACAGGAGTCTGGATACAAAATTGTGTTCCTCTAGCATTTATAGTCTTTGAGCTATAGGCGCTAATGAAGACGGACAGAAGGACAGACGGACGGACAGACAGACATAGCTATATCGACTCGGCTATTGATGCTGATCAAGAATATATATACTTTATGGGGTAGGAAATGCTTCCTTCTGGGTGTTACACACATCCATTTTTTCAACTAATCTAATATACCCCTTTACTCTTCGAGTACCGGGTATAAAAAGCCTTGATACAGCTGGATGAAACAGCAGTGGAAGAATTTAATATTCTAAAAAATATAGTTTAATTGCACATATAGAATTAGTGCAACCGGATTACAATAAAAAATTCACTCTAACCACAGATGCATCAAACATAGCAATAGGTGCAGTATTATCACAAGAAGGGAACCCCATAACATTTATTTCCAAAACCCTAAACAAAACTGAGCAACTTTATGCCACAAACAGAAAAGAATTATTAGCAATAGTGTGGGTACTGAAAAATTTAAGAAATTATTTATACGGAGTAAGTGGAATTGAAATTCAAATAGATCACCAACCATTGTCCTTTACCATGTCACAGAATAATCCAAATATAGAAATGAAACTGTGGTACTACTTTATTGAAAGTTTTGCACCAAAGATCATTTATAAACCAGGCTCAACCATTATAGTAGCAGACGCTTTATCTCGAATTCAAAAAAATCATATAACAGACAGTGATGATGAACAAGTGGAATTAAATTCAGATTTAAATACCCAACATTCAGCAGAAAGCAGTTTTAAAAACATCATTCAAGAAACCAGGAAGCCATTAAACCAGTTTAAGCAACTGTTCAAGCAGAACATAATTATTGTATCACACTGAACTGATCTATATATAACGTACATAAAATAAGTAATTTATGACTGCTAGGGTGTGTGTTCATAAAACATGAACAGGAACCGACAAAGGCCAACCAATAAACATTACAGTCCACTTGAAGGAGGCCACTTGAGAAAAAGGACACATAGAGTTGGACCATAAAATCATATACATGGGCACGTCGAACTTAAATCTATTAACACATGTTGTTTGCATGTAGTAGGTGTCATTAGAAGGGATGAGCGTGGGAACAAGTGCCGCACATCCCTCGTTTTCTAAGCGTTGGTCTTAGTTTTAATTACCTTATATTTTCATATATATAGTGCATAAGTTTTGAAAATAAAACAGTTTGAATTTACAACTCAACTCGCAAGTGTTTCGACTTTTCCTTTAAGGCCTTAGCAGGAACAATTACTCATAGCAAAAGCTAGAATCACAGTTCATGAGCTAGTAAGAAATCATGAAAATACCCGACATATAATTGAGTTTGACACAGTTGAGAATTTACTGCATATTTTAAAAGAATATATTCAGCCAAACTTAACCACTGGAATACATTGCACATTAGAAGATCAACATGTTATCCAAAAAGTACTAAAGGATAATTTCATAAACAAATTTCTCTTCACGAAGAAATTCCTCCAAGATATTGAGAAACCAGAAGATAAAGCCTTAATTATAGAAGAAACACATTGCCCAGTACACAGAGGTTTAGATGAAAACTACAAACAGATAACTAAATTGTATAAGTTTGGCCAATAACTTCTACAAAACATTAAAAGAATATATCAAAGGTTGTGAGATATATAACAAGAATAAGTATAATAGACATCCTGTAAAAATTCCAATAGGTGAAGCTCTCATTCCGACAAGAGAAGGTGAGCAATTACATATAGACATATTCTATGCCCAAAATCTGACATTTATAACCTTTATTGATTCCTATTCAAAATACTTGGTGGTAAAAGAGATTCAAAATAAACTAAATATTGAACATAAGGTATTGGAATTATTGCAACATTTTCCTTTAGCGACATCAATAATGACAGATAACGAACCAAGTTTTACTTCAGCACAATTTAGATCCTTCATACAACGAAGTAATTTAATCATTTTCTATGCTGATCCCAGGCATAGCACTCCCAATGGACAGGTGGAAAGAGTGCATTCCACATTAACAGAAATAGCACGATGTATTAAAGAGGAACTAAACTTAACAAGCTATACAGAAATAATATTGAGGGCAGCGCAAGAATATAACCTCACAATACATTCAACATTAGAATTTTTAGAATTTTTAACGCCTTGTTATAGTTAGCCTCGATTATCTCCAACGAACTGATGGCAAGCAATGCCACTCCGCTCAAACAGGACCGCAAATGCTGTAGCTTCTCGGTAGAAGTCAGCTCTGCTTCATTATCAATGACCGCTGTGAACATGGAGTAGAAGCTTGTCCACTCTGTGTATTCTCCACTGAACTTGGGTAGCTGCAGTTGTGGCGGGCTCGATCGATTGGCCATGTACATGAAGGACTGGGAATCATTTGGATTCACTCGAAACGTGGAGCAATGCTAGGGCGGAGAACGCCTTCCTAGCTCACGCTGCAGGACAGTCCTCAACGATAGTATGGAAGAGTCGAATTTTCCAGGTATTTCATTGGACATGGATTCAAAATCCACTTCCTCCAAGTTGGTGTGTGCCGCCACAAAACTAGATTTCAGCTCCGTCAGCGATTCCAACAGTGCTTGCAGGTCATACTCATCCATTTGGCGCAGCCTTTCACTACCCATCTCTTTGCGTATGACTTCTAGCAGATTGAAAATGGCTCAAACCTTCAGCCTCATGAAGGAAATCTGAGATGCAGATAATTGGGTTTTAGCTGCGTTCGCACAAACACTTTCGGCAGATGGAGCAGCGCCAACGGCCACAGAATCACCATTATTGCCCATAGCAAACGATCAAATTCTTCTGCCATTTTTCTTCTTGCCAATGGTTTTAGCTATAGTAAGTTGACGCGGAGTGTGTTAGTCGATCACTATGTGCGCCGGCAAGCAACGAAACGATGCGACGAAAGCGAAGGAGAAACAATGTATGTTTTTTTTTTTTTTTATATCATTTTATTAGTTAAATATTGTAAAAGCGACTATAACAGAGAAGGAAAACAATGAGAAAGAAAAAACAATGAGGGAGAAGAGAATATATAGATTAAAAAAAATGCCTGAGTTCCTGCGGGTATGCCGCGGAAGCTTTGCTTCGCAGGGATAGGCGGGTCACCTTAGACCCCTCCTTCTGTGCCGTTGCGACTCCGCTCCAGCTCTCTCAACTTCCGTATGACGTCTGAAGCAAATCTTCATACCATGGACCAGTGGCGTTCGTTCGATACCATCCTGTTGATTCGATTTTCGGCGTTCAGCGTGTCACCGCCAATGCCGCTTCGCTGCTCAGCAAACCTTGAGCAGTTGAAGAGAATATTCTTAGCGGTCTCTTCTACGCCGCACGTCGGGCAGTTAGCGTCGCTGTCGTGCCCATAGCGATGGAGGTAGCTCCTAAAGCAGCCGTGTCCGCTCAGAAGTTGGGTTAGCCAAAAGTTAACTTCTCCATGCTTCCTATTCATCCACGTAGCGATGTCCGGTATAAGGCGGAAAGTCCATCTGCCCTTCACTGAATTAGCCCATCGTTCCTGCCATCTACTTAGACTCCTTTCACTCGCTGCCGTCTTTATTTGCTTCCTTTGTGCCGGGGAGCAGTTTTGGTGTGCTGTGTCAAGCTCTGCAGAAATTTCTTTGGCTTCCTCTGCGAGATCCGCCACCGGGAGCATTCCTGCTAAGCCCAGGGCGGCGTCGTCCGAGATGGTTCGGAAACCACAGCAGACTCTCAGAGCCCCTAGCCGGTGAGTAGCGTCCAGCCCTCTCCTGTATAATTTTGTCCTCGCCGCCTCTGCCCAGATAAGTGCCGCGTACATCGTGACCGATTTAGTCTTCGGCCTTGTTTGGGTCCCCTCGTGTTTAGCATCATGCGCGACAGTGCTCTTCCCAGGTCGGCTGCCTTTTTACTGACTGCCTGGAGGTGCTCGCGGAATGAGAGGCGAGTATCAAGCATTACTCTGAGGTATCGGACTGCTCTCGATGAAGTGATGTGTACTGAGCCAACTCGGACGGTCGCTACCTCTACTTTTTTGCGTCTGGATATGACAACCGCTTTCGTCTTATGCTCAGCCAGATTTAGGCCCACAGAGCTTAGCCACGCCGAGATGCTTGGCTACCACCACCAACGCGACGTCATCTGCAAATCCTACTATGCGGACCTCTCTTGGTAGTTGGAGTTTGAGAATAGCGTCGTACATCACGTTCCACAGAGTTGGTCCCAGGACCGAACCTTGAGGACCGCCGCATGTCACCGGGTACTAGTCCTCGATGATGGCTACCAGGTAGTCCGGGATTCCAAGCCGGGTTAGGGCCCTAAGGATGACGTTCTTGACGTCGAGTGTGACCACGAAACAGTAGTGCTTCCGTCCTCCGAGCCACCTGGTTCCCTCGATAGCTTTTGCCGCAATGTCCTTTACTACGCGTATCGCGTCCGTCGTCGATCTAGCCTTCCTGAAGCCGAACAGCATCGGAGACAGGTCACCTGCCTCTACGATCGCTTTTTGAAGTTTTCTACTTATGCATCGCTCCAGCGCCTTGGCCACGTTGTCAGCACGTTGACAGAAACAATTTATGTGTGTGTATATGTCTGTATATGCACTGCACAGGTACAGCAGGCAAAAGCGACGACCGATACTGCGGCGAAGCAACGACCAAAAATCAACAGTTATGCACAAGAGAACGATTTCGAATTCGAGTTCGAAAGAGAGTTCTAGGTATGCAGCCGCTCACGAGCGCGGGCTGAAGCAAACGACGAAAGAGGAGACGACGAAAGCTAACGGATTGCGCTTAGAACGCTATGCAGCCGGTCTCGACAGTGCGTTGCGCAGGCTGAAGCAGACGGC
Organism: Drosophila helvetica; assembly: GCA_963969585.1. Taxonomy (NCBI): domain Eukaryota; kingdom Metazoa; phylum Arthropoda; class Insecta; order Diptera; family Drosophilidae; genus Drosophila; species Drosophila helvetica. Next base: position 20,370,455 of record OZ018403.1, on the reverse strand, counting down.
GAAAGAGAACACGAAAACGAATAGCGGCCCGCTAGAAACCGTCACGGTTGGCCACAACGACTTTTGGTTCGCTACTTTTTGTTTGTACAATGTTTTTGAACACTTTTTCCACTCAAAGGTCACAGGGATCACGTCGGGGTCACCAAAATGATGGAAGCTGCCGAGCTTTTTCGGCAACTCTGACTCCACATTTACGAAATTAAAGTTTTTTCCGTTTTTAGTTTTAGTTTTTGTTTTATATATATATTTGAGGGCGTGCCCGTGAGTTCGAGTTGGTTGAAATTATGTACAATTTTTATTTAAGTAAACGAAAAAAGGGCCGTTATGACGAGGTGTATTGAACGGACTCCTTTCAAACCACTGGAGGAATTACCAACTTGTGTATTGGCCAGCAACACGTTCCATTTGCAGTGCGGAGGTGCACCACTCGTACAAGTCCATCCTTCCCAAGCACAGTAGACTGCACTCGGCCGAGTTTCCAGCGTAGAGGGCGCAGATTATCCTCATGGATGATAACCAACGTGCCCTCGGTGAGGTTCGTTGAGAGTGCTGTCCACTTTGTACGCGATCGCAGCTCATTGACGTAGTCAGCAGACTACTGTTTCCAAAATCGTTGCTTGACGGCTGTAATCATGTCGTTGCGGTCCAAGTTTGACAGCTTGACGTATTCTAGGGATCTCTCAGGGAGGGATCGTAATGATTCGCCAACAAAGAGATGACTAGCCGTGAGGGCGCTGTAGTCGTTTGGGTCTGACGACAGCGGTGATAACGGTCGCGAGTTGAGGATTGCTTCAATCTCGACGACGACAGTGCTCAGCTCTTCAAAGGTGAATCTGGTTTTAGCCAATGTCCGATTCACAAGTCCCTTTGCACTCTTGACTGCCGCTTCCCAAAGGCCTCCAAAATGAGGTGCCCTGGGGGGAATAAAATGGAAATTAATAAAATCAGTAGCGCAAAATTTATAAATTTCATATTGAGTCTGCTTCAGAAACATAAACCTTTTTAGTTCCTGCAGTTGATTTGATGCCCCTACAAAGTTAGTGGCATTATCGCAGAAGATGTCTGCCGGCAACTTGCGGCGACCTCCCATCCTTTTCAAAGCGTTTAAGAACGCCTTCGTTGACAAGTCCGAGACTACTTCCGTGAACAGCCTTGGTGATGAGACACACGAACACAGCTATGTATGATTTAGTAGGTCCCTTTCCTCGAATTAGAAAATATGTGTTGACGGGTCCACAAAAATTAACACCACAGCGCTCGAAAGGTCGGGCAGGAGAAAGCCGAGCAGGCGGTAATGAGCCCATGAGTTGTTGCAGCAGCTTTGGTCTGTAGTGAACGCAGTTTACACAAGAGCGGACGATTCGACGTGCCAAGTCTCTGGCATTAACAATCCAATATTCCAAGCGAATGAGTGCGACTAAGGCTTTTGGTCCAGCGTGATAGTTCCGAAGATGTAAATGACGAATATAACTCCATACGAATTGAGACTGGCTAGGAAGCAGCAACGGATGTTTTTGGCCTTCTGGTAGGTCTGAGAGTTCCAATCGTCCCCCAACCTTGATAAGCTCAAATCTGTTCATATTTTTAAAAAAGGGAGTTAAAAACTTTATGTTACTCTTTAAAGGTTTTTGCTTCTGAAGTAACGTAATGTCCTCTGTAAAATGGGTTTGTTTAATATTCCAAATGAGGCAATTTGAAGCAAAACGAAGTTTATCAGGAGTCGGTGAGGTTGTGGTGTTCGTCGATTGCTTCCGACATATCCGTATGAACCTTACCATCCAAGCAATGAGACGAAGACTATGTGTATATGAACTGACATTATCGACGATCTTGAGGATATAATTCGTCTCCTGTACGGCAGTGAACATACTTTTCCGCTTCTCCGAGTTGACTACGTCCATGTCAACATCCTGTTTTTCCTTTGTGGCGGGCCAGTTAAGCGAATCCTCGAGTAGAAATGACGGACCGACAAACCAGGTGGATTTGATCAACTCTTTCACGTTACAGCCTCGTGATAGAAGATCTGCTGGGTTCTGATGTGTTGGCAGATAGCGTCACTTTCCACCAGAGGTTAAATCCTGAATATCGGACACTCTGTTTCCAACAAAGGTCGACAAGGTGACTGAGTGTTGTTTCAGCCAATGCAATACGAGCTGTGAGTCGGTCCAAAAATAGGTGGTGATGGTGTGTTTTCTGAATATGGCCTTGATTTTGTTGTACAGCTGAGAAAGTAAATTGGCGCCGCATAGTTCGAGCTTCGGAAGAGATTGCTTTTTCACTGGTGCTACTCTAGACTTGGACGTGAACAATTTCACAGAGACATGTCCAAGCAAATTCTCAGTGCGCACATAAACACAACAGCCGTATGCCCGAATGCCTGAATACTTCGAACGTCGGGCTGCAAACAAAAACGAGGTACCGCTAGTGACGATATTGAGTTCAACGATACTGACAATTGCTCTATGCGCTGCTTAGATTTTAGAGAACAGACTCGTCCCAGTCAAGTTTCAGTAGCCACAACTCCTGAAGAATGATCTTAGAGACAATTACTAGAGGTGACAGAAGACCGATTGGATCGAATAGCGAGGACGCAGTGGACAAAATTGTTCATTTGGTGGACGAGGGATAGATTTCCTTGGGAGTGAAGGTAAACCTAAATGCATCAGTTTGTTGATTCCAAGTTACGCCGAGTGTGCTACTAACCGAGTTCTCTGAAATGTTTATTTCTTTGGTCGACTCATCTTCCATGAAAATTCGAGTGCCATTTGCATAATGGAAAATGACCACAAGCTGGGGTTGAGGTTATTTCTGAATTCAGTCTGAGAAGGGTGTCTATGTCATCAGCTCCACACAAAAGATCATCAACATAAACTGCAGTTCTGACAGCTGCAGCTCCTAAGGGCCATTCATCTATACAATCCTCAGCTAAGTGGTGCAGACTACGAGTTGCGAAAAACGAAGCAGATGTCGTTCCGTATGTCACTGTATTGAGCTGGTAGGTTTGAAGATCCTCATTCGGGGATCCTCGCCAGAAAATGTACTGGAATTTGTACTCCCACACGAGTACCTGTCTGTACATTTTCGTGACATCAGCTGTGATGCCAAACCTGTGCATGCGGAAACGCAGCAATTGCAAGTACAGTTCGTCCTGGATGGTAGGGCCAACTAAGAGAAGATCATTGAGTGACCTTTGAGATAATGTACGGCAAGACGCGTCAAAGACGACTCTGATCTTCGTCGAGGTACTGCTTGGTTTGAGAACGAAATGGTGAGGTATATAATAATGCGGTTCCTCCAAGTTAGGATTTGATACGAGCGACATATGGCCGAGATTTTCATAATCCTGCATGAACGATGTATACTGCAGCCGTATTTTTGGTAGACGAGCAAGACGTCTCTCAATGGCGAAGAATCGATTTCGAGCTGTGTCGACCGAACTTCCAAGACATCTTGGATCTTCTTGGAATGGCAAGCGAACAACGATTCGCCCACTGGCATCCTTATGTGTTGTATCCCTGTAGTGGTTTTCACAGCGTCGATGATCTGGGCGAATAGAAGCACTTCGGTCGACAATCGAGTCAACTTTCCATAGCTGTTGCAGGTTTTCGTCGATCGACTCTTCTACAGTCGCCCAGCACAATGGTGGCTGTCTGTTATGTTGGCGCTGGTACCTCCCAGCAACAACCCACCCAAAAAGAGTCTTTTGCAAAGTGGGAAGATTGGGACCAATTCGAATTTGTCCAACAGCTAGCGCTGCATAGAACGCTTCGGTTCCCAGTAAGAGATCAATACGCCTAGTCATATTAAATGATTCATCTGCCAATGGAGTATTGGCAGGTAGGTTCCAGTTCGATATGTCGTTCTCACTATCTGGCTGGTAAGCAATATGGGAAGTAATTCCAAACTGGAGGGTGAGCTGGTAGTCAGATGTACGTGACTTAATGGAGGTTGTCGTACGAGCCTTCAAATTCGTAAGGGAATCTCCTATACTACGAATTCCGATGTGGTGTCTTTCACGACGAAGGCGAAGTTTTTGTGCAAAGGTTTCGGTTACAAAATTAACCTGGGAAGATGAATCAAGCAACGGTCTACCAAGTTTGTATTCACCTGAGGCATCCTTGACCAATACCATAGCTGTCGCTAACAAAATTTGATCTTCTGCTGAGAAGTCCATATGAGAATGTGAGGCAGCTTGATATGAATGAGTATCAGCTGCTTGCCAAGAGGCTTGCGACGGTTGACTTGTCGGTACCGTATTTGACGATTGTCCTGCTGACGATTGGGGTGGCTGTTGCGGCTGAGAGTGATGCAAAGTTGAGTGATAAGTCCGATTACATGTTCGGCAACGATGAGTCGATGAACATTGCGCCACTCTATGGCCGTTTCCAAGACAATTGATGCAGAGACCGAGGCGTCTTACATTGTCGTACCGTTGGTTGCTGTTTATAGCCCTTAACTGCGCACAGTTAGTGATCTTATGGCCAGAACTAGAACAAAGTGTACAAAATGGATTAGTGATAGCAAACGACGAGTTTATTTGGTGATTAGAGTTACTATTGGACTTATTGCTTTCAGCCTTTCGTTGCGACGAAGTACCAGACGAGGTTCCAGACGAGTTTCCAGACGAGGTTCCAGACGAGTGAAGAAATTGACAGTGGCGTTCCACAAGCTTCTTCCGAGTTTGCTGATCACACTTGTCCATAACGACGTATATCAGCATCGCTTGAGCGATGTCCTCCGGTTTACCGATGGACTCCAACGAGCTGTAGATAGCGGAGGCCTTATCGAAAAGGCTGCGAATTTGTTGACAGTTCGACTTTTCGACCGGTGGTAGTGCGAACAATGCATCAATACCTTCTAGAAATATAAGAGTTCGATTATCATATCGGCTTTTAAGTTTTTCTAGGGCCTTCGGATAGTTTTCGCTGGTAACTTGGAATGCCTGAATTGTGTCTAATGCCAGCCCCATGAGGCAGCTGAGCAAATAGATAAACCGTTCTATATTGGACAATCCAGACTCACGCACAACAAGTTGTTCAAACGAATTAATGCAATTTTTATAATTCGCATAAGATCCGTCAAAGGTCGGCAGCGACAACTTTGGCAACAATGACTTCACTGGTGGTGGATGGTGGTCCGGCACAACTATGCTGGTGTTCAAATCTCCTCCCATTTTGTCCTTTATGGTTAGCTTGATTGCTATGTATGTGTCCTCCAAATCTGCCCGTCCTTCATCATTTGGATTAAGATCTTCAATGTCAGCCTGTACACTTAAAACTTTCTTGAAGTATGTTTCCAAGATGCTTAAAAGATAGCGAAGCTCATCATTGCAAATCATTTTGCCTTCCACCACAGATTTGATCCGAGATATATTCCGTTTAATGTTGGTGCGCTGGCGTTTCAGATCTTCGAGAGTCGACATTTTGTTGTGTAGTGTAATTACACGCACACAGCACTAGAGTTTCCAACAAAACGCAGGCAACAACAGCATTAACGCAGCAGAGCAGCAGTATCCAAAGCACAAATCCAACGGTGAGAGCGACGGCAGCAGCAACGGTTGAGAGCAGTTCCAAGGAAGAGAGAGTCAGCGAAAATTCCAACTACGGCAACGAAAGCGACACGAAAAATGAAGCGGTGCACTTCCAATAGATAACTGCGTTAATCTCTGGACCAAAGCCGGTAGCAGCAAGACGACGAAACGAGAGTGCAAGCACCGTTGCTTGCGTTGTGGGAGACAAGAGAATGATAGAATTAACCGAGAACGGCGAGAGCAAAGCGAGAGACGATAGAGAATACGGTTTTCGGCAATTTCGAATGCAATTGTGAAACGAAACGAATGTTGCAATTGTTGTATTTGCAAATTATGTACCGACGAAAATGTTAATAGAGATTGTACATAAATGCGAGTATTTTAAATGTTTACCACCGAATAAACACACGACCGGCACGTTGGGCGCCAAAATGTTTGTGCAAGGAGCTTTTTCCTTGCTGAGAATTATTTCTTGAATGGTGGGTGTGTGCTAACTCTAGAGCAAACGTATTAAAACCGACCTCGAAGACAAGCCGATCAACGAAAAGACGATGGGGTGCTGTTGAGTATCAGTCGACGACTAATTTATTGGGCTCTTAGTGCATGAGCACCGAGCATATGCGAACATATTGAGAGCATAATGAGAGCGTAAAAGGTTGAGCGTAAAATTTTAGTGCGAGAGGCTCTTACTTAATTCTATCCTATTTATTCAATCGCTGCTGGACGAAGTTTGACCGAACAGACGGCATATACGCGATGCTGCATTCGACGACGATTTTTACAGAGTGGGGGTAGGTTCCGCGACGCACGGCAATTTAAACAGTACATACGCGGAGCATGAGCGTGTGTGTGCGTAGGCACCGAGAGCGCGAGAGTAGATCGCGCTCTTAAAGGCTAATGACGGCTGCTGCTCCGAACAACATATGTATTACACATGTATGTACTATATCGACTCTGGATAACACGTCTGGATATACATCAATGTATTTTTGCATGGGCTCAAAAACCCTTCAATATCGTCGTAAATTGTATGTATGCTTGTAACATAAGCGAATCGTAAAGTACATGGGATTTATCTGAGCTCTCTCGGTGAAAACTGCGGTAATTACCATTTCCTTTTATTAAAGATTATCTCACTCAATCTGATTTCACTCGTGCACTTGCTCTTCTCAGGCTATCGTTGAGTCAATTGGGGTTCTTGTTCATTGGTTGTTTGAGCCCACCACCATCAGAAGAGCGGCTTATTACTCTTAGGCTACAGAAAAATACTCTGTGTCGTCACTTTGAGAGAACCAAACAAAAAATAGAAAAAGAAGCGTCTAATGATTAACCAAGTATTTTCGAGTGTAGATTACAGATTTTGGAGTCCAACTTCAAACAAGCAATTTCGTTACAATGAATATTAGAAACTGTCTCTGCTCTTCGCGAATCTTTATATTCCATCGGCTCAGATGCAGAAATATTAAATGCAGTCATCATCCAATAAGTCTTATCTATAGACAAAGACGCGAAGATGGCTTATGACAGTAAGCAAGATTATGTTTCATTGCCAACATGGGAGCAGTGCTATAAAATTGTTAGCAGGCATTGTCAACTTTTGGAATTAGTCAAAGAAAACAAACCATCCTCATCCTCTCGAAAACTATCTAGAGCTTTTGTAACTACACAACCTAAAGGTAGTTGCTTACGTTGCAAGAGTAACAATCACACACTTGGAACATGTTCGTCGTACTTAGCCTTTTCAGTAGACGAACGTTTTAAATTTTTAAAAGAAGCTGCCCTCTGTTTGAATTGTTTACGACATGGCCACATAATAGCGAGGTGCATTTCTAAATCACGGTGCAACGTATGCAATCTGCCTCACCATACTAGTTTACATAAAGGTAACTCCGGCAAGGAGTCGCCTTCTCAGCCACCAGCTGCCGTTTCATTAGTTTGCAGATCATTTCATCGTTCACTTCTTCCCACTGCTGTGGTGTACATAAGGGACAAGTATGGAATTCCTCAACCTGCTCGGGCACTGTTGGACTCGTGTTTGGAAGTAGATTTTATAACAGAGGAACTTGCCAAACGCTTGGAATTTAAGTTTCAATGCACGCAGCAGGAGACATCGGGGATCGGTGATGTTCGAACGGAAGTTTTCAATAGTTGGAGATTTTGAATTGGGCATATCAGACTTCTCATAGTCTGCACGACTTGCTGTGACTAGAGCGATATCGTTAAACCAGCCTGAAGTTTGTATTAGAACTTCAGATTGGAAGATTCCTGAAAACATTCAGCTAGCTGATCCTCTCTTCTACAAGCCTCAGCGTATAGAATTACTTAGAAGTTCGAAGCACTTCTTTTAAATGAAAATGGATGGCAAATTTTCGTTAGGCCCTGGACTGCCTTGTTTAATCAACACTCAGTTGAGATGGGTTATAGGTGGCGAAGACCTACAATCAAGTACTAAGATAAGTTGTTGCAATCTCGCTCATATTTCACGAATAGATGAAATATTACAAAAATTCTGGGAAGTTGAAGGGTTCGAAACAGATCACCATAGTGATACAGTTTCCATGGAAAATTTTCTCTGTAAAGCTAATTTTCAAGAGAATACAATCATAGGTGAATCAGGGCGAGAACAAGTTCGTTTGCCCTTTAAGGAATCACCCGCATGTCTTGGGAAGTCAGTAAGCACTGCGAAGCGACATTTTTTGCTGTTAGGAAATCGCTTAAATCGTGACCTAAGCTTCAAAGAAATGTACGTGACATTCATGGATGAATACAAGACCCTAGGACATATGACTCCCACTAATTATGTAGATTTGTTGAAACCTCATTATGTAATTCTGGACCATTGCGTCCTTCGACCCCAAAGTACCACCACAAAACATCGTACTGTTTTCGATGCGTCGGCAAAGACGACCAATGGCAAATCACTTTATGAAATTATATATACCGGTCCCAAAATAAAAAGAAACTTAATAATGACACTCTTATCGTTTTGATTATATCATTATGCTCTGACTGCAGATGTGTCCAACATGTATGGGCAATTTATGGTTCATCCGCAGGATCGATGCTTTCAGATGTTTCTATGGAGGAACGAAGTTACTGATTACAATGAATAGCATGTAGTATGTATAAGTTAAACACTATAACTTATGGTCTCTCGTGCGCTCCTTATTTACCTATCAGAAGCCTTAAATATATTACATAAATCCATTCTACTGAACACCCAACTGGAGCTAAAGTGGTGCTTTCAGACATGTACGTCGATGATTTGCTTACAGGTGCCGACTCCGAAGTCGAGCAGAATCGTAAGGCTGAGGAAGTCAATTCTCTTTTGGCAAAGGCTGGCTTACAATTGGCTAAGTGGAATTCTAATCATGAAAAATGGGCAGGAGGGATCGAGGAAGTAAAACTTAAGGTAGACGATCAGGAAATATGAAAGGCTCTCGGTATTGCATGGAAGCCTCGAGTAGACACTTTTTGTTTTCGATGTGAGCTACCCACAATTCAAACTCTCACCAGACGTTCAATAATATCAGTTGTTGCAAGGATATACGATCCACTTGGGATACTAGCTAAAATAATTGTTCGATGAAAAATTTTTGTGCAAGAATTGCATCTTCATCGGTTAGGATTGGATGATACATTACGTCTTCACTTGCTTCTCTTTGGAGACAACTCGACTTTTCACAATTAAGTAGTATTGAGATCCCACGCTATGTAAATACGAGTGCGAATCAGTCATTCTCGATTCATGGATTTGCCGACGCGTCTCAACGTGCATACGGATGCTGCTTATACACACGTTCATACATTCATACATGAGTATTGGTTGTCTACATTATTAATAGCTACGTCGCAGGCAGCCCCATTCAAGGCTGTATCGCTTCCTCGACTGTGCGCTGCTGTTTTGGTATGTAAAACTTGGGATTAAATTAAGCATATGTTTGACGCTCATTCTAATAATGAAGTCTTTTCGACTGATCCCAGTATTCTACTGCAGGGGATGGGAATGCATTCCTCCACACTAAACTTTTTTGTGGGAAACCGCATTGCAGAATTGCAAACTTAATCCCTTGGTATCACTTGGCGGCATGTGGCTAGCAAAGAAAATCCTGCCGATATTGTTTCGTGTGGATGCAAGGCGAACGTTTTATCACAAACAATGTGGACCAATATTTCTCTCCTCAGAAGAGTCAAAATGGCCAAAATAATTATTCACCACAAAGATAGATGAAGAACTGTTAGAGCTTCGAAAGCACGTAGTTCTGAAGAGAACCATATGTAGGCAGAACAGTAGTGAAACATTAATTGGGAAATTGCTGGATCGTATCTCATCATTCACCAAAATAGTATGAGTAGTTTCCAAGGTTCTTCGAATTCTCAATGGCATCCGCCTTGATAGATTACTCAAAATCAATAACGTAAAAGCTGTATCAGCTCTAGAAACTCAGGAATCGTTTCTTCGTATAGCTTTTTTCATCCAGAAAGAGGAATTCTCAAAAGAGATCGCTGATTTAGGGGCCAATAAAACCCTTCGTCCGGAATTGCGAATATTAACACCTCAGACTGGAACATTCAATTTGATGCGCGTTGGCTCCAATCGATGTCAATGCAAGGTTTTCAGTAATTCTGCCGAGAGATTATCGTATGACTTGGATGTTTGTCGAACACTTACACAGAAATAAAATGCATGCTTCAAGCAGGGCTCTAACCAGTATCGTCAGATTAGAAGTTTGGATGGTCAGTGCTCGAAGGCTGCTTAGATAGGTTGTGCGAATGTGTGTACATTGCTTTCACCACAAACCAAAACTTCGTACTCAAATAATGGGTTCTCTCCCTGCCGATCGATTTCTTGATCGTAGACCCTTTTATGTGATTGGAGTAGATCTATGTGACCCATTTAAAACCCCGTATCGAATTCGCGGCAAGGCACCCTATAAAACATATGTTGCAATGTTCGTTTGTTCTGCAACAAAGGCGGTACTTGCCGAATTATTATCAGATTTATCAACAAATTCGTTCCTTCTCTGCTTAAGGCACTTCGTAGCACGCCGCAGGAAACCTGTGCGCATCTACTACGATAACGCAACAAACTTTGTTGGTGCAAGGATCCAGCTTGACAAATTTAAGGAACAATTCTTTACGAAAGCATAGACCATTGAAACACAGTAGTTTTGTACTAAAATGCAATTACTAACTACGAGAAAGGTATGTGAAAAATAGTAATTTAAGAAGAGGAATTGAATTAGTTGCCGATATGATATGGTAGAGGGAATTATAATCCGAGCATAAAACTCTAAAAGGTTCATGCAAGGAATAATTCGATCTACAAATCGGAAGGGACAACGGAATATAATTTCTAGTATTTCTAATAGGAATCGTGAAGTTTATGCGGCTCAACAAGTCAGGGCTATCTACGTCACCCTTGATCAAGTTGTGCACAAAAATCACACAAAGCATTTTTCTACGGTTAACTTAAGATGGAAGGTTTATTAAAAGCGATCTACTAGAGTAAGACGGCAGTCTCACACTTGCATTGAGGGCGCGTAGAGCGAAAATTAAAAAATTTTTCTGTACTGATTCTATACGGTCCTGGTGTACTTTGTACTGAGGGCACCATACACAAGAACCATATTCTAAAATCGGATGAACAAGCGATATATAGAGAGTCTTTGTTATAAAGGGGTCGTCAAATTCCTTTGATCACCTCTTTATAAACCCAAGCACGCCCATGGCCTTATTTACCATGGTAGAAATGTGTTCAGAAAACTTCAACTTGGGATCAAAAAGAACACCAAGATCATCAACTAGGGTAATTCTCTCGAGAGAACCCCCGCCTAGTGTGTAAGGAGCCAGAAAGGCGCTGGAGCGATGAAATGTCATTACTTTACATTAAGAAGCATTAAGGTATAACAAATTTGCACAACACCATGACTGAAAGCTATTAAGATCGGATTGCAACCTGGAGTGAGATAAGCTGTCCTTGAACTGGACACACAGCTTAACATCATCCGCATACATAAGTACTCGAGAGTATGTTAATACCGAAGGCAGGTCATTAATAAAGAATGTAAAGATGGCCTAGATGGCTGCCCTGTGGTACGCCCGAAGTAACCATAACTGGTGAAGATAGGGAGTTTTTGAAGAGGACTCTTTGGGACCTGGAAAAAAGGTAGCTAGAAATCCATCTCAAGAGATTGGGTGGAAACCCTAAAAGGTCAAGTTTTTGTGCTAGGAGAGTGTGGTTTACAGAGACGAATGCTTTACTGAAATCTGTGTAAATGACATCCGTCTGTAGATTACCTTGGAAGCCTTTAATGATAAAGGAGGTGAACTCCAATAAATTCGTGGTTGTTGATCTCCGCCTTATAAATCCATGCTGGGCAGGAGATATAAGTGATCTGCAAAGATGCTGCAAGTGCGAAGTTACAATTTTCTCAAACACTTTAGGAATTGCGGACAACTTTCATATACCTCTGTAGTTCGTCGCGTCAGACTTACTACCTTTCTTATGGAGAGGAATTATGAACTACTCCCTCCATATGGAGGGGAAGCATGAAGAGTTAGTGAACAGGCTGAATAGTTTAAGCAACGGTCCACACAGAAACTCGGCGCAGTACCTAAGTACACAGCCGGGAACTCCCTCCGGACCCGGTGAAAACACCGGCTTAACTTTCCGGAGGTCAAGAAGCAGAGAGCTTTCATTTAGCAAGGGACTGAAGATGCCGTTCGACCTCGGTAAATCGTATGGGTACGGCTGACCGGAGTAGCATTCCTGTGAAAAGGTTGTTTGAAAGAATTGGGCAAAAAGATCGGCCATTGCCTGATCAGTATTTGCCGACGTATTAAGAAATAATATCGAGGATGGATGAGCGGACGTTTTACGCTTACTCTTAACGAAGCTGTAAAACTGCTTAAGGTCCTGAGAAACACGTATCCTGCATCGAGATAGGTAGTTCTTATAGCAGCGGTGAAAAGTTTGACCGAGCCATTACATAGCGAGAGAGAGAAGAAGGAGAGCCAACTTCTTGAAATTTTATGTAAAGTCTTGATTTTATGTTTTTTAGACTGGATAACTCTTTGGTAAACCAAAGGGGGCTTCCCAGATCTAATAGGACAGGAAAGTGGGACACAAGACTCAAAAAGTGAGTCAAGTGCATCGTAGAAAATGTTCGTGCATATCGTAACATCAGTGCACAAATACAAAGCGGACCAATCAAAATCCCTAATGAGGTTATTAAGCTTCGCAAACTCGGCTTTACGAAAGCAGCGGACATATCGAGGTAGCCTACCTGAACGATCCAATGCGGTTGGTCCTATATCGAGCGACACTTCAAGTGTAGTGATGGTACGCGTCTTCAGGTATAGTGAGCGGAGGGACTCGGGTTAACAACGCAATGGTCGGATCCGTTACAAAGCACATTTCAAGCAATCGACCCAGGGAATTTTTCACATGGTTGACTTGAGACAGGGATAAGTCGAGTAGCCGTCTATAAAGTCATGTCGTGACATAGGCACTAGGTTATTAGACTAGTTTACCGAAGACCAAACAGTTCCTGGTAAATTGAAATCCCCAAGAACTATCATGTGATCTTTATCTGATAGCGAGGAAGAAACAGCGCTTAAGGCGGACAAGTGCTGCTCATAAATTGCGATATCCGAAGAAGATGGAATATACGAGCATGTAATAAAGACTGAAAAAGCGGGAAGAATCAGTTTTATACACAGGAATTCCAGTTCTTGTTGAATCTGCACTATAAAATGTTCCGACGTGAAGTTAGAGTCTACTGCAATCAGAACCCCACCTGCACGTCGAAACGAACGGTCATTGTTAAAAGTTGTGTACCGACCTGCCAAAACTTCAGAACTAAGAATTTCCGGTCTTAACCAGGTCTCTGTAAACACAATTACATGGGATGCAAATGCGACGCTATCCCGATACAGAGTGGTTCCGCGACGCACGGCAATTTAAACAGTACATACGCGGAGCATGAGCGTGTGTGTGCGTAGGCACCGAGAGCGCGAGAGTAGATCGCGCTCTTAAAGGCTAATGACGGCTGCTGCTCCGAACAACATATGTATTACACATGTATGTACTACATCGACTCTGGAGAACACGTCTGGATATACATCAATGTATTTTTGCATGGGCTCAAAAACCCTTCAATATCGTCGTAAATTGTATGTATGCTTGTAACATAAGCGAATCGTAAAGTACATGGGATTTATCTGAGCTCTCTCGGGGAAAACTGCGGTAATTACCATTTCCTTTTATTAAAGATTATCTCACTCAATCTGATTTCACTCGTGCACTTGCTCTTCTCAGGCTATCGTTGAGTCAATTGGGGTTCTTGTTCATTGGTTGTTTGAGCCCACCACCATCAGAAGAGCGGCTTATTACTCTTAGGCTACAGAAAAATACTCTGTGTCGTCACTTTGAGAGAACCAAACAAAAAATAGAAAAAGAAGCGTCTAATGATTAACCAAGTATTTTCGAGTGTAGATTACAGATTTTGGAGTCCAACTTCAAACAAGCAATTTCGTTACAATGAATATTAGAAACTGTCTCTGCTCTTCGCGAATCTTTATATTCCATCGGCTCAGATGCAGAAATATTAAATGCAGTCATCATCCAATAAGTCTTATCTATAGACAAAGACGCGAAGATGGCTTATGACAGTAAGCAAGATTATGTTTCATTGCCAACATGGGAGCAGTGCTATAAAATTCTTAGCAGGCATTGTCAACTTTTGGAATTAGTCAAAGAAAACAAACCATCCTCATCCTCTCGAAAACTATCTAGAGCTTTTGTAACTACACAACCTAAAGGTAGTTGCTTACGTTGCAAGAGTAACAATCACACACTTGGAACATGTTCGTCGTACTTAGCCTTTTCAGTAGACGAACGTTTTAAATTTTTAAAAGAAGCTGCCCTCTGTTTGAATTGTTTACGACATGGCCACATAATAGCGAGGTGCATTTCTAAATCACGGTGCAACGTATGCAATCTGCCTCACCATACTAGTTTACATAAAGGTAACTCCGGCAAGGAGTCGCCTTCTCAGCCACCAGCTGCCGTTTCATTAGTTTGCAGATCATTTAATCGTTCACTTCTTCCCACTGCTGTGGTGTACATAAGGGACAAGTATGGAATTCCTCAACCTGCTCGGGCACTGTTGGACTCGTGTTTGGAAGTAGATTTTATAACAGAGGAACTTGCCAAACGCTTGGAATTTAAGTTTCAATGCACGCAGCAGGAGACATCGGGGATCGGTGATGTTCGAACGGAAGTTTTCAATAGTTGGAGATTTTGAATTGGGCATATCAGACTTCTCATAGTCTGCACGACTTGCTGTGACTAGAGCGATATCGTTAAACCAGCCTGAAGTTTGTATTAGAACTTCAGATTGGAAGATTCCTGAAAACATTCAGCTAGCTGATCCTCTCTTCTACAAGCCTCAGCGTATAGAATTACTTAGAAGTTCGAAGCACTTCTTTTAAATGAAAATGGATGGCAAATTTTCGTTAGGCCCTGGACTGCCTTGTTTAATCAACACTCAGTTGAGATGGGTTATAGGTGGCGAAGACCTACAATCAAGTACTAAGATAAGTTGTTGCAATCTCGCTCATATTTCACGAATAGATGAAATATTACAAAAATTCTGGGAAGTTGAAGGGTTCGAAACAGATCACCATAGTGATACAGTTTCCATGGAAAATTTTCTCTGTAAAGCTAATTTTCAAGAGAATACAATCATAGGTGAATCAGGGCGAGAACAAGTTCGTTTGCCCTTTAAGGAATCACCCGCATGTCTTGGGAAGTCAGTAAGCACTGCGAAGCGACATTTTTTGCTGTTAGGAAATCGCTTAAATCGTGACCTAAGCTTCAAAGAAATGTACGTGACATTCATGGATGAATACAAGACCCTAGGACATATGACTCCCACTAATTATGTAGATTTGTTGAAACCTCATTATGTAATTCTGGACCATTGCGTCCTTCGACCCCAAAGTACCACCACAAAACATCGTGCTGTTTTCGATGCGTCGGCAAAGACGACCAATGGCAAATCACTTAATGAAATTATATATACCGGTCCCAAAATAAAAAGAAACTTAATAATGACACTCTTATCGTTTTGATTATATCATTATGCTCTGACTGCAGATGTGTCCAACATGTATGGGCAATTTATGGTTCATCCGCAGGATCGATGCTTTCAGATGTTTCTATGGAGGAACGAAGTTACTGATTACAATGAATAGCATGTAGTATGTATAAGTTAAACACTATAACTTATGGTCTCTCGTGCGCTCCTTATTTACCTATCGGAAGCCTTAAATATATTACATAAATCCATTCTACTGAACACCCAACTGGAGCTAAAGTGGTGCTTTCAGACATGTACGTCGATGATTTGCTTACAGGTGCCGACTCCGAAGTCGAGCAGAATCGTAAGGCTGAGGAAGTCAATTCTCTTTTGGCAAAGGCTGGCTTACAATTGGCTAAGTGGAATTCTAATCATGAAAAATGGGCAGGAGGGATCGAGGAAGTAAAACTTAAGGTAGACGATCAGGAAATATGAAAGGCTCTCGGTATTGCATGGAAGCCTCGAGTAGACACTTTTTGTTTTCGATGTGAGCTACCCACAATTCAAACTCTCACCAGACGTTCAATAATATCAGTTGTTGCAAGGATATACGATCCACTTGGGATACTAGCTAAAATAATTGTTCGATGCAAAATTTTTGTGCAAGAATTGCATCTTCATCGGTTAGGATTGGATGATACATTACGTCTTCACTTGCTTCTCTTTGGAGACAACTCGACTTTTCACAATTAAGTAGTATTGAGATCCCACGCTATGTAAATACGAGTGCGAATCAGTCATTCTCGATTCATGGATTTGCCGACGCGTCTCAACGTGCATACGGATGCTGCTTATACACACGTTCATACATTCATACATGAGTATTGGTTGTCTACATTATTAATAGCTACGTCGCAGGCAGCCCCATTCAAGGCTGTATCGCTTCCTCGACTGTGCGCTGCTGTTTTGGTATGTAAAACTTGGGATTAAATTAAGCATATGTTTGACGCTCATTCTAATAATGAAGTCTTAATCCCTTGGTATCACTTGGCGGCATGTGGCTAGCAAAGAAAATCCTGCCGATATTGTTTCGTGTGGATGCAAGGCGAACGTTTTATCACAAACAATGTGGACCAATATTTCTCTCCTCAGAAGAGTCAAAATGGCCAAAATAATTATTCACCACAAAGATAGATGAAGAACTGTTAGAGCTTCGAAAGCACGTAGTTCTGAAGAGAAGCATATGTAGGCAGAACAGTAGTGAAACATTAATTGGGAAATTGCTGGATCGTATCTCATCATTCACCAAAATAGTATGAGTAGTTTCCAAGGTTCTTCGAATTCTCAATGGCATCCGCCTTGATAGATTACTCAAAATCAATAACGTAAAAGCTGTATCAGCTCTAGAAACTCAGGAATCGTTTCTTCGTATAGCTTTTTTCATCCAGAAAGAGGAATTCTCAAAAGAGATCGCTGATTTAGGGGCCAATAAAACCCTTCGTCCGGAATTGCGAATATTAACACCTCAGACTGGAACATTCAATTTGATGCGCGTTGGCTCCAATCGATGTCAATGCAAGGTTTTCAGTAATTCTGCCGAGAGATTATCGTATGACTTGGATGTTTGTCGAACACTTACACAGAAATAAAATGCATGCTTCAAGCAGGGCTCTAACCAGTATCGTCAGATTAGAAGTTTGGATGGTCAGTGCTCGAAGGCTGCTTAGATAGGTTGTGCGAATGTGTGTACATTGCTTTCACCACAAACCAAAACTTCGTACTCAAATAATGGGTTCTCTCCCTGCCGATCGATTTCTTGATCGTAGACCCTTTTATGTGATTGGAGTAGATCTATGTGACCCATTTAAAACCCCGTATCGAATTCGCGGCAAGGCACCCTATAAAACATATGTTGCAATGTTCGTTTGTTCTGCAACAAAGGCGGTACTTGCCGAATTATTATCAGATTTATCAACAAATTCGTTCCTTCTCTGCTTAAGGCACTTCGTAGCACGCCGCA
This sequence comes from Drosophila helvetica, assembly GCA_963969585.1. NCBI lineage: Eukaryota > Metazoa > Arthropoda > Insecta > Diptera > Drosophilidae > Drosophila > Drosophila helvetica. Next base: position 20,352,817 of record OZ018403.1, on the reverse strand, counting down.
GGAAACCTGTGCGCATCTACTACGATAACGCAACAAACTTTGTTGGTGCAAGGATCCAGCTTGACAAATTTAAGGAACAATTCTTTACGAAAGCATAGACCATTGAAACACAGTAGTTTTGTACTAAAATGCAATCCGACTTTGTCTTCATTACGATTGGTTCCCCATTAAAACTATCGTACTCCACAACTACAATTACTAACTACGAGAAAGGTATGTGAAAAATAGTAATTTAAGAAGAGGAATTGAATTAGTTGCCGATATGATATGGTAGAGGGAATTATATTCCGAGCATAAAACTCTAAAAGGTTCATGCAAGGAATAATTCGATCTACAAATCGGAAGGGACAACGGAATATAATTTCTAGTATTTCTAATAGGAATCGTGAAGTTTATGCGGCTCAACAAGTCAGGGCTATCTACGTCACCCTTGATCAAGTTGTGCACAAAAATCACACAAAGCATTTTTCTACGGTTAACTTAAGATGGAAGGTTTATTAAAAGCGATCTACTAGAGTAAGACGGCAGTCTCACACTTGCATCCCAGTTGAGGGCGCGTAGAGCGAAAATTAAAAAATTTTTCTGTACTGATTCTATACGGTCCTGGTGTACTTTGTACTGAGGTACACAAGAACCATATTCTAAAATCGGATGAACAAGCGATATATAGAGAGTCTTTGTTATAAAGGGGTCGTCAAATTCCTTTGATCACCTCTTTATAAGCCCAAGCACGCCCATGGCCTTATTTACCATGGTAGAAATGTGTTCAGAAAACTTCAACTTGGGATCTAAAAGAACACCAAGATCATCAACTAGGGTAATTCTCTCGAGAGAACCCCCGCCTAGTGTGTAAGGAGCCAGAAAGGCGCTGGAGCGATGAAATGTCATTACTTTACATTACGAAGCATTAAGGTATAACAAATTTGCACAACACCATGACTGAAAGCTATTAAGATCGGATTGCAACCTGGAGTGAGATAAGCTGTCCTTGAACTGGACACACAGCTTAACATCATCCGCATACATAAGTACTCGAGAGTATGTTAATACCGAAGGCAGGTCATTAATAAAGAATGTAAAGATGGCCTAGATGGCTGCCCTGTGGTACGCCCGAAGTAACCATAACTGGTGAAGATAGGGAGTTTTTGAAGAGGACTCTTTGGGACCTGGAAAAAAGGTAGCTAGAAATCCATCTCAAGAGATTGGGTGGAAACCCTAAAAGGTCAAGTTTTTGTGCTAGGAGAGTGTGGTTTACAGAGACGAATGCTTTACTGAAATCTGTGTAAATGACATCCGTCTGTAGATTACCTTGGAAGCCTTTAATGATAAAGGAGGTGAACTCCAATAAATTCGTGGTTGTTGATCTCCGCCTTATAAATCCATGCTGGGCAGGAGATATAAGTGATCTGCAAAGATGCTGCAAGTGCGAAGTTACAATTTTCTCAAACACTTTAGGAATTGCGGACAACTTTCATATACCTCTGTAGTTCGTCGCGTCAGACTTACTACCTTTCATATGGAGAGGAATTATGAACAACTCCCTCCATATGGAGGGGAAGCATGAAGAGTTAGTGAACAGGCTGAATAGTTTAAGCAACGGTCCACACAGAAACTCGGCGCAGTACCTAAGTACACAGCCGGGAACTCCCTCCGGACCCGGTGAAAACACCGGCTTAACTTTCCGGAGGTCAAGAAGCAGAGAGCTTTCATTTAGCAAGGGACTGAAGATGCCGTTCGACCTCGGTAAACCGTATGGGTACGGCTGACCGGAGTAGCATTCCTGTGAAAAGGTTGTTTGAAAGAATTGGGCAAAAAGATCGGCCATTGCCTGATCAGTATTTGCCGACGTATTAAGAAATAATATCGAGGATGGATGAGCGGACGTTTTACGCTTACTCTTAACGAAGCTGTAAAACTGCTTAAGGTCCTGAGAAACACGTATCCTGCATCGAGATAGGTAGTTCTTATAGCAGCGGTGAAATGTTTGACCGAGCCATTACATAGCGAGAGAGAGAAGAAGGAGAGCCAACTTCTTGAAATTTTATGTAAAGTCTTGATTTTATGTTTTTTAGACTGGATAACTCTTTGGTAAACCAAAGGGGGCTTCCCAGATCTAATAGGACAGGAAAGTGGGACACAAGACTCAAAAAGTGAGTCAAGTGCATCGTAGAAAATGTTCGTGCATATCGTAACATCAGTGCACAAATACAAAGCGGACCAATCAAAATCCCTAATGAGGTTATTAAGCTTCGCAAACTCGGCTTTACGAAAGCAGCGGACATATCGAGGTAGCCTACCTGAACGATCCAATGCGGTTGGTCCTATATCGAGCGACACTTCAAGTGTAGTGATGGTACGCGTCTTCAGGTATAGTGAGCGGAGGGACTCGGGTTAACAACGCAATGGTCGGATCCGTTACAAAGCACATTTCAAGCAATCGACCCAGGGAATTTTTCACATGGTTGACTTGAGACAGGGATAAGTCGAGTAGCCGTCTATAAAGTCATGTCGTGACATAGGCACTAGGTTATTAGACTAGTTTACCGAAGACCAAACAGTTCCTGGTAAATTGAAATCCCCAAGAACTATCATGTGATCTTTATCTGATAGCGAGGAAGAAACAGCGCTTAAGGCGGACAAGTGCTGCTCATAAATTGCGATATCCGAAGAAGATGGAATATACGAGCATGTAATAAAGACTGAAAAAGCGGGAAGAATCAGTTTTATACACAGGAATTCCAGTTCTTGTTGAATCTGCACTATAAAATGTTCCGACGTGAAGTTAGAGTCTACTGCAATCAGAACCCCACCTGCACGTCGAAACGAACGGTCATTGCTAAAGGTTGTGTACCGACCTGCAAAAACTTCAGAACTAAGAATTTCCGGTCTTAACCAGGTCTCTGTAAACACAATTACATGGGATGCAAATGCGACGCTATCCCGATACAGAGTGCTGAGCGCACTACGCATGCCTCTAACATTCTAGTAGGTGATTAAGAGAGAGGAAGTTAGTTTTTTGGGTGGGTGGACTGGGAAGATGAGGATGGAGCACTGGCCTGATTAGTATTAGGAGTTATTGGGGGCCTACTCTTCTTCTTTGCTTTAAACTCCTTCACCACCATGTTCTCTGGCCAAAACTTGGCAGAGCAAATGGTGTCAAAATGAGTCGGGGAGACGCTTATTTTGAATGAAGCTACATCCCTCACATAAGAGAAGTTAAACTTCTCCACCTTTAAACTGACGGCTTGTATATTGCTTTGAATAAAAGCAGTAACGTGATCTATAGTGGTTTAAGGGGCAAGCCGTAAGACAAAAATTTGTCGTTTAGGTGTCACCACTTATCTTGGGTTTGGCACCACAGACCTTGTACCTGTGATGGCAATACCCGGTGGTCTGGGTCGTATGTTTGTTGGTGGGATCGAAGTGGACGGGATATTAGGATTGTTGGCGGACTCGACGGACACGGACGCTACGGAAATTTCTCGTTGTGCGTTCTCCGAAGTGATAAGTTCGGCTGCCGAATTTGCATCACCAGCAGATGTCGTTGCCCTTGGAATAGCAAACGATATCGGCTGCTGCACAATTGGAGTGGTCGGAGTCGGTTGTTCGGCAACGGGCGGGTGAAGGACAGTTGGGGCTTGCAGATCCCGCGGAGTTACCTTTTTTTGCCTAGGAGACTCATTCAGCAGTTGCAAACTACTAAACAAAGACTCCATGGCTAGGAGCCGATCGTACTGCTTTTTAAAGCCTACGGTCAGCTCCTTAAAGCCATTCCGCGTCTGCCCCATAAACCTGGCCATCTCTATGTGAGCCCCCCGGCATGCCTCACAACAGTAGAACAAGCCATTATGTTTGGAAATTGCATCACCCACGAGACCTGAGTACCCAGCGCACTTTGAGTGCATTGCTTTTCCGCAAAGATAGCAGGGGATACTCGGCTGAGCAGGGGGTACCACCTGTTTGCAGGTTTTTTTGGTACAGATAATAGGTGATTCCATTTTAAATACAATAGAGAAACAAAATTTATTTCAAAACAAATAGAAATCAGACCAGTGTGCCAGGTAAACGCTTAAAGTGGAATTAGTAAAAACTGAGCGGAGAGAGGAGAGCGGTTGCAGCAGCTGCAATGAGAGAGAGAGAGCGCTACTGCACGGAAAGTATTGAGAGCGAGAGAGGAAGAACAGTAATTTATGTTTGGGTTAAAGGAAGAGAGTGATGCTAAAGCACAGACTACAAGATGAGAGCGGGCTAAATTCAATGTGAGAGCGTACTTACGAAAAGCAACAACAAAAACACAATGTTAACCGACGCAAAAAAGAATTATTAAATTATGTTTTACACAGTAAATAGGCATGCACCCGCGATTCAGGATAGACTTTAAGTTAGCAAGTTAATTTGTTAGTTCGCTAAATTTTTATTTTGGACAAACACCGGCTGTTTGTACAAAATAAGTGAAAAATGAGCGGAGCGCAATGAAAAAACGCGTCTGAACACTACGAGAGATATTAGACACCCAGTTGCAGACGGTCGTGACCGAGGTTGAAGCTTTTTCGAATTCGAGACCTCTCCCTGCACTCTCTGAGGACCCAAATGACGGAGAAGTCATTACGCCAGCACATGATCAGCATCAATAGCCGAGTCGATATAGCTATGTCTGTCTGTCTGTCCGTCACACACCAGATGAGCGCCTAGATTTCAGAGACTATAAGAGCTAGAGCAACCAAACTCTCTATCCATGCTCCTGTGATATCACTTCAGTACAAGTGCATTTCAAAATTTTGCCACGCCCCCTTCCGCCCCCACAACGGACGAAAATCCACAATTTTTAAGATACGAGAAAACTAATGAATCGTAGACAATGACCATATCTATCTGAGTGTTGAATCTGGATCAGATCGGATCATTAATATAGCCACAATGAAGAAAACCATTTCGAAATGCATCGTTCCATCTCGCTTTCTCTCACACACCGGGTTGGGTGCTGTGACCATTCGTCCAGATGAGCGCCTAGATCTCAGAGACTTTAAAAGCTAGAGCAACCAAACTCTCTATCCATGCTCCTGTGACATCACTTTAGTTAAAGTGTTTTCCAAAATTTTGCCACGCCTCTTCCGCCCCACAAAGGACGAAAATCCACATATTTTAAGATACGAGAAAAGCAAAAACGCAGAATCATAGAGAATGATCATATCTATTAGACTGCCGAATCTGGATCAGGTCGGATTATTATTATAGCCAGAAAGAACAAACAAAATTTCAGTAGCCACGCAACGCCTTCCAAATCAAATAAGGAAAATAAAGTATATGAATGTAGCGAACTGTTAGTGCGAAACATGCGCAGTACAATCACCCTCCAAAATAACTAAGACAATCGGAGATCGAACATATTTTTACATATATATGTGCTTGCATGTGACCATTTGTAAAAATGGTATTCTAAAGCTTGCAAGTACATTCTCCCATCGCCGAAAGATCTTTTGGACATGGACGAAACAAAGAAAGATGGCATACCAAGACTTTGAAAATTCTAAATGGTTCAGGAGAAAGAGCGGTGAAAGTGTAAAAGTACAAATTTAGAAAATTGAGATTTTTGGGGAATTAAGAAAAATTAGTTCCACCACTTTTGGAAAAGCCTTCAAGTTTAGCGGGAAAACAACTATAAAAAGCTAGAAGCTTTTTGGTTGATTTCTCGAAAACGACTAATTTTTTTTCCTAGATATACTCCGAAAATTTCGCCGGTCTCTTCTAGTTTTTTTTAAAACCAATTTTAAAGTTTAACCTTTTTCAAGAAAAAAAATGCTTGCGTAGAGCACTTGCTGTGTTCTTGTTTTTATTGTTGTGGTGGCATTCGATGCCACCTTGTTAGAATTGATTAATTCAAGTATAAAATTAAAAAAGAAAAAATGCTAACTCAACCCAAAAGGAGGGTGAATGTACCTTTATACCCGGTACTCAGTCAGTATATATGTGAGCCTACGATTTATGTAGTTTATTATATGTTCGCAACAAATTTAATAGTCGCTAGAAAAGAAAATTTAGAGACAAAAATAACGTTGAAACCTATCCATTTTTGTTTTCGTTTTTTTTTAACATCTGTCTTCTCTTCATTTCTACATCTACACACGTCTCAGCTGCGACTCGTGGAAATGTGTGCGAGAGGGAGAGAAAATGAGTAAGCGCTTGGAAGGCCACTGAAATTTCATTTGATACTTCTGGCTATAATAATGATCCGACCTGAGCCAGATTCAAACCTCTGATATATATGGCCATTCTCTATTATTCTGCGTTTTTAAAAGATAGTAATAGTTTTTTTCGTATCTTTAAGATTGTGCATGCCACAGATTTTCGTCCTTTGCGTGGGCGAAAGGCGGCGGTGCGAAATTTTGAAATACTTTTGTAACAGTGTGATATGACAGGAGTCAGGATGCAAAATTTGGTTTCTTTAGGTTTTATAGTCTCTGAGACAGACGGACAGACGGACGGAAGGCAGGTTCCGGGTTTCATTTACTTTTGCGTTTTACTTTTTCAACCGATTCGTTTACTTTTCATTTTAAAGAGCTCCCCCTTTCACATTTTCTTGTTATCGCTATGCTTCATTTTCTCATCGACTCTGGTTAACAAAAAGACCTGATCTGGTTATTTTGATGCCTTTTATTTTGTTTTGAAGCAAAACGACGACAGTCACTGCTCGATTTGCGTATATCAAGATATCTGAGATACAATACTTGTGTATTTAATATTTCTAACCAACATTGAGTAACAGCATGAAAATTGAATTGCTAATGGTCAAACAATGAATTCTTTCACTTAAATTTGGCGTAAAACATCAGTATTCAGCAACTATTCTGTTATGCGCACGTTTTTTAGAACTATTTTGATCTGCTATGTGCAAATATGTATTTTTGCCAGTGGCGATAGATTAATCGATCTCCGTCAGCTCTTGCCACGAATTCGAAAAGTGAATTTGACTAAATTTAAAAATTTCCATAGTAATGGTGTCAAATTTGTCTTTATGGACCAATAAGTCATATATTTTTTTTCCTGTTGCAATTAATATTCGTGTTGTGGAATAAAAACCCGTTTACTTTTTATTTCGTATAAAAAAGGGTTGAAGTTTTAAAATGTACAAAATCTTTCGTATTTTGAGCGTAAGAGCGCCAATTTATGTGAATTCAAAAGTGAATGACAAAATTGATGTGAATGTGAAGCCCGGAACCTGTCTGAATATTATCATTTATTATTTAAATATTTTGCTTAATTTCTGTGGTAAATCCTACAAAGTAACCACCCGACCTGTACGTGTTCCACTCCATTGCTCTGCTATTTAATAGGCCAAGTGAAATTTCTACCATCAGTGCTAGCACTGAATTCCGAACTATAGTTCCATCGTTCCTCTAATTCATTCACCGCACTTGGAGGGAATATCATGTCAAGTGACCGCGATCCAGAGAAACCTCTCACAGTTCTAAGCTCGTTACCTCTATCGCCCGCCGTAGAAGAACCCCCTTCGCTTTCAGAACACGGTTCTTCCAATCGTCAAAAAAGTCCTGCTATGCGTACCACTCGTACCGTAACACAAAAGTCAGAGTCCAAAAAAAATGCCTTTAAACGATTTTATCGTGCCTTCAGATTTTAGGAAAAAATCTCCGCTCAATCTTCCATGAAGATCTCCCTCTTCACCCTTAAGATCCATCTGGAGGAATAAAAGACCTTATGGGAGAAGGTACGAGTGGAGTGTGAAGGCTGCACTAAGGCTCTCAATCAGGGTGAGCCTGACAAAGACACGATTCACTCCATGAGCGAAATACGACCAGTTCTATGCAGTGTACGAAAGACCTGTAGGAGCGAATCGAGAATGGAACGAATCCAGTTCCTGTATCGGCACCAAATTTTCAGTAACGAGGGTGCAGGCACCCGTCTTTTGAAACCGAGGTTTTTACTGCGATTATCTGAAATGGGACGTTGCGGGACCTATTCATTGCCATCTACACGAATAACACTAGTCAACACAACATTTCCACTTTGGACAAAAATTACTTTTTCTGATAAATTCGGGGACTTAAAACTTTTTAAGCAATCATGGTTTTTTAAGCACAGTTGTTTTTAAGAATTTTTTAAAATCTCGTATTTTTTTCATGTTTTTTTTTCAGAGGAAGTGCTTCTATTTTTCACATAATTTAAATATCTTATATTTTTGTGCATAGAACTTTGCAGTTATAAAAAGCTGACAAATGCAGCTATAATTCCCACCCAGAACTTTATTAGCTTAACGTCTGGAAGATATTAAGCTTCCAAATTCAAATTTGATCATTTTTTGCGGATTTTTTTCCGAATTGTTGGTTTTAGATAGGTTCATTAATTAGACTTCGTTCTAGGTATCGTTTGTTAAAATCGATGGATAAACGGCGAAGTTGTAGCCGTTTGATCAAACCTTCATATGCCGAATTTTTCCGATAAATTCCGTTAGTCGACACAAAACCGTTATTTTTTTTAGAAAGAACACGAAAAATAATTTTTTTGTAAACGTTTTTAACGGTATAATGGCATTTGGGATGGTACAGAAATGAAAAATGATCAAATTTGAATTTGAAAGTTTAATAACTTCCAGACGGTAAGCTCCATGTACAAAGTATTTGGGTAGCTTTTCAAAACTGAAAAGTTTAATACAACCAGATGTAAGATACTTAAATAATGTGAGAAAAGGAGCAGCACCTCTAAAAAAAAAACTGTTCCTAAAAAAAAATCTATCAGAAAAATAAATTTTTTGGCCACAGCGGAAAAAAGTTTAATTTTGTCGAGTAGTGTAATCTAAATCTATACCAGATAGCGAAATTATATCAGCGCAGCCACGAGACTCGCGGTGAAGCGAAAGCCATCGTGGAAAGGCTAAGCTAACGAATGAGGGCATCGAGTCAGCATGGACCGCCCTAAAAGAGCGCTTTGAAAATAGGAGAACGCTATCTAATATCCAGCTGCAGATCCTTTTAAATTTTCCCCCTATCCAAAAAGAGTCCGGAGCTTCTTTAAAAGATCTCCACAATGCGGTGCAAGGATTCCTGACAGCACTTCAACACTCCGACGTACCCTTTCATAACCGCTTCGCGGATGAAGAGCTGGTGTTCGTAGATTCCTCGAAGTTTCCTCAAATAACCTTGTCACTGTGGGAACAATCCTTGCCCAGCAAAAGCGAGAATCCAATGTGGGCAGCTATGATATCTATCGCTCGAGGCGATGTAGAATGCCAGACCAGAAAAGAAGGAACTCTCTTTCAAAAGGGTTAATTCCTTTCAGGCAAAAGCCAGCGTCAAGACGCGAACATGCAACCTTTGCTCAAAGGAAAATCAGACCGTGCGTCAATGTCGACGCTTTCTCAAAATGACTGCTTATGATGGAGCCATGTACATAAAGCAAAAAAAGTTATGTATGAACTGTTTTGCTAGAGGGGACCAAATCAAAGATTGCACGAGTCAGCATAGCTGCTTCACGTGCAAAGGTCGCCACCATACGCTTCTGCACAGTGGTAGCCCCCCTCCAGAGCACTCTACATCAGTTCCCTCCAATCTAAACCCAAGTAAAGCCATACAGTCCACTTCATCCTCCAATATCCAGAACTACTTCACAGCAAACACGGCTATTATAAACGTATGCCACCTGGGCACTAGGTCAGAGGCAACGTTCATCTCGGAACGCTTGTTCAGAATCATCAAGCTTCCTTTCCAGACAGTTCAAGTACAAGTGTCGGGCTTGAACCAAGCAATTGCTGCAAACAATGAACAGGAACCAACACAGGCCAACCAATAAACAATACAGTCCACCTGAAGGAGGCCACTTGAGAAAAAGGACACATAGAGTTCGACCATAAGTTTTGATTGCAGTCAATACATACTTCTATTCTGAGTTGTTCCCTTTTAACAACATCCACGGGATTGAATTTGTTGCTGTCAAAGTCCGTTTTGATACAGCATCTATTTATTTTACCTGCTCTTGTATTCCTCCCAGGTCCGTTGCTGAGGTTTACTTGAACCACCTCTCTGCTATACATTCTGTTGTGTCCGCCTTAGGTTCTGCTGATCAGATTATTTTCATGGGTGACTTTAATTTACCACTTTTTTCTTGGTTGCGCTGTAAGGACGCTAACCTGTTGCTTCCTAGTAATCATAATGATTTTGTTAATGGTCTAGCCGATATCTCTCTCGTCCAAATTAATGCTATTAAAAATAATAGGGACAGAGTTCTCGACCTAATTTTCGTTATTGATGCTTCTTTAAGAACTGTGACCAGAGTTAATCCATTGTCACTTCCTGAAGACCCTTACCATCCTACTCCTTCAATATCCCTTGAGTGTGCCAATTCTAACTGGGTTGACGATTCTTTGGCTCCTGGCCGCATGAAGTGTTTTCGCAAAACTAATTTCACCGATCTAAGCCTTCATCTCTCGAATGTTTACTGGTCCATCCTTTACTCCTTATCGAGTATTGACGAATCGGTCCACTCCTGCCCTAAGCACATATGTTCCTGAGTTCACGGTCCCAGTATCGTCCAAGCCTCCTTGGTTCTCCAGAAATTTGTCGTACTTAAGGAATAAGAAATCTAGACTTCATAAAAAGTTCAAGAAAACTGGCTCCATGTTTTTCTTCGCACAATACTCCTCCGCTCGTTCCCGATTCCTATCTGTAAATAGTCAGTGTTATAATCAATACCTTTCCCGTTGTAGTAAAAACTTTCGTAGTGATCGTAAAAAATTGTTTTCCTTCGTCAACTCTAAGCGTTAGTCCAATGCGTTTCCTCCTTCCCCTTATTATTTTTATAATTCTGAGTCTTCTGCTACAGGCATTGCTAATTTATTCGCCACGTTTTTCCAGTCTACATACTCCTCTCATATATATAGCTCAGCCACTCCGTACCCCTATGATCTACCTCAGGCCAACGGCATTTTTCTTCCATATTTTATGGAAAGCGATGTTCAGGCAGCCTTAAAATCGTTGGGCACTTCTTTCTCTGTGGGTCCTGATAGAGTGCCAAGTTGTATTCTGAAATATTGTGCCGAATCCCTTTGCCAACCTCTGACGTTTCTTTTCAACCTATCTTTGGAAAAATCTTGTCTCCCAATGATTTGGAACGAGTCCTACATAATTCCACTTCATAAGAAAGGTTCAACATCCAATATCGAGAATTGCCGAGGTATTGCAAAGCTTTCCGCCATCCCTAAGCTCCTTGAGTTCTTGGTAACCCGGCAATTGCAACACATTTCCTCAAGTTTAATATCTCCGTCACAACACGGTTTTAATAAATATCGATCAACATCGACTAACCTTCTCGAGTTCTTGTCCATAATCAACAGCGGATTTCGAAGTGGTTTGCAAACTGACGTAATTTTTACGTAAACCATACCCTGCTAATTCAGAAGTTGTCTCTATTGGGTTTCCCTAAAAATCTTCTGAATTGAATTTCGTCGTATCTTTCAAATCGCATACAACGGGTTTTATTTTCTAATGTGTTGTCTGATATTGTTAGTGAAACTTCGGGAGTTCCACAAGGAAGTCATTTGGGTCCGCTTCTCTTCATCTTATTTTTGAATGACCTACCCCAAGCTATAACATTCTCTCATACCTTAATGTATGCGGACGACGTAAAAATCTGTCTGCCGTACTCTGATTGGTATTTGCACACACACCTTCAGCTGGATCTGAATGAGCTCCCAACGTGGTGCTGAAACAATATGCTTTTTTTGAACTTTTCGAAATGCAAACTTATGACCTTTTATCTCATTCATATTATCATATTCTCTTGGTAATCATTCCCTGGATCGAATATCGAGCTCAACTGACCTTGGAGTCCTCTTTAACCATAAACTGTGTTTTGATAGTCATATATCCGCTACTGTAAATAAAGCCAAGGGTGTTTTAGCTTTCACCAAGCGTTGGTCCAAGGAGTTTGACGACCCCTATGTGACCAAACAACTCTATATTTCTTTTGTGCGTCCGATATTGGAGTATTTTTCTTGTGTGCAGCCCGCAGTATAAAGAACAACAAGCTGTCCTCGAATCCGTGCAAAAACAATTTTTAACTTTTGCGCTTCGTAATCTAAACTAGGACTCCGGTAGATTCTTGCCACCTTACCGATCTAGGCTGCAACTTATTAATCTTCCTTCACTGCACCATCGCAGAATATGCAATGGAGTAATGTTCATACACAAGCTCCTTCTTGGGATGGTCGATTACCAAACACTCCTGAGTCAGATTGACTTATCCGTACCCTCTCGACCTACCCGTACCTTTCGGCCTATCGGGTTTTCTTTATGTAGGTCAAACTATGCACAGCATGAAGCTTTTAGGGTTTTTGCCATAACTTTAATACACTTTACCATATTTTATCCCCTGAATTATCCTTTAATAGTATATTACTCAATATTTACCACTACCTGAATACAGCTAATCTTTAATTTTAGTATTCTTATTTTTCCTCTTATTTCCCCTTTATATTAAATTCTTTTTAATTTTTAATACATTTAATTTATTTTAATTCAAATCTATTAGCAGAACTTTTGTCAATTTTCAAATAAATAAATAAATAAAGGCTGCAACTTATTAATCTTCCTTCATTGCACCGTCGCAGAATATCCATTGGAGTAATGTTTATACACAAACTCCTTCTTGGGATTGACTTATCCTTTTATGTTAGTTAGTTATGGTTTTATGCAATAACTTTAATACACTGTACTATATCTTATCCCCTGAATTATCCTTTAATAGTATATTACTCAATATTTACCACTACCTGAATACAGCTAATCTTTAGTTTTAGTATTATTATTTTTCCTCTTAACTCCTCTCTATATTAAATTCTTTTTAATTATTAATTAATTAAATTAATTTTAATTCATATTTATCAGCAGAGCAATTGTTAATTTTCAAATAAATAAATAAATAAATAAAATAAAATTATATACATGCATCACGTCGAACCCAAATCTATTAACACATGTATTTTGCATGTAGTAGGTGTCATTAGAAGGGATGAGCGTGGGAACAAGTGCCGCACATCCCTCCATTTCTTAGCGTTGGTCTTAGTTTTAATTACCTTATATTTTCATATATATAATGCATAAGTTTTGAAAATAAAACAGTTCGAATTTACAACTAAACTCAACAACATCAACATTTGGTCCTTCGAGCCGGATTCATCCTTGATCTGGAGAATAAATGCAGCATCAACATTTGGTCCATCGAGCCTCTGTGTTTCCCCCACCCGTGGTAAGAAATTCAGAAATATCAGCGCCAGGAAAAGCATAAACCCTTGTCTTCGATAGTAGGTCGCAACCTAAAAAACACCAAGCCTCTGTTCTTCTCACCAGTGGTAAGAGACAGAATAGCGTAAACCCTTGAATTTTATAACAAGGTGCTAGTGGCAATAAAAACAGAATAGCGTAATCCCTTGGGTTTCAATACCAAGGTCACCATCAATAATTAAAAAAGACGACAATAAGGTACTAATCTCCCCCACCAGTGGTAAGAGACACAGTAAATAAAGTCACAAAAAGGACACTGATCTCAACCACCAGTGGTAAGAGACACAGTAAATAAAAATCGCAAAAATAATATAAAAGACGACACTAAAATTCTGATCTCCCCCACCAGTGGTAAGATACACAGTACATAAGATCGCAAAATAACCTCAGCCTAAGTGAACACATCCAAGTTGTGAGTCGGGGCACAACGTAGTCAACAAGGCGACCACAATAAAAACACCCCCAACGGTTCACTTTAGACTAAAAGGTTTAGCAAACAGACGCCAGTATGTATCAAGAGGTTACACAATACAATCTCAATTTAATGAAAGATAAATTATCAAAAATTAAAGTCTTCTCATTTGAATTCTTCTCATATTGAATCGCAGAATCTCTCCCAAGATATCTTCAAAATGTGTTTCACGACATACACGGGATGTGGGGAAAACTAGAAGCATTAAAAAAACAGTTAAATAAGGAAACTGAAACCTCCAGAATACGTCGGTTCAAGCTGGCCTTCCCGAAGTCCGAAAATGATGTTAAGATCGCCAAAAGGATCCGGAGCAGACGACAACTTCACCACAGACGCGGAGGACCGCGATACAATACTGCGCAGTCACGGCACCCTGGCGTCTGCAGTCTTGGACGAGGGATGCGGGGGCCAACTACTAGCCTACGAGCCCGGCAGTGATTTGAGCACCACCTACCGTCCAGCACATATTGAGGACTGTTTTTGTGCTGAATGGGACCTGATGAGTCCACGCCGAGCCGAGGCACATTCGAACGAGGAAGCAGAGGAAGATCCGCGGGAGGCTAGACAGCACTACTCAGACATCTCGGAGGCCAGCAATCAAGAAGAAGGCACAGTACCGCGCTGCGACGAACCAGAGTCCGACAAAAGGTCCGTCGTAAGCCTGGGGTTCGTGCCTCAGGGAAATCAACCGGGGGCAGCAGCATACCGACGCCCAATTATAGCCCATGGGGTCGACCCACCATAACAATCCATTTATACGGAATGCAGCCATCCGCTAGGAATCGAGGAGACAGTCGACCTGCTGCAGGTGTTCCGGCTCCACCCAGAGATAGCCGGAGATCGAAGATGCTGATGCGGACTACATAGTACCCAACGAGGATCCGCATGCTCAAGGAGGAAAAACTACGGAGACCAAGCAGAAGAAGAGATCCATCTCGGGGATCAGCGATATTGCGACTTAGCAGGAAAAGGAGCAGAAGAAAGACGCCAAACAGAAAGTAACAGAGAAAGAGAAAATCGTCGAAGAAAAAGAAACCGACGCAAATAAAGAATTTAACGCAGAAAAATAAACCGTCGAAAACAAAAAAAGAACCTACTGGATAGAGATATCGTTCTTATTACAAACGAAGAAACTCACCCGTCAAAATGGCCACTAACTCCGCAAGCCCAGCCAGCCAAAGACGGTCGATTACGAGTCGTATCGTTAGAAGTGGAAAAAACTACTATCAAGCGACCAATACATAAAGTGTATCCCCTCGTTAAGATCAAGGAATACTCAGAAAGCAGTAATCAAATTGAAACATTAAAAAACTCTCGTCCGCTTTGTATATCAAGCAAAATAAATGGCGAAGATGCTTTGACACCAGGGGATTTTGAAATTAGGAAATCCACATTGAAAATACCAGAACCGAAAGAAGATGTAGCCAAAACGTCTCTTAAAAAGTGGAAACTGGTTCAAAAGTTTCAATGGAACTTTTGGAAACAATCTGAGGAAAGGTGGCTAAAGCTGAATAACTCAACTTTCATCCCAAACAGGTGTACAGCGGATTCATTTCACTGATGCTGTATATACGGAAGAAAGTCAAATTAAAAGACAGTTCCCATAACACTGGTAGATCGCCGTCAAGATGTCCAAAATACGAACAGAACCGGATACCAGGTCACGCCGCAGTAAATTTAGAATAGTTTTTCTAAATACGAAACCGAAAATACTTTGGGCTGTAATTTTATTAAGAGGCGGGACGAGAGGAATAATGCGTGCGCTCGATCAAAATCAATTTCAACGAATATATAATTCAAATTTATCTCTAGCCTAACTAACCTACGTTGGCAAAGCGGGGTGAATTCGCCAAGAGCGAGAGAGTAAGCTTTTATTGCGCTCCCACCTTGCCCTAAACTAACTTACACTGGACTTCATACAATTCAAAATAAAACAGACGAGAAACGACGAAACACCGGCCCCGTTGAAGGCCTGCACGGCTTCAAGCCAATGGCAGCGGCGCCAACTTGTGGATGGCCCGCCGGAACTCTGCTCCGTCACTCCTCCTAAGGTCAACGACCCTGACCATGTCATCCTCCCCTGCGTGCGTGGCGATGATCCTGCCGTCGAGCCACTCCTGCGGCGGAAGATTGTCCTCGGACACGAGGACGAGGTCTCCTTCCTCTGAGTTGGGCTGCTGCTGGTGCGCTCGTGGCGGTATGAACGCAAATTCGCATCCGCTTTTTGATGCGAATTCGCGAACTGCGTCCCCCTGCTAATCTATTCTCATCCGTAGAGCGCTGAGGTGGCGGCTGGCTCCGACGAAGTCCATCGCGTTGTCGCAGTGCACGATTTGGGGATATCCTCGGCGCCCGATGAACCTTTGGAAAGCTAATAAAAAAGAGTCAGTGGACAGATCTGATACAACTTCTAGGTGAACCGCTTTGGACGCAAAACAAACAAAAAGCGCGATGTATGACTTATATGGGGTCTTCCTCGAATTTTCAATGTCGTATATACTGGTCCACAAAAATCCACGCCGCAAATTGCAAATGGGCGGAGAGCACGGAGTCGATCTGCGGGTAAATTCCCCATAAGTTGAGTCAGCAATCGAGGCTTGCATTTAAAGCAGCGCATACATGATCGGACTGTCTGACTGCAGACCTCCAGAGCGTTCACTATCCAAACACTCTGTCGGAGGATGCTCACCAGTGCTCGTGGGCCGACATGAAAATTCGCAAGGTGCAGATGACGCACGTAGCTCCGCACAAATTGGGAGCGCTTTGTCAAAAGCAAAGGAAACTTGGCATCATATGATATAGGAGCTTTAGCTAGTCGCCCCCCTACTCGCAACAACGAAAAAGTACACCAAGCACCTGTGTCTTCATGGATGAATGGGTTCAACCGCTGAAGACTAGGACCAACTCTAGATCCTTTCCGAACCTTTTCGATTTCTTCTTTATACTCGTGATGTTGTATAGTCTCAACAAGCTTCATTATATTTGGTCGGTGAAACAATTTTTCCAAACTTTATAGTTGGGACTTTGCATTTTCTTATGAAGCGGAACATATATGCAAACACTCCAAGCAACTTGAGGTGTGACGAAAAGCCCTCGATGACATCTACCAGCTCTGAACTTTGCACAGCGGCGGTCAGTCCGACCGCAGCCTTCATCTTCTCCAGCTGAGCGTCTTCTGGAAGCTCGAAATGGAGTTTTTGGGCCAGTTTTCTTCGTCATCCTTCAAAAATAATGGTCCTTCGAACCAGATTGACTGGACGATTTCGTTGACGTCACAACCTCTTGAGACAATATCAGCTGGGTTCTGTTTCGTGGGTACATGCCGCCACGTAGCTTCATCTGACCACTCTTGAATCTCAGCCACTCTATTTGAAACGAACGTCGACAACGAGGATGGATGAGATCGAATCCAATGAAGAGTTACTTCGGAATCCGACCAATAAACAGTTCGTTCGATAGGGACCTTTAATAGGGGCTTGATTCTGTGACAGAGATCTGCGAGAAGGTGAGCGGCACATAACTCAAGCCTTGGGAGTGTTTTGGTCTTGAGCGGCGCTACTTTGGACTTGGAAGTCAATAACGATATTTTACAACCTTCTGCAGTTTTGCTACGTATTTAGACGCACGCTCCATAAGCTCTCATGGAGGCGTCAGCAAAGGCATGTATTTGCACTGGTGACATCGGATCGGTAAACACGAACCGAGGAATGGATATCTCTTCCAAGTGAGACAATGTATTTTTCAACATATTCCATGCTGTTTCTAAATGCAGCGGAATCGACTCATCCCAATCTAATTTGTTAAGCCAAAGTTCCTGCAATAGGATCTTGCCTGTTATGATGATAGGGCTTAACAAACCAAGGCGGCCAAATAACTTCGATGTCACCGATAGAATGTTCCGTTTTGTCGCTCGGAGACCCATGACTGAATCGTCAATTTTAAATTTGAAGGCATCTTCATTAGGCAACCATGAGATTCCTAACGCATTAGTCGACTCTGAATCCCTGATCGTTATGGGCTTTGCTGTGCTCTCAGATGCGGTGATCTCAGGTGAGTTTGAAAACCACTTTGCCATTTCAAAACCTGCAGTCTGAAGAACCTGAGACACTTCGGACTTAATTGCCCTTAGCTCCTTTACGCATGCAGCACCAGTCAACATGTCATCGACGTAAAAGTCGGACCCGATAACATCGGCAGTCAGGGCAAACCTGTGTAGACGGAAGCGCAGCAGTGTCGAGTATAGCTCCTCTTGAATGGTAGGTCCGACCATCAGAATATCATTCAAGGCCACCTGAGAGGACGTCTTGGACGACGCATCGAAAACGACGCGAAGCTTGGTAGACGTACTTTGGGGCCTTAGAACACACGGATGTGGAATTACATAGTGTGGAGTTGAAGGTATCGTATTGTCGGTAGGAGACATATGGCCTAAGGAGAGGTACTCTTCCATAAATTCCAAGTACATTTTCTTCAACTCAGGGTCACGATGCAATCTTCTTTCAAGCGACAAAACCCGATGTTTAGCAACCTCAAAGGAGTTGCCTAAACAGATCGGATCTGATTTAAACGGCAGCCTTACTTCAAACCGACCTGATGGCAATACCTGAGTCGTCTTTCGATAGTGATCTTCAAATAACTTTTGCTCAGGCGTAGCAACTTTCTTTTGAGATGGCATTTCTTCCAGTGACCAAAACTTTTGCAAGGTCCTATCGATAGACACTAGCAACTCTTCACTGCAACTCAAACTATTTGTAATTTGGGGAACAGAACTTTTGGGAACATAGCTTCCCGAAACAACCCAGCCAAGAAGGGTCTTCTGAAGAGTTGGATAGTCCGGACCTTGATTAATTTGACCAACAGCTAATAGTTCAAAAAATGATTCTGCATATCTATTCTTTGTGGCTTGTTGAAATATGGGTCTGCTAGAGGTAGGTTCTTTGGGATTCTCGAGTCACTCACATTCACTGACTGGTCAGGATGATAACCTGAAATCGATTTCAAAATCCAAAAATCGAAGGAGATCGCGACTTCACCACCGGTTTTATTTTTCTTTTACTTGAGAATTGGATTCAGCAATACCAAGCAAGCTAATACATGACTCCTCTTTACGGATCTGTAAGCGGTGAGCAAGGTCCTCTGTTATGAAATTTGTTTGAGATCCAGAGTCCAGAAGAGCTCTGGCCAGAATGTGGTCACCGCTCTTCGTTCGGACACTTACGATCGACGTTGCCAGAAGTACCCTATCCAACGATGTCGCATGCAGAGCATGGGACGTGGAAGGTTGATCCTGGTTTGAAGGAGGCGAGGCACTCTCTTTGGGTGGGGGCAACGCGAGACTATTAGCAGACACTGCGTATCGATGCAATAAGGTGTGATGTGAGCGGCCGCACACTCGACATTTATTGGCCTTGCATCTTACAACAGCGTGGCCTTTTTGCAGACAATTAATGCATAAGGGTGCAGATTTAGCGAACTCGAACCTTTGCATGACCGAGAGTCGCAAAAATGGAGTGCATTTCGACACTACATGGTCGTCCGAATTGCAATAGCTGCAAGTTCGCTGAACTCTGTTGGTGGAATGAGAAGAACAAGCAAATGAGCTACGATTATGCTGCTTGATTGGTACAACCTTGTCCGGCTTTGGCTTCGTCGACTCTTCAGCAGACAAATACTGGTATCGACGATTCAAAACTTTCTCAAGGTCGGACCAAAGCGGCAACTTTTCGTAAGTCAGTTGTTCATCCCACTTTTGTTTAGTCACTGGGTCGACTCTGTTCAAAACGAGATGAATGAGCATTGCATTCGAGATTTTGGTATCGTCTCCTATCGACAGTAATGAACCATAAATCGATGAAACAGTATCGATGAGGTTCCTGAGGGACGATGCGGACTGCTGCGAGATTTTTGGCAGATTAAACAATGTGGAAATATTGTTTGTAAAAATCAGATACTCGTTATCATATACTCGTTTGAGACTATCCATGGCCTTTTCATACTTGGCTTCGGTGACTTGGAACGTCTTAATTGTTCCTAATGCTTCATCCGAGAGGCACGAGATCAAGTGATTAAATTTCTCGATCACCGGTATACTTGCGTCGCTAAGAACTAGAGTCTCAAAAAAGCTGATGAAATTTTTACAATCAGAATGCTTACCACTAAATTTTGGTAATGCTGATTTCGGAAGTCGAGCACGAGTTGGGGCTCCACAGGCTGGTATTGTTAGCGTCGTATCGCTTGATACATCAAAGGCGCAGATAAGCGACATTATCTTTGCCTTAGTTACGATAGATAACTCTTCCAACTCGGCTGCGAATTCATCGTCGCCATCTATTTCTTCTATTTTTTCTTGTAATTGTTTAGCCTTTTGGATTGACTCATTCAAGGAATCGAGCCTACATGTAGCTCTGTCAATTGTATAGGAATCGAACCTTCATCTAATCGTACTTCTAAGCGGCGAATGCTTTTAACTTGACTTTGGAGCTTAGATTTCAAGTTTTTAAGAACTGACTTATTGTCTTCTGCCATATTTTTTATATTTATAATATGCTCAAACAAAGAAAACAAACAAATAAATAAATGTTCAAAGCAAGAACGGCAATCGAAAACAAATAATAATTGAACTGCGAGGCACGAGGTATCAATATATAATATGGTTGCAAGTGACAGCTGAAAACCATATACCCTCGAAAAGCAGGGTAGCGCGTCACTGGTAAGTAACACCCAAAAACAATATACCCTCGAAAAACAGGGTAGCGAGTCACTTGTGGCGTTCCGTTAAGATCAAGCGCGGCAAACGAAAAATATTGTCCCAACAAATACAACGCAAGCAACGGTGGAAAGGCGAAAGCGAAAACGAGAGAGTGCACCGATGCTGCTGCTTGTATGTATGTATGTATGTATAGATATATGTAAGTGTTATACGCCGCGGCTTGGGTTAACGAACCAACCTTTTGGCGAGATTCAAACAACGAAAAAGGGTAAGGGGGGGGGCGACAGTGATTGCAGTAAACGATAAATAACGGTTGCATCCAACTAGCGGTTCACATAGGTTATGATATATGGATAATGTATGTCAATAAATATGTATGTGCGTATATTGTTGCTGTTATATGTGTATATATATTGTCAAGAATATTATAGGCAAAATGCATGCAATTCAAGCTCTACTAAGCGAGGTGCAATTTTTCCAGCACAAGACAATTTAAAGAAGATTATATCTGTCTTCAGCTCTAGCTTTCAATTATTTACGTCCAGCTGCTACTTTCCTTTTGCAGTCTGTGCAGGGCATCCCTCGGCGGTAGCAGAAACGAATGGCGAAGATTAGGCTGGGTATTTCGCGACCGACACGATTGCTTAAGCAAGGTTTTAATTGCTGTGTCTGTTAACACACAACAACACGACGCGGGCAACGATACGCTTGATTCTAGTAAATAGAACTATGTATACATATATATGTGTATATTTTAACCACTTTTAGGCACTTCTTTACGTGTCACTGTCACTTTTATTTCTTGCCTTTAATTTAATTTACAGTCCACCCGGGGGCGCCATGAAAATAGTTTTTCTAAATACGAAACCGAAAAAACTTTGGGTGGCTGTAATTTTATTAGGAGGCGTGACGAGAGGAATAATGCGAGCGCTCGATCAAAATCAATTTCAACGAATATATAATTCACATTGATCTCTAGCCTAACTAACCTACGTTGGCAAATCGGGGAGAATTCGCCAAGAGCTAGAGAGTAAGCTTTTATTGCGCTCCCGCCTTGCCCTAAACTAACTTACACTAGACTTCATACAATTTAAAACAAAACAGACGAGAAACGACGAAACAAATTACATACCCCTGGCGAAAGGGGGGGAAAAGATGTTCATGCACATGAACAAGACCCGCAGCAGGTAGTGTCACAAAAACAAAATATACAGTCCACTTGAAGTAGGCCAACAAACTTGTAGTTATCACATCTTTAGCAAACCGCGGGCAATGTGTTCATAAAACATGAACAGGAACCGACATAGGCCAACCAATAAACAATACAGTACACTTGAAGGAGGCCACTTGAGAAAAAGACTCATAGAGTTCGACCATAAAATCATATACATGGGCACGTCGAACCTAAATCTATTAACACATGTTGTTTGCATGTAGTAGGTGTCATTAGAAGGGATGAGCGTGGGAACAAGTGCCGCACATCCCTCAATTTCTTAGCGTTGGTCTTAGTTTTAATTACCTTATATTTTCCTATATATAGTGCATAAGTTTTGAAAATAAAACAGTTCGAATTTACAACTCAACTCAACAACATCAACAGCCTCAAAAGATATGCCACTTCCATATAGGCTCTCCAAAAAAACCAAAAATTCGAATAGAAACCTCGGCCTTCGTTCTTCCAAATGTGGCAGGTACCTTACCCTCGTATCCAATTCCTCAAGATTTCATAAGGGACCTGCCAAATATTCCTCTGGCTGACCCTTCTTTTTATAAGAGCTCGCAGATAGATGTGCTTTTAGGTGCACATATCCTTCCATCCATTTTACTAGGCGGCAAGTAGAAGTGGAGCACTACTTGGTTAAGACACCATATTTGGATAGATCCTCACTGGACCTGATTCCACTCGCACCTCAATTTCCTCCTTTGCTACAAGGATAAACGTCAGCTCAGAGCAGCGTTTAGAAAAACTTTTAACGAAGTTTTGGGAGGTAGAGGATCTTCCAGCTGGTAGAACCACGTCGACACTGAAGTACACCTTTGAAGAATTTTCGTCTCTCCTCTCCAATAGAAGCGTGCTTGAATTCGCTGCCAATTTCGTCTTTGTCAGAAGGTCCAACTGACCTCCTAGCCCTCAGTCCAGGCCACTTCCTGGTTGGCAGCCCGCTGATTTCTATTTCTGAGCCAAAAATCAGAGAGGACGCAGGGTCAATCGTCAACAGATGGCAGCGTCTTTAGGCTCAAGACGAACAGTTTTTTTCTTTTGGAAGGAAGAATACCTAAAAGAGTTACACAAAGGAATAAGTGTCCCAACGTGAAACCTCCAAGCATGGGATATGGTTGTCGTAAAGGAAGACAAAACTACCACTCAATGAAGAAGAAAAATTGAGGAAGAATTGAGCGCATATATCAAGGTGTCGATAGCATGGTCCGCGTGGTTGACATTTTAACGGTTCGTGGCATCATAAAGCGGCCAGTAGCAAAGCTCATTCCTCTTCCTATAGAGAATACTGTCCACGTCCATGTATTCAATAAACCAATATGTTTTTTGTCGTTCGGTGCATATAATCCAATCCCTAATATTTCCACGTATTCTCTTTCCAAGCATGACACCTCGCCATCGTCCAGTAGAGCGCAACCAGGCAAGGGGATCCAACAGCTTCAGATCTGCCGGGGAGTCCACGCGCTAAGAAAATGTCAACACTTTCTGAAGCAGAAAAGCGTTTACGTGCAGTGGTGATCAATAAGTACTGCCACAATTGCCTGACTCAACAGCACTCCAGGTGCTCTTGCCGAAGCGGCCGGGTGTGCGGCAAAAACCATCACCCACTCCTCTCTCGCACTCTCTTCCATCGAGGGCATGCGCACCACCAGCGAGATCGACTTCGACATCCGCTGCTCCTCCGACGACGCTGGCATTGCTCCTACAATCCAGAAGCACCTGCATCCTTCCAACAGATTGGGTCGTGATCGACACAGGCCACAAGACGTTCGAGGTGGCTGCTCTTATCGATCCGTGCAGCCCAACCAGCCGCATCATCGAATCATTGGCAAATGCCTTCGGGCTTTCCGTCATTCGCGTTGGTGCTGAAGGTGCTTGGACCGCCTTCATCCTCCTTATAGGGACACCGTCCAAACGCTTGGGCGACCACGTCAAGGAGCACTTCTCCAACATGCACTTGGCAGACGAGAACTTTCATCGGCCAAGTACAGTGTCATTGGTACTGGAGGCAGACGTTTACCCAAAGGCGATTCTGCCGGGAGTGATCCCAAGCACTGAAGGCTTCCCGGTGGAACAGAACACGGTGTTCGGATGCAGCACAGCCTAACTGAGCGAAACTTGCTCTCCCCCGTTCCTGGGCGCCCATTTTTTGTTGCAATTGTATTGCAAGGGGGGAGGATGTTCATTCCGAAAAGCATGCACCACTCAAATGAAGCAACATCTAACAAAAAAGCTCAATGGCAATGTTGCTGAGCGTCGGCCTGCGAGTCTGAAGATGTTTAGAATTAAGCTTTCTCTATTAGTTAGTAAAAAGAATAAACTGAAGTAAAGCAGACTCACTCGCATTGTTCTAATTCTCGAGAATCGAATTACGAAGAAGATCAGAATTCAATAAAAGCCGACAACCATCTCCACATCAAAGAATACCACTGGCAGGGACTCCCACCACAAACAATTGCATGCTGCCATTCTAGCCTTCATAAAGTATGAGCTAGTAAGATCGTTTTCGTCGATGAAATTTTGGCAATGCAAGAATCTTTTCGCCAATATTTTCGATGATAATGATAAAGAAGAAATAATCAGTGTTTGTAGGAGGGCGGATCGGATGATAAATTCCAACGATGAGTACGGAGAAATAAGAAGTCGGGGGGCAGTGATTTTTCTAGTATATATGTAATGTATTTGGAGCGACTTGATTATGCACCAATGTACATATGTATGTCTCGAAACGGGGGTGGAAACGTAACTGCGAGAGCGCCCACGAGCGCGCGAGAGCGAGTTTGGACCGGATCGCACTCTTCTGCACAGTGTGCGGCAACAATCTGCAGCTACTCTGAACATCCTCCCCCCCCCCCCCCCCCACCCCTTGCAGGATTGCAAAAAATAATGGGGGCTAAGGCCTATGATCGCGGTGTCTCGAAGTTTTCGGAACCCGTATCCAGGACCACCAGCGCCGTCTGGAGGAGATTGAGGCTTGTAGAAGGGAGTCTACTGATGGCGCCGGGGTCCCTGCTGAAGTCGAAGGCGATGGTGCTACAGTTCCTCCGACAGGCCGGCTGGTGAAGCGCTGAGGCCTGCGGATGGCATGGGACGACGGAGGTGGTGACGATGCTGCCGAGGCTGGACGACGCGACGCGGGTAGGTGAAGCACCGTGTGGTGGTTTTTGCCACATACCCTGCACAACCCGCCACTGCGACAGTCCCTGCCGAAGTGCTGATGCGCCAGGCAGTTCGCGCAGTATTTGTTGATGAGAACGGCTCGGAGTCTCTTCACGGGGCTCAACCGGAGGAAATGGTAGCAGGTCCGTAGCGGATGCACCCCTGGGCAGACTCGGCACCGGTAGGAACTCAGATTGCGAGCGCGTCGGCTCTCCATGATGCGGTCGGCGCGAGAACGTGGGCCCATGTCTGGATGCGAAAAGAAACTAGATGGAGATAAAAGTCAAATAGCATTAGTGACGAGCTATTAGCGGATTAAATTCATATTCACGTTATTGTGGGACGGATAGACACGACCTTGGATAGATACGAAAAGCGGATACGACCTTTGGGACGAATTAGGTTTGTGGGATGTTAGCTGCGATGGAATGCAGACGGAATTTTGAGTAATTGTAACGGAATAGCACGAACAGATATAACACAGAATAGTGTATCTATTGAACTTGATTTATTAACGGCAACTTAGATTGCTTTGTTTGCTTGGGTATGCGTGTATGTATGTTGGCGTATATGTTAACAACGCAAGCTGGGCTTTTGGCTGGAAGATGTGTTAACATTCACCAAATTAAGCACAGGATAGTGATGATAATATATTCATACATGCATACATAGACATGCAGGCAGGGACTGGCTTTTAAGCGGACCGTACGAGCTAGCTCGGATCGAATTAAACCTTTGGAAATGTAGGGGGCCAAAGTCGCAGAACGAAGTATTGTTTAATTCGGAGCTAGACGTCGCCGTAAATTCCTACGCATGCGTCTATATATGGAGAAGCGTGGGTGGTATGTGGATCTAGGGATGCGGGGCAACGAAAGCTGGGCTTTTGGCTGGAATACGTATTATTGATCATCAATTTAATCACAGGATAGTGTCTTAATTGGCAGCGTAATGATAATATATATATATATATATATATATATATATACAGACACATATAGGTAGGGACTTGTTTATAGGCGGACCGTAGGAGCTAGCTTGGATCAAATTAAACCTTTGGAAATGTAGGGGGCCGGAGTCGGCAGAACGAAGTAATGTTCAATTCGGAGTTAGACGTCGCCGTAAATGCCTACGCATGAGTGTAGGAAGCGTAAGTCTGTCTGTAGATCTAGGTATACGGGGCTGGATGCGGGGCAACAAAAGCTGAGTTTTTGGCTGGAATACGTATTCTTGATCAACAAATTAATCACAGGATAGTGTCGTAATTGGCAGCGTAATGATACTATATATCTATACATAGACATGTAGGTAGGGATTAGTTTATTAGGAGCTAGCTCGGATCTGCTAGTCGGCAGAACGAAGTAATGTTCAATTCGGAGCTAGACGTCGCCGTAAATGCCTACGCATGCGTGTATGTATATATATAGTCGAAATCGTACGTATATGGAAATTCCGAACGATATATGGCTCGCTAGTGGCGTGGTATTCGTCCTTACGGAGGGCTATGGCGATAGTTCACCCGATAGTGGCCGAAAGGTATAGATGTACTACGCTAAATAAATGGTTAACCCAGCACGACAATCGAGGGTGAAAAATAATATTGGATGTCGAGCCTCGAAGTATCAATCGAGTCGGTTGCAAATGACTACCGAAAACAATATACCCTCTGAATGCAGGGTAGCACGTCATGTGGCAAAGCAAACTCGAAAACAATAAACCCTCGGATTGCAGGGTAGCGCGTTATTGGCGCTCCGTTAATTTCAAGAGCGGCACCGCTAATTTATTCTCCCAACAAATACAACGCGAGCAGCGGTGGAGAAGCGAAAGCATGAAAAAGAGTGCACTGCTACTGCTGCTTGTATGTATGTTGACGTCTCTAAGTGTTATGTACCGCGTCTTGGGTTAACGAAATTCAGACGAGATGGTGACGGGGTGACGAAGATTACAGTGAAACGCTCATGTTGGATATGTAAAATATGTAAATTTGTATGTAGGTACGTGTATTTTCGGATATATTTACATACTTATATGTATGTGCAAGAGTATGCAGTTTTTATATGTATATATGTAAAATTTGTATGTAGATATGTAAGTGTATTGTCGGAGATATATACATATGTGCAAGAATATGCAATTGTTATGTATACATATGTACGTGCCGGCGATTTAGTTTTTAGGTACCCGCTGGCGGAGGCGTAGGCACAAACAAACGGAACAGGAAGAATTAGCGGATCACTTGAATGTACATATGTCCGCAGATGGGAACGGAAGAGCGGAGAACGGCCGGAATGGCCGATAATATGCCGTCGTCGGAAAGGGCATGCGAAAAGAAACAAGAGTAGATGACCCTTTCCATATATGTACGGGTATATATATATATATATATATGTCGCGGAAGCTCGGGCTTGGATGCGGAAAACTTGCCCAAATCACTGCACTGGTGTCGGGCACCCGTAGCGTGGTGCCTTATCTTGGAAACTCTTTGATGATCCGCCGATGCGTGCTGGGATGGACTTCTCCTTCTGTTGATGGCGAAGATCCGGCTCGAAGGACCAATGTTTGTAGGAGGGTGGATCGGATGATTGATTCCAACGATGAGTACGGAGAAATAAGAAGTCGGGGGGCAGTGATTTTTCTAGTATATATGTAATGTATTTGGAGCGGCTTGATTATGCACCAATGTACAAATGTATGTCTCGAAACGGGGGTGGAAACGTAACTGCGAGAGCGCCCACGGGCGCGCGGGAGCGAGTTTGGACCGGATTTCTGCACAGTGCGCGGCAACAATCTGCTGCTACTCTGAACAATCAGCATCGAACATAATCGGGCGCTGGAGCCGCCCAGAAGAACGTGAAGTGGATCATGACCGACTACTAATAACCAAAAATGACAAAACTCGCAAGCGAGATAGAAATGATTTGAAAAAATTAGTTCCAAAGCAAAATACGATCGGCATCCAAAGAAACTGGAGCTAGGCCCAACCCCATCGTTGCCTAGACAGATCCTTAATGTTGACATATTCTCGATAGATAAAAAGTATTTTCTAAAATGCGTGGACAAATTCTCGAAATTTGCCATAATACAGCCTATAGCTTCCCGCATAGTAGCGGACATTAAGACGCCACTCTTGCAGCTTTTGAACATTTTCCCCAACATCAAAAAAATATATATTGTGACAATGAACCATCGCTAAGTTCGGAGACCAGAAGGTCGTTATTGCAGAACAGCTTCGGGGTCAACATTGCTAGCGCTCCACCTCTCCACAGTACTTAGAATGGACAAGTAAAAAGGTTCCATAGTACTCTCAGGGAAATTTCTAGGTACATCAAAATGGCTAAAAGAATCACCGATACGGTCGACCTCTACCTTCAAGCCACATCGGTCACCAGCAAGAAGCCCATTGACGTTTTGCACGCTGTTGCAGCGGAAATTAACAAGGAAAAACAGAATAAAATGCAAATGGCCTAGATTTTACAGAACAATCGAGTCACCCAAGTACGTCAGAACAGAAACTTCAGAGGAGGCGAAAAAGTTTAAGTTAAGTCCAATAGACACCTCGGGAATAAGCTCACCCCTTTGTATTTGGAAGAAACAGTTAAGGCGTACTTGGGGACAACATTCCTAATTAAAAGGAGGCTGGTCTCTAAGGACAACTGAGGTTGCAACTCCAACTAGGTCTAAGGGAAATTAATTGGTGGTGGTATTTTTTAGTTTTTTATTCTTTATATTTTATATTTTCCTCGCAATAGTCACGGCTCTTGTTACGGAGTACTCCCCCTCAAACTACATGCCCATTACGGACGGGACTGTACTGTCTTGGGACGGTCTTGAATATGTCAAGCACATGGATAACTTGACCGAATATGGTCGCATATTCGAAGAGACCGCCAAAATGGCAGACCTCTTTCCAAAATCCCACATGAGACAAATACTAGACTTTGCAACCACACGAAAGATATATTGTCCGAAATTGGTGTTCACTACAGGCGTGCAAGAAGTAAAGATTTCCTATGGACGGCCCTTAAGGTCGTGGCCGGTACGCGTACGAGTCCGGTTTAGAAAAAACTTGATTCACACAAGCTCAGCTAGCTCAGGCAAACAATGGGTGAATTCAAATAAACACAAAGGTTCAAGGCCAGTCAAACTCCTTTACGAGCACAGTGAACAAGATCCTCAGCATAGAGAAGAAAGCGCAAATCAACACGGCCCATCTGTATACAGCCTTGTTAGCTAGAAATATAATTATAATTGCAGAAATAGGTTACCAACATTGTGAGCCTCTCCATTTTAGTCTACACTGACGTAGAACGCAGCAGGCCACTTTCAGTGACTTCGCGACCATTAACGGCTTCTGGTTTCGAAATCGCAAAAACATCCGACAGCGATTTCCCGGCATCGCATCAGTACCCGCATTAAACATTACTGGGCGCAAGACGATCCTGAGCTTACCATTCATACGCCAGCTCAGCGAAGACAACCTAAATTTCCTCAAAGAGGTTGAGCAGGTGTAGATCGTCAGTCTGCTACATGGGCAGCGCTGCCGAACTGGGGGCAGTCTTAATCATATCATTTTCATATTTCAATTTTGTATTTTCGTATTAGTCTCATTCTGAATGAGCCAGTTGTGCCGCAATAAATCTAATATATAAAATTCTCGTGTCACAAACTTTGAAGCTAATTTCCTCCGAAATAGCTCTGCTGATTTTCGTGAAATTTTGTGTGCTTATCGGCTAGTACTAAGCGTCGGCCAACATCTATTTTTTATCTCGATCAGATCAGAAACAAAAATTCGGTACTGGGGTTTTAATGTTGTGTATTAAATCATTATTCGTTTCATCTCGAAAGCGAAAACATCTAAAAAAAAACTTTTAATCGAAAGCACATAAAATTTCACGAAAATCGGTCGAGCCATTTCGGAGAAGTTCAATAACATTGATTCACAAACATTGTAACCCGAGAATTGAATATATTTGATCAATTCCAATAAGACGCAGATGGGCCAATTAGAGTCGTTAAACGATCATGTCTAGAACCATAGGAGGTATTTCAGGTGAACAAGAAAATAATGCAGATGAGCGTATGAGCATGCCGCAGTTACGTGAATCACAATTGCAAGAGTCCCGAGATGAACCAAATCAAAAAGGGCAACTATAACGGAGGAATGCCCCCATTGGCATGCACACAAATTTAAAAATGAGCCAATTGGGATGTATTGCTCATCAGGAAAAGTACATAAAACCGAAATTGAAACACCACCTGAGCCATTGCACGTTTTAATCATCGGTACAGATCCAGATTCTAGCATGTTCCTGAAGTCAATTCGCACATTCAATTCATGTTTCCAAATGATATCATTTGAAGCAACAGAAATAGTTAACAATATTGCTTGTTTGCAGTTGCTGCAAACAATATTATTCATGGACCGTGCACAAATCTGAATCATTCATCACCTTGCATGGTAGACGGAAAATGTATAAAGTGTTTTCCTAAAGATTTCCCAAACGATACGGTCACACATGTTGAAGGATATCCAATATATCGTCGAAGAAGTACCGAAAATGGCGGACAATCGTTCAATAAAACTATCAGTAACGCAGACAACGACATTGACAATCGTTGGGTGGTACCATACTCACCTCTGCTGAGCAAAACATTCAATGCTCATATTATTGTGTCATGCAGTTCGGTGAAGAGTATCAAATATATATTTGGAAGTATGTGAGTAAAGGAAGTAATATGGCTGTATTTAGAATTGAAAATACTAATGTAAATACTCCTTCGGTGAATCAAAACGATGAAATTACGAATTACCAAATTGGCCGGTATATCAGTTACAATAAAGCTGTCTGGCGTATTTTCGGTTTTCCAATTCATGAACGGGATCCAGCAGTTATACATTTAGCTGTCCATCTTGACAACGGCCAGCGCGTATATTTCACGGACGGTACAGCGCTTGATAGTGCTATAAATCCACCAAAAACTACGATCACCATATTCTTTAAACTGTGTAATCGTGTGGATGCTTTTGGTGCCTTCGCACAAACACTGCTCTATTCTGAACTTGCACGATATTTTACATGGGCTCAATCGAAACGAGGGGGAACGTTATGAGCCGAGTCTGCGCCGCGGCTCTACTTTATACCCGGTACTCAGTCAGTATGTATGTATGTGAGCTTGTTGTAATTTATTACATGTTCGCAAAAGGAAAAAATTTAATTTTAGCCAAAAAAAAACAATTTAAGTCGAACCTTTTCGGAGATTTTGATCTATTAGATGTTTCCATATTTGTTTACATACATTTTTTACATCTGCCATTTCTACTTCCTACATATAAATACACGGCTGTGTGCGAGAGAGAGAGGGAATGAGTCTGCGCTTGGAAGGCCACTGAAATTTCATTTGTTCCTTCTGACTATATTTATGATCCGATCTGATCCAGATTCAATACTCTGATAGATATGGTCATTTTCTATGCTTCTGCGTTTTTGGTTTTCCCGTATCTTCAAAATTGTAGATTTTCATCTTTTGTGGGGGCGGAAGGGGGCGTGGCCAAATTTTGAAATACACTTGTACTGACGTGATATCACAGGAGCATGGATAGAGAGTTTGGTTGCTCTAGCTCTTATAGTCTCTGAGATCTAGGCGCTCATCTGGACGAATGGGCACAGCGCCCAACCCTGTGTGTGAGAGAGAGCGAGAGGGAACGATGCATTTCGAAATGGTTTTCTTGATTGTGGCTATATTTATTAGCCGATCGGATCCAGATTCTACAATCTAATAGATATGCTCATTCTCTATGATTCTGCGTTTTTAGTTTTCTCGTATCTTTAAAATTTTGTATGCCACAGATTTTCGTCCTTGGAGTGGGCGAAAGGGGGCGGGGCGAAATTTTGAAATACACTTGTAACAGTGCGATAGGACAGGAGTCTGGATACAAAATAGTGTTCCTCTAGCTTTCATGGTCTTTGAGCTATAGGCGCTAATGAAGACGGACAGACGGACGGACGGACAGACGGACGGACAGACAGACATAGCTATATCGACTCGGCTATTGATGCTGATCAAGAATATATATACTTTATGGGGTCGGAAACGCTTCCTTCTGGGTGTTACACACATTAATTTTTTGCACAAATCTAATATACCCCTTTACTCTTCGAGTACCGAGTATAAAAATGGATGCCCCGCAAGCAAGGGACACCAGTTGATGCGTGCCCCGGTTTATTAAAATCAAATAGTTTGGGTCGTGTATAAGTCAACACTCCCCACCAGAAGTAGGCTATCAGCGGAATTCTAGAAGTGGAAGACCTCTGATGCCGCACTCGAGTGGATGGGAGGCATCAAATTACTTTGTTGCATAAACATGCTAGGGAGCTGAACGTCGGCACGAGGCGCTGACGCGGCAGAACGACGACCCGCTGCCTGGGCAGCGCTGCCTTCTGGGGGCAGACTTAAGTTTGGATTCTTTGACTTTTGATGTTTGTATCTTAGATTTAATTCCATATTTGACCGAGCCAGATGTGCCGGCTAATAAACGTTTAAATTCACATCTCATTTTTTATTGCCGTTGGCTAAGCCTTGGCCTTTATAAAACAGGAGTATTAATAAATTAATTGGCGCCCAACGGATCCAAGAACCCTAAACCAACGCGAGTGCGAATACGCCGCGGAACTAAAAACGAACAAAATAACAAGTGTTTAAAGAAAAAACTATACGAAAAGTTTCATTTTTGTTGTTCATTGAAATAAGTGGAAAATAAATAAAACAAAAAATCGAAAAAGAGCGGTTCAGAAAATTAAAATAGTGTAAAGTATCTAAGAAAAACATTCAAAGAAATACGTTTTTTTTTTGCTGCTTAAATAAATGGAAAATAAATAAAGAGAAAAGAGAACGAGACGAAACAGCGTTCAGGAAAATAAAATGGTGGAATGTATCTAAAGATATGTGTTGAAATAAGTGAAAATATCTTTCTGGTGTACCTCTCTGTGCGGTGGGAATAAAGCTAAACCACCAAGACCACAAAAACCAAAAAGTAAATTGTTTTTCTGCCGCCCTCCGTGTGTGTGCCGGAAATACAAAACGAGCCAAAAGTGGAAATAAAGCAGATTATTAGTTTGTGTTAAAATACAGTATTTTTTCCTGAAATTAAACGATTCTTTCGTTTGTGGCTACAACTGGTTGTAACCCCGTGAAAATTCCAATATACCCCCAATATATCAATACAAAAGCTGCTCCAATAGTGCCATGCATGGAGAAAAAATAAAAACAAAAAGAAGAGCTGAAGGGCAATCCCTCGCACCAGCGGGCAGCCAAAAGAAGCCAATAAAAGTGGAACAACGAGCTGTAGGGGAATCCCTCGCTCCCATCCGGAATCTACAAGGAAAAAATAGGCTGAAGGGCCATCTCTCGCCTCAAAAAAATATGAAACAAACGAAAAATCTACTCAGGCTGAAGCGAATTCCCTCGCCCGACTAAAACAACTCAACAAACACGCCGAAGGTACCCGACGTCAACCGCTTAACCGGGAAATCATACAGCAGGTCTTAGATCGAGCAGCGGTCAGGCCATATAAAAGAAACATGTAAGTGAATTGCTCAGGCGTTGTACATTTTCTGTGTCAGTAAAAACTTGCATATGAATAAGATAAAATTAATTAATTGGTGTCGTAATTTTTTTTTATTTTCTCAAAAAAAAAGAGAAGAAGAAGAAACGCTAGGTTATAAATTTTACTAAGCAGCGGTGATCGAAGCAAATCGCACCACATGAGCGATAGGGAAGCCAACAACGACAGTGACGATAGCCTAACTTCCCTCATAGAGGGACTCAATTTAACGACCAGCGACAGACGACCAACACAGAAAACACCAAAAAACATGGATACTGCGACGTTCCATGAGGCCTTAAAGACCGCATTAGACACCCAAGCCGAGGGTTTTCAGCGCCGCTTGGAGGCACTACAAAATGAGGTTGCCCAAGCAAACCAGGCTGCAGCCCAAGCAAACCAAGCTGCAGCCCAAGCAAACCTGGCTGCAGCCCAAGCAAAACTGGATGCAGCCCAAGCGCACCAGGCTACTGCACTCCGAGCAGAAATACTTGAGTTGCGTCAGAAAATTAACCAATCGTGCGCAGAAACATCTGTGCCAGTAGTAGAGGTTTATAAGGACGCGGGAATTACCCCCGGGGGCCCATGCGATCAGTCATTGGACATGGTCAAGTCTTTGCCGGACTTTAACGGCAAGCAGGTAGAATACGTCGGCTGGCGCCAGGCAGCCTTAGCCGCATATTCTGTATTTGAGCCCCACCAAGGCGAGGCCAAGCACTTCATGGCCACGGGCATCATTAGAAACAAAGTGAGAGGAGCAGCAAACAATATTTTGTCATCCTTTAACACGGCATTGAACGTCAAGGCCATAATAAACAGGCTAGATAGCTCCTACGCGGACAAGACGCCAGTAGGGGTGATCCAGCAGAGACTGCCAACCAGGAGACGGGAGAACATGTCTCTAACAGACTATTACGATGCGATCGAGAAGCAAGTCTCCCTCATCACCAACAAAAACGTGATGGATCGCACCGCAGAAGCAGCGGCGGTGCTTAACCAAAAAGCTAGGGACGACGCCTTAGAGGTGTTCATATCAGGCTTGAGAAGACCCCTGAAGGCAGCAGTCTTTCTGGCTATGCCAAAGGATCTGCCCTCCGCTCTGGCATTAGCCCAGTCGGCAGAATCCAACGAAGACCGCAGCGTCCTGGCTGCAAACTACGCCAAGGCCATGGAAGAAAAATCTTTCCGAACGAACGAGCGCAAATATCAAGCCCCACAGCAGGGTAACGGGAGGCAAAACAGACCTCTAGACCCAAACTCATATAAGAGCCCTCATTATGTTAGGAGCCAAGGCACTGCCAACTACCAGCAGGGCAACACGAGCCAACAGCCAAAAGCACAAGGCCAGGCCCCCGAGCCAATGAACGTAGATCTTTCGTCCTCCAAGTTTAGACAGGGCACAGCTTACCAAAAACCAGTCGGGGCGGGTAAGTGCGACAACGGGTTCGGGAGAAAACCAAACTGCTCAGAACGCACATCAGGAAACTGGCGGCAGAGGGTGGAGCTTATTGCCACCTCGAGTAACCGGTCACGAGGCACCGAGGCAGTCGCGGAGATTGAAGCCGACGCCAAACTCGAATACGAGAGCGACTCGGTTAATTTTTTAGGGGAAGCTCCCTGCTGCCATTCATTTTGCGAAAAGTCTAAGAAATGCCGGTAGAATTTTCCAAAGGCCAATCGATGACGTTTTGAGCGAACAAATCGGCAAAACGTGCTACGTCTACGTCGATGAAGTAATCATTTTCTCCAAGTCTCAGGACGAACATGTTAAACACGTCGACTGGGTACTAAAAAGCCTCTATGAAGCCAACATGAGAGTGGCTCAAGAGAAATCGCAGTGCTTTAAGACAAGCTTGAAATACCTTGGCTTTATTGTAACTAGCAAGAGCACAAGGACAAACCCGGAAAAGGTAAAAGCCATCCAAGAGTACGTCGAGCCGACAACGTTATTCAGTCTAAGATCATACTTAGGCCTAGCAAGTTACAACAGATGTTTTGTGAAAGATTTCGCGGCGATCGCCCGCCCTCTCTCAGACATCTTAAAAGGGGAAAACGGCACAGTTAGCAAATATAAATCTAAAAAGATCCCCATTACCTTCAACGAAGGCCAAAGACATGCGTTCCAAAAACTAAGGAACATTCTGGCATCAGAAAACGTAATGCTGATGTACCCAGACTACAAGCAGCCCTTCGATCTGACCACCGACGCTTCTGCCTATGGCATCGGAGCGGTTCTGTCTCAAGGGGGCCGACCGATAACAATGATTTTGAGGACCGTGAAGGACAGTGAGCAAAACTACGCTACTAACGAGCGAGAGCTTTTGGTAATTGTGTGGGCCTTGGGAAAGATACGCCATTATATTTACGGCGTCAAAGGGAAACCCCAACGCAAAAATCAAACTTTGGAAGGTACGCATCGATGAGATTGGCGCCATGCTATTCTATAAGCCCGGAAAAGAAAACTTCGTCGCAGACGCACTGTTTCGGCAGAATATTTGTTCGCTAAAAAGCAGCGCACCGCGGTCGGACGCAGCAACGATTCACAGTGAAGTTTCAGTGACTTACACGATAGAATCGTCGGACAAACCCGTCAATTGCTTTAGGAACCAGATTATCCTAGAAAAGGCACGCTTCCCTCCAAAGCAAATCTTTGTGCTCATTGTGCTACATTTTCCAAACAGGGACGATCTCATTGAGACCATCAAGCCACTTCTGAACCCACAAGTCGTGAACGCAATTCATTGCGAACTCCAAGTTTTAGCTTTCATATAGCATGAACTGGTAAAATCCTTTCCGTCGACGAAGTTCTGGCACTGTAAGAATCTCGTTGCAGACATTTTTGACGATGATGAAAAAAAAAGAGATCATCAACGTCGAACACAACCGGGCCCATAAAGCCGCCCAGGAAAACAGATAATGTCAGACTACTACTTTACAAAAATGACGAAACTCGCAAGCGAGGTAGTCATGAAAATTTGCTCGAAAGCAAAGTACGATAGGCACCCGAAGAAACAGGAGATAGCTCCGACACCGGTCTCTCGTTCACGGGAGAAATGCTTCATGTCGACATATTTTCGACAGACAGAAAATATTTTCTATTCTAGAACATAGTACAGCCAATAGCTTTCAGCACCATAGCGGATATTAAGGCTCTCCTCTTGCAGCTCATGAACAGTTTTCCTAACACCAAACAGATTTATTGTGACAATGAACCATCGCTGAGTTCAGAGAGTTTCGGGGTCATTATCGCTAACGCCCCACCCCTCCACAGTACGTCGAACGGACAGGTGGAAAGATTCCACAGTACACTCCTGGAAATTGCCAGATGCCTTAAAATGGCCAAGGGATTAAACGACACGGTAGACCTCTTCCTTCGATCAACTTCGGAGTACAACAGGTCGGCGCACTCGGTAGCCAACAAAAAACCTATCGACATCCTGCACTCAGTGGCTGCAGAAACAAACAAAGAAGTTCAAAACAAAGTGCGAAAGGCCCAGATTGTACAAAACAATCGAGTCAACCAAGCACGGCAAAACAGGAACTTCAGGGTAGGCGAAAAGGTTTTGGTTAAGTCC
Source organism: Drosophila helvetica (assembly GCA_963969585.1). Classification (NCBI taxonomy): domain Eukaryota; kingdom Metazoa; phylum Arthropoda; class Insecta; order Diptera; family Drosophilidae; genus Drosophila; species Drosophila helvetica. Next base: position 20,315,795 of record OZ018403.1, on the reverse strand, counting down.
AACAGACGCCTTGAGAATAAGCCTACCCCCTTATATGTCGAAGAAACGGTTGAAGCGGACTTGAGGACTACAGTCCTAATTAAGGGGAGGGTGGTTCACAAGGACAACCTCAGGTAGCTATCCCGAAGCTATCCCGCTCCTCGCATTCGGACTAGGTATGGCTCTGTGCGGAGCACTGGGGGGAATCAGATTCCACCTCAACAGGAAAAGAGACGTGATACAAATCAAAGAAATGATAGAAGGGTTGAGAGCAGCGAGGACGATCGCTCTTTGAGAGGGGGAGTAGTTAACACTCCCCACCAGAAGTAGGTTATGTTAGGTTAGGTTAACCCGGACGGCCCTCAGCGGGGCCTTTCATAGGCCAGTATGGCCCTTAGTTATCCGGATGGGGTTTATGGACCTTTACGGGTGTAGTGTCGAGGTTTGGAAGTCCCCGAGAATCGAGGTATTTTTCGCGAAAGCAAGGAGTTCCCTTGGCGTCCTCCTGGAGGCGTCTTCCATTGATGCCAGCACCGGTGCGCCTAGGTGTCTGCTCCTTGCCCGTGAGAGAGCCGGACAGTTGCATATGAGATGTTCCAGGGTTTCAATAGCCCCGGGTTCGTCGCATTTCCTGCAGCTGTCTGTACTGGTGATGCCCAGCTTGGCTGCATGCGCCGCAGACAGACAGTGACCTGTGAGTATTCCCACTAGCAGTCTGCAGTCCTTCCGCGGTAGGTACAGTAGAGTTTTCCGTTGCGCTCCTTGCACATGGTTCTCGAGATTCTGCAGGTGGTGGTACTTCTCCACCTGCTTTCGGTCTGCAGTCCGGCCTGTTTCTCCAGGTTGCTTTGTAGCGTCCTTAGGGAGAAAGTCACGTCTTCGATTCTATCGTTTGCCAGCCCGACGCCCTGCTTTGCCAGAACGTCCGCCACTTCGTTCCCTTCGATGCCCTAGTGACTGGGAACCCAATAGATCCGCACTGACTTGGTCGTGCTTAGTGTGTCCAGTGCCTCCCTGCTTGCCAGGATATTTCTGGAACTAACCGCGGACGACTGCATGGATCTTTTCGCCGCTTGGCTGTCAACGAATAGATTGACCATGTTTTGCGCTCGTTCGGTCTGTTGAGCGACCTCTGCACCTTTCTTGATAGCGAAGACTTCCGCCTGGAATATGCTGCATCAGTCCGGTAGCCCATATGACGACCTTATTTCTGGGTCTGTGCAGTATAGGCCTGCTCCTACTCCTCCGTCCATCTTGGAGCCATCTGTATATATGTTGAGGTATTGAGTCTGGTCCCGTCCTGTTTTCCAGTCTTCGGGTCCCATAAGTGTGTTTGTTGTAACATCGAGGCAAGTTTGGGGAGGTCATGTGATTACATGAACTGAGTATAACTGATCATGCCCCTTCCAATTGAACTGTGCCCGAATCCTTGTGGTGAAATGTTACCTGATGCAATTAGGCGCTGCGCTGCCTTTCCTGCAGTCAGACGAGCGTGGATGTCCAGGGGATCAATTCCTAGTAATATTTCGAGTGCTATTGTTGGGGTTGATCTCAACGCCCCTGTAATGCAAAGCAGAGCCTTCCGCTGAGTTCTTTCAATAAGCTTGTGATATGTTTTCTTCTTGGTGGCTTTCTACCACACTAAGACTCCATGGATGGTCGAACCACCGAGATGTAGAGCCAATGCATTAGGGTGGGTGACAGGCCCCATGTGCTGCTAAACATCTTCTTGGATGCATAAAGCGCAATGGTGGCCTTCTTCACCCGTTCCATTACATTAAGTTTCCATGCCAGCTTGCTATCCAGTACTGTGCCGAGGTATTTGACCTGTGTTTTCGGGGTTAACCTTCTTTGGTTGATTTTTGGAGGGATCCATACCGGTAGCTCTTTGTAAAGAGGATGAGGTCTGTCTTGTCCGCCCACTCGCATATCTCCCTGAGTGTTCGTTCCATTATGGAGCTGAGGGTCGATGGACATACACCCGTACTAATTATGCTTATGTCGTCTGCATAAGCTGTTATTTTTGGGGCCTTCCTCTCGAGTCTCTTAATGAGGTCGTCGACCACCAGATTCCACAGGAGGGGCGACAGGACTCCACCCTGAGGTGTGCCTCTGTGCGCTCCCTTTACCGTGGAGGCGGTGCCCCACTCTGATTACACCCGTCTACAACTCAGGAGGTTCTTTATCCATAGGTAGATTGCTGGGTGTATGTGGCTCGTTTCAAGGCGATCTATTATTGCGTTCGTGGCTACGTTGTTAAATGCATAATTTTTATTGTTGAGAGCTTTCTCAATGGTAGCTACTAGCGAATGTACAGCTTTCTCCACCGATTTCCCTTTGGGATAAGCATGCTGGTTGGTTGACGTCAGTCCTCCCACCTCCTTCCTGATGTGTCCATTCAGCAGCTTTTCCAGTGTTTTTAGCATAAAAGAGGTAAGGCTTATCGGTCTGTAGTCCTTGGGACTAACATGGCTGCACTTTCCTGCTTTTGGGAGGAAGGCAACTTTAGCTGTTCTCCATTGGATAGGGATATAGCCTGTGCCTAGACATGCCGAGTATATTGCGAAAAGCCATGGGATGATCGTCTCTTTGGTCGCTTGCAACATTGCTGGGAATATTCCATCCAGTCCAGGTGATTTTATGCCCGCAAAAGAGTATAGCCCATTGGATTTTCTTGTGGGTTATTAGATCTTTCGGGGGGGTTTGATCCTCGGTTGTTAGGTCCTGTTGCGTTTCGGCACCAGTGACTTCAGTGCATCCTGAGAAGTGGGCCTCCATTAGTGCTGTCAGGGCTTCTTCGCTGCTCTCTGACCACTGTCCATTATTCAACTTGAGCTGTCTATGTATGGTGGGCTGCTTTGAGAGCAGCTTTCTGAGTTTTGCTGTTTCCGGCACTTTCTCGATGTTCGAGCAGAAGTTCCTCCACGAGCTACGTTGTGCCTTGCGTATTTCCTTCTTGTAGTCTCTGAGTAGCGTTTTGTATTCCTCGTTGATGATCTCCTCATTCGCTACTCTGGCGAGTTTGAAGAGTTCCCTGAGGTTATTTCTCTTGAGAGAGAGGTCCCGGTTCCACCAGAGTGGTTTGGTCCTCTTTCTTGTTCTTGATGGCGGGCATGCTCCTTGATAGACAGGCAGTAGTTCGTTGGAGAGGGTCTCTAAGGACTTCTCTATGTCTTCCGCGGATTTCACTGTGCCCGGATTCGCGAGCTACGAGGTAACGGTCTTTCTAAACTTTTCCCAGTTTGTGTTCCGGGGGTTTTTATAGACTGTTACCTTCGGAGTGTATTTGAATTCGCACTTAAACTGAATGTACCTATGATCCGAGAAGGATGGTCTTTCGAGGACTCTCCATCCAGATACCAAGGTACTCTTTCCCGTTACGAGGGTTAAATCTAGCACGTTGGACGAGGTGGGACCTACGCAAGTGTATTCCTCTCTCACATTTGCTAAATCTATAATAGTTGATAGTATAAAGTCTTAGAGTGACTCACCTCGGTCGTTGATATCGGGGCTTCCCCACACATTGTGGTAGGCATTGACGTCCGTAATGAGACATAAGTTGAGCGTGTATTCCCTTTCGTACGAGTACGACGGTTCTGTTCCGGCTAACCAAAGTTAGGTAGGGCGAATTGTAGTTTGAGGACATTTGTTCGGTCATTGTATTGCCTGACGCAATCCATGGATCCTGTACCAAAACTATGACGACGGGATCTTGCTCCATGGCAATAAGAAGCTCCACCAATGATTTTTTGCTTTTATGTAGATTGATCTTCAGCACACTCAGCGTCATGGGTTGCAGGCTCGACTAAGCTGATAACTAACGTCAGGTCCCGTTCTCCTCTTCTCCTGAGTCATTCAGGGTAATCTCCTGGATGGCCTCCATGATGTTCTCCAGACTTAAGTTTTTCTCCACTTCGACTACCTGCAGGGTATGCGCGTCTTTGTCGTTGGGGTGGCGCTTCTTTAAGTGCAGTTATACTCTACCCTTACCCCACGCCATCTTCCCAAATATTGGGTAAAGGAGGTCCTCCGCCTCCTTGTTTATTAGGAGTATTACAAACCGGCCCCCCTCGTTGGGTAGTGGGCTCCCAGTGCGTTAGCCTTCCATTCCTTTGAAGGTATCTCCGGGTTGTGGCGCTGGAGGAGCTGCAGCGCACGGTCTCCTTGGATCACGATGGGGAAGAATACCTTCGCATTTGGTTGGAAGGGACTAGCACCATGTCCACCAACTCCAGCTTGGCCCACGCGCACTCCACTTCAGGAATTTGATCCCGTTCAGCCACCCAGCACCGTCAAAGATGGGCATGAGCGCCATGATCAGGTGTCTTTTGGACGGTGTGGGGGTGGCTGTCTCCGCCTGGGAGATGTCGGCTTTGTATCTTGAGAGCTTGTATTGAGATTTCGCCTTCATCCTCTCCCTAGAACGCTTCAGCCCTTCCCTACGCGGAGAGCTGGTACCTGGTTTTATCGTTCTAGTATTGCTGATTGAAAACACAGCTCAGCCTAGAGTTATGGGGTGTTTTGGCAGTAGCTTTGAAACTGACATGGCCTGCTCCCGCCACGTCAGAGGTTAGACCACGCCTGTGGTAGCAGTCACGCTTCCCGCAGACGTTTGGGTTGACATTCCAACCCGCGTTTGCTCCTTGATCTTTTGAATTGCATTGTCGATTAATCAAAATCGTATACGGGTTAAACATTTGTTAGCCTCAGTAATATTTTTAGCGTTTTGAGCATTATTCGGTGCTAAAATATTTATACCAATAGAGTGTCGCGGCACTTCGGTCACTGCAGTGCATTGGACAGTGCAATGAACTAACTAATACACACAAATGTAGCACAAAATTGAATCGAACAATTGAATTCCATTTGCTTCCGTTTTCCACGTTTAAATGTATACAGGGTGTCTTTTTCTGTTGCACTGAGTTACTTTTAAAACCTCAACATGGCAGCACCTTAGCCTAATAATTTCACGAACAAAGCAATGCCTAATGACTTCGTTTTTTACAACCACAAGGCAGAGTCCATCGCTCGTCAATTGAAAGCGATGGATAGTTTTCGCACCAAGGAAAAGCTGGCCAATTTAGATGAAGCGGAGCTTCAAGCTCGCTTAAAGCAGATCGAGCAAATATATGCGAATTTCATTGCCGCTCAAACGAGCCTTGAAAGGCTGGATCTGCTGCAGTTCGCTTATATTGCCCCACTGGACTTCTCCAACATCTACGTCAAGGTCAGGTCTAAGCTGTCACGGGAGCTGACAGCTGCTAGCACGGTTAATGCTGCTCATTCTACGGCTCGTAACACTCTCGAGGAGCATTCGTCTTCATTTGCTTATGACATTATAGGCAGTTCCCGACTACCCGAGATTACAGTTTCCTCGATTTGGTCAAGACTATATGGATTGCCAGAATTTCCCTCGGTGTTCTCGACAATGGTGCTTCACTAGTCGCGTAAACCAGTCATCGAGAAATTACAGTATCTGCGTGGATGCGTAGATGGAACTGAGCTGGATATAATTCTTTCTTTGGGTCTTTCTACTGAAAAATTATAAGAAGGCGATTCATTTATTAAAGTTGCAATTCGATAATAAGCTCATGCAAATTTCAGGCATACATCAGGGCTATTTTCAGGCTGCAAGGGGTGGAGAAGGGCTCGGCCATCGGTTTGCGTGCGCTCAGCGACAAGATCAATGCGGACTTACGTGCTCTTTGGACCTTTACAACACCCCAGGAGATTTCGGATATGTTTGTTGGTTTGCATCGTGAGGAAGAAATGGTACCATAAGACACGGGTGAAATGGGAGAAGAGCCTGCCGAACTTAAGACGAAATGTCGAATGCTGAAGAATTCGTTATCGGGCACGATCGGGCAATCGAGCACGGCTGAATCATTTTCCTCCTCACCGACCGAGGAATCGAAACAGCAAGAGGCCGCGACTGTCCTTCTATCAAGCGGCCCTTCTAGCCCTCCCAGACCAGACCAGAAATCTAAGCCTAACCAGAACGTATTGCTATTTACTGCCCGTCCATGGATCGTTGTGGAAGACTTATCCAATATCGCACCATTGTGGATTCTGTACAGGTACATTTTATAACAAGACTCGCTAATCAGTGGCAATTAGATCATCATTCGTCTCATGTTAACATCTCCGAAATTTTATATTCTTTTCTACCTTTGAGCAAGTTTGTCCATATAGTTTTACAATACCAGGATGCAAGCTATCTCGATTTCCTCGCTGCAATTGTCACCAACTCAAGAATGGAAAGGCATCCCAAGTTTAACATGGATGCAAAGGATTGGCCAATTCAAAAAAATGTGGAGCTAGCTGACCCTAAGTTGTTCAAGCCCCAACGAATCGATCTGCTGGTAGGAGCTGGCTTATTCTTCGACCTATTGTGCGTCGAACAGGTACGACTTTCGGCGTAATTTCCAATATTGCAAAAGCTTAGTTGAAATTATGAAATTCATGAAATTACAGAACTTCCCGATGATCTGGAAGTGCTCACTACAAACCAATTTCGAAATGTAGCGCCGATTGCTGCATTCAACGATCCATACTGGACTCATCGCATCATCAATCATCCTCGGAGTAGCCGTTATCCGCGCCCAATGAGTACTCTTCAAAACGGCCGTAAAGAAGATAGTGGATCTGCCTCGCCAGGATGGATCTGTTGAAAGCCTTTGCCTTCCAATGGGGGGTGCATGTTCGCAATTTTATTTCTGCGCCGTGTTTTTATTTAATCGAAATAATTATAATAAAATATAATAATTCGGCCGATCTAGAATAAAAAACAATCCTAACAACAGCTTTCAAACATAGCTGTAGTTCTCTAAATTAAACAATCCACAAAATCGCACCTATGCTTATGCATATTTTCACAAGTATTTGAGACTCTGTTTCACACAGATGAGAATGTATGTCTTTTTCTTAACAGCCCTGAGCCAATACCAATAGATTATAAGTTTTATAAATTTTGGGTAAACTCATCCAAAATCGCGAAAATACCGTGTTAGCATCTGGGCTAATGTTTTTTTTTAAGTTTTTCGAATTTAACAAGAGAAGGCATTTACAAAAGAAAATTTTCGAGGAAAGTCGCCCGAGATCGGGAAGAAATTTATTTTTTTAGATCTCACCCTTTGCGCGTCATCGTCAAATTCGTCGCAGATGCCTGCCGAGGTTCACGGCCATAGAAGTCGTCTGAGACATCTTATTTTAGTCAGCTGAGCTTGCATATAGTGTTGTAAAACGAAAAAATAACCTAAAGGTCTTCTACCTTTTAAATAACCAAATCAACAATGTGAATACCTTTTCGCAGCACTCTCTCGATATTAATCTCCATCAACAAAACAATCAATTGTGTTATTTGCTTGACTAATTTTTGCTATAAGACGATCAATCCTTGGATGACTTACGCGTAAGGCAATAAGTAATCAAAATGTGCGTAATAAGTTAAGGCAAGACGAACGTGCAGAAATAAATGAAAGCAGACGTGACCATCATGCACTCGCGCTGCTCAAATTCGACCAGTTGACTGAGATTGTGCTGCTTTCGATTACGTTGCTGTCCTTTTGACATTGGGAATGCCAGCGTCAAATGGATCGATGAACGATGCAATCGCGAATTGCAACGGGAGCAAGACAATGATCAAGATGAGCTGGCCGAAAGAGTCCAAGGAAATGTGCCGATTTTGAATGACGAGCAGAAGGACGTCGTTTGATTATTAAAGTTGCTGATGATGGAGCGGGAGGCATTTACTTTTTACTGCTCTGGGTGGGATGGGCAAGACATTCGATTCTGGCAACAATTCGGTAAAACCTCAAATTGGGTTGGCTGCTGCATTCTCTGGAATTGCTGCCACATTGTTGGAATGCCGATAAATCTTCTCATGGTTGACCAGCCAATGAGCACATTGACCAAATTCTCGGCGACTGCAAAATTTTGAGGCAGTTGATCAAAAAATTAAAGATTTATGAGGTAATTTGGGACTATTTGGTGGGTAGGGCTATGATGTAGCTCTCGAGAGACTTTCATCAAACGCATCCCTTCATTCCGAAATCTATTGCTGCCGATGAACTTAATGCAAGGCTGAAATCGTTAAATTGGAGCGAGGAAACATTCGTCGGGTCCGCCTGTGATTAATATATTTGGATCGTCGCTCTAGCAACAGGGAAAGATAAAGAAAATGGCTTTTGGCTTTAACGAAGAAGAGAAGTAGTCCTTATGGGACGGGATCAGAAGAAGCATCCAGATAGCCAGAGATGATAAACATAAAATTATAGGAATTCGGCAACACCGGGAATGGAACATTGCGTGTACGAATGTTGTCTCACTAGAAAATACTGTAGCTAACTTCAGCCTATGAAATTTGTTTTTCTTTTCTAGGATTATGCTGAAAATTTATTTGACCTTTCACTATATATATTAATAATTAATTTGGTTGCATGTTATATTCAGCAAAAAAATGGGATAATTCTCCAATAAATCTCATGTTTCGTATTGAAGCAAAATAATTTGTACGCTACATATAAAAAGCATCTACATATATGTATATGAAGGTTATCTAAATTAGTATATATTTTATTTTACATGCATTAGTTACAAACATATTTATAAACCAAATATTGCTATTACACATTCATATATGTATACACGAAAAAAATTTATGTATACATATATCCATATAGACATACATAAATATAATAACGTATAAATATGTACATATATAGTGGTCTATATATGTAAATATTGATTTTTTATGAATAATAAATGTAGATCACCTTAAGACCCTAATAACCCTTTATTACAATGATAACTGATTCGTGAAAATGAATTTAAAGCATATTTTATTATTTTGGATGTTGATTATGTTAAGTTATGCCAACATAATTTGTGCGGAAAAGTGTAATGATTTCAATGTATCTGCAACTAAAAGTATAATTCATAAAAGAACCAGTAGATTTCTATTTGATACTATTTTTCGAATAAGTTCTGGGGTATCAAATGCCTTTGGACTTGACACAGATGATGATGTTGAGCATACTGAAAATTCAAGCCTTCAAAATTGCGATTGTGGTAAGTAGTCTTCAGTGACTGTATAAAAAATATCAAAACGGGATCCAAACAAATACCAGTATATTTGTATAAACTTAAACAATTTTAAAAATGTGACTTAATAATATTGAATTTGTTAAAATTTAATATAATATTATAGGAACATTTTTTATTTATTTATTTATTCTTATTGTTTTTTTTTTTACTTAAAAAAAATCATTAGTCACACGATAAAAATTACCTACTTATTTACCCAATGCGATACAAATTATACAAAACTATTATATTTTATTATAACCAATTTCTTGTTATATTTTGGAACATAGTAAATGTTTGCAAAGCACAGAGTAAACCGTAACCGACCCCAACAAGCATACGTACATGCCCTATGAGCTATTTTCTCTAGGATCCTCAATTCCTCGTTTTATCACTAGTACGAAAACCAAAAACCCCTTTATTTGCATGCCATTTTTATTGCGCAAAACAAAACATGCATTATGTGCATTCAATTGGTCCTGTGTTGGTTCTCTAATGGCTTTGTTCTACTCATACACAACTACTGCATTATCTGGGGTCGGACACGATTCCTTCGGGATGTTAAGTACAGCTACTTAAATCTTAAATACTACTATATTCTTTGAGTATCGGGTATAAACAATATAAAATAAACCGGATTTTTATTAACTCTATCTAAGATATAAAAATCTCTTGTCACAGTGTTTGTGTGTTTGAAATCTTCTCAAACGGCTGACACATTTTTATGCAATTTTTTGTAGTGCATTTAGTAAGAGAGAAAGAGGAATTTCCGCCCAATTCACTTGGGCCTTTCAAAAGCTCATTTTGCTGCTGCGTGGGCTGGAAACCCTCTCTTTACCTGTCCGTGTGCAACTTGTTGCTGTTCGAGGGTCGTACCATTCGGTAGATTGAATGTACTTCGACCATAACGCTGGTCGGGATTCGAAAAGGTTCGAAACGTCTGAGAGGAAGGGGGCCGCCCCGATCATCGTGTACTACTTTCAAGGGCCGGACAGTGGCGCAGTCGCTTCATTTTCTGCAGAAGTCAAATCTCATACATACAGGATTTATTTTAGTTATTTAGCGCACGGTACGCCTTCAAACTTTAAATCCGAGCAACTACACACTGACCGCCATACATTGTCGCATTGCTAACAAGGCATTTAAAGCTAGTTTGAAGTCATTTTCTAATGGAAAATCTGCATAAATCCCCGCGGGAAATTTCGACCTGAGGTAAGCCCTTACGTGATGCTTACTTGGAAGTGATTACTTGCCTGTGTAAAATCTGATTACATCTTAAATTACTTTTGTATAGGCATGGCCGCGTTTCCAAGCAGGCGCGTCTACTCTACTGCTTATTTTTAATAAAAAAGTAATCACTTACAAGTCCGCAGCTCTTTTTAAATAAGTAAGCGGTCTTGTGTGTGATTACATTTCTTATTACTTTTGACCATAAAGTGATGGTTTTTTTCATTGCTTACAATATTAATTACTTAAACTGAAAATTAATAATCTTTTTCATTGATTACAAAACTGAAAATTGTGCCCCTTTTTCATTGCTTACATTGCTGAAAAGTGTTCCCCTTTTTCATTGCGTACAGTATTGATTACATTGCTGAAAAGTGAGCTCCTTTTTCATCGCTTACATCGTTGAATAATTTAGTTAAGAAGTAAGCTACACTATGAGCAAATATTTTTGTAAATATATTTATTTATGAAACTTCAAAATTTACAAATATTATTATTTTAACTATATATTATTAAAATAATTAATGTCTCCCTGATGCTTCTGCTGTTGGCTAGACTTCTGATGAATCATTATTTGAATGGATTGGGATGAGTTTTGTAATATACCTACATATATTATTCCTGAAACTTCCAGTTTGCTCACAAGCTAGTTACATTTTATTCCGATAGAGCGCGCAACTAAGTAAAATATAGTAGGGTGCACAGAGAAAGCGCCATCTAGGTAATCTTATTATATTTTATCACTATCATTTTGATATTCATGTAACTTATCTTTATAAAATTTCCAAAATCGGAGAAATAAATTAGAACTTAACAATTCGCACCAACAAAACGAAATGAAAATTTTTACCAAAAATTAGAATCCATTTCGACGTTATAGCCTAGTACTCAGATAAGCAAGATATTCTTGCGACAGAATCGGGGATAATATTCGTATGGAAACGATACAAATGCAAGCCTGTAATTCTTGCGACAGAAATTTCTTTCGCAAGAATTTTGCACATGCGAACTCAGATATATTTTCTATATTCTGTCGTCATCGACACTCGTATATCGACATCAATATTACGAAGACCAATTGCAAGCAGCTTTGGGAGTTCTTCCAGGAAAGTGACAGCCGGCTAGAAAATTGCAATATGGAAAACAAATTTAATCTCATTGAACCCGATTATATGGATATTGTATTTTATCGATTTTATACCCGATTCTCATTTTATTTATTTATAATTTAATAGATGCTGATTTATCCAATGTTCATTGTCGATTTCCAGCGCCACAGAGCCCATTAATAGTACATTCCTGCTTGATTTCTGACCAAATTTGAATTTCCAACTGATTTTATTTGTAAACAAACACAAAACAGTGTAATCGTAGAGTATGCATATCTGGTCATACTGGTCACACAGCAAAATATAGGCTACTTTCTGTCGCAAGAAAATGTTGCTTATCTGAGTACTAGGCTTATATAGAATTGTCATGTATATGAAATAATATTTTTTAAATTTGTAACACTAAAATACACTACTTTAGTATTTTTGGTATTTTGGCACGACACAAATCTGACGACTTAGCAGCATAGAATTCATCAAGTCGACACATACCCCACAAATCTGACAGTTTAGCAGCAGTAATTTCAGCACCTCACAAAACTGCCGAAAAGTATTGCTTACTACATCAATAGCTAAACGAAGCGCTCGGACACATCCCGCTGGCATCCCAGCGGACTCCCAGATTTAGATGTATTGAATTCAAAAATCAAAACATGTATAAAACGATATGCAATGGTAGCTTTAAAATTCGATTTAAACGCCATTAAATATGAAATTTGGTTTTTTTTTATATCAATTATCAAATATTGTTTTTTTATAAGTTTCTTGAGATTACAATTTCCACATATTTTTATACTAATGATCATATTACTGTTGTAGATTGTGGCTTTTCAAATGAAGAAATAAGAATTGTTGGCGGGAAACCAACAGGTGTAAATCAATATCCATGGATGGCACGCATTATTTACGATGGAAAATTTCATTGCGGTGGATCGTTATTAACTAAGGATTATGTTCTATCTGCAGCTCATTGCGTAAAAAAATTGCGAAAATCAAAAATAAGAATAATATTTGGAGATCATGATCAGGAAATTACTTCTGAGTCTCAGGCCATTCAACGTGCTGTAACAGCTGTAATAAAACATAAGAGTTTTGATCCTGATACATACAATAATGATATTGCACTATTAAGATTAAGGAAACCAATTGCATTTTCAAAAATTATAAAACCAGTTTGTCTTCCTCGATACAATTACGATCCTGCAGGTAATTACTTAATTTATAAACTTTAACCATGATCTTAGAATTTCAATAATATTTTACCCTAGAATATAATCAGAGCATTCAGGGAACTTTCAGGATTAACACTGAGAGAGAGTTTATATTAGCAAGGTGATGAAAGGAATGGGTGGGTGGTAATTTATTGAGTTCATTACAATACAAATCTGTGGAGAACAACTCACCGGATAAGAAACTCATCTTATATTTGGATATTGATATGCAATGACTGCACCATCAAATGGCCCATGAGACACTAGTAGAAAGCTGTTACGCGCGGATCTCAGGTAGGAACGTGGCCCTCCTCCCGCACAACCGACCGAGGGGCGCGGCCGAGTGACGCGCAAAGCCTTAACTTAACCGATCACCGACATGCAGAAAAGATAGATTCTAGGCTTATACAAGAAATAATTCGATTTACAAAACGAATAAGACAACGGTATGTAGTTTTAAGTGGATCTTACGAAATCTTGAAGCTTATGCAGTTAAAAAAACCGGGGTTTTCTACGTCACCCTTGACCAAGTTGGGCACAAAAATCACAGCAAGCATTTTTCTACGATTAACTAAGGATGGAAAGCAATATATTAGGGTAAGATGTCAATCTCACACTTGCATCCCAGTTGAGGCCGCACTGAGCAAAAAGTAACAATTTTTTGTGCACTAATTCTATACGTACCTGGGGTCCTTTGTACTAAGAGCATCTACAAGCTCTTTTAGGTTGGTTTGGTAACAGTATATTTATATTTCCCTTAATTAATATTTGCTAGTTATATTTGAGAACAATGTTCTTTACAATCATTCCATCCCCGCAAGGGTGACAGAGTTTGATCGTCCATGAGCTTCTGGCTGAGCATCTGCTAGATCGGATATCGTATGCCATTGAGCTGGAATGTGCTGACACTTTCGGCTTTTGTGGTCGGTCTTTGGCCGTTCCTACCATGCAGACCGTGTTAACATATATGTGGAAATGTCCTTATACTGGACACAGAGCTTAACATCATCCGCATACATTAGTACTCCAGCGTTTGTCAATACCGAAGGGAGGTCATTAATGAAAAGTGTAGAAAGTAATTTTGGGCCGAAATTCTAAATAGTCAATTTTTTTTGTGCTTGAGGGCGTGGTTTTAAGATTGGAATGCTGTACTGAAATTGGTATAATCTGTCTGTTAGTCTCCTTGAATGACTGTAATGATATAAGAGGTGAACTCTAATGCATTTGTGGTAGTTGATTGACGCCTTATAAATTCATGCTGATCTGAATATATAAGCGATTTGCAGAGATGTCACAGCTGCGGAGATAACATTTTCTCATTTTATCTTTATGAATAGCGGATAACTAAGATATACCTCTATAGTTATTTGCGTCAGACATGCTACCTTTTTTATGGAGAGGAATATTATACGGTTCCTTCTAGATTGAGGGAACATGGAGAATCAATGTATACCTTGAATAGTTTCAGCATTTTAAGGACCACACACAGAGCCTTGGCGCAGTACCTGAGTACACAGCCGTCTGGACCCGGTGAAAACATCGGCTTAACTAGTCGAAGATCATTGAGTAGAGCTCTAATTTCACAACGGGCTTCACAAGTGACGATCGACTTTTGCAAGTCGTAAGGATGCGGCAAATCAGAGCAGCCTGACAATAAGTAGTTTGGATAAATGCTTGATCATTAGTTGCCGATGTATTAAGAAATGATAGCGAGGATGGGTGCACGGACATTCTATGCTTACTGTTAACGAAGCTGTACAACTGCTTATGGTCCAGAAAACCACGTATGCTGCATCGAGAATGGTAATTATTATAGCATTGAGCGTTCAGAACTGAGAAATTTGACCGTAAGAGAGAAGAATGAGGACGAACTTCTTGAATTTTTTTGTAATATCTTGATTTTAACTTTTTAAACTGGATAACTCTTTGGTATTGAGGAGGAAACAGTTTTTGTAGCAGACAAGTGCGGCTCGTATATTGGGATATCAGGGGACGGTGGAGCATACGTGCAAAAATGAAGATAGAAAAAGCAAAATTATTCGGGGATACGCTATTCTTAAAGGACGCCATCTCTCTAGCATTAAAGAAATTAATTTTTAATACCTTTCATCAAACGGCTTTTATTTTGTTTTGTATTAAAGCACTAACATCATTATATACGAGGTCTGGGGCCAGCCGTGATGCAAAAATTTTCGGTTTAGGTGGAACCCCTACCAGTGGTTTTTGCTCCACCGGCCTTGTACCTTTGACCACAATATCCAGTGGTCCTGGACGTTTATTTACTGGTTGGATGGATAGTGATGTTGATGCAGACTCAACAGACTCGGTCGCTACAGACTTGTATGGTTTTACCAGCAGCTGTTGTTGCTCTTAGAGTGGAAAACAAAATCAACTGCTGCGCACTTGGAGTGGTTGGAATCAGTTGTTCAGCCACGAACAACAAACCGCTAAATCGGGACACCATGGCTAAGAGCCGATCGTATGGCTTATTAAAACCAAGCACTTCCACGTCTGCCTCATAAATATGACCATGTCATTCTCAACCATCCGGCATATCTCACAACTGTAATGATCTCCTTCTTGCATGTTTTTTTTTTTCACAGAACACAGAAAAATAAAATCAACGAATTATAAAACATATAGAAATCAGAACAAAATGGAACAGATTTGTGGATAAATAAAAGCGGTGTAAGGGCCGGTTTGTCAACTCCGGGTTAACATTAATCAGAACGTTAAAGAGCCAGTTAACGAAGATTTCTTTTGTCAAGAGCTCATGCGAGGGTTAACTTCCAACTGGCGGCCTTTACAAAAAGATGAAAAGAAGAGACTATTTAATAGCTGATTTACAAAAGTCAGAGATACAATTTTTGTTGGCCTTACGCTTTTATGCAAGCGGCAGCGTCCTCATAACGGCAAGAGATTTCAGTGGGGTCAGCGTTCCTTCAGCATTCCGAGCGCTAAAATAAGTTTCTCGAGCAATTGCAATGCTAAACCAAGAATTATTTTCAAAATTTCAAACCAGGAACAAAAGTAAACAAAGTATAAGCAGCTGATGCAATAATCAAAGCAATCCTGTGTTTTGCGCTATGTAGCACATTTGACGCCCAACAGCACCCTGTTATTCTTTTAAGTTCTAGATGTTAACTGACCTTTGTGATCAAATAGAATTCAGTTTTTTATTGTCGGAATAGTTTCCTGGGGTGTCGGATGGGGTCGAGAGGGATATCCGGGTGTTTACACAAGAGTAAGCAAATTTATTCCGTGGATTAAATCTAACTTAGAATATACGTGCTTGTGTTCTTAGGTAATTGTTTTGTTATACAAGTTGTATACAAATAAAAATATTTCGTAATTATTTATGATGTAAGATATAATTCATAGATTAATTAAAGTTAATCCTAGCGACAAATAACTGGCACCGTACCCGAAGTCGAAAAACCGGACCTTAATATAATATATTCAAGCAATATAATTAATATAACTTAAGCAAGTTGAAAACGCTCTAGTGTCAATTATTTTTGTATTTTTAAGCCAAAATTCACTCCTTACCTTACTATCTTATATTTTGAGGCACAAGCTAGTCGTTTTCTTATTAATATTGGATTTATTCTTTACTTTTAGGTCGAATCGGAACTGTTGTTGGTTGGGGACGAACTTCTGAGGGAGGAGAATTGCCTTCCATTGTTAATCAAGTAAAAGTTCCGATTATGTCAGTTACAGAATGCAGAAATCAAAAATATAAAAGTACCCGAATTACCTCAACAATGTTATGCGCCGGACGACCAAGCATGGACTCCTGCCAAGGCGATAGTGGAGGACCACTGCTGTTGTCTAATGGAATTAAGTTTTTTATTGTCGGAATAGTTTCCTGGGGTGTCGGATGTGGTCGCGAGGGATATCCGGGTGTTTACACAAGAGTAAGCAAATTTATTCCGTGGATTAAATCTAACTTAGAAAATACGTGCTTGTGTTCTTAGGTAATTGTTTTGTTATACAAGTTGTATAAAAATAAAAATATTTTGTAATTATTTATGATATAAGATGTAATCCATAGATTAATTAGTCCTGGCTAGTCCGGACCACTTATTCAAAGATTTATGTCACGATAACACGGTGGGTGAAATATCCAACACGGTCCGCTTATTTTTTCCACAAACGAATTACCATTTGGCCGTTATTTCTCGGTCATTCCAGATGGGACGAAAAAAGTTTTCAGGAGGAAAAAACAAGAGCAGGTCATCCACTGAAAATTGATTTCTTCATATAATGATCCACATTCCGCATTCTGATAGATAAGATTCTTATGATTCTATGATACTCGTATCTTAATTTTAACATTTAAGGGGAGGTTGCCCCTTTTTTTTCGATCAATACTAATCCTTCCATCAGTCAGATTCGGATCACCTCGATTCACTAAAAACCAAATGCTAGCACTGCGGATTAAAATCCGCATGTCTCTGAAATGACTAAAAACGTATTACGGAGTGTTCTTCTTGTGTGTGCGCTGACATGCATAGTATCGAAGTCTATACAATATCAAGATATTGCATTAGGAACAACAGCATGCGGAAAATGCTCCCCATCAGCCGTCGGTTGTTACAGGAGGATCAGCGGAAGCCGGCTTGGATCGCCAAAAGTGTAAACTTGAACTGGGTTACAGATGCACTTGTGCTGGGGTTGCCCTAGCTTGAGGCGGCTGTACCGTTACCGGAAGTGCGACTACACTCTTCTAGTGAGGGCGGCTGGTAACAGGTCCTAATACGGTCATACCTCTGCCATGGATGTTGGAAATGGTAGTCAAGCGGAGAGAAGAAAATTCTCTGGGAAATTAACCCAATCTAAGGTGACACTGTAATATGTCTAGGGATGCAGTTTAAATAAGGCTTCCCTGGTCAGGCTGGACATGCCTCAGATGACTAACCCCATCCCACCTACTCGTGGGTCCAAATATGCCAAATTCAAAAATATCAAAACATTCCTCAAAGAAGCTTTGTACTTCTCATAAAGTGCCGGATGGAAAAAACCATCCCTCAATCTCTGCATCTAGGAAACCAGTGCCAGAAATGATGGTGATGTAGGCTAAGTCGGTCCACAGTCTCGAGTCAGTAAGCGATGCAAAGATAGGTCCGATCAATCGGACCAATCTACGTTGGGAGGCCCTAGGAGCAAACCGTTTACCAGGGTGGCTGCCAAGCCGCGCGAAATAGCGGCTGGTAAACGCTTTGGGACCGGGGACCCCGGCAGGCGGCTCTTCGGTCTCGAAAGAAAAGCTCTTGAAACAGACGTGCGGTGTACATCATTGCCAACGAAGATCCAGTATTCCTGGCATCTGCCCAGGTCGCCCAGATCCCAGGTCGATTCGAGGCGATGGGTCAAGACGGTCCGAACGGTGAAAGAAGCTGGTAAATAGATCATTTGCAGAAGTGGCGAGGTCGAGAGGTGGAGGAATCAAGACTGTAAGCTATACGTAGCTGACACCATAGGCGTTTAGCTTGCATTTAGCTGCATTCTTGCAAGAAAAAGTTGCAGTTATTTTCTGACCACCCAAATGTCATGGAACTGATTCAATCTTTATAATCAAGAACTGCAAAATGAGGTTCAGGACCTCGCAAAAGTCTCTCATGAGATAAAGAAGAACATAGAAATCATCAAAAATAATCATTATGGATAATTATTTTTAATAATTGTTATGGATAATTACACTAGTCAACACAACATTTCCGCTGTGGCCAAAAATGACTTTTGGTATGTGTCTTTGGTTTCGGGTAGGTACATTAATTGGTCGTCGTTTAAGGTATCGTTTGTAAGAATCGATGGACAAACGGCTATGGTGGAGCCGTTTGTCCAAAATGACTGATCTTTGCTGGCCCAACTGCCAAAATAGGATCACAAGAAACCAAAAGGACTGGTTATTTTGGTTTTACCGAGTCGTAGGTATGGATATATGTGGGCTGGGTTTTGCGTTCCCTGGACAAACGAGCAAACGCGAATTCGCCCCCAGGCGAATTCCCAGTCAGCACGAAGAGCGCACAATGGAGAGAGAGCAGCGAGGGAGATCAACGAGAGAGAGCAGCGAGAGAGAGCAGCGCGAGCAGTGGGAAGACAACCACCGACGAAAACGGTTGCGTGTAGAACAAAACGACGACGACGTCCAATTTTAGTTCCTTGTATCTTTAATATCAATATTACTGTACCGAAACCTTTATTTTAACCTTACTCTGATTAATAAACAAAAAACCCCACAATTGGGAGCTCGTGCGGGATCGGAGTGAAGGAAACGAAGTGACGGGACGACGGCGGTGCAAGCAACGGAACTTGGAACAAAAAACGACGCGGAGTTTAACAAATTTAAACAGCGGGGAAAAAGAAATAGACGATTTTTTTTATCTCAGCAAAATGACGTGTTTGAACGAGTTAATTCCAAAAAGCCTACGAGGGGCAACGAAATCGAGCATTTGTGCATTGCACAAATTCGTGTTTGAAAAAGAAGGAGACCGAAATAATAGAAGCCGGTTGCGCGAATTTAGTGGATTCGAATACGACGAAAACGACGCCAGATTCTTAGCAAAGCGCGTATACATACAAGCAAAGCTAACGGACCGTGATCTTGTTTCAATATGTGTTACATTGAAAATAAATCACAATGCGGAAAATTTGGAACTTCATATTTTTCGGAATTTGATGGAAGGCAGGCTGCTGCAAAACAACAACGACGATGAGAACAACGACGATGATGAAGACGACGCTGATAAAGACGAGGAAAAAGACGCAAGCGACGAGAATGGTATAGATGAAAACGAGGGCGAAGAAAACGACGAAGAAGCTGTGTACGAGAGGCGCTCGAGTGAGCGAGACAACTACAGCGACGTACATAACATACACACAAGCGAAATCCCAACAACAAGCCGAAAAGGGAATACAGATAGAAGTAACGTGCAAAGACAAAACTACGATGAGGTGGTCGCGCCACGTTTTGCCATAAGTTTCCGCGACATAGAAGACTCTATCCGAGTGTTCGATGGCTCTGATGATATAGCCGTCGAGGAATGGATAACAGAATTCGAAGAACAGGCTGAGTTCATGCATTGGAGTGATCTATAAAAACTTATTTTCGCAAAGAAGTCGCTTAAGGGCATTGCCAGGTTATTTGTTTTGAGCGAGAAGCATATGAATTCGTGGACAACGTTGAAGAGTGCGCTTTTAAGAGAGTTTAAGTCGAGAGTCAATAGCAAACAGATACATATGCAGCTCAGTGAGAGTAAACGACGATCCAAAGAAAGTGTTCTGGAATATTTTTATCGCATGAGAGATATTGCAGCGCGAGGCAATGTGGAAGACGACGCGCTTATGCAATATGTAATCGACGGTATTGACGAGATGGCTTTAAACAAAACAATTTTATATGGTGCAAAAATGATGAGTGACTTTAAGAATAAATTAAGAGATTATGAGAAAATAAGCGATAAAATAAAAAAGAGTGACAAAGCTGGAAGAGAGAAGAAGATGCCGTTTGGGCAAAATAGTACCCAAGTGAGCAAAAAAGAGTTTGTTTGTTTCAACTGTGGAGAGAAGGGACATTTGTCTAGCAGTTGCGTGAGCAAAGAGAAAGGAAGAAAGTGTTTCAAGTGTAATCAGTTGGGCACATATCAAAGAACTGCAAAGAGAAGAATGAAAAGCAAAACGATGAAAAACAAAACTTACGTGTAGTTTCGAATAAAATGGAAATAACGTCTAAAGAAGTTTCGATTAAAGATACGAAGTGTATGGCACTATTTGATACCGGTAGTAAATTTAACATTTTACGCCAAGATTTGTACGACGAACTGCGCATGCCAAAATTAAAAGATTGCAGAGTGTGTTTGGTCGGTTTTGGAAGTGAGAGTAAGGCTGACAATATCAAGCCGATAGGTAAAGTGGAGCATAGCATACGCATTGACAATGAAGAATATGTGTTAAACTTTTATGTTGTTGCTTCAAAGTTCATGGATATTAAACTGATCATCGGAGAAGAGCTTTGTTTGCACGCAGAAGTGTCGTTTAATCGTAATGGAGTGAAAGTAAATAGAATGGCAGATGAAAATAATGAATTACCGTATGACGAATCGTCCATAATGAGAATCGACGTAGCGGTGGACAATTCCGAGCTAAAAATAAACAGCGCGGCAAACGAGATTACCCGACGCGAAGTAAACGAGATAATATCGACGTATAAACCAAAAAAATCAAAAACAACGAACATTGAAATTAAAATTATTCTAAAAGACGAAACACCAATCTTTTCGCGGCCTCGGCGATTTGCGATATCTGAAACGCGCATCATAGAAGACCAGATTGACGAGTGTCTGGACAAAAAGGTAATAGAGGAGTCCGATTCAGAGTTCACAAGCCCAGTTGTACTTGTGAAGAACAGCGACGGCACACCACGACTATGTATTGACTATAGACGTATCAATAAAGTTCTCGTAAAAGATTATTTCCCGTTGCCGTTAATAGACGACCAGCTAGATCGTTTGTAAGATGCTGTAGTATTCAGCACCATTGACTTGAAGAATGGGTTCTTTCATGTTCCTGTAGCTGATGATAGTAAGAAGTACACCTCATTTGTGACGCAGAGCGGCCAGTACCAGTTCCGCCAGGTGCCGTTTGGATTGACGAATTCTCCCGGAGTATTCCAGAGGCACATTGGCGCAATATTTCGACCGCTGACTAGAAAAGGCATTGCACTACCATATGTCGACGACGTAATCATCCCAGCCAAAGACGAACAAGAAGCTTTAGCAAATCTAAAAGAAGTTCTCAAGACGTGCGAAGAGTATGGGCTAGAGCTGAATTGTAAAAAGTGTCAGTTTTTACAAACACGAATCCAGTTTCTCGGCCATATCATAGAGAACAAAAAGCTGTATCCGACCCCGTTGAAGATTGAAGCCGTTTCAAAGTTCAAGACGCCACAGACACTGAAGCAGCTTGAGAGTTTTTTGGGTCTTACAGGATATTTTAGAAAGTTTATCTACAATTACGCAGTTATAGCCAAACCATTGACTGACCTAACGAAAAACAATGTAAAGTTTGCAATTGGCCCGGACGAAGAAAACGCCATATGCGTGTTGAAGAAATGTTTGATATCAAACCCAGTGTTAGCCGTTTACAATCAGAAGTACAAAACAGAAGTCCATACGGATGCATCAATAGATGGTTTTGGCGCCGTGCTTATGCAAAAATCACCAGACGACGGCCAATTGCATCCAGTATATTACATGAGCAAGAAAACAACAGAGGCACAACGCAAATACACGAGCTATGAATTGGAAATACTTGCGGTCATCGAAGCATTGACGAAATTCCGAGTTTATCTATTGGGTATCCCATTTAAGATAATAACAGATTGCAACGCGTTCACCAAAACATTACAAAAGCAGAGTCTTTGTACTAGGGTAGCAAGATGGATAATGTTTCTTCAGGAGTACAACTATGAAGTTGAGCACCGCGCAGGCTCACGAATGCGTCATGTGGATGCACTTTCACGGTATCCAATTATGCATATAAGCGACGGAAGCATCTTAGGTGGAATAGAACAAGCGCAAAAACATGACGAACATCTAAAGACGATTCTGAAACTTATTAACGACGACAATCAACAATACGAAGACTACTTTGTAAAGTCTGGAATCCTCTACAAGTTAGTCAACGATGCAGAATTGATGGTGGTTCCAAGGGATATGCAGAAAACCATTATCGGCAGAGCTCACGATAGAGGGCACTTCGCTATGAAGAAGACGAAGGAGCTAATTTGCAACGAGTATTACATACCAAATTTAGACGACAAAATCAAAAAGTATATCGACTGCTGTATACCTTGCATATTGGTAAATCGCAAGCGAGGTAAACAGGAAGGACTTCTGCACCCCCTGCAAAAAGATGCCGTGCCGCTACAGACGTATCACATTGACTTTTTGGGTCCACTGGAATCAACCGGCAAGAACTATAAACATATACTTGCTGTTATCGACGCCTTCACGAAGTTTTGCTGGTTATACCCTACAAAGTCAACTACATCTAACGAGGTCATATTAAAGCTACGCAGCCAAAGCGTGACGTTTGGCAACCCTGCTTGTATCATTTCAGATAGAGGTTCGGCGTTTACCGTTCAAGATTTCCTGCAGTACTGCGACGACGAAAACATCAAACTGGTGAAGACGACTACAGGACTTCCACGGGTAAACGGGCAAGTGGAAAGACTCAACGCAGTGATCATCTCCGTGCTTGCCAAGCTCAGCATAGACGACCCTTCAAAATGGTTTAAGTACGTAGATCGAGTCCAGCGAGCCATAAACTCGACATATACCAGAAGCATCGATACCACCCCTTTTGAACTTCTAATGGGTATCAAGATGCGCACCAAAGATGACCAGCAGCTTCAGAGTTTGATCCAAAAGGAGTCCATCGTTGCATTTGAAGATGACCGCAATGAGCTACGGACAAAAGCGAAAACTCAAATTCTGAATATGCAAGCCGAGAACAAAAAGACGTATAATTTGCGACGTAAGGCAGCTAGACAGTATGACGTTGGCGACCAAAGGCCAAAGTTGCCATAAAGAGGACACAGTTTGGTAGCGGGCTCAAACTTAAGCCAAAGTTTTTGGGTCCTTACCAGATCATCAAGGTGAAGCAGAACAATGCCTACGACGTCAAAAAAGTTGGCAATTCCGATGGTCCAAAGCACTCCTCTTCGTGTGCGGAATATCTGAAGCCATGGTCCACAAGCAACAACGACGATAGCGACGATGCATTCGAGGCGAGTGCATAGTCAGGACGGCCGGATGTGGGCTGGGTTTTGCGTTCCCTGGACAAACGAGCAAACGCGAATTCGCCCCCAGGCGAATTCCCAGTCAGCACGAAGAGCGCACAATGGAGAGAGAGCAGCGAGGGAGATCAACGAGAGAGAGCAGCGAGAGAGAGCAGCGCGAGCAGTGGGAAGACAACCACCGACGAAAACGGTTGCGTGTAGAACACGACGACGTCCAATTTTAGTTCCTTGTATCTTTAATATCAATATTACTGTACCGAAACCTTTATTTTAACCTTACTCTGATTAATAAACAAAAAACCCCACATATATTCTTTTAAACTATGCAGTAAATTCTCAACTGTGTCAAATTCAATTATATGTCGGGTATTTTCATGAATTCTTACTAGCTCATGAATTGTGATGCTAGCTTTTGCTAGCCCAACTGACAAAATGGGATCACAAAAAAACTAAAGTACTGGCTATTTTGGTTTTTCCGAGTCCTAGGTATGGATATATATGGGATATATACCCTACCTGATCATGTCCATTTGGGCTGTAAATGGTGTGGACAGTTAATTTTATTACTTATACCTAATCCTTGGTGCGGATAAATATACATAAATATCTGTTAAGGTCAAGTGTTGACCTATTTTCCACAGGTGCTGGTCTCCCACAAATTAGACCGTTACTGTTACCCTTCCTGCTCCTCTTTCAGGGGAAATACCGCCACTAAAACGCAAAAAAGGGGAAATATCGTCTTCTTCTTCCCATGAAGCAACGGATTCATGTAATGACCATTCAGGAGAATATGAATATTGCAAGACTCTTTCACAGGAACAATTGAATGATTTGGTGAAGATCCTGGATCTTCCTAAAAGTAAAGCTAAACTTCTTGGATCTCTTTTAAAAGATGCCCGATTATTGAAAGAAAATATCAACATAACTCATTTCCGGTTACGTTATTTGGTTCACGCAAAATTGTATTCGATGAAGGATTGTTTCTCCAAAATCATATTGGACTCCTGAGAGTGTGAGCCAGATTTCGAGTCATCTATGTGGAGGTAACGGCGATGGAATTGATTTTGAAGATTAGAACCAAGTGGGGGGTTGAATTCGTGGCACTTTGAGCAGGAAAACTTTCCGGTGAACCGTTTGCCTATCAGATAGGACAGGAACGTATGAAACCATCAACGAAGAGCCAGTGGAGCCGGTCACAACATCCAGACATAACCAATCCCAAACGAGTTTTCTGAATTAACGGTAATAATGGCAGCAGCTTGACTTGCCCAGCACACGGGAGCTCCAAGAAAAGTTTTGCTCCAATCAACAGATCGATGTCCTGAGGTATATTAAATCCCGGATCTGCGAGTGGTTTGCTTGAGGGAATGTTCCAGTTGCAAATGTCCATTTCAAGGCGTGTCTGGCGATCGGCTATGTTGGGGACGATACCAGCAGCAATGGGAGTGGAGTAGTTCGAACGGCGGGATTACCGTCATTTTTTTTTGCCTCGCCCGTCTACGGATGTCTTCTCGGTTCTGTGCCGGTTGTGGTCTGCTCTAGACTTCCACAGCTTCCCTTGCTAAGAGGTTGATCGGTATAGTGCCTGCAATCACCAACGCCAAATCATCCGATAACGTGCGGAATGCGCTACATACCTGTAAGGCTTCCAGCCGATACGCTGAGTGGATTCCCCACACTTTTTTTGTAGGCATATCAGCCTGTATGACGAGGGGTCTTCGGGCGGCTTATCCGGCTTTGGTATTAAAACAAGCTTCTGCAATTTCCACTTTCTCGGGAATACTCATTCGGCAAAGCATCTAGTGTATAGCCTGCTGAATATACCAGCATAGCCGTCTTTAGTGCCCTGTTCGGTATGGCATCAGCTGCGGCCATGATCTCGTACTAGCTGATCTTCCCTTGCTCCGTCCGTCTCTCAGCATGCGCCTGCCGTGGTGGGACATCATCTGGCTGCATGCTGGGGAACAATGCTTCTACAATAGCTCACATTTTGCTGGCCTCCGATGGTGCCATTGTTATTAGGGCTTTCATCTTCTTACCACCTTGTACGCACTTCCTAATATGTCCCGCTCCGCTGCGTTGCAAAGCTCCAGGAAGAATTTTCGTTTACTCTCAGGTATGCTTTTCTTGGGTTCCCTACGAGCATCTGTATATTCGGCCTGGAGTTGTGCAAAGGTATCACGGTCTCGTGCTCTCTGGTATCTCCTGCAAGCACGCATGCATATCCGGACAGCATCAGCTATTTGTTGGCGGCACCAATAGACAGGCTGGTGGTGGCTTCTATATTAGTAGCGCCGGTCCATGCTAACATTGCTGGCACGGGTTACTGCCTACATCACCAGGTCGGCCTGTCTAGAAGCGTTACCGGCTGATGGTGGGGTGCTCAACCCTCCCGGGTTGGAGGATACGACCTTGTAGCCCCTACGTAAGGTCTGCACAGTCCTCGTTTGAGTAGCTCTATTGCCCTTCTGTATTTCACACCTTCTGTATTTCACACCTTCTGTATTTCACACCGTGTGGTCGCTTGCCGTGTAGATATCACTCAACCTCTAGTCAGTCCGCGCAAAGAAGCAGCTACTGACAAAGGTCAAATCTATGCATGGTCCGATACCCCCTCGCTGAAGGTGTGTTCACTTCCTGTGTTCAGCAGGGCAATATCCAGTAGGGTTTGTCCACTGGCGTTGGTTGACGGACAACTCCTATCTTGGGCCCAGGCGTTGCAGTCGCCGCTAGTACCACGTTTCTTCGGCCTCTTGCATCATCTGCTGTTTCATCTTGGACTCGTTTATGTGCAGGCTTGGTGAGAGTTAGCAACTGTAGGCCCAGAGCTCCTCTATTTTGGCTCGTACGTAGGTTTTGTGGGTTTTATTGACTGAATCCGAATCGGAGATTTCCTACAGACCCAAATCCCCGCCTTTCCTGTAACGCCCACTGCAAAATTTGAATCTTTCCTGTTAAGACCTTAAAGGAAAAGTCAAAACACTTGCGAGTTGAGTTGTAAATTCAAACTGTTTTATTTTCAAAACTTATGCACTATATATAGGAAAATACAAGGTAATTACAGCTAAGACCAACGCTAAGAAAAGGAGGGATGTGCGGCACTTGTTCCCACGCTCATCCCTTCTAATGACACCAACAACATGCAAACAACATGTGTTAATAGATTTGGGTTCGACGTGCCCATGTATATGATTTTATGGTCGAACTCTATGTGTCCCTTTCTCAAGTGACCTCCTTCAAGTGGACTGTATTGTTTATTGTTTGGCCTTTGTCGGTTCCTGTTCATGTTTTATGAACACACACCCTAGCAGTCATAAATTACTTATTTTATGTTCGTAATATATAGATCAGTTCAAAGTGATAATATAATTATGTTCTGCTTGAACATTCTGCATTTTTGTTTTTATTTTACATTTTCATATATTTTCTTTATAGTTATAATTACAATTACCGATGATAATTTTAAAGTAAATTACAGTGAATAGGGAATTGCTATTGTTTGCCGACTTCACGCTACCTTAATTCTTCTTATGGCATAGATTATTAATATTAACACCATTATTATTCCGATAATCAAGGCTGCATGTCCAGATACATAATGGAACTTAAGCGCTTTGAATTCATGATGACCTTCTCTTAACAATTTTAATTCGTTTTTCAACTTATCAATTTCTTCAGTATGGTTAATTAATGGTACATTCAAAGGATTCAAAACAATTTTTGGTATTTTGCCTATATTACTTATATAAGATTATAAAATTGTCTCGTAGGTTTCTGTATGAAGGCTATGATGAGGTACTAATATTTTATCATCGGTTCGCACAGTGCAACCATTTATTATTGTTAAAATTCCTTGTTGAGGGAGATCAATTAACTCTTGATTTGAGTTACTACATTGAATTCTAGCATTAATGTTGACTGGAACTTTGAAGAGCCAACTACCTTTCTTTTCTAATTCGAGCCAAAATTACCTTGTCTCTGCTATCTTTTTATAAACACAATTTGAATGACTATTTGGTTTGAATGGAGTTATCTCACAAGAATTGTCATTGGCGCTGCTCCAAGTCCAATTACCTTCACATACTCTATTATTTGATAGGAATCAATTTCGAAGTTATATACTAAGTACCTAGAGCTCAACTCTGCCTTGACCAATTCCCTTTTTTATCATTTAAAAATACGGGTCCATATTATAATAAACTATTAGATCCCAAGATGAGGCGACTATTTCTACGTCTCCCATCGGTTCCAAATATATTGAAGTGGAGCTGTTCATTTTTTCAATTGACCACTTCTCTTTTCCTCTGGCAGCTATGCTTGCATTTGATACTTGGCAAAATAACATAAGCATTAACATTACTGCCATGAGTGCTAGTTTGGGCATTCAAGGTCTACGGCGAGTACTTTTTGCTTCTTTTGGAGGCGTTTCTGAGTCCTTTTCTTCAGACTCAATTCCAGCTAATGGACAAACTTTAGTAATCGGTCTTTTAATCGACCCATCCTAATTTTTGATGGTGACTACTCTGACTCTATCGTCCCTACCTTTATGTATTTCTTCTATTTTCCCCAACGGCCATCTAGCTGGATGACAGTTTTCATCTTTCATTAAAACTATCTATTCTTTTTTAATATTCTGTATTCCTATTTTCCATTTATTTCTTTGTTGAAGAGTGTGTAAATAATCTTCTTTCCATTTAATCCAGAAGTCTCTCTTCATTTTTTAAATTAATTTCCACCTATCCAGATTTCCAATTCTTTCATCTGACACTGTTTCAATGGGGCCGAATATTCCAGTAATAAAATGACCTGGTGTTAATACATCCAAATCGTCAATATCATTTGAAGCGGTATACAACGGGCGTGATATTTAAGTGATATTTCACTGATTTTACCCCAGCTTCCCAAATACCTCCAAAGTGAGGTCCTGCCGGGGGGATAAAGTGCCATTCGATTTGTTCTCTTTCTAATATTAGAACCACTTTTATATTGTCCTTAAGGGCTTTTTGGTATTCTTCGTCTAAATTACGCGAAGCTCCCACAAAATTGGTTCCATTATCCGAAAAGATTTTTGCACATTTTCCTCTTCTTGAAAAAAATTTTCTAAGTGCAGCTAGAAAGGCATCCGAAATTAGATCACTGACAACTTCCAAATGAATAGCCTTTGTCGCCATGCACACAAATACGGCAATATATCCTTTATAAGATTTCTGCCCACGGTTTTTAGAACATCGGATATGGTAAGGTCCGGCGAAGCCTACCCCTGTATTTGTAAAAGGGTGCGACATTTTTGTTCTGTATTTCGGCAGATTTCCCATAATTTGTTCTGCCGTATTCTGCCGATACCTAGCACAGGTAACACACTCCTTAAGCTTCAACTGCTTTAAACTGTTTCTTAGCCCAAATATCCCATACTCTCGCTGGATATAATTTCGCATCAGATTAATTCCACCGTGCAATGTTTCCTTATGTGCATTATTGATAATTAAAGACGTTAAATTACACTTATTAAAAAACAAGGGATGTTTAACCTCAAATTCTGCGCTGGAGTTTTGTAATCTTCCTCCAACTCGCAGTAATCCATCTTTATCTAAAAACGGATTTAAGCCCAATATTTTACTTTTTGTTTCTATTTCCTTTTTATTAATTAGCCTAGCAATTTCAGAACTGAATTGAATAGCTTGTTGTTTTTTCAATATTAATATATCTTAGTCTCCTTGACAGATAAATATGATGGAAATTCTTTATTTTCGGTTTTCATTTGCATAAACCTTAATATATATGCAATGACTCTTTCTAGTTTATGCATACACGAGTATTTCTGTAAAAACTCATTAATTATGTTAGCTTTATCGATTATAAACGTTGTGCTAACAATTATTTTTTCTTCAACCTTCTCTTTTGGCCAATGTTCTTAAAATTTGGCAACCACTGGGGACCCTTCCACCAAATTTCCAAATCTTTCAGCTTATCTGCACTAATGCCCCTTGATGCTACATCAGCTGGATTGTTTTCAGATTTGACATGTCTCCACTTAATTTCTTTAAATTTTCTAATTTCGTCAGTTCTACGCTTAATAAACTTGTCTTTATTGTCTCCATTCTTTATCCAGGCTAGAGTAATCGTAGAATCACTCCAAGCATAACTTTCTGCTTCACTTCCAACTGCTATTTTCACCCGTTCAATCAATTTTGCTAGAAGATGAGCTGCACAAAGTTCTAATTTGGGAATGGTTTTCCGATTCTTCTTCGGATTAACCTTGATTTTGCTGGCTATTATAATTGAAGAACCATCTACCTTTGCATACACTATGGCAGCATAAGCTTTCTCAGATGAATCGGCAAAACCATGAATTTGCATCGGATTACTATGCTGAGAATTAAGCCATCTTGGTATCCGAATGCTCTCTAATGATGTTAAATTGTCCTTAAATGCATTCCATTCACGAGTATCCTGTTCTGATAGTTCTTCATCCCAATATTTGTCTGACAAACAAAGTTTTTGCATAAACAATTTTCTAACAATTGTAACTGGAGAAAACCAGCCTAAAGGGTCATACATCTTTGCTAATGTAGATAAAACTCTTCTTTTGTTAGTTTTTTTTGTAGGTTCATAATGGAAGTTGAACCGAAACTCGTCTTTATCTGGCTCCCATTGAAGTCCTAATGTTTTGACGGATTCATTCTCTTCAATGGTTAATACTTTATTTTCTTCGTTATCTCTAACGTCCTTAACAATTTCTGGGATATTTGTTATCCACTTTCTCAAGTTAAACCGAACCCTATCAAACTCGTGGGTAACTTCCTT
This sequence comes from Drosophila helvetica, assembly GCA_963969585.1. Lineage (NCBI taxonomy): Eukaryota > Metazoa > Arthropoda > Insecta > Diptera > Drosophilidae > Drosophila > Drosophila helvetica. The sequence continues at coordinate 20,285,577 of OZ018403.1, read as the reverse complement.
TACATGCCGCTTGGCATCTAATATGGAATCAGCACCTATCATCAGGTCGTCCATATAAAAATCATTTTTTATGATTTCTCTAATTGCTTTATTTCCGCAATTATCTGCTATTGCAACAAGCACCCTAGTAGCTAAGTAGGGTGCTAAAGCTGTACCGTACGTAACGGTTGTTAGTTTATATTCTTTTAATTTTTCGTTTGGATCGTCTCTCCAGATTATATGCAAATAATGCTGATCTTCTTCATCAACATTAATTTGCCGGTACATTTTTTCAATGTCCGCTGATACTACAAATGGCCACTTTCGCCATTTTACCATAATATCGAAGATATCTTTTTGGACTCTTGGTCCCACCTACATGATATCATTTAAGCTTTTATTATTTGTGGTTTTTGCTGACGCATCAAAAACCACCCTGAGTTTTGTCGTTAGACTGGAATCTCTTATGACTCCCTGATGGGGTAAATAATATTTTCCCTCTTTCTTGGACTCTACCATATGTCCTAAATTGTTATATTCATGCATGAACTTTATGTAATTTTCTTTTAATTTTTTATTTTTGCCGAGTTTATTTTCTAAATTGTACAATCGCGCTATAGCTTGTGCCTTTGAATCTCCTAGATCCTTATCTTTTTTGAATGGTTTTTTTCACCACATACCTTCCATTTTCATTTCTTTTTGTAGTTTCCAAGAAATGCTTCTCACAAACATCTTCTTCCACGTCAGTACTTTCGTCTTCCATTTCCCAGAAACGCTCTAAGTCCCCGACTTCAATTGTTGTCCCTACAATCAGTTTATCACCTTTTGACTTGGTGCAACCGGATATAATCCATCCAAATTCTGTATTTTGACCAAGTAGTCCATCTATTTTCACTACTCCGTCTTTTACAATATGGGCATACAAATCTACCCCAATTATTATATCCACCCTACTTGGTTTATTAAAGTTAGGGTCAGCCAACACATAATCTTTCCATTTCGATTTGTCAATCTTGAACGACTTTGCAGGTAAAGCCTTCATAAGTTTTGGGAGAATGATTGCTTCAATATTAAGAGGTTTTTTATCGGCATCCCGAGTTTTTACTGTTAAAGTTACCTTATACGTTGAAGTGGACTCTTCAACTGTCGATGATACTCCACTCACCTCGGTGTTTTCCCTTTTGCGCGCCAATTTTAATATTTGTGCTGCTTCCTCTGAAATGATGGTACATTGTGACTCACAATCAATTAGAGCTCTAAGGTTTTCATAGCCACCATTCACCGCTCTTACTTTTATAAGTGCTGTGGCTAAAAACGCTTGTTTCTTTGTGAAACATGTGTTAACATTTTACCTTTTTTTATAGGGAATATGGAGCATCGTGTGATGGGATTTTTTACAAATCCCACAAACCATTTCCGAGGAGCATTTCTTATACATGTCGTGCCTACAGCATCTTTTGCACAGGCGTTGCTTTTGAATAACCTGGCCCCTCTCTATCGGACTCATTCTCTTAAACCTATAGCATTGCATTATTGTATGGCCTGCCATTTTACACAGCGGACAACTTTCTTTAATGCTACTATATTGCACCACTTTTTTCAGCGGTTTTTTCTCTGCATCCTGCGATGAGTACAGAGAAGTATACCGTTGTTCCAGAAATTCCATTACATCGGGCAATGTTTGAATCTCTTTTGTCCTTTTTATATGACTTTCATATAATTGAAGGGCATCTTTATTAAATTTTCTCAAAATGATGTGGGCAAAAATCACATCAACTTCTTTTGTTAATTGTGACTTTAACTTTATTAAATGTATTGACTCATTTATCGAATCAGAAAACAATTTAATATGTTTTGCTGAATCGTTGTCTAGCATTGGCAAATCTAGCAACCGATTCAGCTGATCTGAAAATATTTTTCTTTTATTTTTATACCGCTTGGTCAGCAATTCCCAAGCGGCATTATAATTTTCCAATGGCCCCGTTAATAAGTGAGCAGCCATACTCCTTGCTTCACCTTTTATTGCCATTTTTAAATAATTGAATTTTAGAGATGTACTCAGCCCATCTCTATTATGAATTATTTCACAAAATAATTGTGAAAACCCGTCCAATTCTTTTTCTTCTCCCGAAAATGTGGGTACTTCTGCCTTTGGTAGAACCGGAAAGTCTTCATCTTCCTTCTTTGCTACTGACGCTTTACTAACGCTAGCTTTTTCCTCCATCCTTATTTCTAAGTTGCTTAACGTGTTCTGAACATCAAAGTCTAGCTCGACGATCTGTTCGTCGAAGCTGTCATTCATTGTTTCATAAACATTATAGAATTCCTAAACTTTTTTGTTTAGTCTTTTACTAAAGAATTCAATTTTGGCTTTTCTTAGGTACACTCCCTTGTTTTAGCCTGATCTAACCTCTCCATACTTTCTTTTAAATACGTTTTTACACTTTTCACAAATGTATCGATACTGTCCGATATTTTTTCAAGACTCTGGTCAATTTTTGGCTCCATATCTTCTTTCAAAGTTCCAGTCACCACTGGTTCTAACTTTGCTTTTTCTACTTTCCCTTTTATCGAAGTTTCAGTAGTAGTTTAATCATAGCTCTTTTCTATGTCCTCTATATTTTTCATAATTTTAACAAATTGATTTTTCTTGTAGTAGTCATGATCGACTACTCCACATAGCAATAATGCAGTATTATTTGCTGCAGCTCTCCTAGCCTACAGATTTCGTCACTGGTCAATATACAAGCTTCAATCCCTTTAACTTCATTTGCTATTACGGCCTGAGCCTCTAGTAGCTTAATGATTTTATCCGACAACATCTTATTAGTAGTTGACGCTGCCGGGGATGCTGCTGTTGGTCGCTGCCGTCGTTGTTGATGCCGCTGCTGCTGTTGTTTGCCGCTGTTACCGCTGCTGTCTCTGCTGCTTTGCTTTTGTTGTGGCTTTATTTTTTAATCACACACAAATGTTTATTTTTTTTTTGTTCACTCAGTCTTTTTTTATTTATATTATTCGGCCGTTTGCGATTTTTTTTTTTTATCGCTGGCCTCCACTTCACCTTGCACTTCCGATGTTGGGGATTTATATTTTTTCTTTTTTCAAATTTTTGTTTGATATATCAGGCCTTGAACACGCCACTTTCGCGTAATATTTTGTTTTGCACGACAAAAAATACTGCCTGTATAGCATGTATTTTTTTTATTAATAGAATTTTACGTTTCATTAATTTTATACTCGGTTTCTTACTCCAAGGGGGAAAACCAGAGTTTTTTATTTTCGCTACCTTTAGTTGTAGGTGTACTTGACACTTCTGCAGTCTTTAAGGAGCTGGTTTAACTCCGTGCTCTTACCACAGGGGGGAAACAACGGAGAGTGTCGAAGGACCAAAATGTTAAGACCTTAAAGGAAAAGTCAAAACACTTGCGAGTTGAGATGTAATTTCAAACTGTCTTATTTTCAAAACTTATGCACTGTATATAGGAAAATACAAGGTAATTACAGCTAAGACCAACGCTAAGAAAAGGAGGGATGTGCGGCACTTGTTCCCACGCTCATCCCTTCTAATGACACCAACAACATGCAAACAACATGTGTTAATAGATTTGGGTTCGACGTGCCCATGTATATGATTTTATGGTCGAACTCTATGTGTCCCTTTCTCAAGTGACCTCCTTCAAGTGGACTGTATTGTTTATTGTTTGGCCTTTGTCGGTTCCTGTTCATGTTTTATGAACACACACCCTAGCAGTCATAAATTACTTATTTTATGTTCGTAATATATAGATCAGTTCAGTGTGTGTTCTGCTTGAACATTTCCTCTTCCTGTACGGATCGCTGAGGATAGCAAAGTCCACATTGGTTTCCCTCACCGTTTGGCTCAATAGATCTTGAGCTGACGCACAATGATTTAGTTGTAAGGGCTTCACTTTTTAAAAAGGGTACGAGAGCCTCATTTCGCCATTGAGCAAATCCTGCTGCCGGCATAGTGGCTTGTATCCTGTATCCTATTTTGTTCTCTGCATAGGAAGCACTTTTGTTCCCCTTGGCACGTTGCGATCTACAGCGCTTGTGCACCTCACTGCTATATGGGCGAATTCCAGGCACTTATAGCACCTTCTTTGAGCTTGCCTTTCTCTGAACCGGCATCTGGTGCAATCCCCAGTCCCTTTTTTTTAGGACCAGTTGTTATCCTTTTGTTGTTCTCCTTACCCTGTTTACATTCTCACTAACGCCCTTCAGCAAGCCGTCCTGCCGTCTGGTGACTATCCGCAGCATATCTTTATATGATAGCTCACCCTGAGGTTTAATAATTATGGTATCAGGTCTGCATCTTCTTTCTGTTTGCTTCCTTTTGGCTTTTTGGCCAACAAGCTGCCATTTGCTGGCAGCAGTAGCCGTGCCAGATGGTAGTGCGATAATGGCGTCGCTTGTGCTTGGCCTGTGTCTGGTCCTTTATGCCGTTTTGGTGAAAACCGCCTGTTGTGTTAGGTTTCGTCCAGAATGCTTTTATATACGCTACCTTTCTTGAGAACCTCCTTCTCTGGACTGGTCTGCGGTCTGCAATGCTCTCTCTGATGTGGAAGGCTTTCACCTATGGCAGCAACCTTCTTCGTCGAGTTCTCCCAGCAATTAATTGCAGTTATTTGTATTTTGACAATTTCCTTTGCCAGATCTCTCATGATGCCATTTACCTGCCGATGCTCGTTTACCAGCAGTACCATCTCATATGCGCGGTATCCTAGTTTCCAGAATATCGGGCGTTACTTTGCAACTGTCGCGCTACTCTTTCAGCCACCGGTACCTATTGAGGTCATGGAATGTCCTCACCGTCAGCCTTGGGAGCGGTTTCTTATGCGACCGCAAGGGTCCAGCAATGGTCTAAGGTTTCGCCCGGCATGAAAACCGGTGAAAAACTTCCACGAGGACAGACGGCACAGACAAAATATAGAATGACAATTAAATACAATAATAGTGCCACAAGTGGAAGGAGAGACACGGAGAGAGCAATTCTCACCCTCACCCCTGGACTACGACCTGGGTTTCCTCTGCCTCGTCTGGATTTCTTATGAAAAATACATTGTTGTGCGCGTTTCTGCTCCCCTAGGTAGGTACCGGGCCTAGGTATATAGATATCTCTAACAGACTTTTTTTCCTGCACGTAGAACGGCTGTTTGCCAACCGCGTGGGAGCATCCGAAAATAACGCGTTTTTTACATTTAAGTAAGTCTGCATATATCTATGTTTGTAGATTACAATATGGTACAGTGGGCAGTGCAAACAACACACATCAATAGGATTTATTCTAGTCCTGCATCACTGTCTATGATCTATGGGTTACTAAAAGTATTGGGCTTTGTAGCTCACAAACTAGATGGGTCATAGATTTAGTTAACAATTGCCAAGCACAGAGGACCCAACTGAGCGGTACAGGTGATGATTTGCAGTTTTTAGTCGTGTCGCTCATAAAAGGCTCTTTAGCTCCAAAAGCTCGTTCAGGATAGAACGGCACCAATGAAGTTTGTCGCATTGTCAGACAAAGTTTGACTTGGCCTTCCTCGAGTCGCAGTAAAACGCTTTAATGCGTCTAGAAACAAGGCGGTGGTCAGGTCCTTTACGAGCTCCATGTGTATTGCCTTCTAAGTAAAGCAAATGAATACACTGATGTAGCACTTGATCGGAGGCCTCGTGCGGATTTCTGATCGGTAAAAGAAGGGGCCCTAATAATCCACTCCAGTGACTTCAAAGGGTCGAGATCCTTCCAAACGCTTCTTAGGCAGGTCTCCCACCCAAATTAAAAAATCTCCAGCTCAAATACTCAGTTTTTTTTTATTGTGATCAGCTCAGATGGTATACGGTAGACGATGCCACTGTGAAACGGAGTTTCACCGTCTGTCAAAAATACCAACGTTCCCGCGTGACGGGCTCAGTATGAAGAGTGTATTTACAAGTGAAAATATTTTTAAAATAACTGCACTAGGTTACATACAAAACATTATTTTTCTTTCAAAAAATACAAAAATCTGTGTTTGTTACGGTAAAAAAGCTCAAACGACGCTTATTTAATGTACCTATCTAAAACCAAAAATGTTGGCCAAGATATATTTTTTTTCACCTTTTGCTGAGTTTTCAAAGACAAAATTTCCGAAAAAAATACCGCAAAAAATTATTATATTTGAATTTGAAAGCTTAATAAAATTTTGGCGGTAAGCTGCATTTACAAGGTGTTTGGGTACGATTCATAGCTGCTTTTATCAGCTTTGCAGAATTGCAAAGTTGAATTCAGGCAAATGTAAGATGCTTAATTTATGTAAAAAAACCACTACCTATAAAAAAAACAGATTTTAATTCCTTAACAAAATTACACCATTAAAAAAAAACATATTTATTTAAAAAATTAAAAATCCCAAAATGTATCAGAAAAAGTAATTTTTGACCACAGCGGAAATGTCGTGTTGACTAGTGTTACTTAACATTAAGGTAACAACAAAAACATCAACAAAAAGCTCAACAGAAAAGTTATCAAAAACAAAAACAAAAATTACCGGCACCCCCTGAACCGATAGGCCCCAGAGGACAGAGGACAGCTCTTGCACTTCCGCTGGATCAACAAAATACATAGTTCAAGTGCGAGAGGCAAAGGACTGCCCCCTGCAACTCAGAGTGACACATATCGAAAGAGAAACTTTAAATTTCATGTACGGTAGGCAGACCGCCAGCTGTATCACCGTGGGACACCCACTATTGCAACGGTCGAGATAGCGAAAAAAAGGCCCATAGGAATACATGCAGGAAGACCGACAGCACATCACGAGAGCGCAACGGTTAGATTAATTCGATTGATAAAACAAAAAACTATGCAAAAAAAAAAAACACAACCCAACACAAACAAGAAAAGAAAGACAAAATGATGACCTGCAAAACTTATCAAGAACTTTCAACCACTGCTCAAGACAAAGCTAAAAGAGCTAAGCACCAAGTATACAAAAAAATTAAGATGAAAAAATTTTAATAGAAACTCCATATTAACATATTATAAAAATAAAAAAAAATTCTCAAATACTTCAAACGTGTCTTTGCTCATATCGCCTCACACGTTTATCTTACGGTTTAAAAATAGCGCCAAATTTTTTCGAAAGAATAATGACGATCACTTTCCATGGATTAAATCCTTCACAAGATTTCTTGTGCATAAATGAATTATAGCCTTTTCCCACACAGCACATTTACGGGGAACGGTGGGATTTTTTGACAGATGTGAAACCTCGATTCCCACAGGCCACCATCCCCCATTCGCCATCCATTGAAAACACAGCTGAAAATAACAAACACAAAATTTGTGCTCTACATTTTTGTGAAAATAAACAACAAATATGGCAAAATTAATTATGGCCTCGACTGTCAATCACCATCAACAAACGTTGCTGCAAAAATTGATGGTGTTTTGTCAAAAATGAGGAATTTGATGAAGAACAATTTATTAGTCATAGTCTTCCAAATGTACTTCATTTTAATTTACTTCAGATAAAGATTTCGTAAGTGAACATGGGCTCTTCAGGACATCTCCAGGATTCGACATTATGTCAAAAGTCGAGCATTGCACAACGGATCGAAGCGTCAGCAATATTGGAGGAAAAATCCAGGGAAATTCGCGGAGTGTCGGTATCAGTAATAAGCAAAACATTGCTTAAACAAATAAAAACAATTGTTTTATTGATATGCGAATAAAAATCAAGGGCCAGTAAAAATGCCCTAAGTACCATGAAAAATTTTTCCAGTATATATCGGCATGTTTTGTTTGTCGAACGGAATTTTTCTAGCTAAACCATTTGCCAAGAAAACTGTTTTTATCGGTTTCATACGAATATAAACCCTGATTCTATTCGCTATCCTTTTTTCGGGTCTGAGTACTAGGTCTACCGGAAGAATATCTGAAAACGGAGCTGGAACTCGTTGAACGGTTTACCCACCGTTATCATAATGAATTCTTCATGGTGGAGCATCTGTAGATTTAGCAATTTTTTCATTTCATTTAACCGGAGCTTCTTTTGAGGAACTTCATTTAAGGAGCAGTAAATTTTAATATTACTGTACTTAATATACGATCTTCTGGGCTTACTTTAGACCGGAGCCGGAATGTACTATTTATGGGCTCTGTGGCGCTGGAGAACGAGAAAGAACAGAGCTCCGCAATATCGGATAAATCAATATCTATAAAATTATAAATAAATAAAATGAGTATCGGTTATAAAATTGATAAGCTTCAATGTCCATATAATCGAATTCATTTAAATTTAATTTGTGTTCATTATTGCAATTTTCTAGCCGTTTGGCACTTTCGTGGCAGAACTCCGAAAGCCATTTGCTATTGGTCTTCTTCAAGTTGATGTCGATATATGAGTGCCGATGACGACAGAATATGGAATAATTCTTTCTTTCAATCGAAGATATCTTTTTGGACTCTTGGTCCCACCCACATGATATCATTTAAGCTTTTATTATTTGTGGTTTTTGCTGACGCATCAAAAACCACCCTGAGTTTTGTCGTTAGACTGGAATCTCTTATGACTCCCTGATGGGGTAAATAATATTTTCCCTCTTTCTTGGACTCTACCATATGTCCTAAATTTTTATATTCATGCATGAACTTTATGTAATTTTCTTTTAATTTTTTATTTTTGCCGAGTTTATTTTCTAAATTGTATAATCGCGCTATGGCTTGTGCCTTTGAATCTCCTAGATCCTTATCTTTTTTGAATGGTTTTTTTCACCACATACCTTCCATTTTCATTTCTTTTTGTAGTTTCCAAGAAATGCTTCTCACAAACATCTTCTTCCACGTCAGTACTTTCGTCTTCCATTTCCCAGAAACGCTCTAAGTCCCCGACTTCAATTGTTGTCCCTACAATCAGTTTATCACCTTTTGACTTGGTGCAACCGGATATAATCCATCCAAATTCTGTATTTTGACCAAGTAGTCCATCTATTTTCACTACTCCGTCTTTTACAATATGGGCATACAAATCTACCCCAATTATTATATCCACCCTACTTGGTTTATTAAAGTTAGGGTCAGCCAACACATAATCTTTCCATTTCGATTTGTCAATCTTGAACGACTTTGCAGGTAAAGCCTTCATAAGTTTTGGGAGAATGATTGCTTCAATATTAAGAGGTTTTTTATCGGCATCCCGAGTTTTTACTGTTAAAGTTACCTTATACGTTGAAGTGGACTCTTCAACTGTCGATGATACTCCACTCACCTCGGTGTTTTCCCTTTTGCGCGCCAATTTTAATATTTGTGCTGCTTCCTCTGAAATGATGGTACATTGTGACTCACAATCAATTAGAGCTCTAAGGTTTTCATAGCCACCATTCACCGCTCTTACTTTTATAAGTGCTGTGGCTAAAAACGCTTGTTTCTTTGTGAAACATGTGTTAACATTTTACCTTTTTCTATAGGGAATATGGAGCATCGTGTGATGGGATTTTTTACAAATCCCACAAACCATTTCCGAGGAGCATTTCTTATACATGTCGTGCCTACAGCATCTTTTGCACAGGCTTTGCTTTTGAATAACCTGGCCCCTCTCTATCGGACTCATTCTCTTAAACCTATAGCATTGCATTATTGTATGGCCTGCCATTTTACACAGCGGACAACTTTCTTTAATGCTACTATATTGCACCACTTTTTTCAGCGGTTTTTTCTCTGCATCCTGCGATGAGTACAGAGAAGTATACCGTTGTTCCAGAAATTCCATTACATCGGGCAATGTTTGAATCTCTTTTGTCCTTTTTATATGACTTTCATATAATTGAAGGGCATCTTTATTAAATTTTCTCAAAATGATGTGGGCAAAAATCACATCAACTTCTTTTGTTAATTGTGACTTTAACTTTATTAAATGTATTGACTCATTTATCGAATCAGAAAACAATTTAATATGTTTTGCTGAATCGTTGTCTAGCATTGGCAAATCTAGCAACCGATTCAGCTGATCTGAAAATATTTTTCTTTTATTTTTATACCGCTTGGTCAGCAATTCCCAAGCGGCATTATAATTTTCCAATGGCCCCGTTAATAAGTGAGCAGCCATACTCCTTGCTTCACCTTTTATTGCCATTTTTAAATAATTGAATTTTAGAGATGTACTCAGCCCATCTCTATTATGAATTATTTCACAAAATAATTGTGAAAACCCGTCCAATTCTTTTTCTTCTCCCGAAAATGTGGGTACTTCTGCCTTTGGTAGAACCGGAAAGTCTTCATCTTCCTTCTTTGCTACTGACGCTTTACTAACGCTAGCTTTTTCCTCCATCCTTATTTCTAAGTTGCTTAACGTGTTCTGAACATCAAAGTCTAGCTCGACGATCTGTTCGTCGAAGCTGTCATTCATTGTTTCATAAACATTATAGAATTCCTAAACTTTTTTGTTTAGTCTTTTACTAAAGAATTCAATTTTGGCTTTTCTTAGGTACACTCCCTTGTTTTAGCCTGATCTAACCTCTCCATACTTTCTTTTAAATACGTTTTTACACTTTTCACAAATGTATCGATACTGTCCGATATTTTTTCAAGACTCTGGTCAATTTTTGGCTCCATATCTTCTTTCAAAGTTCCAGTCACCACTGGTTCTAACTTTGCTTTTTCTACTTTCTCTTTTATCGAAGTTTCAGTAGTAGTAGTAGTTTCATAGCTCTTTTCTATGTCCTCTATATTTTTCATAATTTTAACAAATTGATTTTTCTTGTAGTAGTCATGATCGACTACTCCACATAGCAATAATGCAGTATTATTTGCTGCAGCTCTCCTAGCCTACAGATTTCGTCACTGGTCAATATACAAGCTTCAATCCCTTTAACTTCATTTGCTATTACGGCCTGAGCCTCTAGTAGCTTAATGATTTTATCCGACAACATCTTATTAGTAGTTGACGCTGCCGGGGATGCTGCTGTTGGTCGCTGCCGTCGTTGTTGATGCCGCTGCTGCTGTTGTTTGCCGCTGTTACCGCTGCTGTCTCTGCTGCTTTGCTTTTGTTGTGGCTTTATTTTTGAATCACACACAAATGTTTATTTTTTTTTTGTTCACTCAGTCTTTTTTTATTTATATTATTCGGCCGTTTGCGATTTTTTTTTTTTATCGCTGGCCTCCACTTCACCTTGCACTTCCGATGTTGGGGATTTATATTTTTTCTTTTTTCAAATTTTTGTTTGATATATCAGGCCTTGAACACGCCACTTTCGCGTAATATTTTGTTTTGCACGACAAAAAATACTGCCTGTATAGCATGTATTTTTTTTATTAATAGAATTTTACGTTTCATTAATTTTATACTCGGTTTCTTACTCCAAGGGGGAAAACCAGAGTTTTTTATTTTCGCTACCTTTAGCTGTAGGTGTACTTGACACTTCTGCAGTCTTTAAGGAGCTGGTTTAACTCCGTGCTCTTACCACAGGGGGGAAACAACGGAGAGTGTCGAAGGACCAAAATGTTAAGACCTTAAAGGAAAAGTCAAAACACTTGCGAGTTGAGATGTAATTTCAAACTGTCTTATTTTCAAAACTTATGCACTGTATATAGGAAAATACAAGGTAATTACAGCTAAGACCAACGCTAAGAAAAGGAGGGATGTGCGGCACTTGTTCCCACGCTCATCCCTTCTAATGACACCAACAACATGCAAACAACATGTGTTAATAGATTTGGGTTCGACGTGCCCATGTATATGATTTTATGGTCGAACTCTATGTGTCCTTTTTCTCAAGTGGCCTCCTTCAAGTGGACTGTATTGTTTATTGGTTGGCCTTTGTCGGTTCCTGTTCATGTTTTATGAACACACACTCTAGCATTCATAAATTACTTATTTTATGTACTTAATATATAGATCAGTTCAGTGTGTGTTCTGCTTGAACATTTCCTCTTCCTGTACGGATCGCTGAGGATAGCAAAGTCCACATTGGTTTCCCTCACCGTTTGGCTCAATAGATCTTGAGCTGACGCACAATGATTTAGTTGTAAGGGCTTCACTTTTTAAAAAGGGTACGAGAGCCTCATTTCGCCATTGAGCATATCCTGCTGCCGGCATAGTGGCTTGTATCCTGTATCCTATTTTGTTCTCTGCATAGGAAGCACTTTTGTTCCCCTTGGCACGTTGCGATCTACAGCGCTTGTGCACCTCACTGCTATATGGGCGAATTCCAGGCACTTATAGCACCTTCTTTGAGCTTGCCTTTCTCTGAACCGGCATCTGGTGCAATCCCCAGTCCCTTTTTTTTAGGAGCAGTTGTTATCCTTTTGTTGTTCTCCTTACCCTGTTTACATTCTCAATAACGCCCTTCAGCAAGCCGTCCTGCCGTCTGGTGACTATCCGCAGCATATCTTTATATGATAGCTCACCCTGAGGTTTAATAATTATGGTATCAGGTCTGCATCTTCTTTCTGTTTGCTTCCTTTTGGCTTTTTGGCCAACAAGCTGCCATTTGCTGGCAGCAGTAGCCGTGCCAGATGGTAGTGCGATAATGGCGTCGCTTTTGCTTGGCCTGTGTCTGGTCCTTTATGCCGTTTTGGTGAAAACCGCCTGTTGTGTTAGGTTTCGTCCAGAATGCTTTTATATACGCTACCTTTCTTGAGAACCTCCTTCTCTGGACTGGTCTGCAATGCTCTCTCTGATGTGGAAGGCGTCCACCTATGGCAGCAACCTTCTTCGTCGAGTTCTCCCAGCAATTAATTGCAGTTATTTGTATTTTGACAATTTCCTTTGCCAGATCTCTCATGATGCCATTTACCTTGCGATTCTCGTTTACCAGCAGTACCATCTCATATGCGCGGTATCCTAGGTTCCAGAATATCGGGCGTTACTTTGCAACTGTCGCGCTACTCTTTCAGCCACCGGTACCTATTGAGGTCATGGAATGTCCTCACCGTCAGCCTTGGGAGCGGTTTCTTATGCAACCGCAAGGGTCCAGCAATGGTCTAAGGTTTCGCCCGGCATGAAAACCGGTGAAAAACTTCCACGAGGACAGACGGCACAGACAAAATATAGAATGACAATTAAATACAATAATAGTGCCACAAGTGGAAGGAGAGACACGGAGAGAGCAATTCTCACCCTCACCCCTGGACTACGACCTGGGTTTCCTCTGGCTCGTCTGGATTTCTTATGAAAAATACATTGTTGTGCGCGTTTCTGCTCCCCTAGGTAGGTACCGGGCCTAGGTATATGGCTATCACTAACAGACTTTTTTTCCTGCACGTAGAACGGCTGTTTGCCAACCGTGTGGGAGCATCCGGAAATAACGCGTTTTCTACATTTAAGTAAGTCTGCATATATCTATGTTTGTAGATTACAATATGGTACAGTGGGCATTGCAAACAACACACATCAATAGGATTTACTCTAGTCCTGCATCACTGTCTATGATCTATGGGTTACTAGAAGTATTGGGCTTTGTAGCTCACAAACTAGATGGGTCATAGATTTAGTTAACAATTGCCAAGCACAGAGGACCCAACTGAGCGGTACAGGTGATGATTTGCAGTTTTTAGTCGTGTCGCTCATAAAAGGCTCTTTAGCTCCAAAAGCTCGTTCAGGATAGAACGGCACCAATGAAGTTTGTCGCATTGTCAGACAAAGTTTGACTTGGCCTTCCTCGAGTCGCAGTAAAACGCTTTAATGCGTCTAGAAACAAGGCGGTGGTCAGGTCCTTTACGAGCTCCATGTGTATTGCCTTGGAAGTAAAGCAAATGAATACACTGATGTAGCACTTGATCGGAGGCCTCGTGCGGATTTCTGATCGGTAAAAGAAGGGGCCCCAATAATCCACTCCAGTGACTTCAAAGGGTCGAGATCCTTCCATACGCTTCTTAGGCAGGTCTCCCACCCAAATTAAAAAATCTCCAGCTCAAATACTCAGTTTTTTTTTATTGTGATCAGCTCAGATGATATACGGTAGACGATGCCACTGTGAAACGGAGTTTCACCGTCTGTCAAAAATACCAACGTTCCCGCGTGACGGGCTCAGTATGAAGAGTGTATTTACAAGTGAAAATATTTTTAAAATAACTGCACTAGGTTACATACAAAACATTATTTTTCTTTCAAAAAATACAAAAATATGTGTTTGTTACGGTAAAAAAGCTCAAACGACGCTTATTTAATGTACCTATCTAAAACCAAAAATGTTGGCCAAGATATATTTTTTTTCACCTTTTGCTGAGTTTTCAAAGACAAAATTTCCGAAAAAAATACCGCAAAAAATTATTATATTTGAATTTGAAAGCTTAATAAAATTTTGACGGTAAGCTGCATTTACAAGGTGTTTGGGTACGATTCATAGCTGCTTTTATCAGCTTTGCAGAATTGCAAAGTTGAATACAGGCAAATGTAAGATGCTTAATTTATGTAAAAAAACTACTACCTATAAAAAAAACAGATTTTAATTCCTTAACAAAATTACACCATTAAAAAAAAACATATTTATTTAAAAAATTAAAAATCCCAAAATGTATCAGAAAAAGTAATTTTTGACCACAGCGGAAATGTCGTGTTGACTAGTGTTACTTAACATTAAGGTAACAACAAAAACATCAACAAAAAGCTCAACAGAAAAGTTATCAAAAACAAAAACAAAAATTACCGGCACCCCCTGAACCGATAGGCCCCAGAGGACAGAGGACAGCTCTTGCACTTCCGCTGGATCAACAAAATAGTTCAAGTGCGAGAGGCAAAGGATTGCCCCCTGCAACTCAGAGTGACACATATCGAAAGAGAAACGTTAAATTTCATGTACGGTAGGCAGACCGCCAGCTGTATCACCGTGGGACACCCACTATTTCAACGGTCGTGATAGCGAAAAAAAGGCCCATAGGAATACATGCAGGAAGACCGACAGCACATCACGAGAGCGCAACGGTTAGATTAATTCGATTGATAAAACAAAAAACTATGCAAAAAAAAAAACACAACCCAACACAAACAAGAAAAGAAAGACAAAATGATGACCTGCAAAACTTATCAAGAACTTTCAACCACTGCTCAAGACAAAGCTAAAAGAGCTAAGCACCAAGTATACAGACGTATTTCGACTAGAAACCGAATCGATAACAAGAAAAAAAATTAAGGTGAAAAAATTTTAATAGAAACTCCATATTAACATATTATAAAAATAAAAAAAAATTCTCAAATACTTCAAACGTGTCTTTGCTCATATCGCCTCACACGTTTATCTTACGGTTTAAAAATAGCCCCAAATTTTTTCGAAAGAATAATGACGATCACTTTCCATGGATTAAATCCTTCACAAGAATTCTTGTGCATAACTGACTTATAGCCTTTTCCCACACAGCACATTTACGGGGAACGGTGGGATTTTTTGACAGATGTGAAACCTCGATTCCCACAGGCCACCATCCCCCATTCGCCATCCATTGAAAACACAGCTGAAAATAACAAACACAAAATTTGTGCTCTACATTTTTGTGAAAATAAACAACAAATATGGCAAAATTAATTATGGCCTCGACTGTCAATCACCATCAACAAACGTTGCTGCAAAAATTGATGGTGTTTTGTCAAAAATGAGGAATTTGATGAAGAACAATTTATTAGTCATAGTCTTCCAAATGTACTTCATTTTAATTTACTTCAGATAAAGATTTCGTAAGTGAACATGGGCTCTTCAGGACATCTCCAGGATTCGACATTATGTCAAAAGTCGAGCATTGCACAACGGATCGAAGCGTCAGCAATATTGGAGGAAAAATCCAGGGAAATTCGCGGAGTGTCGGTATCAGTAATAAGCAAAACATTGCTTAAACAAATAAAAACAATTGTTTTATTGATATGCGAATAAAAATCAAGGGCCAGTAAAAATGCCCTAAGTACCATGAAAAATTTGTCCAGTATATATCGGCATGTTTTGTTTGTCGAACGGAATTTTTCTAGCAAAACCATTTGCCAAGAAAACTGTTTTTATCGGTTTCATACGAATATAAACCCTGATTCTATTCGCTATCCTTTTTTCGGGTCTGAGTACTAGGTCTACCGGAAGAATATCTGAAAACGGAGCTGGAACTCGTTGAACGGTTTACCCACGGTTATCATAATGAATTCTTCATGGTGGAGCATCTGTAGATTTAGCAATTTTTTCATTTCATTTAACCGGAGCTTCTTTTGAGGAACTTCATTTAAGGAGCAGTAAATTTTAATATTACTGTACTTAATATACGATCTTCTGGGCTTACTTTAGACCGGAGCCGGAATGTACTATTTATGGGCTCTGTGGCGCTGGAGAACGAGAAAGAACAGAGCTCCGCAATATCGGATAAATCAATATCTATAAAATTATAAATAAATAAAATGAGTATCGGTTATAAAATTGATAAGCTTCAATGTCCATATAATCGAATTCATTTAAATTTAATTTGTGTTCATTATTGCAATTTTCTAGCCGTTTGGCACTTTCGTGGCAGAACTCCGAAAGCCATTTGCTATTGGTCTTCTTCAAGTTGATGTCGATATATGAGTGCCGATGACGACAGAATATGGACCTACGGCGCGACACCGTAGGTCAGGGATCCTCGGTGAGGATTTGGGTTACGGCGCGAGGATACGTGGAACGGTACTGCAGGTCAGGGATCCTTGCAAAGGATTTGGTTTACAGCGCGAGAGTTCACGGCACGGCACTGTAGGTCAGGGATCCTTGAAAAGGATTTGGTTTACAGCGCGAGGATACGTGGCACGGTACTGCAGGTCAGGGATCCTTGCAAAGGATTTGGTTTACAGCGCGAGAGTTCACGGCACGGCACTGTAGGTCAGGGATCCTTGAAAAGGATTTGGTTTACAGCGCGAGGATTCACGGCACGGTAGCGGAGTCAGGGATCCTTGGTAAGGATATGTTTTTGTCACGGTTGATCGCTTGGCTTTCACTGGTTGTCGTGTTGGTCGACGGTTGTGTCCCGGTTGAAGGTCCGAACCTCAGTCCCTTTCCTGGGCCTGGGCTCCCACTTAAATCCCCCGCCGCCAAGCTTTTGGGCAGAGGGTTCAAGCTTTCGGAGTGGAGGGCTCGGCCGCCCGAGTGTAGCCCTCTCTCGATTCCGTCGTCGCTGTCGTCGTGTCGCCGCTGCCTCTGTCGGGGAGGCTGGGCGCCCTCTCTCTGTCGTCGTGTCGATTTCCAGTGCTGTCTCGCCGCCTTATCGTCGCTCGTTCTTGCTGTCGCCTTGTCGCTTTGGCCTCTCTCGCCGCGCGGCGAAGCGCCATTTCTGCTCTGCTTCTAGGCGGCCGCTGCTGCGGTCTGGCTGATGCTCACCGATGCACGTGGGTACAGTTTCGCCAATTTCCGCGGCGTCACTTGCCGTCCCTTTCGCACGATCCGCAGCGATGGCGCGGTGGCTAATGGCGCGTCTGCCGTCGTTGCCTGCCTGCTGCGACTGCGTGGTCCCGCTGGTGTCCCGTTTGGGCTCGTGGTTCAAGCTCGCGGTTGCTGTTGCTGTTTCTAGGGGAGGGGAAAACCAGCCTCAGCTGTATTTGAGCCAGAGTTTAGGTTGGTGCACCCTCTTCCCTCTATACTTCTCCTGGCTGTCCGCCCTTAAATTTGCGGCACAGCTTCGTGGCCGGGCTACGTGGCCACGTGGATCTGTGACTACTATGCTGTTTGTCTAACTGTACTCAGGCGGGGGGGTATGGTAGGCCCGGTGCCGCGCGAGACGCGGGGCGTTTTCGGTCGTGGCTTCGAAATTTTGGTTGGGGGGGGTAAAAATCTGGCATCGGCGGCCACCGACCACCTGTCACTCATTCTATGATCGCTGTTCTATTTTTCCTTTTCCCGCACTACTTTCCTCTCGATCCACTCTCAAGTCCCTGCTCGGGCGCCATCTGTAAGGAAGTTCCTGTCTCAGGCCGGGGTACAGCCTCTCAGTCTGTCCAGGGCCCGATCTTCCATACAGCAAATTTGTATTTTCAGACCAAAGAGAGGGATCGGGGCGTGTGCCAGGTGCGGGGTTCGCGCTGACCGAGGGGGGGGAAACCCGAGTGCGAAGGGATCGCGCGGGTGAGGGTCACCCAGCGACACACGTGGCTCGCCTAGTATAGATTTCCCTAGGTTAGGTTTGCAGGGGCGTGGGAGGGGTGTATCCTCCACGGTGACCGGTCGTAGCACGGGCGGCCTGGCTGTGGCCGCCGGCGGGGAAAACACGTGTTGTGGGGCCGTGGTCCCGGGGGGGGGTAGGGTGTGTTCAGCACCTCGTGGCGCGTGCGGAGGCGGGGCGTATGGCTCGAGCACGTGGTGTCGACTGTACCATCAACGGGGAAGGCTAGGTTAAGGAGGGAAACCAAGGGGGAAGGGGGAGCGTCAGGTTCGCAAATTCGTGGCGTCCGCGTACAAACTTGCTCGCTGGCGTCCCCAAGGATAGGGAAGGGGGGTGTTCTACAGGAGGAGTTTTCTACTAGGAGGGGGAGAGCTCAGTTCGTGGCATCCGCGTACAACTCCACTGGCTGAGGTCCCAGGCATGCAAATGGAATATTTTAATGGTACAATGACAGAGGGGAAGGGGTGAAAACAATCGGGCGTCGAATATTGGCGGTGGTTCATGGGCAATGGTCATAGATATGTGAATAATTGATGTTTGGCTTAATTCATTGATTTATTGTCTGCCTGCTTATCTATCTATACATATGTGTGTGAAAATCTAATCCCTACATCGCACCTATCTCCCTCTCACTCGCTTACGCCAGGCCAGCTTACCCCTCCTGCTCCGTAGAACTCTGGTCCATCATCTTTTTCTCGGCGGCTGCGGCTCCTCGCTGGTCCCGAAAAATGGCGGACCTCGTGCTGTCCGCTTTGGGTTTTCGGTGTTTTAATTTTTTTTCCGCACTCACGACTGCCCTTGGTAGAGGCTCGATTTTCACTCCCGATCTCCATCATTTTTGGCAGCCGGCTCAGCCAGCCGTTCGAGCCTCTGCTCCCAGCTTCTGCCGCGACCCGGCGCTTTTGTCGCGTGCCTTTTCTCTCGCTCTCCTTGGGTCGTGCGTGGGTGCTTTCGGCGCAGCTTTCGCTCTCCTCAGGGTCGTGCGTGGGCGCTATTGGCGCAGCTTTCGCTCTCCATGATTTTGGCAGCTGGCTCAGCCAGCCGTTCGAGCCTCCGCTCCCAGCTTCTGCCGCGACCCGGCGCTTTTGTCGCGTGCCTTTTGCTCGCTCTCTTTGGGTCGTGCGTGGCTTGCTTCGGCATGTGAGGGTGGGTTTTGCATTTGTCTTCGCTCCGTGTCTCTGCTGCTGGCCTCTGCCGTTGATCTCTGCTCTGGTCTCTGCTCTCTGCTCCGGTGTCTGCTGCTGGTCTCTGCCGTTATCTCTGCTCTGATCTCTGCTCTCTGCTCCGGTGTCTGCTGCTGGTCTCTGCCGTTATCTCTGCTCTGCTCTCTGCTCTCTGCTCCGCTCTCTGCTCTCTGCTCCGGTGTCTGCTGCTGGTCTCTGCTCCAGCCTCTGCCGCTACGTTTGCTGCCAGTGATGCTCTCTGCTGGTCTCTGCCAGTGCTGCGCTCCCTTAAATAATACTTCCTTTTTCGTTCTCTTACTCTATATTTATGTTATTTGGATTAAGGCTTAATAGTTAGTGAACAAAAGGGGGAAGAAATTAAAAATAAAAATATTCTTGGCAGGCTCCAGCCTGGTCTGTATCTCTTCGCCTCCCGGACGAATGTTGCTCCTTGTTGGCCTACGTCGTTGTGAAGGGGTATGCTCCTTCACACTCCCTTCCTACTTCGGGGGCCGGATTGAGATGAACACCTGGCCTCCCCGATTTGTGGAGACCCGAAACTGTCGGCCCTCGTGCTCCTCGATGGTCCGGGTTCGAGGCCCGTTGACCTGTGCGCGTTGCAAGAGGTTGTCCCGTAGCGTGACTGGGATACGCCTCTCCGGGGTCTCCACCCTCCATTCCGCGGGTGCTACTGGCCACCCCTGTTCCTCCTGGAGCTCGTGTAATGCGGGCATCCCATCGAACAGGACCAGGAGATCTTCGAGCCCTGATTCGCTTAGCTCGAGCGAGGTGTCCGATGGCGCTTCTGGGTCCTTCTTCGTGGTCTGATTTTCCTGATTGGGTGTGCGATGGCAAAGGGGGCTCGTTCGGTGTTGACGGGTAGACGTGGGCTGCTACCCCTGGTGGCGACGCGCCTCTAGGGTGTCCTTGGTGATCACCTTCTGCCCCTGCAGGCGGTGCGTCGTCCGCCCGGGCGATGTTCGGGTCTTCGTTCCTAAGGAGGAAACCCTCGGAGTTAAAGCCTGGATAATTATGCTATTTCCCTATCCCTGCCCTACCTATAGGTGCGACTTACATGTTGGAGCTAAAGCTAAGGTATGGTGTGGTTATTACAATGTTGGACTTAATGACTATTTACGTAGAGGTGAGTGTGGTCTTACTGTGTGTGTATACGCGGCTGCCCCTTGCGGGGCGAGGACGTTAGGACAGCGCACTGCCCTAAGTGGCCCTCATGAACTCGCGTGTGGGAGGGCTCGTCCGCCCGAGTCGTCTTCGTCTGCGGTGTCTTCGTGTTTTTCATCATCGTGGCGTTCGTGGTATACCTTGAGATCCGCCAGCCCGGCGGTTCGTCGTTGCCGTCCGTTGGGTTGCTGCAGGCGTACTATGGTCGGGGAGAGGAACTTTATTACCCGATATGGACCCTCGTACTTTGGTGCCAGCTTCGCAGCGAAATTGTCCGCTGCCTTGGAGAGATGGTGCGTTCGTAGCATGACCAGTGTCCCGATGGTGGGCCTCCATTCACGTCGTCTGAGGTTTTATAACCTCCCCTGGTTCTGTGATGCCTGTTGGGTGTTTTGGCGCACCACCTTGAAGATCTCCTGCAGTCTCGTAGCTTTGTCGGGAGGCGTTTCTCCAATTTCGCCCAATCCTGGGGTGGTCTCCTCGTAGAGGGCTCCTGGTAACCGTGGCTCCCGTCCCAGTACGAGGAACGCTGGGCTGAAGCCTGTGGTGGTGGAAGCGCTACTGTTGATGGCCAGGCTGAGTTCGGGAAGCAGGTCGTCCCACGTTCGTTGATCTCCATCGATGTACTGGGCAATCATTGTCTTGATTGTCCTGTTGGCGCGCTCGGTGGGGTTTTGCTGGGGGGTGTACGGTGCTGTGTGTTCCAATTCGATGCCGGCTAATTTGCAGAAATTTCGGAACGAGCGACTTGTGAACTGCGTCCCATTGTCGCAGACGAGTTTCCGGGGGCTGCCGAACCTACCCAGAATTCGTTCTCGGAATGCCTTCTCTAGGAGGGCTGTCGTAGCCTTGCGGAGTGGAATCAGTTCTACCCATTTGCTGAAAGCGTCGAAGAACACCAGGAGCATGGTGTTCCCGTGCTTGGACTGAGGCAAAGGGCCCACAAAGTCTGCACATATGATGTCCAGTGGTCCTTGGGCCTGTCGTGTGTGCATATGTCCTGCCGGTTTGACTTGGCTCACCTTGAATCGCTGGCAACTACCACATCGTTGGACGTAGCGCGCGACATCTCGGTAGAGTCCAGGCCAGTAGTACCGCTGGGTGATTCGCGTGGCTGTCTTTCGGATTCCTAGGTGTCCTGCTGTTGGGTGGTCGTGGCATTCTTCTAACACTCGTTGCCGATGGTCCTTGGCGACGCACAATTTCCACTGAATGGGGTCCTCTTCGATCGATCTGTTGCTTGCCTGTTTGTAGATCTGCCCGTTTTCCGTGATGAACTCTGGATGTTTCTCTGGCTGGTCCTGGATGCGTTTGAGTAGCCGTCTGAGCCATGGGCAGGGGTTCTCCTCTTCATCAGTGCGCTGGAGCGCCTCCACTGGCTGTCGTGAGAGGGTGTCGGCCACGATATTCTGGCTTCCACGTCGGTAATGGATGTCGAACTGGTACTGTTGCAGTTCTAGTGCCCATCGAGCGATGCGGCCTGTGGGGTTATCGATGGAGTTAAGCCATTTTAACGCGAGATGGTCCGTGATCACATCAAAATGGTATCCCTCCAGGAAGCAGCGAAGTTTTCGAATGGCCCAAACTATGGCCAGACACTCCTTCTCGGTGGCGGAGTAGTTCTCTTCGGCCTTGAGTAGTCGTCGGCTGGCGTAGGCGATGACCCTTTCCTCTCCTGCTATCTGTTGTGTTAGCACGGCTCCGAGGCCGTATGCGCTGGCGTCCGTTTGCAAGGCGAACCTCTCACTGAAATCTGGGCATGCCAGTACCGGTGCCTGGGTCAGTTTTTCCTTGAGAGTTTCGAATGCCTTCTGTTGCTCCTCGGACCAGACCCACTTCTGGTCTTTCTTCAAAAGGATCGTCATGGGCTGGACTATGGTGGCGAAGTTAGGGACAAAACGTCGATACCATGAGGCCATTCCAATGCAACGTCGTAGCTCCTTCAACGTGGTGGGTGGGGTTAGCTTCTGGACTGCGATGACTTTTCCTGGATCGGTGTGAATGCCTTGTTCGCTAATAACGTGCCCGAGATATACCAGACTCTTCCTGAAGAAGCTGCATTTGTTCCGGTTCACCCTGAGGTTGGCTTCCCGCAGCCTACGGAAAACCTCTCGCAAGTTCTTGATGTGTTCTTCCAGGCTTGCTCCGATCACGATGATGTCGTCTAGGTACGCGAAGGCGTACGGCTCCATGTCGGGTCCAATGGCGCTGTCCAGGGCCCGTTGAAAGGTCGCTGGCGTTGAGTGGAGGCCAAACGGCATGACCTTCCAGTGGAAGAGGCCTCGGCCCGGGACTGTGAAGGCGGTGGCTTCTCTGCTGCCCTCGGCTACCGGGATCTGCCAGTATCCGTTCTTCAGGTCCAGCGTTGAAATGTAGAATGCGTTGCGGAGCCTTTCCAGTATGTGATTAATGCGTGGCAGTGGGTAGGCATCTGGCACCGATCGGGCATTTAACTGCCGATAGTCCACGCACATCCGCATCTCTCCCGACTTCTTCCCTACCAGAACGATGGGTGCACTGTGGGGGCTTTTGGATGGCTCGATCCTACCGTCTTGGAGTAGTTCGGTCACTTGGGCGTCGATGATCTTCTGCATGGCCGGATTCTTTGTGAAGTAGCGTTGCTTCACGGGCTTGTCGTCCCGCATGGTGATGGTGTGCTCGGCGATCTGCGATATCCCGTTCAATCCTTCGAATTTCTCTAGTTCCTCCTCCAAGAACTTGGCTGCTTCGGGTGTGGGAGGTGGCACTGAGTCCGAATCTGCCTGCCAGGGTGAGAGTTCCTCCAGCTCCATGGCTGCGACGGCGGCCAGAATTTCACATTCGTAGTCATCCTCGTCGATTCGTCGGAAGGGGTTCTTCTCTCGTGCCAGATCCACGTCGCGTGCGCGGAATGGGTTCTTCTCTCGTGCGGTGGCTGCGTCTGCTAGTGGTTCCAAATCATAGGTTTGTCCGGCTGAAGTCCTGCGCTTACGTGGTGACCGGTCTTGTTGGGCCTCTGCGGTGGTAGTGCCCGCTCCGTTGGGGCGTAGTGTCGGGGTTTTGCGTTTATTGCCGGTGATGGGTCTTGTCTCGTTGGGTGTCCCTCGGGTAGGTCCTTGATTCGATGCCCCATATGAGGGCATTCCTGTCAAGGTTTCTGCCCGGGGTTGCTGCTCTATGGGGAGTTCTTTGGTCGACGAGACGGGTGTGCTCGTCACGGCCAAAGTCCCTGCCTGGTGTCGTCGCTTTGTCGAAAGAGCTTGGGTCGACGAGGCGCGTTCGCTCGTCTCGGCCAAGGTTCCAGTCCTGCTTGCTGGGGCTGCAGAGGACGCTTTGGTCGACGAGACGTGTGTGCTCGTCACGGCCAAAGTCCCTGCCTGGTGTCGTTGCGTTATCGGAAGAGCTTGGGTCGACGAGGCGCGTTTGCTCGTCTCGGCCAAGGTTCCAGTCCTGCTTGCTGGGGCTGCAGAGGACGCTTTGGTCGATGAGACGTGTGTGCTCGTCACGGCCAAAGTCCCTGCCTGGTGTCGTTGCGTTGTCGAAAGAGCTTGGGTCGACGAGGCGCGTTCGCTCGTCTCGGCCAAGGTTCCAGTCCTGCTTGCTGGGGCTGCAGAGGACGCTTTGGTCGACGAGACGTGTGTGCTCGTCACGGCCAAAGTCCCTGCCTGGTGTCGTTGCGTTGTCGGAAGAACTTGGGTCGACGAGGCGCGTTCGCTCGTCTCGGCCAAGGTTCCAGTCCTGCTTGCTGGGGCTGCAGAGGACGCTTTGGTCGACGAGACGTGTGTGCTCGTCACGGCCAAAGTCCCTGCCTGGTGTCGTTGCGTTGTCGGAAGAGCTTGGGTCGACGAGGCGCGTTCGCTCGTCTCGGCCAAGGTTCCAGTCCTGCTTGCCGGGGCGGCAGAGGACGCTTTGGTCGACGAGACGTGTGTGCTCGTCACGGCCAAAGTCCCTGCCTGGTGTCGTCGCTTTGTCGGAAGAGCTTGGGTCGACGAGGCGCGTTCGCTCGTCTCGGCCAAGGTTCCAGTCCTGCTTGCTGGGGCTGCAGAGGACGCTTTGGTCGACGAGACGTGTGTGCTCGTCACGGCCAAAATCCCTGCCTGGTGTCGTTGCGTTGTCGGAAGAGCTTGGGTCGACGAGGCGCGTTCGCTCGTCTCGGCCAAGGTTCCAGTCCTGCTTGCTGGGGCTGCAGAGGACGCTTTGGTCGACGAGACGTGTGTGCTCGTCACGGCCAAAGTCCCTGCCTGGTGTCGTCGCTTTGTCGGAAGAGCTTGGGTCGACGAGGCGCGTTCGCTCGTCTCGGCCAAGGTTCCGGGGTGTTGTCGTTGCTGTGCGTCTGAGCTATGGGCCGTAGATCTGGTCGTGGTTTGATCTTTCGGGCCTATAGGGCTCGGGGTCGTGGTCACGTATGGGTTCCCGCCGTGTAGTGCTAAGGTCGTCTGGTGCCGTTTGCGGCGCTTGGCTTCCTGGATTGGGCTGGCCGTATGTTCGGAAGGGGTGGTCGAGGACAGGGGGACAGTTGCGACTTGACTTGGCGTGTGGAGAGGCTCGGCGAACGTTACGGTCCGTGGTGGCAGTACCGCCGTGTGGATGGAAGGGCCTTGCCTCAATTTTAACTGGAGGTACGCTCGGCCACAGTGGATCCTTGCCTGGATACCACACAGGAAGTCGAGGCCCAGGATGATGTCGTCTAATACAGTGGGCAAAATAAGTAGGGTTACCTGGGTTTCCTTTTGGTCGAGCCGCACCCTCGCTGTGATCGCTTGAGTGATGTCCTTCCGTGTTCCATCGGCTAGGCTGATCCGAGTCCTCACCTCTCGTTGATTCTCCGCCGTTCCCAGTTCTTCGGCCACTCGCTGACTAACGAAAGATCGGGTTGCTCCAGTGTCGAGGGTGGCTGAGAAGGCTCTCCCGTCGATGGTGACCAGAGCGGCGATCCTTCCCCCAATCATACTTAATGGGTGGGGGACTCCGGGTTCCGGGTGTGTGCCTCCGTCCGTGTCCCGGTTGAACGGAGACCTGTCCCGTTTCCCGACTGGGTCTTTCGGCAGCAGTAGATTGTCCTGATGTTTCGGCGTCCACATTCCCAGCAGAAGAGTTTCTGTCGGTTGGTACATCCATCCCTGAAGTGTCCTTCTTCTCCGCAGTTCCGGCATGCTCGGCTCACGTCGATGGGCCGCTCCTCCTCCTGAGTGATTACCCGACTAATGCCATTGGATGCGCCGCTGGTCTCTTTGGTGGGGTTCCGTGGTATAGTTTCGTTCCCGGGGAATGCTCGGGGTCGGTTGGCTCGTCCGGCCTCCTTGCCACGAGTGGAATCTCGGTCCCGTGCCGTTTCGTAGGCTGAGATAAGCTGCGTCAGCTCAGACAGCGTGTGAAAGTCCTGCCTGCGTGTGTAGATTTGGTACTCTGGTCGGAGGTTTTCATAAATCCGGTCCAATTCCTGCTCCCGGGTGTATTTGGCACGCTGCATCATCAACCGAAGAGCGATCATATAGTCGCGGAAGGATTCTCTGGGTTTCTGCTCCCGGCTCCGGATGGTGTCCTCCAAGCGTTGGAAGTATTTGGGGGGCAAGAAGAAATCCAGAAATTCTTTGCGGAAATCCGTCCAAGTCTGTCCCTGCATCTGGAAGGTACGGAACCATCCTTCCGCCCTTCCGGTTAAGAGTCCTGAGATGGCACGCGGTAGCTGCTCTGGGCTTCCCCCGTAGGAATCGACTCGTTCTTCTAGCCTTTCGATGAATGCCAGTGGGTCGTCATGTCCGTCAAAGGTGAGTCCCCATTTGCGGAGCTTGTCTGCAAGGAGGGAGTACGAAATTCCTCCTCCCCCTGGCCGATGCAGTTGTCGGTCATGAGTTGGATGGTTCCCGTCGAGGGCCGCTGGTTCAATTGCACTGGTCGGCTGCCGGTTTGCCTGAGGTCCTGGTCCTTCAGGCCGGTGGCGTGGCTCGAGAGCGAACATCGGTTCCGGAAGGGTGGCTTGAGGGCGGCGGCTTGGGTGTGCCGAAGGCTCGCTTGTGGCGTTGGAATGTCCGATTGCCAAGATTCCTGCTGGTTGACTCGGGCTGGCCACATCGGATATGATTATCTTCAGGGGTCCCGTCGGTGGGTTCTGTTGCTGAATACCTGCGAGGATCGGTGGGTCGAGCGTCTTCTCCACAGATCTGGTGGGGCTGGTTCCCGTCGTCCGAGAAGTACCCGCTTGGTCTGGTAGACTGAGTCGCTGCGGCTTCACCTCCTTGCTGTCCTCCTGCTTGGCTCGGCTTTCCGGTTTTGGCGAAGCGGCGGGGCTGGGCGGTTCCCTAGGGCTGGGAATACTGCTGAAGTGGGCGTCCAGTTCGTCGATCCTTGCCCGTATGTCCTCGGGGTGGTCTTCACGGGTAATGAACGCGGCAACCCGGATGCGGAGTTCATCCAAGTTTCCGCCCTCATCGAGGCCAAATTCCCGGGCGAGGGTCAGGAGATCCTCCTTGCGGCGGGAATTTAACCACCGAGTGTTCATCCTTCCTTTGGGTGTGGTATTCCCCAGCTCAGGGTTGAGTCTCTTGACGCGGGGCCTGCACTGCCCGGGCGGGTCGGCCATGACTGGTGAAGGTCTCGAGGCTACGTGACACTGGGTAGGGCGCGGTACGCGGCTTGACACTCGGACTCAGGGATCCTCGGTCAGGATTTGGGTTACCGTGCGAGGATACGCGGCGTTGCACTGTAGGTCCGGGATCCTTGCAAAGGATATGCTTTACAATGCACGGACACGCGGCGCGACACCGTAGGTCAGGGATCCTCGGTGAGGATTTGGGTTACGGCGCGAGGATACGTGGAACGGTACTGCAGGTCAGGGATCCTTGCAAAGGATTTGGTTTACAGCGCGAGAGTTCACGGCACGGCACTGTAGGTCAGGGATCCTTGAAAAGGATTTGGTTTACAGCGCGAGGATACGTGGCACGGTACTGCAGGTCAGGGATCCTTGCAAAGGATTTGGTTTACAGCGCGAGAGTTCACGGCACGGCACTGTAGGTCAGGGATCCTTGAAAAGGATTTGGTTTACAGCGCGAGGATTCACGGCACGGTAGCGGAGTCAGGGATCCTTGGTAAGGATATGTTTTTGTCACGGTTGATCGCTTGGCTTTCACTGGTTGTCGTGTTGGTCGACGGTTGTGTCCCGGTTGAAGGTCCGAACCTCAGTCCCTTTCCTGGGCCTGGGCTCCCACTTAAATCCCCCGCCGCCAAGCTTTTGGGCAGAGGGTTCAAGCTTTCGGAGTGGAGGGCTC
Source organism: Drosophila helvetica (assembly GCA_963969585.1). Taxonomy (NCBI): domain Eukaryota; kingdom Metazoa; phylum Arthropoda; class Insecta; order Diptera; family Drosophilidae; genus Drosophila; species Drosophila helvetica. The sequence continues at coordinate 20,257,921 of OZ018403.1, read as the reverse complement.
GGCCGCCCGAGTGTAGCCCTCTCTCGATTCCGTCGTCGCTGTCGTCGTGTCGCCGCTGCCTCTGTCGGGGAGGCTGGGCGCCCTCTCTCTGTCGTCGTGTCGATTTCCAGTGCTGTCTCGCCGCCTTATCGTCGCTCGTTCTTGCTGTCGCCTTGTCGCTTTGGCCTCTCTCGCCGCGCGGCGAAGCGCCATTTCTGCTCTGCTTCTAGGCGGCCGCTGCTGCGGTCTGGCTGATGCTCACCGATGCACGTGGGTACAGTTTCGCCAATTTCCGCGGCGTCACTTGCCGTCCCTTTCGCACGATCCGCAGCGATGGCGCGGTGGCTAATGGCGCGTCTGCCGTCGTTGCCTGCCTGCTGCGACTGCGTGGTCCCGCTGGTGTCCCGTTTGGGCTCGTGGTTCAAGCTCGCGGTTGCTGTTGCTGTTGCTAGGGGAGGGGAAAACCAGCCTCAGCTGTATTTGAGCCAGAGTTTAGGTTGGTGCACCCTCTTCCCTCTATACTTCTCCTGGCTGTCCGCCCTTAAATTTGCGGCACAGCTTCGTGGCCGGGCTACGTGGCCACGTGGATCTGTGACTACTATGCTGTTTGTCTAACTGTACTCAGGCGGGGGGGTATGGTAGGCCCGGTGCCGCGCGAGACGCGGGGCGTTTTCGGTCGTGGCTTCGAAATTTTGGTTGGGGGGGGTAAAAATCTGGCATCGGCGGCCACCGACCACCTGTCACTCATTCTATGATCGCTGTTCTATTTTTCCTTTTCCCGCACTACTTTCCTCTCGATCCACTCTCAAGTCCCTGCTCGGGCGCCATCTGTAAGGAAGTTCCTGTCTCAGGCCGGGGTACAGCCTCTCAGTCTGTCCAGGGCCCGATCTTCCATACAGCAAATTTGTATTTTCAGACCAAAGAGAGGGATCGGGGCGTGTGCCAGGTGCGGGGTTCGCGCTGACCGAGGGGGGGGAAACCCGAGTGCGAAGGGATCGCGCGGGTGAGGGTCACCCAGCGACACACGTGGCTCGCCTAGTATAGATTTCCCTAGGTTAGGTTTGCAGGGGCGTGGGAGGGGTGTATCCTCCACGGTGACCGGTCGTAGCACGGGCGGCCTGGCTGTGGCCGCCGGCGGGGAAAACACGTGTTGTGGGGCCGTGGTCCCGGGGGGGGGTAGGGTGTGTTCAGCACCTCGTGGCGCGTGCGGAGGCGGGGCGGTGTACGGGGAGCGGAGCACGTGGTGTCGACTGTACCATCAACGGGGAAGGCTAGGTTAAGGAGGGAAACCAAGGGGGAAGGGGGAGCGTCAGGTTCGCAAATTCGTGGCGTCCGCGTACAAACTTGCTCGCTGGCGTCCCCAAGGATAGGGAAGGGGGGTGTTCTACAGGAGGAGTTTTCTACTAGGAGGGGGAGAGCTCAGTTCGTGGAAGCCGTGGCATCCGCGTACAACTCCACTGGCTGAGGTCCCAGGCATGCAAATGGAATATTTTAATGGTACAATGACAGAGGGGAAGGGGTGAAAACAATCGGGCGTCGAATATTGGCGGTGGTTCATGGGCAATGGTCATAGATATGTGAATAATTGATGTTTGGTTTAATTCATTGATTTATTGTCTGCCTGCTTATCTATCTATACATATGTGTGTGAAAATCTAATCCCTACATCGCACCTATCTCCCTCTCACTCGCTTACGCCAGGCCAGCTTACCCCTCCTGCTCCGTAGAACTCTGGTCCATCATCTTTTTCTCGGCGGCTGCGGCTCCTCGCTGGTCCCGAAAAATGGCGGACCTCGTGCTGTCCGCTTTGGGTTTTCGGTGTTTTAATTTTTTTTCCGCACTCACGACTGCCCTTGGTAGAGGCTCGATTTTCACTCCCGATCTCCATCATTTTTGGCAGCCGGCTCAGCCAGCCGTTCGAGCCTCTGCTCCCAGCTTCTGCCGCGACCCGGCGCTTTTGTCGCGTGCCTTTTCTCTCGCTCTCCTTGGGTCGTGCGTGGGTGCTTTCGGCGCAGCTTTCGCTCTCCTCAGGGTCGTGCGTGGGCGCTATTGGCGCAGCTTTCGCTCTCCATGATTTTGGCAGCTGGCTCAGCCAGCCGTTCGAGCCTCTGCTCCCAGCTTCTGCCGCGACCCGGCGCTTTTGTCGCGTGCCTTTTGCTCGCTCTCTTTGGGTCGTGCGTGGCTTGCTTCGGCATGTGAGGGTGGGTTTTGCATTTGTCTTCGCTCCGTGTCTCTGCTGCTGGCCTCTGCCGTTGATCTCTGCTCTGGTCTCTGCTCTCTGCTCCGGTGTCTGCTGCTGGTCTCTGCCGTTATCTCTGCTCTGATCTCTGCTCTCTGCTCCGGTGTCTGCTGCTGGTCTCTGCCGTTATCTCTGCTCTGCTCTCTGCTCTCTGCTCCGCTCTCTGCTCTCTGCTCTCTGCTCCGGTGTCTGCTGCTGGTCTCTGCTCCAGCCTCTGCCGCTACGTTTGCTGCCAGTGATGCTCTCTGCTGGTCTCTGCCAGTGCTGCGCTCCCTTAAATAATACTTCCTTTTTCGTTCTCTTACTCTATATTTATGTTATTTGGATTAAGGCTTAATAGTTAGTGAACAAAAGGGGGAAGAAATTAAAAATAAAAATATTCTTGGCAGGCTCCAGCCTGGTCTGTATCTCTTCGCCTCCCGGACGAATGTTGCTCCTTGTTGGCCTACGTCGTTGTGAAGGGGTATGCTCCTTCACAAATCCAGGGAAATTCGCGGAGTGTCGGTATCAGTAATAAGCAAAACATTGCTTAAACAAATAAAAACAATTGTTTTATTGATATGCGAATAAAAATCAAGGGCCAGTAAAAATGCCCTAAGTACCATGAAAAATTTGTCCAGTATATATCGGCATGTTTTGTTTGTCGAACGGAATTTTTCTAGCAAAACCATTTGCCAAGAAAACTGTTTTTATCGGTTTCATACGAATATAAACCCTGATTCTATTCGCTATCCTTTTTTCGGGTCTGAGTACTAGGTCTACCGGAAGAATATCTGAAAACGGAGCTGGAACTCGTTGAACGGTTTACCCACGGTTATCATAATGAATTCTTCATGGTGGAGCATCTGTAGATTTAGCAATTTTTTCATTTCATTTAACCGGAGCTTCTTTTGAGGAACTTCATTTAAGGAGCAGTAAATTTTAATATTACTGTACTTAATATACGATCTTCTGGGCTTACTTTAGACCGGAGCCGGAATGTACTATTTATGGGCTCTGTGGCGCTGGAGAACGAGAAAGAACAGAGCTCCGCAATATCGGATAAATCAATATCTATAAAATTATAAATAAATAAAATGAGTATCGGTTATAAAATTGATAAGCTTCAATGTCCATATAATCGAATTCATTTAAATTTAATTTGTGTTCATTATTGCAATTTTCTAGCCGTTTGGCACTTTCGTGGCAGAACTCCGAAAGCCATTTGCTATTGGTCTTCTTCAAGTTGATGTCGATATATGAGAATAATTCTTTCTTGAACCAGGTTCAAGGGCAATAGAAGAAAACACTAGGGACCGGTGGTTCCAGAACTAATATAAGGGACTGCTAAGCAGAGTCAGGGAACTAAAGAAAGAAACCTCCGGTGGTAGCCCCAACTAAAGGATAGCTCCTTATATGGTGTTTTTTTTTTGCTAAATAACGTGAGTGCGATTAGGAGTGTTGCCAACTAATCGAAGTGAAATCAAAAGAAGATATAGTTCCAGGAGACCCGGATTAAATATATACGGCGAAGAGTCCTGCAATTCAGCGGGGAGGAATAGAAGCAGACCCTAGGAACACGAAAGAGGGAAAAATAAGTGAGTCCGCTCCAAAAGGGGGGAAAAAATATAAACCCTAAAAGAGAAAAAATTTGTAAACTTCATAGGACCTCGAAATATAAGGCCCGCGAAAATTTTTCTGGCCAACTGGTCATAGTCCACGGGATTTTCTTGGGCAAATGGTTCCGGGCCCGCGGAATTTCCCGGCTAACAAATTCTTGCTCCCGCCTGCATATGTATATGTAGTCCGGCAAATTTCTTCGTCCACACCCGCTCGTCAGCCGTCTATGTCCATTTAGTTTTAATATTTATTCATTCCCCATATTTATTTATTTATATTTATATACTTATTTATTTCTATTTATTTATTTATATTTATATATTTACCCATTCATATTTATATATTTATTTATTTAAAACCCACGCAATACATAGTTACCCCAAGAAGGGATGGGGAAGGGGGGGTGAATTAGTGGGATCTCCGCTGACCAAAATAGCGGCGGAATAACGACTCTTAGGAAGAGAGCGTAGGACAAGATACAAAGAAAGAAAAAGAAAAATGCAACGTTAGATTTTAGCACAAACAAATTAATTAATTAAGCGTATGTTAGGAAAATGTATGAATGTAATCGTTGTGTAAATTGTGTGACCGTCGAGGAACTTTAGGAAGAATGAACAATTAATTTAAATTTTGATATTATCTTGCCCGATGAACCATATATACCAGTGTGCCTCGATATAGTCCATGACCCTCACAGTAATAAATCTGACCCCTGTTGGAGCCCCAAATAGGTAAGGCATCAATAAGAGATATCAACGCCTACGCGATTGGAAACGGGCCATCATTGGTATGGGTGGGAACTAGTGGAAGAAAAAGCAAATTGTAGTAAAGTAAAACTCTCCTTAGCTGTCCAGACTGTCACTGAAAATTAGATAATGATGTGTGAGTCTAAAAGAAATATATCTCGATGTTTAAATATAAGGTATAAATGAACTGCTGAGCGTATTAAAATGGGGGGAAGGAACAACCACGAGATGAGGGAGTAGCAAGACGTCTGCCCATGGCAGGGAGATCCAAAACGGCGCACTGATCCGGATCTCAGGTAGGGTGGGTACGTCGGAGGTGTGAGATTCACACCTCGGCCTGATCCACGTCTGTTTAGGGAAATTGTTAGATCGTCTGTCGAGTAGAGTCCGTTTTATTTTTGAATTGTCGTTTTTTCGTTTTGTTTGGCTGAGATGTACTGTTTGTTGGTTTATTGTGCGACCGGAGGGCTTGGGAAACACCCAGCCCTGGGATGACTGGCTAGCCGGCCTTACTTCACCACCAAGAGGTACGTAACACTGAGTACTCGTTTGAAAAATGCTTGCAGCAGAAATTTCTGTCGAAAGAGTTATATTTATATGGGGAAGCATAGGGGCCCTAGAGGAGGCAAAAAAGTTGAGTTTTGGTTGAGTTTCAATCGAGTTTGTCCGATTTTCCGAATATTTCAAACCTGATCTGCCCATCGTGGAACTATCAGCACTAAAAAAACAACAAAAACATGTGAGTATGGAGAAAAAAGGTAAAACAAATATTTCCTAAAAACAATACTTTTAATACAATTTTATCGCTAGATACTAGATTTGTTTGGTCACTTAAGGCCTTACAGGCATTCCTGAACTTTTGGCGCACTTTTAAAAATAAATAAACAAATAAATTAAACAAAATTGTACTTTTTTAAATTTTTATTTATATATATGTTCATGAAATGGCGTTTGACACAGCAAATAGACACACTACAGTATGATATTCCGCAGAGGATCCTAGGCAATGGCTATTCTCTTCTACAGAGGGATTGTCAGTCGAAAAGAAGTGTCTTTCTTTTGGAGTTTGGGCAACAGTCCATCAAGTATGCTGAACGCACGCCTTTCCATGCGGAAATTTTCCTTAAAAAAGGCATCAGAGTTCTTCGCAAAGTCCTCCTCCCAAAAAAATCCATATCGCGGTTATTATAATTCAATATTATTATAAAATGGAAGCACTTGAAAATGAAATGCCACTTTCTTACCAGGGTCGAAATGCGTGTATTTAAAATTGTATCCAAATGCTCCACAGTTTGTGCAGACATAGTCGTAAAATCAATACATCGCAACATCATTGCATCTAGCTCTGACGAAAAAAGCATAAATGCTTCCTCGCTTTTCCTATTTGTGTAATTTAATAATGTAAACAAAACAACGCACGCACGTGTTGTCAGCAAGCTATAACTCAATAACTCAACTTTGGCATAGTGTAGACGCCAGTTCTGAGTTATTGAGTTTACTCGGTTATCGATAGGTAGTATCGACTGTAGTGTAAATAGGCTATTACAGGCATGCATTTTCATCGTTTTCTTACGAATGGTATTCGTATCGTCGAAAAAAAATTTTGCTTATATAAGTGCTAATAACCATATGACATTAGACTGTTCTAAGTTTGCTGCGGATGGAGAGATAGCATGATAGAACAAATTTAAAATTAATTTTCGTAGTAGTCACTGAGCACGACTCCCGGCTTTCAGTCGAATAACTGAGGCCTAATTTTTAACTAAATAATGTTTTCAAACACACACAGCCAGCCAGCAAGTATAGTAATCAGTAAACTCTGCCGCAGCGCTGCTCCCAGCCCAACTGGAAAAACAACTGGAAGCATATATGTCTTTCGCTCTCACTGCATGCTTTTTGCATAAGGCTATCGCTATTTTTGCAGCTGGTCCTGCTTCAAAGTCTAATGTCATACGGGTATTATTTATGGGCGCTGTGGCGCTGGAGGATGACAATGTGCGGATAAAGCACCGCAATATTGGATATGATATACGTACATGAGTAATTTCAAGTACGAAAAGTAGTGACCTTGCATATAGTAAATGCGCAAAGCCCTTAGGAACATAGAAACAAAATTATTGCAAGAAAGATTGGCAACCTTTAGACTAACGGACTGACTAAGACTGACTTCGGTAATTTTTCCACAGGCTTATAAGAAGCCGGTTTTATAGGAAAATCCAACTCAAAGAGATACCGAGCTAAAGATAATTGAATTAATTTCGATTGATACTTTAAAAAATATGGGCAAAATATATTATATGAAGAAAATAAGGCTGCGTTTACACTGGGGCTGCGTCTTGCTTCTCTGCTTCTCTCCCAGAGACGCAGTTTTTTTTTACATAGGTTAAGCATAGGGCGCTAGTGGGGGCAAAAAGTTGTGTCGAATTCGGATACAGTTGCGTCTATTCGATATATTCGATTGTTTTTGCGCTTAACAGCACAAACTCGTACTTTTCTGCCTATCAGCCAAACTATCACCACTAGCAACAACACAGCACGCACACAACCTTAGTTTTTTTGATATGCGAATAAAAATCAAGGGGCCAGTAAAAATGCCCCAATACCATGCAATATTTTTCCAGTATATGTAAATAGCATTATTTGTTTGTCGAACTGAAGTCTACCTGCGGAATTTCACTAAGAAAACAAATTGCCAAGAAAAATGAATTTATCGGTTTCATACGAACATCAACACTGTTTCTGTTCGCTAGCTCTTTTTTTCGGATCTGGGTACTAGGCTTAAGGTATACGTGTGAAAACAAAACAATGATTTAGCGGCAATGGAGTACAGAAAAGCAAATAAGCAAAGATTGGGGGAGTTTTCCGACGACGACATTATGGAGCTTATTAAGGGTGTCGAGAAGAGGGAGTTGTTGTGCAATAAATGTTGCATGGGCGTGCGTGATTGCAGAGATGTATAGAGATACAGTAAGTACAATTTAAGATAATTATAAAATGTAAATATATGTTAATATATATGTATTCCAAGTAATGCGTAAAAAAACACTTGGAAATCGTTGAGGGATGAAATTTAAGCCTAGTACTCAGATCAGTAAAAGTTCTGCTGGCAGAATGTGTAATATAAAAATATAAGCGACCGAGTGTGACCAGGTGTGCATGTCCTACGGTTACACTGCGTACAAAAAAAATCAGTGAATAATTCAAATTTTGTATCAAAGCAAGCACGAATGTATTGCTTGAGGGCGCTGTGGTGCTGGAGGACGACTATGCACGGATAAAGCACCGCAATATTGGATAACACCATTTTTGCGGAAAGAAATGCGATCAACTATTTTGTATTCCCTATTTATCACCTAAATTTCATCAATCAACGATTTTAAAGCTTTTTTGCATGTATAACCTGAAATACATGCATATGACCATTCATTTATAGTCTATTTACACTCTAGTGCGTTACCTTTCGATAGTCGAGTAAACGGAATAACTCAGAACTGGTGTCCACACTACATAAAAGTTGAGTTATTGAGTTATAGCTGCAGTTGACACGTGCGTGTGTTTATACATTTTGTTCTTTTTTTATTTTATTAATATGAACGAAAAAGATTTAATGCTGCTTTTAGTGGCAGAGCAATACACCGTAACGATTCAGAAATGTATAGAGTAGGCGACGATGTCTCCAGCAACTGTGGAGTAAATAAAATGGATCTTTCTTAGTTGGAAGTTCCGAATAACTACGATGCATTTTTCAAGTAAAACTTCTGCATGGCAAGGAATGTGTTCATTATTCTTGTTGAACTGTTGCCAAATCTCCGAAAGACACTCCTTTTCGACTAAAAATCCCTCTGGAGAAGAAAATAGCCCTCTATTGCCTAGGATCCTCTGTGGAATATCGTACGGTAGTGAGTCTATTTGCTGTGTCAAAAGACATAAATACAAAATAAAAGTTAAAATCCCTTTTTGGCGGAACAGAAATGCAAACAACTATTAGGCAGGTTCCGGGTTACAGATGGCCTGAAGAAGCATCCACGTGGGTAGTTCTCTTAGTCGACGGAAGCTGAGGCGGCCAAAGAATCCGTGAAGAAGGCGTTCACAACAGAACCTGTATTAGTGCAAAAGTCATTCCTTCAGTCAGTGTGACGCCTCGATTTCGGAGTGGGTTGAGTATTTTTACGGCTGGATAATGAGAAAGCAGATCGTCCGGTCGTATTCTTCTTCGCCAAGCTGAACAAACACCAGCTAAACTATTCGGTAACGGAGAAAGAATGCTTAGTTGCTGTGTTGACAATAGAAAAATGCAGGCCTTACGTGGAGTTGATGCCGTTGATTGTTATCACCGATCACGCCAGCTTGAAATAGCTAGTGTCACTCAGGGACTAGAACGGGCGTCTAGCGAGATGGTCCTAGCTGTGGCAGAGGTTCGTCTTTCAGATCGAAAACTGCAAAAGAGTCGACAACATAGTGGCGGTTTCGCTTTCACGCAGCATCGAAGAGATGCCTTAAGATCTAACGGAGATCCTCGGATTTTAGACGACGGAACTCGAATCGGGAATATCAGGAGATAAAAGGAGAAATCCGCAAGAACAAGGAATTATTACCTGATGTGCTGTGATGAGACATATTTTCAAGCTCAAATGGAAGACCAATCGGAAGGATTAATTTGGAAATTATGGATTATGGACAGAAATGTTCGTTGCGGAGGTACACGAAGACATAGCTGGACACGGTGGGATGAAAAAGACTCTGCCTCGGTTAAAAAGGCATTATTACTGGCCAGCTTCATGATCTCCGAATAGTTAAGCCGGTGTTTTGACCAAGTGCTGACGGAGTTTCTGGCTGTGTACCGGCTCAGGCACTGCGCCGAGTCTCTGTGTGGACCGTTGTTTAAATTATTCAGCCTTTTCACTAACGCTTCCCCTAGATATGGAATGAGTCGTTTATAATTCCTCTCCATATGAAAGGTAGCAAGTCCGACGCAAATAAAAATAAAGGTATATATAAGTTATCCGCTATTCCCAAAGTATTTGAGAACATTTCAACCTTTTTGCTGCAACATGGTACGTCCAGCGCAACAAATATATAAATATTCAAATTCAAACAATAGGGCGCTGAGTGTATAAATCACCTCGCTTATCAAACTTCTCTGCTGAGTGTGTGATCACAACAAACCTCTGGAGTACTACTCTTTTTCCCTACCGACAGCAACGACCGACATTGACCAGCACGCAGCAAACAGCCACGCGAGGCCAAGTAGAATTTAGAAAGAACGATGGTGAACGTTGTGAGCCGCGTCTCTACTTTATACCCGGTGCTCAGTCAGTATATATGTATGTGAGCTTACGATATATGCAATTTATTACATGTTCGCAAAAATGACAAATTGAATTTTAGTCAAAAAAGAGACAAAAAATTAAGTCGAATCATATCCATTTTTGTTTGCATTTGTTTTTTACATCTGTCTTCTCTACATTTTCACATATACATACGTCCTTACTACGACTCGTGGAAATGTGTGCGAGAGAGAGAGGGAATGAGAAAGCGCTTGGAAGGCGTTACGTGGCCACTGAAACTTTATTTGTTTTTTCTGGCTATAATAATGATCTGACCTGATCCAGATTCGTCAATCTGGTACATACGGTTATTATCCATGATTCTGCGCTTTTTTTTAATATCCATCGGTCATACTACAACATTGTTCTCCATACATATACAATAAATCACTCTTGTTATTTAAACGCTTGACTTTATTTGAATTTACTTTGCAACAGCTGGTGAAAAACCTCACTAGCTTAACATTGGTGACCCCGCAATAATTAATATTTTTGCACTCACAAAGTACATTAAAACGTATAAACTAATTGCCATCTCAACGAGTGTCATCAGTTACATAAGTGCACCCATATACAATATACACCGACCTCCCTTACATATTTGGGATTGTGCATAGCTGGCTTACGGATCTCGTCTATTCCCGTTTATTACGCGCGGTCCTCGTTGCGGTCATCTTCCTGCAAGAAACGTTTCATACGCCGACCGCTTGCACATATGTTGCAGGCTTGCGGTTTCCGTGCTGTCCCTTGAACATAGCAATCGCACATGGCTGTTGGCTTGCTTTGCATTTTGCGGTCATTCCCTTATATGGGGAGCGTAACTCTTTGCGATCATCTTCCCACTAGAGACTTTATTACGCGTGGCACTCTTTCCTATCATCTTCCCGCAATAAACGTTTGCTAAGCTGCGCTGCCATGGAGATGGATGCTGCTAACGCTGCCACTGCTAACGCTGCCGCTGCTACCGCTGCCGCTGCTACCGCTGCCGCTGCTAAAGCTGCCGATGCTATGCAATTGGATGCTGCTAACGCTATGCCAAAGACCAGGGAGCAAAACAGGGTGTAATTTCTGAAGCTGAAAGCTACGGACTTATTTGAGAGTTTGACGAGATTAAGTGCCACTTGGGAGGAGGATTCATTGGTGTGTGACTATTACATGCTAGTTGTGAGGCTAGAGGTGATCGAGGAACTCCACGGCTAATTTGAAACAGTGCATAGTGAGCGGGAGGAACTGGATTGTCGCGAGCTTAAGAGTGGATTGCGCGACAGGTTTCAAACGATGTTCCTTGCGCTGAAAATTTCGATTACGCGTGAAATCGCCAAGAATAGTGTACATATGCCACCTCATTCTACCCTTGCTGGAGGATATACTACCGCTGATTTTGCTTGCCCCCAGTTTCCACCTCGCCGTAGGCAGCTACCCTCCCTGCCGCCTATACAATTGCCAACTTTCAGCGGTGGGTATGTGGACTGGACGAACTTTTATTCTGTGTTTGTTACCATCACCGACAGTCATCCTGGGTCAGTGGCTATGCTTCGGGAGCTTTCGGACAAATTTAACGCTCATATGCGTGCGCTCCAGGGCTTGGGCACTACTGAGCAGATCGCAGGATGCATTCTCGTGCAGGAGCTGCTCCGGAAACTGGATCCAGCGACCCAAGCAAAGTGTGAGGAGCGATTCGAGGACCCAGCGTTTGCGAACGTGATTCCGTCGTGGGAAACTATGGCCTCGTTCCTTGAGAAACGATGCACGTCATTGGAGACAACGGATTTCGCTAGGGCATCCTATGTGCCGAGCAGTCAGGTGGGCAAAAATAAAAGCATACAAATTCTAGGTCAACCTTGTTTGCAACTAACCACACCTCAGGCTGCGTGCCTCGCAATGATAGCACTCACGGTGTCCAATACTGCCCGAAGTTTAAAGCACTCTCCCCCGCAAATCGCCATAAAGAAGCCAAGCGACTTTCCCTGTGTATAAACTGTCTCAGAACAGGGCATCGGTCAAATCAGTGCACCTTGAACCGCTGTCGTACTTGTGGGGGTAAGCACCATGCCCTGCAATTTGGCGACTCTGAAGCGACTGTAGCCCAAGGGCAATCCGCTCCAACTGATGCTCCATCTCCATCCACCTCGTCTCCGTCCACGTCGTCTCAGCATACCACTGAACCCTGTACTTCAGTGTCTACCTCGTCTGCTCTAATTGCCCAAGGTCTCAGTAATGATGTTGTTCCACTTGCCACGCTCACAGTTTTGGTCAAAAATCGTTCCGGAGTTTTAGTTCCCTGCCGAGCCTTGCTGGATTCCGGCTCCCAGCTCTCCCGGCTCTTCTCGTTTCGCGAATCATCTTCAGCTTCGAAAAATTAAATCATCTACTGCAGTTTCGGGAATAGGCGACTCTAGCTTTGCCACGGATGAATTTTCGGTCAACGTTAGCCTGCACTCTCGCTCCTCGGAATACTCAACTCTTATCACTGCTATTGTAGCCTCTACCATAAGCCTAGTTTTGGAATTGACCCTCACAATTGGAACATTCCATCGAATCTACCACTAGCATATCCAGAGTTTAATAGGCCTCAGTGTATTGATATTTTAATTGGCGCAAGTCTCTTTTACGAACTCCTTTTTGTTAGTCAGGTCAAACTACTGCTGGGATTGCCTTCAATTCAGAAAACTCGCTTGGGATGGGTCGTGTCTGGAGGTTACTCCCATTTAAAAGTCTTTTCTTTAATGGTTGCCCACACTCCGGCCGTAGCTGCTGATGATAATAATATAGAGGATCCACTTGAAGTTCTTCTTCGGAGATTTTGGGAGGTAGAGAATTGCCTCGACGCAATAGTAAAGTCAACCAAAGAAGAGCTAGATTGTGAAGCGCACTTTGTTCAACATTTCCGTCGATTACCGAATGGCGATTATTGTATTCGTCTGCCAGCTAAATATAATTTGGATCTCTTGGGAGAATCTTACAATCAAGTGCGTCGTAGCTTTCTATCCCTGAGATGAAATCTCAGTATGATGCTTTCATAAATGAGTATCTTGACTTAGGCCGGAGTTCCTGAAGAAGATAAGGAAACTTATTTGAGGTTCGATGATGGCAGCCATTTTACTAAAACACTAGGACTCGCTTAGGGTCCGGCCCTAAAATCGTCTTCGAATCCCTGCAGGCGTTCTAATTTTTCAACCATAGTACGATTCTACGATCCTCTAGGGCTTGTTATTCCTGTTATTACAAAGTCAAAAATCGTTCTCCAGGATTTGTGCAAAGAGAAGTTGTCCTGTGATGAAAGCCTCCCAGCCTCACTGAGCACCGATTGGCAGGAAATATGCAGCAGTTTTGGCCAGATTCGTGGACTTAAATTTCCTCGGCTTTTACTTCTTCCAGACTCCGAGCTAGAAATTCATGGGTTCTAATATGCCAGCATCGAGGCTTATGGTGCATGCATTTATGTCGTGTCAAAAGGTCCAGCAGTCACTTACTTTGCATCAATTCTCGTGTTGCTCCTTTGAATACGCTCATGGTACCAAAGTTGGAGCTTCGTGTGGTATACTTTCTGCTTAGGCTCATATCTGAAATAGCAGGAATGAATGCCTTCAAGGGAAGGTTTTACTGCTGGTGTGATTCTGCTGTGGCCCTCTCTTGGATTCGAGACGAGCCGTCAAGATTCAATATATTTGTCGCCAATAGAGTGGCAATGATTCAGGAAATGACCATGGCATGGCATTATATTGCCACAGGCTTAAACCCAGCCGACATTCTCTCTCGAGGGGCACTTATAACTGAGCTGAATGACTCGCCTCCATTTCTTTGCGGGAGAGAACATCACGTCACTGCAGCAGCGCTCAAAGTAACGCACTGCGAAGCTTAGTATAGCAGTAAAAGATTTGGTCCTTGTCAAAGATGACATGAAGTGGCCACTGGCGAGTGTGGTCGAGCTTTTACCTGGAAGAGATGGCATTTCCCGAGTCACTGTGCTGAAGACTGCATCTGGAATCACCAAGCGAGCCGTCAACAAGCTGTGTCTGCTGCCCTTTAAGGATGATGTTGAAAGTCAGGCTACCAATGGGGGGAGTATGTCGGGTCAAGCAGCATAAATATTATAAATTAAAGCCAGTGGTGCGGCCCAAAGTAAATTCAGAATATTGTTTGTCACTTGCAACGCCCACTGTAAAATTGATTGTTCCCGCATATGCTCACGCACGGCAGCGGTGTTCTTTCGCCTCTTTATATCGCCTCTTTCGATCTTCGCACTCGGCTTAGCAGCAGACCGAGCCGTTTTACTCTCGACTTTATCGCGCTCTCCCGCTCTCTTTAAGCATTGCTTCATAGGGCACGGCAATAAGGCCTCCAGCCTTTGCAATCAATCGGTAACTGAGCTTCGTCACCATCGGGATAAATTAATATCCATCGGCCATACTACAACATTTTTCTACATGCATATACAATAAATCACACTTTTTATTTAAACTCTTGACTTTATTTAAATTTACTTTGCAATAGCTGGTGAAAAACCTCACTATCTTAACATCGTCCTTTTTGGGGGTGGAAGGGGGCGTGGAAAAATTTTAAAATACACTTGTTTTGAAGTGATATTTGGTTTCTCCAGCTCTCATAGTTTCCGAGATCTAGGCGCTCATCTGGACGAATGGGCACAGCACCCACCCCGGTGTGTGAGAGAGAGCGAGAGGGAAAGGTGCATTTCGAAATGGTTTTCTTCATTGTGGCTATATTGATGATCCAGATTTATTACTTTGATAGATATGGTCATTCTCTGTAATTCTGCGTCTTTAGTTTTCTCGTATATTTAAATTTGTGCATGCCACAGATTTTCGTCCTTTGAGTGGGCGGAATGGGGCGGGGCGAAATTTTGAAATATAATTGTAACAGTGTGATATGACAGAAGTCTGGATGCAAAATTTGGTTGCTCTAGCTTTTATAGTCTCTGAGATATAGGCGCTCATGAAGACGAACAGATGGACAGACAGACAGACATAGCTATATTGACTCGGCTATTGATTCTGATCAAGAATATATATACTTTATGGGGTCGGAAACGCTTTCTTCTGTGTGTTATACACATCCATTTTTTCAACAAATCTAATATACCCCTTTACTCTTCGAGTACCGGGTATGAAAACCCAGACAACGACCTACAAGGAAGACTTGATTCCAGATCCAGCACCCACAATAGAGCTTTCTGTAATCTTAAGAACAATAAACACAAAAACTTGTGACACTGCTTAACCTATGTCTTCTTCTTGACTCGAGATTAACTACTTATACCAGAAACAAAACAAATTTCTGTGAACCCCGGTGTGGCGAGCATACCCCGGCCGAAGCAACGTTACAAATATCTCTGCAGATCACTTGAACCTCCAGCCCAGCATGGATTTAGGAGCTTACCTTCTTCATTATTAAAATCTTTTAAGGTAATCTACAGACGGATGTGACATCAGTTCGATCCTACGTATCGATCTATCGTTGCTGTCGGTCGTCTTTTACTTCGCTCCTACTACAAATTATGATTCCATTAGTTAAAGGAAAGTGATTGTGTTTTTTAGTTACTCCCTGTGTTACGTCTGCTCAATTAAATTCGATACCCGACTCAATATTTCGTGTGTTTATTTATGTTTCTTTATATAACAAAATTCAAATTAAGTCGTTCAAAAATTAGTTTTCTGCTCGTAGCGTGTTCACTCTATCTTTTCTCATTTACTAATACTATAATATCATTCATATCGTTTATAACTACCGTATATCGATTATCGATTTCACATAATACGTCAGGGCTGCTTTGGATTCAGGGCAGCAGAACCGACGCATTCAAAACAGGCAGTTAGATTTGAAAAAATGAGTATCTATAACATTCCACCCACCGTAAAACGACTACGGCGTTTTACCCAATACATCGAGAATAGCTAACTTTGATATGGGTCGCTTCAACATGCCCTTTGATGTTCCGATCTCTGTAATTCTGGCTTGTCCATCTTTTGCTTTTATGGGTCTCACAACTATTACCCTCTTCCAGTTACCTCTTGGCTCGTTCTCATCACAGATTAACACTACGTCTCCAGCTTTGATTGGTTTTACAGGTGCAAACCATTTAGTTCGTCTAGTTAGTACTGGCAAATATTCCCTTATCCAGCGGCGCCAAAAAATGTCCTTTAACTGTTGCGATATCCGGTATTGCTTATGATAGCAAAAGTTTCCACTATCGTTAGGTCGTTGTGTTGAGTTCATGTTTCTCAATAAGAAGTGATTGGGTGTGAGTGGTTCTGGCTCATCCATACTGACAGGAACGTGTGTTAAAGGTCTGCTGTTTATAATGTTTTCTACCTCTATAATTAGACTTCTTAGCGTTTCGACTCTGGGAGCCTGTTCTTTTAACGTAACTGCCAGAACTCGTTTCACCGATTGTACCATACGCTCCCAGCATCCACCTGAGCTTGGATTGGCTGGACAATTAAACTTCCATTGAATCCCTTCAATTGATAGCCTCGCCTTAATTTGTTCCATATCCAATAAATCCTTTACTCTTCTTAATTGATTGTCCACGCCAACAAAATTTGTGCCCATGTCAGATCTTATAGAATGCGGTATGCCTCTTCTGTTAACAAAGTTTTTTTATTGCTATTAAGCACGCATCGGTTGATAGGTCTTCCGCAAGCTCCAGATGAATAGCTCTGATTGTCAAACACGTAAATAAAGCCACCCACCGTTTCTCATGGCGTCTACCAATAGTGACGATAACGGGCCCAAAATAGTCCAGTCCTGTAAAGGTGAAGGGTCGATTATAAGGTGTGACTCGATCTAAAGGCAGCTGTCCCATTAACGTCGGGATTGGTTTCACATTTTGATTTTTGCAGTATTGACATGAAGACTTAATTCGTTTTACAGCATTTCGCAGTCCAGTTATCCAGAATTTGCGGCGTATTTCGTTCACTATGAGGTCGTCATTCTGATGATGATATATTTTATGATAATGGTGTACTATCAAATTGGTTAACGGGTGCCCTCTTGGGAGGATGATTGGCTGACGGGAGCTTTGAGGTCAAGCCTGCCGTGCACAACAAGAACTCCTTCCTTACTTGATACCGGTGACAATGAATATATAGGGCTACTCTTTGGGATCGGATGGCATTTTTCTAAAATATCGATATCTTCCTGGAAGACCTCCAATTGTACCAATCTGCATATTATCAACTCGGCCTCCCGCATCTCAGTGAAAGAAAACTCACCAGTCACTTTTACATCTTTTAATCCGGACGAATTATATATGAATCTTTTTATCCAGCCTATTGTTCTAACTAAGCGCACATAATTTGAAAATCGTCCAAAATCTATTAATTGTTCTTGTACCGTTATTGTATACACTTTTCTTTTCTCATTGGCATCATCACTTGATGGTTTTAATATATCCTGACATGGCCAGAAATGTTCTTCTTCTTTTAAAAATGAAGGTCCCTTTGTCCAGACGGTTTGTGGCTTATATTCAAGGCTTTTGTACGTTTTTGTAGCCTTGTCCGCTGAGTTTAGATGTGTCGGTAGCCAGCGCCAGTCGTTTTCATTTGTCGTTTCCAGGATCTCGCCTATCCGATGTGCTACAAACTGTTTGTATTGTCTATGGTCAGAGCGAATCCACGCAATAACGGTTCGTGAGTCGGACCATAGAATGGTTCTGGATACAGTAACCTCATGGCTATTCAGTATCGAGTTTTTTAGACGAACGCCAAGCACAGCTGCTTGTAGTTCCAATCTTGGCACCGATAGTAGTTTCAGGGGAGCGCATCTAGTCCTGCCAGCTACAAAGACTACCTCAATGTCGTTTTCAAAACTAATGCGCCAATAGGCCACTGCAGCGAATGCCTGTTCGCTAGCATCGACAAAAACGTGAAGTTCTAATTTCACATTCGGGGACAACAATTTTGAAGAATAGCAACGGGATATTTTAAAGTTTTTTACGTTAATTAGTTGCTGTATCCACATCCTAAAGCGCTCGAATATGTTTATAGGGATTAGATCGTTCCAATTTACGCCAGAACGCCATACATCCTGAACCAAATTTTTTCCATATATCATAAGATCAGACAGCATTCCGATCGGGTCATAGACAGACATGATAAGGCTTAATAACTGTCGTTTTGTGGGGCGCTTGTCACCCCTTACTATATTTGGATCCACTCGATTCATTTTCAGGTCAAATATAAAGACGTCGTCTTGATTTTCCCAATACATCCCCAAAATCTTATCAACAGTCATGTTATTCATTTTTAGAGGCGCGGCAGTATCCTTACATTCCTCTCCACCGTTAAGTTTACGTTGGACTTCTGCTGAATTAGAAATTAAACCTCTCAGGTCAAAATTGGCAATCTTATACACTTTCTTTACTTCCTTGCTTATTGAATATGCCTCGTCTTCGCTGGTAAAACTTGCCACATAGTCGTCCACATAATGCTTCGACCTAATTGCTTTTATCACATCCTCTCTTTTTTCTGTAGCATTCAGAGCATTCAGATTCTTAACGTATTGAGCACAACATGGGGAACATGTAGCTCCGAAGATCATTACTTGCATCTTGTAAACTTCGACTCCTTCGTTTGAACCATTTCGCTTCCATAAAAATCTTAGCGAATCCTGATCACATTCCCCGATTCGCACCTGCAAAAATATTTCCTTGATGTCTGCACATACCGCCATAAAACTCTCAATAGCGTTTTCGTATTCGTCCTGCAGACCGGAGCTACGTATTTTATTTTCTATTGCTCGTAGTCTTTTTAGGGCCATTTGGTAACTGTCAGGTAATTTTACATCATCTTTCGACCACAGAAGTGCTGTTTCATAAGCCCTGTCGATCTTCTTAGTTTCTTCAGCCATTATTTTACGGGCTCTGATTATATCATTTGATTCTAATGGTTTCTCGGGAATTTTTACGACAAAGTTTTCTATTGTAAAGTACTCCTCAATAAGTTTGTGCATTTCATCATCTTTGAAAGCAAGTTCTAAGTGTATGTGTGTTATGGACATCATGGGGGGTGCTCTTATCTGGAACGTTTGGGTCGATCCGTAAACCAACCAGCCGAGCGGAGACTTAGCTGCAACGAGATTATTGTCTAAGAATATACTCTTAATTATTTTTGATAAATGACAATTATCTATTCCAATCAGGATCAAAGGTTTAACACTGCTGTAACCTTTTATCGGAAGGTTTTTTAATTGCTTACAATTAGCCCTTAGTATTTCAGCGTTCAACGACTGCAATGGTAAATCCAAATTGGGCACTGTGTTGCCAGTTAGTTTCATCCAATATTTTTTATTATTTGCATTCCGTACTTTAAGATCACATTTCATCGAAGAGATTTGTTTGGAATGATTACCAATCCAATTTAATGATAATTTTTCTTGATCTTCATCTACACCCAAGCTCTTTGCTAACTTCTCATCAATAAGTGTCGCTGATGATCCTTCATCGAAAAATTCAAATACTTGGACTATTGATCCGTTCGGGCCAAGTACTTCAATGGGCAGGACTTTGAAGAGCAATTTTGACGTGTTGTTGGTCACTGCATTTATATTGGCCATGTTAGGGGGTTCAGAGTTTTCCGCATATGTAGTTCTTATATCTGAACAATCGACTGTTATAGAATTAATAGAACTAGGATTTCTATCTTGGTGCAACATGCGACTATGATACGATTTGCATTCACCGATTTTGCATTCTCGTTTGCCTCTATTTAGACCTCTGCCTCTGCAACTATTTAGACCATGACCAGGGCGGAGACATCCGAAACACAATCTTAACCTTTTTACCAAAGACCATCTTTCATTGACACTAGCCTTCTCAAATGTATCGCATTTCTCGAACAAGTGGTTTCCATTACATTCATAATTTTTGAATTTTTCATCACATTCGTCGGTTGTTGTTTGCATTAGCATCTTTTGATTACCATAATTTTTTATTATTTGCTGACTCGGTGCGGCAGCGAGAAGAGCTTGTGTAATATTCTTCGCCGTTTCTTCTATCCAGATTCCAAAATGACTTATATCAGGAAATGGGTGTATATTCGACGCATATGTTGTCCAATCCATACGGGTTCTCATTGGAAGTTTGCTTACAAGATCGCCTAACAGTACTGGATTCTGTAAAGGCTGTAACGCATTTGCTGATCTGAGAAATATAATCAAATAAGCAACCTTTGACGCAAATGGTACAATTTTCTCCAAGTTCCTTTCTGTTATAACCTGAATATCAGCAACTTTATCCAGCTGACTTCTTATAAGAAGGCCTGATTGTCCATAGCTAAATTGTAAGCGCTTCATTATGTAGTCGACGTTAGCAGGGTTGATCAACATTCCAGAGACCTCTTTACGACCCTTTAAACTCTTTTGAAGTCTCAATAAATTCTCCAGGTTAGAATACCCAAAAGCAGCTGAAGTTTCGAAATACATATTGACAAATAGGGGCCAGTCCTCTGGGTTTCCGTCAAACATGGGCAAGTCAATTATCTTATCTCCTCTAAACCAAGTTTGCCTACCACCTGTTTCAAATGCGCCGTAGTCCCGCAAACCCAAAGTTCCCAAAACAGACTCACCCTGTACTGTACCGCCTTGAGCACCTCCAACGTACGCTCTGCTTCCAGACAATGTAGCGCCAAATCCGTCTGCAGCACCCTGTGTGTTGCCGGAGCCATAGTTGCTGCCTTGAACAGCACGAAAAGTCGCTGTGCCACAAGCCGATGTTGCGCCAAATCCATAAGCAACACCTTGTGTGTTGCCGGAGCCATAGTTGCTGCCTTGAACAGCACGAAAAGTCGCTGCGCCACAAGCCGATGTAGCGCCAAGTCCATCAGCAACAACCTGTGTGTTGCCGGAGCCATAGTTGCTGCCTTGAACTGCACGAAAAGTTGCTGCGCCACAAGCCGATGTAGCGCCAAGTCCATTTTTTTTTTTTTTTTTTTTTTTTATATTCATATTTATTGAGCTCTATAAACAAACTTAAAACTAGTAAAATTTGCAAGATACAGGAATTGAAGTGGGGTAGGGGCCCCTCGACATGCGGTACTGCCACGCAGCATTGCTTTGCATCCTACTCCGTCTGCTCCTTCCGCCTTCTCTCTAGGGCCCTCAGCGTTCGCATGACGCTGGCGGCGAACTCGGCGGTTGCCTCCCATGTCTTGGGGTCCGCTAACATTAGGGGTACCAGGGTCTCGACGCTGATTCGGGCCCCAGCTACTGCCTCCAGCGCCTGTCGTTCGTGGTGGAACCGGTGGCACTCGAAGAGGAAGTGTTGAGCGTCCTCCAATATGCCCGCACCACACTCAGGGCACCCGTCCTCTGCCTCGTGCCCGAAGCGCTTTAGGTAGCTGCGGAAGCAGCCGTGACCGCTCAGCACCTGGGTGAGGTAGAAATCTACCTGCCCGTGGCTCCTTCCGACCCAGCGCGCTATGCTCGGGATGAGCGTGTGAGTCCAGCGCCCTTTGGTTGACCGGTCCCAGTGCATCTGCCAGTTTGCGATGCTACTCCTTCTGCCGGCCAACTTCAGCTCTGTCATGGAGGGAGGGTCCGCTGCCCTGTCCTGCGTGGCGGCGTGGATCTCCTTCCTCTCCCTGATTAGCTCCTTGAGCGGAACATGCCCGGCGATGACCAGCGCTGCTTCGTCCGAGATGGTCCGGAACGAGCACGCTGTCCTCATGGCGCACAGTCTATGAACTGCCTCCACTCCACGCATGTAGCTCTTCACCTTCGCTGCTTCTGCCCACACTGGCGCGCCATAGAGCAGCTGGGACGTCACCACGCTAGTCAGCAGCTTCCTCGTGGCCTGCTTCGGTCCTCTCGTGTTGAGGAGCATCCTGGACAGCGCTACTGCAGTCCCACAGGCCTTCCTCTGCACGTACTCCAGGTGCTCCTTGAAGGACAAGCGCGTGTCTATGAGGACGCCTAGATATTTGATCGCCCTCTGCGAGATGATTGTGGTCCCGCCGACCTGCACTCTAGCGGACTCAACCACCTTCCGGCTAGAAATTAGGACCGCCTCCGTTTTTTGGGCCGCCAGCTCAAGTCCTGCGACGGCTAGCCACTCCTCTACGGCTTGGATGGCCGCGTTGGCGTGGGTTTCCGCTGCGGCGAGCTGCTTGGCCACCACCACTATTGCCACGTCGTCGGCAAAGCCCACCAGGCTTGTGTTGGCTGGCATCGGTAGCCTTAGGGCTCCATCGTACATGGCGTTCCAGAGCAGCGGTCCCAAAACGGAGCCCTGGGGGACTCCGGCTGAGACCTCGTGAGCCCTGGGACCCAGGCACGTGTCTATCGACAGCACCCTGTTGCTAAAATAGCTTTGCGCTATGTTCAGCAGGTAGCCCGGGATGTGGAAGGACCGAAGTGCCTCCAACGTGCGGCCCCAATCGGCCGAGTTGAAGGCGTTCCTAATGTCCAGTGTTACCACCAGACAGTAGGACTTCGTCCCTCCTTTCCACCTGGTCCCTGCGGTGGCGTCCGCTGCCGTTTTCACCACTCTGGAGATGGCGTCTATCGTCGACCTCCCCTTCCTGAAGCCGTACTGGTTCTCGGACAGACCGCCAGCTGCACTCTCTCGAAGACCTTCCCTATCGAATCTAGAAGGCAGATTGGTCTGTAGGAGGAGGCCTCCCCTGGCGGCTTGCCCGGCTTGGCCAGTAGGAGGAGCCGTTGCCGTTTCCACCTCTCGGGGAACGTCCCCTCATGGAGACATTTGTTGAAGAGGCCAGCAACTTCCCTCGGCAGCAGCGATAGTGCCAGCTTCAGCGCTCTGTTGGGGATCGCATCTGGTCCCGGAGCCTTATTAGGCTTCAGGTTCGCACCAGCCCTCAGCACCTCGTCTTCCGTGACCTCGCAGATGTCGGCCGGGTCCAGCGCGGAGCATGAGGTGATCGGTATGGTGACCGGGTTTCCTCGCGGAAACAGGGCGCGAACAATCCCCTCCAGTGCCACGGGATCGGTTGGGGATTTGCTGCCCGAATTGACCCTCTTCACGACCATCCTGTAGGCGCTTCCCCAGGGATCTTCTTCGGCGTCGTCGGACAGCTTAAGGAAGCAGTTCCTCTTGCTGTCCCTGATGGCCGCCTTCAGCTCCTTCCTCGCCGCTTTAAAGGCCTCGCTGCAGTCAGCTAGGTGCGGTGTGCCCCTAGCTCGTTGGAGCTGCCTTCTGGCGCGGAGGCAGGATCGGCGGAGCTCCGCTATCTCCTCGCTCCACCAGAACACCGGCTCGTGGTGTGCCCGGAACGTCTTCCTCTGGAGCATACTCTGGTCACAAGCCTCTTCGACTGCGTCCGCTAGTTTGGTCGCCCACTCGTTGGCTCCATCTTCCTCGTTGGCAGCGTATCGTTCGAGGGCGCTCGCGAAGGACCGGGGCCTCAGCGTGTCCGGCCGGAACGCTTTCCCCTGTCTGGGTGGGACTCCTCTCCCTCTAGTAGGCAAACCTAGAGAGCACTGGATGGCCTCGTGGTCGCTGCCGGTGTAGACCTCGCTGATCCTCCATCGGGCGTGTCGGGCCAGCGCGCTGCTGACATAAGTCAGGTCGATGACCGACCCTGCGCCTGCCCTGTTGAAGGTGTGTTGGGACCCTTCGTTCAACAGGACAACGTCCACCGACGCAAACGCCTCCAGCACCGTGAGGCCTCTGGCATTGGTTCGGGAGGACCCCCACTCCTGGGCCCAGGCGTTGAAGTCGCCCCCGACTACGACGTTTCTCCGACCTCGTATGTCGCTGCTGAGCTCGTCCAATATGCGGCTAAAGGACTCCAGGGATAGGCTGGGTGCCAGGTAGCAGCTATAGATCCAGGTGCCGCCGATGTTCCCTTGAACGAAACCGTCCGCCGACCTGATGTCGCAAATGGTTGGCGTCTCCCTGCCGCAGAGCCACAGGGCCGCTTTGCCGGAGCGGTCCGTGGCCCACTCGCCGCTGCCAGCTGCCCTGAACGGTTCGCTTAGGATTGCCACCTCCGAGCCCAGTTCGCGGACCGTCTGGGTCAGGAGATCCTGCGCGGCCCTGCAGTGATTCAGGTTGAGCTGAATCAGCTGCATGGTGGTCTGGGCTTTACACCCGCGCTGCTCGATGGGCAGTTCCTGCCGCCGGCCTGGTGCCTGACCTCCTTCAGGCCCGCTGTTGAGCAGATGAAACACGATGGCTCATTGCTGCAATCCGCTGCCTTGTGCCCCTGTCCTCCACATTTGATGCAGCATCCACTCCTGTCCACCGTGCTCTTGCAGTTGCTTGCAATATGCCCGGTTTCCAGGCATCAGTAGCACCGCGGCCGTCCGTCTCTCTCCCTGATCCTGCAGATGGACCAGCCCACTCTTACCTCGCCGCGCTGTATGACAGCTTTGCCCAGGGAAAAAGGTAAGCTCAGTACAGCGACCTGCGACTCCGCGTAGCCGCGGCGCAGGCTCCTCACCCTTATTCGGCCCTCGTTCAGCTTGAACTGGCTCGCAATAGCGGCGCAGATCTCTCGCTCCGTCGCTAGAGGGTCGAGGTCGCGTATCTCCAGCACTGCCACCTTTGAGTCCTCCGTCATGGCACGCACTGAAGCCCCGTCGCCGAGGACCTGCGCGATGCTGTTCCTCATGTCCTCAGCGCTCTCTGCGCTGCCTTTGGCCACCTCCAGCAGAAGGTTGCCGTTGTTGGTGCGGCGTACCTTGGCGACGCATTTCCCCAGGCCCGACAGCTGCTCGTCTTCCCTCCTGGTGACCATCGCGAGCATCTCGCTGTAGGTCTTCCCGCACGCCTGCACTATGACCGCGTCGGGACGTGTGCGGAGTGCTGTCCTCGTCCTCTTCTCTACTTTTTTCCATCCGCTGTCCGGATTAGCGGGGCCCTCGGGCTTGCTCGTGGCGCTGGGCGTCGCCTCCTCCACCTGTGGTCGCATTGGCGGCTTCTTTCGCGACTTTCTGGTTGCGTTGGATCCCTTGGATCCTTTCGGCTGCGCTTGGTGCGCACGGGGCGGACCCGGCTCCACAAGCGTGCCTTCCGAAACTGTCGGCTGGCTCAGCCTGCGCCATGGCTCCGTCTGCACTCCGTCTGCACTCCGTCTAAACTGCCTTCGCCAAGTCCATCAGCAACACCCTGTGTGTTGCCAGAGCCATAGTTGCTGCCTTGAACAGCACGAAAAGTCGCTGCGCCACAAGCCGATGTTGCGCCAAATCCATAAGCAACACCCTGTGTGTTGCCGGAGCCATAGTTGCTGCCTTGAACAGCACGAAAAGTCGCTGCGCCACAAGCCGATGTAGCGCCAAGTCCATCAGCAACACCCTTTGTGTTGCCGGAGCCATAGTTTCTGCCTTGAACAGCACGAAAAGTCGTTGCGCCACAAGCCGATGTTGCGCCAAATCCATCAGCAACACCCTGTGTGTTGCCGGAGCCATAGTTGCAGCCTTGAACAGCACGAAAAGTCGCTGCGCCACAAGCCGATGTTGTGCCAAATCCATTAGCAACACCCTGTGTGTTGCCGGAGCCATAGTTGCTGCCTTGAACAGCACGAAAAGTCGCTGCGCCACAAGCCGATGTAGCGCCAAGTCCATCAGCAACAACCTGTGTGTTGCCGGAGCCATAGTTGCTGCCTTGAACAGCACGAAAAGTCGCTGCGCCACAAGCCGATGTTGTGCCAAATCCATTAGCAACACCCTGTGTGTTGCCGGAGCCATAGTTGCTGCCTTGAACAGCACAAAAAGTTGCTGCGCCACAAGCCGATGTAGCGCCAAGTCCATCAGCAACACCCTGTGTGTTGCCGGAGCCATAGTTGCTGCCTTGAACAGCACGAAAAGTCGCTGCGCCACAAGCCGATGTTGCGCCAAATCCATCAGCAACACCCTGTGTGTTGCCGGAGATATAGTTGCTGCCTTGAACAGCACGAAAAGTCGCTGCGCCACAAGCCGATGTAGCGCCAAGTCCATCAGCAACACCCTGTGTGTTGCCGGAGATATAGTTGCTGCCTTGAACAGCACGAAAAGTCGCTGCGCCACAAGCCGATGTAGCGCCAAGTCCATCAGCAACACCCTGTGTGTTGCCGGAGCCATAGTTGCTGCCTTGAACAGCACGAAAAGTCGCTGCGCCACAAGCCGATGTTGCGCCAAATCCGTTAGGAACACCCTGTGTGTTGCCGGAGCCATAGTTGCTGCCTTGAACAGCACGAAAAGTCGCTGCGCCACAAGCCGATGTTGCGCCAAATCCATCAGCAACACCCTGTGTGTTGCCGGAGCCTAGTTGCTGCCTTGAACATCACGAAAAGTCGCTGCGCCACAAGCCGATGTAGCGCCAAGTCCATCAGCAACACCCTGTGTGTTGCCGGAGCCATAGTTGCTGCCTTGAACAGCACGAAAAGTCGCTGCGCCACAAGCTGATGTTGCGCCAAATCCATCAGCAACACCCTGTGTGTTGCCGGAGCCATAGTTGCTGCCTTGAACAGCACGAAAAGTCGCTGCGCCACAAGCCGATGTAGCGCCAAGTCCATCAGCAACAACCTGTGTGTTGCCGGAGCCATAGTTGCTGCCTTGAACAGCACGAAAAGTCGCTGCGCCACAAGCCGATGTTGCGCCAAATCCATTAGCAACACCCTGTGTGTTGCCGGAGCCATAGTTGCTGCCTTGAACAGCACGAAAAGTCGCTGCGCCACAAGCCGATGTTGCGCCAAATCCATAAGCAACACCCTGTGTGTTGCCGGAGCCATAGTTGCTGCCTTGAACAGCACGAAAAGTCGCTGCGCCACAAGCCGATGTAGCGCCAAGTCCATCAGCAACACCCTGTGTGTTGCCGGAGCCATAGTTGCTGCCTTGAACAGCACGAAAAGTCGTTGCGCCACAAGCCGATGTTGCGCCAAATCCATCAGCAACACCCTGTGTGTTGCCGGAGCCATAGTTGCAGCCTTGAACAGCACGAAAAGTCGCTGCGCCACAAGCCGATGTTGTGCCAAATCCATTAGCAACACCCTGTGTGTTGCCGGAGCCATAGTTGCTGCCTTGAACAGCACGAAAAGTCGCTGCGCCACAAGCCGATGTAGCGCCAAGTCCATCAGCAACAACCTGTGTGTTTCCGGAGCCATAGTTGCTGCCTTGAACAGCACGAAAAGTCGCTGCGCCACAAGCCGATGTTGTGCCAAATCCATTAGCAACACCCTGTGTGTTGCCGGAGCCATAGTTGCTGCCTTGAACAGCACAAAAAGTTGCTGCGCCACAAGCCGATGTAGCGCCAAGTCCATCAGCAACACCCTGTGTGTTGCCGGAGCCATAGTTGCTGCCTTGAACAGCACGAAAAGTCGCTGCGCCACATGCCGATGTTGCGCCAAATCCATCAGCAACACCCTGTGTGTTGCCGGAGATATAGTTGCTGCCTTGAACAGCACGAAAAGTCGCTGCGCCACAAGCCGATGTAGCGCCAAGTCCATCAGCAACACCCTGTGTGTTGCCGGAGCCATAGTTGCTGCCTTGAACAGCACGAAAAGTCGCTGCGCCACAAGCCGATGTTGCGCCAGATCCATCAGCAACACCCTGTGTGTTGCCGGAGCCTAGTTGCTGCCTTGAACAGCACGAAAAGTCGCTGCGCCACAAGCCGATGTAGCGCCAAGTCCATCAGAAACACCCTGTGTGTTGCCGGAGCCATAGTTGCTGCCTTGAACAGCACGAAAAGTCGCTGTGCCACAAGCCGATGTTGCGCCAAATCCATCAGCAACACCCTGTGTGTTGCCGGAGCCTAGTTGCTGCCTTGAACATCACGAAAAGTCGCTGCGCCACAAGCCGATGGAGCGCCAAGTCCATCAGCAACACCCTGTGTATTGCCGGAGCCATAGTTGCTGCCTTGAACAGCACGAAAATTCGTTGCGCCACAAGCCGATGTAGCGCCAAGTCCATCAGCAACACCCTGTGTGTTGCCGGAACGAACATTCTCTGCTCCACCAGACGATCCATCTCCAAATCCATCAGCGACAACTTCTGTGTCGCCGGCGCGAACGTTCGCTGGCAGTTTGCTCTCCGCAAGTTCCTCTTTGATGCTTTCTATTTGTTGAGTTAGTTCAGCCTGTATTTGCTGTTTCTGTTGTTGCAGTTTTTGCATCATTTCTCCCAACATACTCTGCAGATCTGCTTGGCTTTCCTTTTTCTCCAATATAGTTTTGTCTAAAGTTTCGTCATCCATGTCTTCTTCCGTCGAGTCGGACGTCTTTTGCGTTGAAGTCTTGTCTTCCATTTTTTCCAGAAGCTTCGCCTTGTTTCTTGTCTCCATTTTGTACGCGTATGTATTCTGACGCCGAGAACACTCACTCACACATATGCTTGTGCTGCATCAATTATTTATTTGGCTGGCGAGCAGTTTTCTTATAATTTTTGAAACTGTTACGTCTGCTCAATTAAATTCGATACCCGACTCAATATTTCGTGTGTTTATTTATGTTTCTTTATATAACAAAATTCAAATTAAGTCGTTCAAAAATTAGTTTTCTGCTCGTAGCGTGTTCACTCTATCTTTTCTCATTTACTAATACTATAATATCATTCATATCGCTTATAACTACCGTATAAAATATCAAATAAAAATATCGATTTCACATTCTACGTCAGGGCTGCTTTGGGTTCAGGGCAGCAGAACCGACGCATTCAAAACAGGCAGTTAGATTTGAAATAATGAGTATCTATAACATTCCACCCACCGTAAAACGACTACGGCGTTTTACCCAATACATCGAGAATAGCTAACTTTGATATGGGTCGTTTCAACATGCCCTTTGATGTTTCGATCTCTGCAATTCTGGCTTGTCCATCTTTTGCTTTTATGGGTCTCACAACTATTCCCCTCTTCCAATTACCTCTTGGCTCGTTCTCATCACAGATTAACACTACGTCTCCAGCTTTGATTGGTTTTACAGGTGCAAACCATTTCGTTCGTCTAGTTAGTACTGGCAAATATTCCCTTATCCAGCGGCGCCAAAAAATGTCCTTTAACTGTTGCGATATCCGGTATTGCTTATGATAGCAAAAGTTTCCACTATCGTTAGGTCGTTGTGTTGAGTTCATGGTTCCCAATAAGAAGTGATTGGGTGTGAGTAGTTCTGGCTCATCCATACTGACAGGAACGTGTGTTAAAAGTCTGCTGTTTATAATTTTTTCTGCCTCTATAATTAGACTTCTTAGCGTTTCGACTCTGGGAGCCTGTTCTTTTAACGTAACTGCCTCCACCTGAGCTTGGATTGGCTGGACAATTAAACTTCCATTGAATCCCTTCAATTGATAGCCTCGCCTTTATTTGTTCCATATCCAATAAATCCTTTACTCTTCTTAATTGATTGTCCACGCCAACAAAATTTGTGCCCATGTCAGATCTTATAGAATGCGGTATGCCTTTTCTGTTAACAAAGTTTTTTATAGCTATTAAGCACGCATCGGTTGATAGGTCTTCCGCAAGCTCCAGATGAATAGCTCTGATTGTCAAACACGTAAATAAAGCCACCCACTGTTTCTCATGGCGTCTACCAATAGTGACGATAACGGGCCCAAAATAGTCCAGTCCTGTAAAGGTGAATGGTCGATTATAAGGTGTAACTCGATCTAAAGGCAGCTGTCCCATTAACGTCGGGATTGGTTTTACATTTTGATTTTTGCAGTATTGACATGAAGACTTAATTCGTTTTACAGCATTTCGCAGTCTAGTTATCCAGAATTTGCGGCTTATTTCGTTCACTATGAGGTCGTCATTCTGATGATGATATATTTTATGATAATGGTAATAATTTTTATCCAGCCTATTGTTCTAACTAAGCGCACATAATTTGAAAATCGTCCAAAATCTATCAATTGTTCTTGTACCGTTATTGCATACACTTTTCTTTTCTCATTGGCATCATCACTTGATGGTTTTAATATATCCTGACATGGCCAGAAATGTTCCTCTTCTTTTAAAAATGAAGGTCCCTTTGTCCAGACGGTTTGTGGCTTATATTCAAGGCTTTTGTATGTTTTTGTAGCCTTGTCCGCTGAGTTTAGATGTGTCGGTACCCAGCGCCAGTCGTTTTCATTTGTCGTTTCCAGGATCTCGCCTATCCGATGTGCTACAAACTGTTTGTATTATCTATGGTCAGAGCAAATCCACGCAATAACGGTTCGTGAGTCGGACCATAGAATGGTTCTGGATACAGTAACCTCATATCTATTCAGTATCGAGTTTTTTAGACGAACGCCAAGCACCGCTGCTTGTAGTTCCAATCTTGGCACCGATAGTAGTTTCAGGGGAGCGCATCTAGTCCTGCCAGCTACAAAGACTACCTCAATGTCGTTTTCAAAACTAATGCCAATAGGCCACTGCAGCGAATGCCTGTTCGCTAGCATCGACAAAAACGTGAAGTTCTAATTTCACATTCGGGGACAACAATTTTGAAGAATAGCAACGGGATATTTTAAAGTTTTTTACGTTATTTAGTTGCTGTATCCACATCCTAAAGCGCTCGAATATGTTTATAGGGATTAGATCGTTCCAATTTACGCCAGAACGCCATACATCCTGCACCAAATTTTTTCCATATATCATAAGATCAGACAGCATTCCGAGCGGGTCATAGACAGACATGATAAGGCTTAATAACTGTCGTTTTGTGGGGCGCTTGTCACCCCTTACTATATTTGGATCCACTCGATTCATTTTCAGGTCAAATATAAATACGTCGTCTTGATTTTCCCAATACATCCCCAAAATCTTATCAACTGCCATGTTATTCATTTTGAGAGGCGCGGCGGTATCCTTACATTCCTCTCCACCGTTAAGTTTACGTTGGACTTCTGCTGCATTAGAAATGAAACCTCTCAGGTAAAAATTGGCAATCTTATGCACTTTCTTTACTTCCTTGCTTATTGAATATGCCTCGTCTTCGCTGGTAAAACTTGCCACATAGTCGTCCACATAATGCTTCGACCTAATTGCTTTTATCACATCCTCTCTTTCTTCTGTAGTATTCAGAGCATTCAGATTCTTAACGTATTGAGCACAACATGGGGAACATGTAGCTCCGAAGATCATTACTTGCATCTTTTAAACTTCGACTTCTTCGTTTGAACCATTTCGCTTCCATAAAAATCTTAACGAATCCTGATCACATTCCCTGATTCGCACCTGCAGAAACATTTCCTTGATGTCTGCACATACCGCCACCTCACCCTGTCGAAACTGAAACAAGATCTGAATTAACGGTGGGTTTTCATCTGGGCCTTTTAATAATTTAGAGTTCAGCGAAATTCCATCTATCATTGCGGCGGCGTCGAAAACGAGTCTCATTTTTTTTGGCTTATTTATATTATAAATGCCAAAATGCGGTAAATACCAGGTGCGCGGAGTAGTTTTAATCGATTCTGACCGGGACAATTTTACAGCATATCCCTTTTCCACAAAACTCTCAATAGCGTTTTCGTATTCGTCCTGCAGACCGGAGCTACGTATTTTATTTTCTATTGCTCGTAGTCTTTTTAGGGTCATTTGGTAACTGTCAGGTAATTTTACATCATCTTTCGACCACAGAAGTGCTGTTTCATAAGCCCTGTCGATCTTCTTAGTTTCTTCAGCCATTATTTTACGGGCTCTGATTATATCATTTGATTCTAATGGTTTCTCGGGAATTTTTACGCCAAAGTTTTCTATTGTAAAGTACTCCTCAATAAGTTTGTGCATTTCATCATCTTTGCTAGCAGGTTCTAAGTGTATGTGTGTTATGGACATCATGGGGGGTGCCCTTATCTGGGACGTTTGGGTCGATCCGTAAACCAACCAGCCGAGCGGAGACTTAGCTGCAACGAGATTATTGTCTAAGAATATACTCTTAATTATTTTTGATAAATGACAATTATCTATTCCAATCAGGATCAAAGGTTTAACACTGATGTAACCTTTTACCGAAAGTTTTTTAATTGCTTACAATTAGCCCTCAGTATTTCAGCGTTCAACGACGGCAATGGTAAATCCTAATTGGGCACTGTGTTGCCAGTTAGTTTCATCCAATATTTTTTATTATTTGCATTCCGTACTTTAAGATCACATTTCATCGAAGAGATTTGTTTGGAATGATTACCAATCCAATTTAATGATAATTTTTCTTGATCTTCATCTACACCCAAGCTCTTTGCTAACTTCTCATCAATAAGTGTCGCTGATGATCCTTCATCGAAAAATGCAAATACTTGGACTATTGATCCGTTCGGGCCAAGTACTTCAATGGGCAGGACTTTGAAGATCAATTTTGACGTGTTGTTGGTCACTGCATTTATATTGGCCATGTTAGGGGGTTCAGAGTTTTCCGCATATGTAGTTCTTATATCTGAACAATCGACTGTTATAGAATTAATAGAACTAGGATTTCTATCTTGGTGCAACATGCGACTATGATACGATTTGCATTCACCGATTTTGCATTCTCCTCTGCAACTATTTAGACCATGACCAGGGCGGAGACATCCGAAACCCAATCTTAACCGTTTTACCAAAGACCATCTTTCATTGACACTAGCCTTCTCAAATGTATCGCATTTCTCGAACAAGTGGTTTCCTTTACATTCATAAAATTTGATTTTGAATTTTTCATCACATTCGTCGGTTGTTGTTTGCATTAGCATCTTTTGATTACCATAATTTTTTATTATTTGCTGACTCGGTGCGGCAGCGAGAAGAGCTTGTGTAATATTCTTCGCCGTTTCTTCTATCCAGATTCCAAAATGACTTGTATCAGGATATGGGTGTATATTCGACGCATATGTTGTCCAATCCATACGGGTTCTCATTGGAAGTTTGCTTACAAGATCGCCTAACAGTACTGGATTCTGTAAAGGCTGTAACGCATTCGCTGATCTGAAAATATAATCAAATAAGCAACCTTTGACGCAAATGGTACAATTTTCTCCAAGTTCCTTTCTGTTATAACCTGAATATCAGCAACTTTATCCAGCTGACTTCTTATAAGAAGGCCTGATTGTCCATAGCTAAATTGTAAGCGCTTCATTATGTAGTCGACGTTGGCAGGGTTGATCAACATTCCAGAGACCTCTTCCCTAGCTGGTCCCTTTAAACTCTTTTGAAGTCTCAATAAATTCTCCAGGTTAAAATACCCAAAAGCAGCTGAAGTTTCGAAATACATATTGACAAATAGGGGCCAGTCCTCTGGGTTTCCATCAAACATGGGCAAGTCAATTATCTTATCTCCTCTAAACCAAGTTTGCCTACCACCTGTTTCAAATGCGCCGTAGTCCCGCAAACCCAAAGTTCCCAAAACAGACTCACCCTGTACTGTACCGCCTTGAGCACCTCCAACGTACGCTCTGCTTCCAGACAATGTAGCGCCAAATCCGTCTGCAGCACCCTGTGTGTTGCCGGAGCCATAGTTGCTGCCTTGAACAGCACGAAAAGTCGCTGTGCCACAAGCCGATGTAGCGCCAAGTCCATCAGCAACACCCTGTGTGTTGCCGGAGCCATAGTTGCTGCCTTGAACAGCACGAAAAGTCGCTGCGCCACAAGCCGATGTTGCGCCAAATCCATAAGCAACACCTTGTGTGTTGCCGGAGCCATAGTTGCTGCCTTGAACAGCACGAAAAGTCGCTGCGCCACAAGCCGATGTAGCGCCAAGTCCATCAGCAACAACCTGTGTGTTGCCGGAGCCATAGTTGCTGCCTTGAACTGCACGAAAAAATGCTGCGCCACAAGCCGATGTAGTGCCAAGTCCATCAGCAACACCCTGTGTGTTGCCGGAGCCATAGTTGCTGCCTTGAACAGCACGAAAAGTCGCTGCGCCACAAGCCGATGTTGCGCCAAATCCATCAGCAACACCCTGTGTGTTGCCGGAGCCATAGTTGCTGCCTTGAACAGCACGAAAAGTCGCTGCGCCACAAGCCGATGTAGCGCCAAGTCCATCAGCAACACCCTGTGTGTTGCCGGAGCCATAGTTGCTGCCTTGAACAGCACGAAAAGTCGCTGCGCCACAAGCCGATGTTGCGCCAAATCCATCAGCAACACCCTGTGTGTAGCCGGAGCCATAATTGCTGCCTTGAACAGCACGAAAAGTCGCTGCGCCACAAGCCGATGTAGCGCCAAGTCCATCAGCAACACCCTGTGTGTTGCCGGAGCCATAGTTGCTGCCTTGAACCGCACGAAAAGTCGTTGCAACACAAGCCGATGTAGCGCCAAGTCCATCAGCAACACCCTGTGTGTTGCCGGAGCCATAGTTGCTGCCTTGAACAGCACGAAAAGTCGCTGCGCCACAAGCCGATGTTGCGCCAAATCCATAAGCAACACCTTGTGTGTTGCCGGAGCCATAGTTGCTGCCTTGAACAGCACGAAAAGTCGCTGCGCCACAAGCCGATGTAGCGCCAAGTCCATCAGCAACACCCTGTGTGTTGCCGGAGCCATAGTTGCTGCCTTGAACAGCACGAAAAGTCGCTGCGCCACAAGCCGATGTTGCGCCAAATCCATCAGCAACACCCTGTGTGTAGCCGGAGCCATAGTTGCTGCCTTGAACAGCACGAAAAGTCGCTGCGCCACAAGCCGATGTAGCGCCAAGTCCATCAGCAACACCCTGTGTGTTGCCGGAGCCATAGTTGCTGCCTTGAACAGCACGAAAAGTCGCTGCGCCACAAGCCGATGTTGCGCCAAATCCATCAGCAACACCCTGTGTGTAGCCGGAGCCATAGTTGCTGCCTTGAACAGCACGAAAAGTCGCTGCGCCACAAGCCGATGTAGCGCCAAGTCCATCAGCAACACCCTGTGTGTTGCCGGAGCCATAGTTGCTGCCTTGAACCGCACGAAAAGTCGTTGCACAACAAGCCGATGTAGCGCCAAGTCCATCAGCAACACCCTGTGTGTTGCCGGAACGAACATTCTCTGCTCCACCAGACGATCCATCTCCAAATCCATCAGCGACAACTTCTGTGTCGCCGGCGCGAACGTTCGCTGCTTTCTATTTGTTGAGTTAGTTCAGCCTGTATTTGCTGTTGCTGTTGTTGCAGTTTTTGCATCATTTCTCCCAACATACTCTGCAGATCTGCTTGGCTTTCCTTTTTCTCCAATATAGTTTTGTCTAAAGTTTCGTCATCTATGTCTTCTTCCGTCGAGTCGGACGTCTTTTGCGTTGAAGTCTTGTCTCCATTTTTTCCAGAAGCTTCGCCTTGCTTCTTCTCTCCATTTTGTACGCGTATGTATTCTGACGCCGAGAACACTCACTCACACATATGCTTGTACTGCATCAATTATTTATTTGGCTGGCGAGCAGTTTTCTTATAATTTTTGAAACTGTTACGTCTGCTCAATTAAATTCGATACCCGACTCAATATTTCGTGTGTTTATTTATGATTCTTTATATAACAAAATTCAAATTAAGTCGTTCAAAAAATAGTTTTCTGCTCGTAGCGTGTTCACTCTATCTTTTCTCATTTACTAATACTATAATATCATTCATATCGCTTATAACTACCGTATAAAATATCAAATAAAAATATCGATTTCACATACTACGTCAGGGCTGCTTTGGATTCAGGGCAGCAGTACCGACGCATTCAAAACAGCTACGAGCAGAAAACTAATTTTTGAACGACTTAATTTGAATTTTGTTATATAAAGAAACATAAATAAACACACGAATTACACAGTGCTAGTCGACACTTCTCCAAGTTAAGACGCGCCTACTGCTAAGCAACAGCGAAAGCAAAAACAACAAACACAAACCTCGTAGGAAAACAAACAAGTGCACAAAGGAAATTAAAAAAAAAAGCAATAACAAACACGCTGAGTGAACAGTTACAAACCCAAGTGCAGCGGGCAATAGCCCAAGCCCGAGCGCTATGTCGCGACCACCTGATCCAAAACTCAACTCACAGTGGGACAAATCATCGTTCTCAGAACCAAAATATGTTACAATAAATAGAACAGACAACAAAACTTTTGAAAACGTCTCCCCCTTCATAAAAAAAAAAGTCATTGACTTCCAGTGTGGCGGTGAAGTAGATTCCGTTAAAAAAATCAGAGACGGATCGCTGCTGGTCAAAACAAAAGGAACACTACAGGCAACAAAACTCCTAAAAATAACAAAATTTGACGATTTGTTTGTGCAAGCATCCGAACATAAAACACTGAACTACACTGAACTCCAAGGGGGTCATCTACTCTAACGACCTACGTAACATCGATATAGAAGAAATAAAAAACGAACTCAAACCCCAAAAAGTCATCGACGCTTCCAAAATCCTCAAGCTCAACGACAATGTACCCCATGAAACCGGCCTCATCATACTCACATTCGATACAACAACGCTACCGCAACATATAATGATAGGATACGAAAGAGTGAACGTTCGGCCACAAACACCTCGCCCCCTTAAATGTCATAACTGCCAGAAATTTGGCCACCCAACAAAATACTGCAGATCCGCTAAGATCTGTAAAAACTGCTCCGAAGTACACCCGGCAGATGACGACCTGTGCTCTAAACCAAAGTTTTGCAGCAACTGTAAATTCAACACCACTGTGCAGAACAACCACAGCCCCCTAGACACTAAATGCCCCGAGTACCTAAAACAAAAGGAAATAACAATAATAAAATCAGTCGAAAAAGTTGACTACACGACTGCAAAAAAAATTTACTACCAACGGACCTCGATCAATCCACACCATACGCTTCATCAACAGCCAAAATCCCATGACACACATACACCTACTCCGTCATCACACAACACCGAAAACCAAACACAACACAACAAGACCTATCACAAACTACGGAGACATCTCATCAAACACGCATCCTAGCAATCACAAGTCTACTTTACCGCAACAACACCCCCCCATCTCACAAGAAGCAATGTATATGGACACAGACACCGTTCAAACGGACAAACCTAACTCCAGCTCGAAAATAACTCCAGTAAGCGACCGTATTCTCAGAAGCCAAACTAAGGACAAAGACAAACTGAACCTGGTTACCAAACACCTCAAGGCTAAAGATAAGGCTAAAAAAAATAAATCCCCAAACGCAAACATAGCTCTGTTATCTAATAACAGCTTAACAAACCAGCTTTACACCGAATAAGATCGCCAAACAACAAACCAACTACCAATTATCACCAAGCCATAGAATTAAGCAGACGTAGCTTTTCTACTTCATATGCTCAAAATCATACAATGGAACATACACGGTTACAAAAACAACTACTTAGAATTACAAACTCTCATGAAATCACTACACCCACAAATTATAGCTTTACAGTAAACCCACATCACTAACATCAACTCCCTCCCAATCCCTGTGAACTTTAGCCTATATTGCAATAAAAACCCCACAAATGCATATGGAGGCACAGCCTTCCTCATACACAACTCCATCTCCCATACCCAAATCCCACTCAACGCAGACTTTGACGCAGTAGGTGTTTCCATAAAATCGAAATCAAAGGTCAACATAATATCCGCCTACATCTCCCCAAACAAGCCGTTTGATAACTGTAACCTCCAAAACGTCCTCACCCAACCAAATGACCACACCATTGTCCTCGGGGACTTCAACAGCTGGCACCCTTACTGGGGCTCACCTAAGGCCAACTTCCGAGGGAAAACAATAGCCTCATTCATAGACCGCTCAATCTACATCCTACTAAACGATAAGACCCCCACCCACTTCTCTACACACAAAACTTTCACACACATCGACCTCTCACTGGCAACAGACAGCATCGCTCCAGACCTACTCTGGGAAGTGATAGATGATCTCCACGGATCTGACCATTTCCCCATTCTTCTTTCCCTATTCAACAACCAATCCCCCCCAAACTTTATCTCAAAACCGTCCTTCAAACTCAAAAACTCTGAAATATATATCCCAGTACAATTCCACTTCTCAACCAACGGATAATGTCAACAGGGAAGCCGCTCTAATTAAATAAATAATAATACAAAGCGCCCACCTTTCTATCCCACAAAACACCACCTTTTCCCTCCCCCGTACTGTTCCCTGGTGGAACAAAGAACTGTCACTCCTCAAAAGGGTCAAAGCCACAAAATGGAATTTACTTAAACGAAACATAAACAACCATACCAACATAGAATACAAGAAAGCAAATGCCATATACAAGAGAGCAATCAGAGCAGCCAAACTAAGATCTATTCATGAGTTAACGTCACAAATATCCCCCTAAAACTATACATGCCATCTATAACCCTTTCAACCAAACACACACCACCAATCAAACAGAAATAGCCAACTCCTTCGCACAGACATGGTCAGAAGAAGCTGATGATATGAATTTCTCCCCAACATTCCGCGCAAACAAATCCCATATAAATTCCCTCACCACCTACACCCCAACCCCATCAGCGTTACAAATCGAGAAGGATATATCCCTCATAGAGTTCGCATCAGCACTGCACTCCTTGAAAGGAAACACCCCTGGTCTGAACCGTATTTCATATTCTATGCTTAAAAACTCGCCCAACTCACTTAAAACCAGAATCCTAAAACTCTACAATACTCAGCTCAGCTCCTCCATCCCACAATCCCTAAAACTCAGTCTAGTCCTTCCCATTCCAAAACATCAAAAACCACACACAGACATCAAATCATACTGGCCAATCTCACAAAACTCTTGCCTTGCCAAAACACTAGATAAGATAGTGGCAAAAAGGTTGTGGTGGTTTGTTTTAAATAACAACCTAATCCAGAACAGCCAACTAGGTTTCAAAAAGGGCAAATCGGTACTAGATAGTCTACTTTATGTAGACCACCTAGCCACCCGAGCTATTGCCCTGAGAAAGCACCTTACAGTAATTTCGCTAGATTTCACCAAAGCCTTTGACAAAATTGGAATCCACACCGTCATACAACAACTACAAAAATGGAAAGTAGGCCCACGAATCCTGAATTATGTCAAAAATTTCATGACAAATAGGAAAATCCTCGTAAAAACTGGCACTATTCTTTCTAATACCTGCCCCCTTAGCAACGGCATTCCCCAAGGTTCTCCCATCTCCGTTATCCTATTCCTTATAGCCTACAACTCACTCACTGATATCATCTCCCTCCACAAGCAAATCCAATTTTGTGCATACGCCGACGACTTCCACCTACTCATCGAACACAAGAAACAAAAAAATCCCATAACCAACATCCAAACAATTTTTAACCAAATACACCACTGTTGCAATCACTCAGGCTCAATCCTCTCTAAAGAGAAATCCCAACTCCTCCATATATGCCGAAAACATAACTGTAAACCAAAGATCCTCACCGGAGGCACAACCATCCAAGCTACCAATTCACTCAGAATATTAGGACTCACAATCAACAGCAGATATAACTGGAACTCCCACATAACTAAACTCAAAACAGACCTTGCTAAGCCACTAGGCATTATTAAACACCTCTCGTCAATGAGATACAACAGCAACACCACATCCCTAATCCATATCATCAAATCCTTAATTATCTCCAAAATAGATTTCTGCCTTCCCATATATGGTCATGCACCAAGAGCCCATCTCAATCGTCTAAAAACCATCCTTAATTCAGCAATAATAGCTGCCCTAGGAGCATTTCGGACCACCCCCATAAATAATATGCTAACTGAAGCCAACATCCCCACCATCGAAAACAAGCGAGATTTCCTAACTGGGAAAATATGCAAAAACATTACCAAGTCAAAAGACACCCCCCTAAACACCCTCGCAAAAAACTATAAAAGAAAACACAGACTCCTCAGCACTGTCGACAGATCTATACAAATATCCCAAAAATATCTCATCCCCTTTTCCCCAATTAGAACCACCACATGCAAAAAATTCAGCATGCTAACCATCCACAAAACAACCAACATCAGCCTCTCCAAACTCAACAAGAACACTACCCCACCAATAGTCTTCCACCAACTTTTCCTCTCCATCAAATCCTCACTCCATAAACACAACTTCCTATACACAGATGGCTCCAAAGCAATGGGCATTACTGGGTACAGCATTTCCAATGAGTCTTCAACAATAAAAACTGGTCTTCTGCCATTATTCTCGTCGGTACTATCCAGCGAAATGATAGCAATACACGAAGCCATCTTAATATGCAGGAAAAAACGTGGAAAACATGCCATCTGCACTGACTCCCTATCCTCCATTACCGCAATCACAAATCCCAACAATCACTCCTACTACGCCTCCTCAATCAGGAACCTAATCACCCTACACTTCCCTAAGATCACAATAATATGGATACCCAGCCACATAGGCATAAAAGGCAACGAGATCGCAGATACCTCAGCAAAACTTACCGCCAAATTTTCCCTCATATACACCCCAAACCACAATTCAAACGACAATCCACACAAGCCGACCTCCTCACAAAAACTTCTACCTGGTACCAACAGATCAGACAACTCCCTTCCTCCAACCCCACACCCCCCATATAAACTCTACCACAAACAGACGACACCAAGTCGTCATTAACAGACTCAGACTTGGCCACACCAAGCTAACCAACGCCCACTACATAGACAAATCACTGCCCAGCACTTGTCCCTTTTGCCGCAATGCGACCATAAACCTACACCATATACTAGTCATCTGCTCCTCCCTTTCCCCACAAAGATCCTCTACATTCAACAACAATAACCCCATGCAATACATCGCCAACCCCACCATCACAAATACCAATATAATCCTCATATTCTTAGAGAAATCAAACATTCTGCACATTATATAATCAAAACTGTAAATACACCTTTGTACACACTCATGTCTAATTCTCTAGTGAGCTTAAGGCCTCAGCAGCTATAGCCCTAACCCATGTTAATACTTAGTTTTAACTATTTGTTAGCATTAAATAATAATAATAAAAACGAGGGGGAACGTTATGAGCCGCGTCTGCGCCGCGGCTCTACTTTATACCCGGTACTCAGTCAGTATGTATGTATGTGAGCTTGTTGTAATTTATTACATGTTCGCAAAAGGAAAAAATTTAATTTTAGCCAAAAAAAAACAATTTAAGTCGAACCTTTTCGGAGATTTTGATCTATTAGATGTTTCCATATTTGTTTACATAAATT
Source organism: Drosophila helvetica (assembly GCA_963969585.1). Taxonomy (NCBI): domain Eukaryota; kingdom Metazoa; phylum Arthropoda; class Insecta; order Diptera; family Drosophilidae; genus Drosophila; species Drosophila helvetica. Next base: position 20,216,986 of record OZ018403.1, on the reverse strand, counting down.
TTTTACATCTGCCATTTCTAAATGTTTTTATCTACTTCCTACATATACATACACGGCTGTGTGCGAGAGAGAGAGGGAATCAGTCTGCGCTTGGGAGGCCACTGAAATTTCATTTGTTCCTTCTGACTATATTTATGATCCGATCTGATCCAAATTCAATACTCTGATAGATATAGTCATTTTCTATGACTCTGCGTTTTTGGTTTTCCCGTATCTTCAAAATTGTAGATTTTCATCTTTTGTGGGGGCGGAAGGGGGCGTGGCCAAATTTTAAAACAAACTCGTCTCGGTTTGATATCACAGGAGCTTGGATAGAAAGTTTGGTAGTTCTAGCTCTTATAGTCTCTGAGAACTAGGCGTCAAAAAATTCGATCAGGCATAGCGCCTAGCCCTGTGTGTGAGAGAGAGCGAGAGGGAACGATGCATTTCCAAATGGTTTTCTTCATTGTGGCTATATTTATTATCCGATCTGATCCAGATTCTACAATCTGATAGATAAGGTCAGTGTCTATGATTCTGCCTTTTTAGTTTTTTCGTATCTTTAAAATTGTGCATGCCACAGATTTTCGTCTTTGGAGTGGGCGGAAGGGGGCGGGGCGAAATTTTGAAATACACTTGTAACAGTGCGATAGGACAGGAGTCTGGATACAAAATAGTGTTCCTCTAGCTTTTATGGTCTTTGAGCTATAGGCGCTAATGAAGACGGACAGACGGACGGACGGACAGACGGACAGACGGACGGACAGACAGACATAGCTATATCGACTCGGCTATTGATGCTGATCAAGAATATATATACTTTATGGGGTCGGAAACGCTTCCTTCTGGGTGTTAAACACATTAATTTTTTGCACAAATCTAATATACCCCTTTACTCTTCGAGTACCGGGTATAAAAACACACGAAATATTGAGTCGGGTATCGAATTTAATTGAGCAGACGTAACAGTTTCAAAAATTAGTTTTCTGCTCGTAGCGTGTTCACTCTATCTTTTCTCATTTACTAATACTATAATATCATTCATATCGCTTATAACTACCGTATAAAATATCAAATAAAAATATCGATTTCACATTCTACGTCAGGGCTGCTTTGGATTCAGGGCAGCAGAACCGACGCATTCAAAACAGGCAGTTAGATTTGAAATAATGAGTATCTATAACATTCCACCCACCGTAAAACGACTACGGCGTTTTACCCAATACATCGAGACTAGCTAACTTTGATATGGGTCGCTTCAACATGCCCTTTGATGTTTCGATCTCTGCAATTCTGGCTTGTCCATCTTTTGCTTTTATGGGTCTCACAACTATTCCCCTCTTCCAGTTACCTCTTGGCTCGTTTTCATCACAGATTAACACTACGTCTCCAGCTTTGATTGGTTTTACAGGTGCAAACCATTTCGTTCGTCTAGTTAGTACTGGCAAATATTCCCTTATCCAGCGGCGCCAAAAAACGTCCTTTAACTGTTGCGATATCCGGTATTGCTTATGATAGCAAAAGTTTCCACTATCGTTAGGTCGTTGTGTTGAGTTCATGGTTCCCAATAAGAAGTGATTGGGTGTGAGTAGTTCTGGCTCATCCATACTGACAGGAACGTGTGTTAAAGGTCTGCTGTTTATAATGTTTTCTGCCTCTATAATTAGACTTCTTAGCGTTTCGACTCTGGGAGCCTGTTCTTTTAACGTAACTGCCAGAACTCGTTTCACCGATTGTACCATACGCTCCCAGCATCCACCTGAGCTTGGATTGGCTGGACAATTAAACTTCCATTGAATCCCTTCAATTGATAGGCTCGCCTTTATTTGTTCCATATCCAATAAATCCTTTACTCTTCTTAATTGATTGTCCACGCCAACAAAATTTGTGCCCATGTCAGATCTTATAGAATGCGGTATGCCTTTTCTGTTAACAAAGTTTTTTATAGCTATTAAGCACGCATCGGTTGATAGGTCTTCCGCAAGCTCCAGATGAATAGCTCTGATTGTCAAACACGTAAATAAAGCCACCCACCGTTTCTCATGGCGTCTACCAATAGTGACGATAACGGGCCCAAAATAGGCCAGTCCTGTAAAGGTGAATGGTCGATTATAAGGAGTAACTTGATCTAAAGGCAGCTGTCCCATTAACGTCGGGATTGGTTTCACATTTTGATTTTTGCAGTATTGACATGAAGACTTAATTCGTTTTACAGCATTTCGCAGTCCAGTTATCCAGAATTTGCGGCGTATTTCGTTCACTATGAGGTCGTCATTCTGATGATGATATATTTTATGATAATGGTGTACTATCAAATTGGTTAACGGGTGCCCTCTTGGGAGGATGATTGGCTGACGGGCCCTTTGAGGTAATATTATGGCGTAGTCAAGGCTGCCGTGCACAACAAGAACTCCTTCCTTACTTAATACCGGTGACAATGAATATATAGGGCTACTCTTTGGGATCGGATGGCATTTTTCTAAAATATCGATATCTTCCTGGACCACCTCCAATTGTACCAATCTGCATATCATCAACTCGGCCTCCCGCATCTGAGTGAAAGACAACTCACTAGTCACTTTTACATCTTTTAATCCAGACGAATTATATATGAATCTTTTTATCCAGCCTATTGTTCTAACTAAGCGAACATAATTTGAAAATCGTCCAAAATCTATTAATTGTTCTTGTACCGTTATTGTATACACTTTTCTTTTCTCATTGGCATCATCACTTGATGGTTTTAATATATCCTGACATGGCCAGAAATGTTCTTCTTCTTTTAAAAATGAAGGTCCCTTTGTCCAGACGGTTTGTGGCTTATATTCAAGGCTTTTGTACGTTTTTGTAGCCTTGTCCGCTGAGTTTAGATGTGTCGGTAGCCAGCGCCAGTCGTTTTCATTTGTCGTTTCCAGGATCTCGCCTATCCGATGTGCTACAAACTGTTTGTATTGTCTATGGTCAGAGCGAATCCACGCAATAACGGTTCGTGAGTCGGACCATGGAATGGTTCTGGATACAGTAACCTCATGGCTATTCAGTATCGAGTTTTTTAGACGAACGCCAAGCACAGCTGCTTGTAGTTCCAATCTTGGCACCGATAGTAGTTTCAGGGGAGCGCATCTAGTCCTGCCAGCTACAAAGACTACCTCAATGTCGTTTTCAAAACTAATGCGCCAATAGGCCACTGCAGCGAATGCCTGTTCGCTAGCATCGACAAAAACGTGAAGTTCTAATTTCACATTCGGGGACAACAATTTTGAAGAATAGCAACGGGATATTTTAAAGTTTTTTACGTTAATTAGTTGCTGTATCCACATCCTAAAGCGCTCGAATATGTTTATAGGGATTAGATCGTTCCAATTTACGCCAGAAAGCCATACATCCTGCACCAAATTTTTTCCATATATCATAAGATCAGACAGCATTCCGAGCGGGTCATAGACAGACATGATAAGGCTTAATAACTGTCGTTTTGTGGGGCGCTTGTCACCCCTTACTATATTTGGATCCACTCGATTCATTTTCAGGTCAAATATAAATACGTCGTCTTGATTTTCCCAATACATCCCCAAAATCTTATCAACTGCCATGTTATTCATTTTGAGAGGCGCGGCGGGGTCCTTAGATTCCTCTCCACCGTTAAGTTTACGTTGGACTTCTGCTGAATTAGAAATGAAACCTCTCAGGTCAAAATTGGCAATCTTATGCACTTTCTTTACTTCCTTGCTTATTGAATATGCCTCGTCTTCGCTGGTAAAACTTGCCACATAGTCGTCCACATAATGCTTCGACCTAATTGCTTTTATCAATGCTTTTTCTGTAGCATTCAGAGCATTCAGATTCTTAACGTATTGAGCAAAACATGGGGAACATGTAGCTCCGAAGATCATTACTTGCATCTTGTAAACTTCGACTCCTTCGTTTGAACCATTTCACTTCCATAAAAATCTTAGCGAATCCTGATCACATTCCCTGATTCGCACCTGCAAAAATATTTCCTTGATGTCTGCACATACCGCCATAAAACTCTCAATAGCGTTTTCGTATTCGTCCTACAGACCGGAGCTACGTATTTTATTTTCTATTGCTCGTAGTCTTTTTAGGGCCATTTGGTAACTGTCAGGTAATTTTACATCATCTTTCGACCACAGAAGTGCTGTTTCATAAGCCCTGTCGATCTTCTTAGTTTCTTCAGCCATTATTTTACGGGCTCTGATTATATCATTTGATTCTAATGGTTTCTCGGGAATTTTTACGCCAAAGTTTTCTATTGTAAAGTACTCCTCAATAAGTTTGTGCATTTCATCATCTTTGTAAGCAAGTTCTAAGTGTATGTGTGTTATGGACATCATGGGGGGTGCTCTTATCTGGAACGTTTGGGTCGATCCGTAAACCAACCAGCCGAGCGGAGACTTAGCTCCAACAAGATTATTGTCTAAGGATATACTCTTAATTATTTTTGATAAATGACAATTATCTATTCCAATCAGGATCAAAGGTTTAACACTGCTGTAACCTCTTATCGGAAGGTTTTTTAATTGCTTACAATTAGCCCTCAGTATTTCAGCGTTCAACGACTGCAATGGTAAATCCTAATTGGGCACTGTGTTGCCAGTTAGTTTCATCCAATATTTTTTATTATTTGCATTCCGTACTTTAAGATCACATTTCATCGAAGAGATTTGTTTGGAATGATTACCAATCCAATTTAATGATAATTTTTCTTGATCTTCATCTACACCCAAGCTCTTTGCTAACTTCTCATCAATAAGTGTCGCTGATGATCCTTCATCGAAAAATGCAAATACTTGGACTATTGATCCGTTCGGGCCAAGTACTTCAATGGGCAGGACTTTGAAGAGCAATTTTGACGTGTTGTTGGTCACTGCATTTATATTGGCCATGTTAGGGGGTTCAGAGTTTTCCGCATATGTAGTTCTTATATCTGAACAATCGACTGTTATAGAATTAATAGAACTAGGATTTCTATCTTGGTGCAACATGCGACTATGATACGATTTGCATTCACCGATTTTGCATTCTCGTTTGCCTCTATTTAGACCTCTGCCTCTGCAACTATTTAGACCATGACCAGGGCGGAGACATCCGAAACACAATCTTAACCTTTTTACCAAAGACCATCTTTCATTGACACTAGCCTTCTCAAATGTATCGCATTTCTCGAACAAGTGGTTTCCTTTACATTCATAACATTTGATTTTGAATTTTTCATCACATTCGTCGGTTGTTGTTTGCATTAGCATCTTTTGATTACCATAATTTTTTATTATTTGCTGACTCGGTGCGGCAGCGAGAAGAGCTTGTGTAATATTCTTCGCCGTTTCTTCTATCCAGATTCCAAAATGACTTATTTCAGGATATGGGTGTATATTCGACGCATATGTTGTCCAATCCATACGGGTTCTCATTGGAAGTTTGCTTACAAGATCGCCTAACAGTACTGGATTCTGTAAATGCTGTAACGCATTCGCTGATCTGAAAAACATAATCAAATTAGCAACCTTTGACGCAAATGGTACAATTTTCTCCAAGTTCCTTTCTGTTATAACCTGAATATCAGCAACTTTATCCAGCTGACTTCTTATAAGAAGGCCTGATTGTCCATAGCTAAATTGTAAGCGCTTCATTATGTAGTCGACGTTGGCAGGGTTGATCAACATTCCAGAGACCTCTTCCCTAGCTGGTCCCTTTAAACTCTTTTGAAGTCTCAATAAATTCTCCAGGTTAGAATACCCAAAAGAAGCTGAAGTTTCGAAATACATATTGACAAATAGGGGCCAGTCCTCTGGTTTTGAAATGCGCGGTAGTCCCGCAAACCCAAAGTTCTCAAAACAGACTCACCCTGTACTGTACCGCCTTGAGCACCTCCAACGTACGCTCTGCTTCCAGACAATGTAGCGCCAAATCCGTCTGCAACACCATGTGTGTTGCCGGAGCCATAGTTGCTGCCTTGAACAGCACGAAAAGTCGCTGCTCCACGAGCCGATATAGCGCCAAGTTCATCAGCAACACCCTGTTTGTTGCCGAAGCCATAGTTGCTGCCTTGAACAATACGAAAAGTCGCTGCGCCACAACCCGATGTAGCGCCAAGTCCATCAGCAACACCCTGTGTGTTGCCTGAGCCATAGTTGCTGCCTTGAACAGCACGAAAAGTCGCTGCGCCACAAGCCGATGTAGCGCCAAGTCCATCAGCAACACCCTGTGTGTTGCCGGAGCCATAGTTGCTGCCTTGAACAGCACGAAAAGTCGCTGCGCTACAAGCCGATGTTGCGCCGTATCCATAAGCAACACCCTGTGTGTTGCCGGAGCCATAGTTGCTGCCTTGAACAGCACGAAAAGTCGCTGCGCCACAAGCCGATGTAGCGCCAAGTCCATCAGCAACACCCTGTGTGTTGCCGGACCCATAGTTGCTGCCTTGAACAGCACGAAAAGTCGCTGCGCTACAAGCCGATGTTGCGCCGTATCCATAAGCAACACCCTGTGTGTTGCCGGAGCCATAGTTGCTGCCTTGAACAGCACGAAAAGTCGCTGCGCCACAAGCCGATGTAGCGCCAAGTCCATCAGCAACACCCTGTGTGTTGCCGGACCCATAGTTGCTGCTTTGAACAGCACGAAAAGTCGCTGCGCCACAAGCCGATGTTGCGCCAAATCCATTTTTTTTTTTTTTTTTTTATATTCATATTTATTTAGCTCTATAAACAAACTTAAAACTAGTAAAATTTGCAAGATACAGGAATTTAGGTGGGGTAGGGGCCCCTCGACATGCGGTACTGCCACCCAGCATTGCTTCGCATGCGACGCGGACTCCTACTCCGTCTGCTCCTTCCGCCTTCTCTCTAGGGCCCTCAGCGTTCGCATGACGCTGGCGGCGAACTCCGCGGTTGCCTCCCATGTCTTGGGGTCCGCTAACATTAGGGGTACCAGGGTCTCGACGCTTATACGGGCCCCAGCTACTGCCTCCAGCGCCTGTCGTTCGTGGTGGAACCGGTGGCACTCGAAGAGGACGTGTTGAGCGTCCTCCAGTATGCCCGCACCACACTCGGGGCACCCGTCCTCCGCCTCGTGCCCGAAGCGCTTTAGGTAGCTGCGGAAGCAGCCGTGACCGCTCAGCACCTGGGTGAGGTAGAAATCTACCTGCCCGTGGCTCCTTCCGACCCAGCGCGCTATGCTCGGGATGAGCGTGTGAGTCCAGCGCCCTTTGGTTGACCGGTCCCAGTGCATCTGCCAGTTTGCGATGCTACTCCTTCTGGCGGCCAACTTCAGCTCTGTCATGGAGGGAGGGTCCGCTGCCCTGTCCTGCGTGGCGGCGTGGATCTCCTTCCTCTCCCTGATCAGCTCCTTGAGCGGAACATGCCCGGCGATGACCAGCGCTGCTTCGCCCGAGATGGTCCGGAACGAGCACGCTGTCCTCATGGCGCACAGTCTATGAACTGCCTCCACTCCACGCATGTAGCTCTTCACCTTCGCTGCTTCTGCCCACACTGGCGCGCCATAGAGCAGCTGGGACGTCACCACGCTAGTCAGCAGCTTCCTCGTGGCCTGCTTCGGTCCTCTCGTGTTGAGGAGCATCCTGGACAGCGCTACTGCAGTCCCACAGGCCTTCCTCTGCACGTACTCCAGGTGCTCCTTGAAAGACAAGCGCGTATCTATGAGGACGCCTAGATACTTGATCGCCCTCTGCGAGATGATTGTGGTCCCGCCGACCTGCACTCTAGCGGACTCAACCACCTTCCGGCTAGAAATTAGGACCGCCTCCTGCGACGGCTAGCCACTCCTCTACGGCTTGGATGGCCGCGTTGGCGTGGGTTTCCGCTGCGGCGAGCTGCTTGGCCACCACCACTATTGCCACGTCGTCGGCAAAGCCCACCAGGCTTGTGTTGGCTGGCATCGGTAGCCTTAGGGCTCCATCGTACATGGCGTTCCAGAGCAGCGGTCCCAAAACGGTGCCCTGGGGGACTCCGGCTGAGACCTCGTGAGCCCTGGGACCCAGGCTCGTGTCTATCGACAGCACCCTGTTGCTAAAATAGCTTTGCGCTATGTTCAGCAGGTAGCCCGGGATGTGGAAGGACCGAAGTGCCTCCAACGTGCGGCCCCAATCGGCCGAGTTGAAGGCGTTCCTAATGTCCAGTGTTACCACCAGACAATAGGACTTCGTCCCTCCTTTCCACCTGGTCCCTGCGGTGGCGTCCGCTGCCGTTTTCACCACTCTGGAGATGGCGTCTATCGTCGACCTCCCCTTCCTGAAGCCGTACTGGTTCTCGGACAGACCGCCAGCTGCTTCGATTGCTGCACCTAACCTCGCGCCGATCACTCTCTCGAAGACCTTCCCTATCGAATCTAGAAGGCAGATTGGTCTGTAGGAGGAGGCCTCCCCTGGCGGCTTGCCCGGCTTGGCCAGTAGGAGGAGCCGTTGCCGTTTCCACCTCTCGGGGAACGTCCCCTCATGGAGACATTTGTTGAAGAGGCCAGCAACTTCCCTCGGCAGCAGCGATAGTGCCAGCTTCAGCGCTCTGTTGGGGATCGCATCTGGTCCCGGAGCCTTATTAGGCTTCAGGTTCGCACCAGCCCTCAGCACCTCGTCTTCCGTGACCTCGCAGATGTCGGCCGGGTCCAGCTCGGAGCGTGGGGTGATCGGTATGGTGACCGGGTTTCCTCGCGGAAACAGGGCGCGAACAATCCCCTCCAGTGCCACGGGATCGGTTGGGGATTTGCTGCCCGCATTGACCCTCTTCACGACCATCCTGTAGGCGCTTCCCCAGGGATCTTCTTCGGCGTCGTCGCACAGCTTAAGGAAGCAGTTCCTCTTGCTGTCCCTGATGGCCGCCTTCAGCTCCTTCCTCGCCGCTTTAAAGGCCTCGCTGCAGTCAGCTAGGCGCGGTGTGCCCCTAGCTCGTTGGAGCTGCCTTCTGGCGCGGAGGCAGGATCGGCGGAGCTCCGCTATCTCCTCGCTCCACCAGAACACCGGCTCGTGGTGTGCCCGGAACGTCTTCCTCTGGAGCATACTCTGGTCACAAGCCTCTTCGACTGCGTCCGCCAGTTTGGTCGCCCACTCGTTGGCTCCATCTTCCTCGTTGGCAGCGTATCGTTCGAGGGCGCTCGCGAAGGACCGGGGCCTCAGCGTGTCCGGCCGGAACGCTTTCCCCTGTCTGGGTGGGACTCCTCTCCCTCTAGTAGGCAAACCTAGAGAGCACTGGATGGCCTCGTGGTCGCTGCCGGTGTAGACCTCGCTGATCCTCCATCGGGCGTGTCGGGCCAGCGCGCTGCTGACATAAGTCAGGTCGATGACCGACCCTGCGCCTGCCCTGTTGAAGGTGTGTTGGGACCCTTCGTTCAACAGGACAACGTCCACCGACGCAAACGCCTCCAGCACCGTGAGGCCTCTGGCATTGGTTCGGGAGGACCCCCACTCCTGGGCCCAGGCGTTGAAGTCGCCCCCGACTACGACGTTTCTCCGACCTCGTATGTCGCTGCTGAGCTCGTCCAATATGCGGCTAAAGGACTCCAGGGATAGGCTGGGTGCCAGGTAGCAGCTATAGATCCAGGTGCCGCCGATGTTCCCTCGAACGAAACCGTCCGCCGACCTGATGTCGCAAATGGTTGGCGTCTCCCTGCCGCAGAGCCACAGGGCCGCTTTGCCGGAGCGGTCCGTGGCCCACTCGCCGCTGCCAGCTGCCCTGAACGGTTCGCTTAGGATTGCCACCTCCGAGCCCAGTTCGCGGACCGTCTGGGTCAGGAGATCCTGCGCGGCCCTGCAGTGATTCAGGTTGAGCTGAATCAGCTGCATGGTGGTCTGGGCTTTACACCCGCGCTGCTCGATGGGCAGTTCCTGCCGCCGGCCTGGTGCCTGACCTCCTTCAGGCCCGCTGTTGAGCAGATGAAACACGATGGCTCATTGCTGCAATCCGCTGCCTTGTGCCCCTGTCCTCCACATTTGATGCAGCATCCACTCCTGTCCACCGTGCTCTTGCAGTTGCTTGCAATATGCCCGGTTTCCAGGCATCTGTAGCACCGCGGCCGTCCGTCTCTCTCCCTGATCCTGCAGATGGACCAGCCCACTCTTACCTCGCCGCGCTGTATGACAGCTTTGCCCAGGGAAAAAGGTAAGCTCAGTACAGCGACCTGCGACTCCGCGTAGCCGCGGCGCAGGCTCCTCACCCTTATTCGGCCCTCGTCCAGCTTGAACTGGCTCGCAATAGCGGCGCAGATCTCTCGCTCCGTCGCTAGAGGGTCGAGGTCGCGTATCTCCAGCACTGCCACCTTCGAGTCCTCCGTCATGGCACGCACTGAAGCCCCGTCGCCGAGGACCTGCGCGATGCTGTTCCTCATGTCCTCAGCGCTCTCTGCGCTGCCTTTGGCCACCTCCAGCAGAAGGTTGCCGTTGTTGGTGCGGCGTACCTTGGCGACGCATTTCCCCAGGCCCGACAGCTGCTCGTCTTCCCTCCTGGTGACCATCGCGAGCACCTCGCTGTAGGTCTTCCCGCACGCCTGCACTATGACCGCGTCGGGACGTGTGCGGCGTGCTGTCCTCGTCCTCTTCTCTACTTTTTTCCATCCGCTGTCCGGATTAGCGGGGCCCTCGGGCTTGCTTGTGGCGCTGGGCGTCGCCTCCTCCACCTGTGGTCGCATTGGCGGCTTGTTTCGCGCCTTCCTGGTTGCGTTGGATCCCTTGGATCCTTTCGGCTGCGCTTGGTGCGCACGGGGCGGACCCGGCTCCGCTAGCGTGCCTTCCGACACTGTCGGCTGGCTCAGCCTGCGCCATGGCTCCGTCTGCACTTCGGCATCCTTCAGCCAGACCTTCTGGGTTTGGGCGTGGGTCTCCTTGGTTTCGACCAAAGTGCTCTGGGAGCATCTCGAGCAGACGGGCTCAGCCTCGAGGCCTTCCTGCGTGGCGCTGATGCCCGCTTCGGCTGCTCTGCTCGCCTCCTGGATGCTCGAGTGCAGCTCCTTCATGCGCACGAATAGCGTTCTCGTCGCCACGTTGATGTGGCGAGTGTTTTTGTCCATCATCCTGGTGGACACCTCTTCCAGGAGTTTTCCCAGCTCCTCGAGATTCTCGCCATGTCCATCAGCAACAACCTGTGTGTTGCCGGAGCCTTAGTTGCTGCCTTGAACAGCACGAAAAGTCGCTGCGCCACAAGCCGATGTAGCGCCAAGTCCATCAGCAACACCCTGTGTGTTGCCGGAGCCATAGTTGCTGCCTTGAACAGCACGAAAAGTCGCTGCGCCACAAGCCGATGTTGCGCCAAATCCATCAGCAACACCCTGTGTGTTGCCGGAGCCATAGTTGCTGCCTTGAACAGCACGAAAAGTCGCTGCGCCACAAGCCGATGTAGCGCCAAGTCCATCAGCAACAACCTGTGTGTTGCCGGAGCCATAGTTGCTGCCTTGAACTGCACGAAAAGTCGCTGCGCCACAAGCCGATGTTGCGCCAAATCCATCAGCAACACCCTGTGTGTTGCCGGAGCCATAGTTGCTGCCTTGAACAGCACGAAAAGTCGCTGCGCCACAAGCCGATGTAGCGCCAAGTCCATCAGCAACACCCTGTGTGTTGCCGGAACCATAGTTGCTGCCTTGAACAGCACGAAAAGTCGCCGCGCCACAAGCCGATGTTGCGCCATATCCATAAGCAACACCCTGTGTGTTGCCGGAGCCATAGTTGCTGCCTTGATCAGCACGAAAAGTCGCTGCGCCACAAGCCGATGTAGCGCCAAGTTCATCAGCAACACCCTGTGTGTTGCCGGAGCCATAGTTGCTGCCTTGAACAACACGAAAAGTCGCTGCGCCCCCAGCCGATGTTGCGCCAAATCCATCAGCAACACCCTGTGTGTTGCCGGAGCCATAGTTGCTGCCTTGAACAGCACGAAAAGTCGCTGCGCCACAAGCCGATGTAGCGCCAAGTCCATCAGCAACACCCTGTGTGTTGCCGGAACCATAGTTGCTGCCTTGAACAGCACGAAAAGTCGCCGCGCCACAAGCCGATGTTGCGCCATATCCATAAGCAACACCCTGTGTGTTGCCGGAGCCATAGTTGCTGCCTTGAACAGCACGAAAAGTCGCTGCGCCACAAGCCGATGTAGCGCCAAGTCCATCAGCAACACCCTGTGTGTTGCCGGAGCCATAGTTGCTGCCTTGAACAACACGAAAAGTCACTGCGCCCCCAGCCGATGTTGCGCCAAATCCATCAGCAACACCCTGTGTGTTGCCGGAGCCATAGTTGCTGCCTTGAACAGCACGAAAAGTCGCTGCGCCACAAGCCGATGTTGCGCCAAGTCCATCAGCAACAACCTGTGTGTTGCCGGAGCCATAGTTGCTGCCTTGAACTGCACGAAAAGTCGCTGCGCCACAAGCCGATGTTGCGCCAAATCCATCAGCAACACCCTGTGTGTTGCCGGAGCCATAGTTGCTGCCTTGAACAGCACGAAAAGTCGCTGCGCCACAAGCCGATGTAGCGCCAAGTCCATCAGCAACACCCTGTGTGTTGCCGGAACCATAGTTGCTGCCTTGAACAGCACGAAAAGTCGCCGCGCCACAAGCCGATGTTGCGCCATATCCATAAGCAACACCCTGTGTGTTGCCGGAGCCATAGTTGCTGCCTTGAACAGCACGAAAAGTCGCTGCGCCACAAGCCGATGTAGCGCCAAGTTCATCAGCAACACCCTGTGTGTTGCCGGAGCCATAGTTGCTGCCTTGAACAACACGAAAAGTCGCTGCGCCCCCAGCCGATGTTGCGCCAAATCCATCAGCAACACCCTGTGTGTTGCCGGAGCCATAGTTGCTGCCTTGAACAGCACGAAAAGTCGCTGCGCCACAAGCCGATGAAGCGCCAAGTCCATCAGCAACACCCTGTGTGTTGCCGGAGCCATAGTTGCTGCCTTGAACAGCACGAAAAGTCGCTGCGCCACAAGCCGATGTAGCGCCAAGTCCATCAGCAACACCCTGTGTGTTGCCGGAGCCATAATTGCTGCCTTGAACAGCACGAAAAGTCGCTGCGCTACAAGCCGATGTACCGCCATATCCATAGGCAACACCCTGTGTGTTGCCGGAGCCATATTTGCTGCCTTGAAAAGCACGAAAAGTCGCTGCGCCACAAGCCGATGTAGCGCCAAGTCCATCAGCAACACCCTGTGTGTTGCCGGAGCCATAGTTGCTGCCTTGAACAGCACGAAAAGTCGCTGCGCTACAAGCCGATGTTGCGCCGTATCCATAAGCAACACCCTGTGTGTTGCCGGAGCCATAGTTGCTGCCTTGAACAGCACGAAAAGTCGCTGCGCCACAAGCCGATGTAGCGCCAAGTCCATCAGCAACACCCTGTGTGTTGCCGGAGCCATAGTTGCTGCCTTGAACAGCACGAAAAGTCGCTGCGCCACAAGCCGATGTTGCGCCAAATCCATCAGCAACACCCTGTGTGTTGCCGGAGCCATACTTGCTGCCTTGAACACCACGAAAAGTCGCTGCGCCACAAGCCGATGTAGCGCCAAGTCCATCAGCAACACCCTGTGTGTTGCCGGAGCCATAGTTGCTGCTTTGAACAGCACGAAAAGTCGCTGCGCCACAAGCCGATGTTGCGCCAAATCCATCAGCAACACCCTGTGTGTTGCCGGAGCCATAGTTGCTGCCTTGAACAGCACGAAAAGTCGCTGCGCCACAAGCCGATGTAGCGCCAAGTCCATCATCAACAACCTGTGTGTTGCCGGAGCCATAGTTGCTGCCTTGAACAGCACGAAAAGTCGCTGCGCCACAAGCCGATGTTGCGCCAAATCCATCAGCAACACCCTGTGTGTTGCCGGAGCCATAGTTGCTGCCTTGAACAGCACGAAAAATCGCTGCGCCACAAGCCGATGTAGCGCCAAGTCCATCAGCAACACCCTGTGTGTTGCCGGAACCATAGTTGCTGCCTTGAACAGCACGAAAAGTCGCCGCGCCACAAGCCGATGTTGCGCCATATCCATACGCAACACCCTGTAAGTTGCCGGAGCCATAGTTGCTGCCTTGAACAGCACGAAAAGTCGCTGCGCCACAAGCCGATGTAGCGCCATATCCATACGCAACACCCTGTAAGTTGCCGGAGCCATAGTTGCTGCCTTGAACAGCACGAAAAGTCGCTGCGCCACAAGCCGATGTGGCGCCAAGACCATCAGCAACACCCTGTGTGTTGCCGGAGCCATAGTTGCTGCCTTGAACAGCACGAAAAGTCGCTGCGCCACAATCCGATGTTGCGCCAAATCCATCAGCAACACCCTGTGTGTTGCCGGAGCCAGAGTTGCTGCCTTGAACAGCACGAAAAGTCGCTGCGCCACAAGCCGATGTTGCGCCAAGTCCATCAGCAACACCCTGTGTGTTGCCGGAGCCATAGTTGCTGCCTTGAACAGCACGAAAAGTCGCTGCGCCACAAGCCGATGTTGCGCCATATCCATAAGCAACACCCTGTGTGTTGCCGGAGCTATAGTTGCTGCCTTGAACAGCACGAAAAGTCGCTGCGCCACAAGCCGATGTAGCGCCAAGTCCATCATCAACAACCTGTGTGTTGCCGGAGCTATAGTTGCTGCCTTGAACAGCACGAAAAGTCGCTGCGCCACAAGCCGATGTAGCGCCAAGTCCATCATCAACAACCTGTGTGTTGCCGGAGCCATAGTTGCTGCCTTGAACAGCACGAAAAGTCGCTGCGCCACAGGCCGATGTTGCGCCAAGTCCATCAGCAACACCCTGTGTGTTGCCGGAGCCATAGTTGCTGCCTTGAACATCACGAAAAGTCGCTGCGCCAAAAGCCGATGTTGCGCCAAATCCATCAGCAACACTCTGTGTGTTGCCGGAGCCATAGTTGCTGCCTTGAAAAGCACGAAAAGTCGCTGCGCCACAAGCCGATTTAGCGCGAAGTCCATCATCAACAACCTGTGTGTTGCCGGAGCCATAGTTGCTGCCTTGAACAGCACGAAAAGTCGCTGCGCCACAGGCCGATGTTGCGCCAAGTCCACCAGCAACACCCTGTGTGTTGCCGGAGCCATAGTTGCTGCCTTGAACAGCACGAAAAGTCGCTGCGCCACAAGCCGATGTTGCGCCATATCCATAAGCAACACCCTGTGTGTTGCCGGAGCTATAGTTGCTGCCTTGAACAGCACGAAAAGTCGCTGCGCCACAAGCCGATGTAGCGCCAAGTCCATCAGCAACATCCTGTGTGTTGCCGGAGCCATAGTTGCTGCCTTGAACAGCACGAAAAGTCGCTGCGCCACAAGCCGATTTAGCGCGAAGTCCGTCATCAACAACCTGTGTGTTGCCGGAGCCATAGTTGCTGCCTTGAACAGCACGAAAAGTCGCTGCGCCACAGGCCGATGTAGTGCCAAGTCCATCAGCAACATCCTGTGTGTTGCCGGAGCCATAGTTGCTGCCTTGAACAGCACGAAAAGTCGCTGCGCCACAAGCCGATGTAGCGCCAAGTCCATCAGCAACACCCTGTGTGTTGCCGGAGCCATAGTTGCTGCCTTGAACCGCACGAAAAGTCGCTGCGCCAAAAGCCGATGTTGCGCCAAATCCATCAGCAACACTCTGTGTGTTGCCGGAGCCATAGTTGCTGCCTTGAACAGCACGAAAAGTCGCTGCGCCACAAGCCGATGTTGCGCCATATCCATAAGCAACACCCTGTGTGTTGCCGGAGCTATAGTTGCTGCCTTGAACAGCACGAAAAGTCGCTGCGCCACAAGCCGATGTAGCGCCAAGTCCATCAGCAACATCCTGTGTGTTGCCGGAGCCATAGTTGCTGCCTTGAACAGCACGAAAAGTCGCTGCGCCACAAGCCGATTTAGCGCGAAGTCCGTCATCAACAACCTGTGTGTTGCCGGAGCCATAGTTGCTGCCTTGAACAGCACGAAAAGTCGCTGCGCCACAGGCCGATGTAGTGCCAAGTCCATCAGCAACATCCTGTGTGTTGCCGGAGCCATAGTTGCTGCCTTGAACAGCACGAAAAGTCGCTGCGCCACAAGCCGATGTAGCGCCAAGTCCATCAGCAACACCCTGTGTGTTGCCGGAGCCATAGTTGCTGCCTTCAACCGCACGAAAAGTCGCTGCGCCAAAAGCCGATGTTGCGCCAAATCCATCAGCAACACTCTGTGTGTTGCCGGAGCCATAGTTGCTGCCTTGAAAAGCACGAAAAGTCGCTGCGCCACAAGCCGATTTAGCGCGAAGTCCATCATCAACAACCTGTGTGTTGCCGGAGCCATAGTTGCTGCCTTGAACAGCACGAAAAGTCGCTGCGCCACAGGCCGATGTTGCGCCAAGTCCATCAGCAACACCCTGTGTGTTGCCGGAGCCATAGTTGCTGCCTTGAACAGCACGAAAAGTAGCTGCGCCACAAGCCGATGTAGCGCCAAGTCCATCAGCAACACCTTGTGTGTTGCCGGAGCCATAGTTGCTCCCTTGAACAGCACGAAAAGTCGCTGCGCCACAAGCCGATGTAGCGCCAAGTCCATCAGTAACACCCTGTGTGTTGCCGGAGCCATAGTTGCTGCCTTGATCCGCACGAAAAGTCGTTGCACCACAAGCCGATGTAGCGCCAAGTCCATCAGCAACACCCTGTGTGTTGCCGGAACGAACATTCTCTGCTCCACCAGACGATCCATCTCCAAATCCATCAGCGACAACTTCTGTGTCGCCGGCGCGAACGTTCGCTGGCAGTTTGCTCTCCGCAAGTTCCTCTTTGATGCTTTCTATTTGTTGAGTTAGTTCAGCCTGTATTTGCTGTTGCTGTTGTTGCAGTTTTTGCATCATTTCTCCCAACATACTCTTTTGCGCGATTTGGCCAAAGCAGAGGCCACACTGTCCATGTCCGCGTCCCTGATGTGTTGGTCCATTCTGGTTACCCGTTTCCCCATTTCCCCTTAGTTGTGGGGTGGCTTCTGGTCCCGCTGCAGCACTTTCTCCACGTTGACGCGCATTATGCCCACCACCACGTCCACCTTGGCCTGTGTCTTCTGCAGGCGCTTCTGGGCGGCGGCATTGTTGTTGTCGTTTGCGTTGGAGCCGGATGGTGAGGGGGCTTTGTTGTTCTCCATTGTGGAAATTCTGAAACTGTTACGTCTTCTCAATTAAATTCGATACCCGACTCAATATTTCGTGTGTTTATTTATGTTTCTTTATATAACAAAATTCAAATTAAGTCGTTCAAAAATTAGTTTTCTGCTCGTAGCGTGTTCACTCTATCTTTTCTCATTTACTTATACTATAATATCATTCATATCACTTATAACTACCGTATAAAATATCAAATAAAAATATCGATTTCACATACTACGTCAGGGCTGCTTTGGATTCAGGGCAGCAGAACCGACGCATTCAAAACAGGAAGTTAGATTTGAAATAATGAGTATCTATAACATTCCACCCACCGTAAAACGATTACGGCGTTTTACCCAATACATCGAGAATAGCTAACTTTGATATGGGTCGCTTCAACATGCCCTTTGATGTTTCGATCTCTGCAATTCTGGCTTGTCCAATTTTGCTTTTATGGGTCTCACAACTATTCCCCTCTTCCAGTTACCTCTTGGCTCGTTCTCATCACATATTAACACTACGTCTCCAGCTTTGATTGGTTTTACAGGTGCAAACCATTTCGTTCGTCTAGTTAGTACTGGCAAATATTCCCTTATCCAGCGGCGCCAAAAAATGTTCTTTAACTTTGCGATATCCGGTATTGCTTATGATAGCAAAAGTTTCCACTATCGTTAGGTCGTTGTGTTGAGTTTATGGTTCCCAATAAGAAGTGATTGGGTGTGAGTGGTTCTGGCTCATCCATACTGACAGGAACGTGTGTTAAAGGTCTGCTGTTTATAATGTTTTCTGCCTCTATAATTAGACTTCTTAGCGTTTCGACTCTGGGAGCCTGTTCTTTTAAGGTAACTGCCAGAACTCGTTTCACCGATTGTACCATACGCTCCCAGCATCCACCTGAGCTTGGATTGGCTGGACAATTAAACTTCCATTGAATCCCTTCAATAGATAGCCTCGCCTTAATTTGTTCCATATCCAATAAATCCTTTACTCTTCTTAATTGATTGTCCACGCCAACAAAATTTGTGCCCATGTCAGATCTTATAGAATGCGGTATGCCTCTTCTGTTAACAAAGTTTTTTATAGCTATTAAGCACGCATCGGTTGATAGGTCTTCCGCAAGCTCCAGATGAATAGCTCTGATTGTCAAACACGTAAATAAAGCCACCCACCGTTTCTCATGGCGTCTACCAATAGTGACGATAACGGGCCCAAAATAGTCCAGTCCTGTAAAGGTGAAGGGTCGATTATAAGGTGTGACTCGATCTAAAGGCAGCTGTCCCATTAACGTCGGGATTGGTTTCACATTTTGATTTTTGCAGTATTGACATGAAGACTTAATTCGTTTTACAGCATTTCGCAGTCCAGTTATCCAGAATTTGCGGCGTATTTCGTTCACTATGAGGTCGTCATTCTGATGATGATATATTTTATGATAATGGTGTACTATCAAATTGGTTAACGGGTGCCCTCTTGGGAGGATGATTGGCTGACGGGCCCTTTGAGGTAATATTATGGCGTAGTCAAGGCTGCCGTGCACAACAAGAACTCCTTCCTTACTTAATACCGGTGACAATGAATATATAGGGCTACTCTTTGGGATCGGATGGCATTTTTCTAAAATATCGATATCTTCCTGGAAGACCTCCAATTGTACCAATCTGCATATTATCAACTCGGCCTCCCGCATCTCAGTGAAAGACAACTCACCAGTCGCTTTTACATCTTTTAATCCGGACGAATTATATATGAATCTTTTTATCCAGCCTATTGTTCTAACTAAGCGCACATAATTTTAAAATCGATCCATCTCCAAATCCATCAGCGACAACTTCTGTGTCGCCGGCGCGAACGTTCGCTGGCAGTTTGGAGATGGATCGTCTGGCGAGCAGTTTTCTTATAATTTTTGAAACTGTTACGTCTGCTCAATTAAATTCGATACCCGACTCAATATTTCGTGTGTTTATTTATGTTTCTTTATATAACAAAATTCAAATTAAGTCGTTCAAAAATTAGTTTTCTGCTCGTAGCGTGTTCACTCTATCTTTTCTCATTTACTAATACTATAATATCATTCATATCGCTTATAACTACCGTATAAAATATCAAATAAATATATCGATTTCACATACTACGTCAGGGCTGCTTTGGATTCAGGGCAGCAGAACCGACGCATTCAAAACAGGCAGTTAGATTTGAAATAATGAGTTTCTATAACACCCTGTGTACATAACTGATCATGCAATCAGTTGATATCAGTGAATACGCCTTTTGCCTATTCTTGTATATTTTATTTCCAAATTTAATCATATTGTGCATTCTTACCTTCTCTGCACATTCTTATTTGCAGCTGTTTGTTGTTGCAAAACTTTTGTGTGGTGCACACGCTTTCTCAGAGCCGCTCTCTACTTTTATCTTACCTTCTTATCTGTTCTCACTCTAACACACACGCACCGCGCTAACCGCTGCTCTGTGCTCTCTCTCTGTGCTTCTTTCGTCTCTCTGTGTCTCTCCGTACACTTGTTGTTATTGTGACTGTTTTGTTTGTGCTTGCGCGCGAAATTGTGTAACATAAGCTTAAAGTCACTGCATCAGCTTCACACCGACTTATATTTTACCTTTCTTATTTCTTTCCACATATATTTTTCTCACCTTTTTTGCAATGAGTTCCTGCTGTGCTAAACGCTGTGACACTGGCCGTACGGTGGCTACTTGGCAAACCTTTATTTATTGCTGGTTGTGTTATAACACGGCACACACTAGCTGTGAGGGTCTTGGTCATTATGGAGGTAACATTGTTGATCTGGTCAAGACTCTCCGCGATCTCAACTGGACCTGGTTTGTTTGCAGGCCAGTTGAGGTCGACATGCGAATCTTTATGAGACAAACTCATAACGAATTCGCCGGTCTCCATTCGGAATTCCAGCGAGTACAGGATACTCTCAACGGAAACTCATTTTAAAAACCTTAAAATGATTAATGAGTACCCTAAGAAAAGAAAGGTTACTCGTACATTGCCCTGTGCTAAAACCGTTAATTCTTTTGCAGTCAATCATATGCTCGCTCCTCCAATAAGCTCGCCAGCGTTGACCGACTTTGCGCCAAGGAAATCGGTGATAATGATCCTGCCCCGAGGAGGACGGCTGCATCCGGCTCCTCTCCTGTAGCCTCTCTGGTGCCTACTGTCCAATTGGAAATTAGTGACGATCATGTCGCTGGGCCTCCTTCGCCTCCAATTGATGCCGACGACACCGTTGTCAGAATGGAAGTTGAAGCTCCTTCCACTTCGGCTTCCATCGTCATCTCCTCGGACAGCTCTACTCCATCTGAACCCGCCGCTCGGGCAGTACCCACTTCCGCCTTCCCCATTAAAAATGTGACCCCTCCACCTACTCTTCTCGCCCGCGTTCCTCTAAAATCTATTTTTGTGTCCCGACTCTTGGACACGACTACGGATGTTTTGATCAGAGACTTTATCTTTTCTAAACTCAATATTGATGATTCCTCTGGCCTAGTAGTTACTAAATTTAACTTTTAAGAAAAACGTAATATTTCTTCATTTAAAATTCTAGTTCTAGATGAACATGTAAATAGAATTCTCGATCCCTCTTTCTGGCCGAATCATACGATTTGCCACTTGTTTACCAAGCATACCCCTGAACCTAGAGTTGATATTATTTCTACTCCATCTCCGTCCGCTTCAAAAAACTGAATTCTCCCCCTCCACTAAGGATCTCATATCAGAATGTACGTGGCCTGTGCAGTAAGCTAAGCAAACTTTATTCTGATAGTGCAACTTTTGATTCTGATATTATCGCCTTTACTGAAACCTGGCTCACTTCCTCAATTTTCGATTCCGACATTTTTATAGACAAATATAACATATATAGATTTGACCGTCCATCTCGATGTTGCGGAGTTCTGATAGCCGTGCGTTCTGACTTAACTTCTCAAATCCTTTCCATCGAAGACGGTCATGCTGCTCATCTTTAGTGCGTTTCGTCCCAACTTAATGACTCCGATCGTCTTGTTGTCTTTGGGAATTTTTGTCTCCCAAATATTACTTGGTCTCCTTCTGTTGACTCTAACCTCATGTTCCCATCCACGCAGCATAATTTCATCGACTCAGGTTATGGGCATTTTCAATAACAAGGGTAGGATCTTAGACCTAGTCTTCACTATCTATCCCTGAAGACCTTTACCATCCCGCACTCGAAATTTAGCAAAGGCAAGTAATTCCCTGGGCGTCCTATTGGAGGCATCTTCTAGTGATGGCATCTCCGGTGCGCCTAGGTATCTTATCCTTGCCCGTGAGAGAGCCGGGAAGTTGCAGATGAGATGTTCCAGGGTTTCGATAGCCCCGGGTTCATCACATTTCCTACAGCTTTCTTTGTTGGTGATACCTAGCTTGGCTGCGTGCGCCGCAGCCAGACAGTGACCTGTGAGTATTCCCACTAGCAGTGTACACTGTACAGTCTTTCCGTGGAAGATGCAGTAGATAGTGCGCTAGTTTTCCATTGCGCTCCTTGCACATGGTTCTCGAGGTTCTGCAGGTGGTTGTGTTCCTCCATCTGTTCTCGGTTTGTAGAGCGGCCTGCTTCTCTAGATCGCTTTGTAACGTTCTAAGGGAGATAGGTACGTTTTCGATTCTTTCGTTCGTCAGCCCGACGCCTTCCTTAGCCAGAACCTCCGCAGCCTCGTTTCCTTCGATGCCCTGGTAGCTGGGAACCCAGTAGATTCGCACTGACTTGGGCGTGCATCGTGAGTCTAATGCATCCCTGCTTGCCAGGACACTTCTGGAACTAACTGCGGACGACTGCATGGATTTTATCACCGCTTGGCTATTGAGTCTGGTCCCGTCCTTTTTTTCAGTCTTCGGGCGGGTGCCCGTATGGGACTTGGGGATGGCTGCAATGGTGACAGCTCCTCCAGTTGCGTCACAGTGATGTGCGCCAGGATTATTTTGTCGAAGTCTTTCAGTACTGTTCGGAACGGGTTCCGTTCTCGAGCTACCACGGTGTCAGCTAGGGGTTCCAGTTGGTAATCCATGGTGATGTTCTCGCAGTGGTCAGCTCGTTGTGTCTAAACTTTGCGTTTGCTAGCCGGTTCGTCTCGTTCGACTTCTTTGGGTATGTTGTCCGCCGTGTGAGGGTGCACCGCGAGCTTCTTCGTTGCTGCTCTTTTCTTCCTGTTGGTCAGGGCGTTGATCCCTGACGATAATGGGTCTTTCGGTGTCAGAGTGACGATTCCTGTCACGGTAGTGGTAGTTAACTCCCAGTTAGACGAGCCGGCCCGGCTCTGAAGTTACTGTACGTTGCGTAGAAGGTGGCTCCCAGGAAGACGAGCTGGCCCTGGATTGATCCAGCGGAGACACAGCTGTCACTGCCGAAGCTCTTCTTTGATGCGTGGATAAGGGTGATTCCTGGTTAGATGAACTGGCCCTGGATAAATCCAGTGGAGTCACAGCTATTCCTGACGGAATTTCTCGTCGTCGACGAGGCGTTGTACCTCCCGAGGACACGACGGGGCGGTGTCGGAGGGCCGGCTTGCCTGGGGGTCCGGGAGCAGCTTTAGCTCGCCCACAGTGGATGCTGGCTTAGATGCCGCACAGGAAATCCAGGCCCAGGATGATGTCGTGTAGAATGGTAAGCAGCACAAGGAGATATACCTGGGTTTCCTGTTGGTCGAGGCGTACCGATGCTTTCACTGCCTGGGTGATCTCCTTTCTCGATCCGTCTGCAAGGCTGATACGGGTTCTCACTGCCCGCATGTTGTCGTCCGTCCCTAGCTCCTCGGCCACGCGTTGGCTTATGAAATGTCGGGTTGCGCCGGTGTAAAGAGTCGCTGACCTAGCGCTCCCGTTGACAGTCAAACTCAATGGGTGGGCGTCTCCTGTCCTTGGGTATGAGTCTCCGTCCATGTCCCGGTTGAACGGAGTCCTGACCCGTTGCCCGACTCGGTCTTGCGGCAGCAGTCGATAGTGGTGGCACCTCGGTGGCCACATTCCCAACAAAATAGCTAACGCCGGTTGGAACATGCGCTGCTGAAGTGCCCTTCCTCACCACAATTCCTGACCATAGTGCGTTTATCGGTAGCTCCTCCTCCTGGCTGATTACGCAGTTCGCGATATCAGATCTCCCAGATGCTTCTGGTGCGGCGCCTCGTGAAGTCGTTCGTGGTCGATTGGTCGACCTGATCCCTGGCGGTCTCGTATGCTGATATAAGCTGCGTTAGCTCCACGAGCGAATGAAAGTCTTGTCGTCTGGTGTACATCTGGTATTCGGGGCGAAGATTTTCGTAAATCCTGTCCAGTTCTTGTTCTTTAGAGTATCGCGCCCGCTGCATCACCAGGCGTAAATTTATCATGTAATCTCTGAACGATTCTTTGGGCTTCTGGCTGCGGCTGCGGATCGTGCCTTCCAACCGCTGGAAGTACCGCGGAGGTAGAAAAAATCTACCAGGGGCCACCACGGTTCAAGAAGACGGTGACCTGGGCACGGAGTTCGTCCACGCCTCCGGTCTCGTCCAGGCCGAATTCCAGGGCCAGAACACTCCTTGTTCGTCCTTGCGGCGGTATGAAATCCAACGCGTACCCATGCTGTGGCCTGATTTTACGCTGGGTTGCCGTAGGCCGGAGTATCCGGCGTGATAGTGGGCTACTGGCGATACAAGGAGTCGGTGATCCTTCCGTCGGAGGGCGCGGCACTACGTCAATTGTCAGCGACGCTTGATGGACGTGTGCCAGTCACACGGAGAATCGACGATATGGAACGATACTGCAGTACGTGGTCGGGTGGGATGGCGATCCTTCGAAAGGGCACTCTGCGCGGTAGTGGGGCTCGACGGCGCTTTGCCGGAGGTATACGGTACACGGCGCGGCGGCACTGTCAATTCGACGGAAGAACACTTTTTTCGGTACCGCGGTAAGGGATCCTGGGTAAGGATATGTGTGCGGCCGTCACAAAGTGGGAGGATACTTCGATTCTTACTGCGGTCAGGGATCCTGGATAAGGATGTGAGTACAGCAATTATCGAGTGAAAGGATACTTTGGATGGCACCGTGATCAGGGACCCTAAGTAAGGATATGAGAGTGGTTACTACCACGTGGAAGGATGCGTCGAATAGTACTATGGTCAGGGATACTGGATAAGGATATGAGTGCAGTGCCTATCGCGTGGAAGGATGTGTGGGTTAGCGCTGTGGTCAGGGATCCTGAGTAAGGATATGTCACTGGCCGTGATATGGATACTTGGGTTTGACTTGTTGACTTCGACGCGCTCCGATGTGCTTTCGATGTGCTCCGATTGAAGGCCCGAACTTCTTATAACTCCTTATATGGCCCTGAGCCGCGCTTCGGAGCAGCGGGCTATGCCGCCAGCTCTGCCGCTGGCTCTGCCGTCGGCTCTGTTGCCGACCGATCGCCGCGCTCTCCTGTAGCCGTGTCGCTCTGCTTCCCGGGCGTCTGTAGTCGTGATGGCCGCCCTGTCACCTCCACGCGCAAGTGGTAGCTCCGTTGCCGATTTTCACCGGCGCGTCTGTCGTTGCTGCGTGCCGACCATGCAGCGAAGCGTTTGCCAATTTTTCGGCATCATCTGCTGTGTTCCTCTCTGGCCAACGTTCCAGCGCGTATGCGGCTGTCGATGCGTCTACTGCGGCCACGTGGCGGTGCGTTCGCTAATTTTCCGGTGTCACCTGTTGTCTCCCTCTGGCCAACGTGCCGATGCGTGCGCCGTTCCCGAATTTCTCGGCGGTGCGCGTGGCGGACGCTGATGCTGTTGCTAGGGAGGGGAGGGAAAGGCTTGCTTCAACTGTACTTGAGTCGAAAGGTCAAAGAATCGGTGCGTACCGCGTTTGTTGGTCGTTTTATACCCGGTCCTCGAAGAGTATAGGGGTTTATTAGATTTGTAGCAAAAGTGGATGTGTGTAACACCCAGAAGAAGCGTTTCCGACCCCATAAAGTATATATATTCTTGATCAGCATCAAAAGCCAAATCGATATAGCTATGTCTGTCTGTCCGTCCGTCCGTCCGTCTTCATTAGCGCCTAAAGCTCAGAGACTATAAAAGCTAGAGCAGCCGAATTTTGTACCCAGACTCCTTTGCTATCACACTGTTACAAGTGTATTTCAAAATTTCGACCCGCCCCTTTCCGCCTACTCTAAGAACGAAAGTCTGTGGCATGCACAATTTTAGGGATACGAGAAATTTAAAGACGCATAATTACAGAGAATGGCCATATCTATCAAAGTAATGAATCTGGATCATAAATATAGCAACAATGAAGAAAACTATTTCGAAATGCATCGTTCCCTGTCGCTCTCTCTCACACACTGGGGTGGGCGCTATGCCTGATCGAAGATTTTAAAGCATAGATTTCAGGGACTATAAGAGCTAGATCAACCCAACTTTCTATCCAAGCTCCAGTGATATTAAACCAAGACGAGTTTGTTTCAAAATTGGGCCACGCCCCCTTCCGCCCACACAAAGGACGAAAATCTACAATTTTGAAGATACGGGAAAACCAAAAACACTGAATCATAGAACATGACTATATCTATCAGAGTGTTGAATCTAGACCAGATCGGATCATTAGTATAGCCAGAAGGAACAAATAAAATTTCAGTGGCCTTCCAAGCGCAGACTCATTCCCGCTCTCTCTCTCGCACACAGCCGTGTATGTATATGTAGGATGTAGATGTGGACATATAGAAAAGACAGATATAGAAAACGCATGTAAACAAAAATGGAAACATCTAATATATAAAAATCTCCGAAAGGGTTCGACTTAATTTTTTTTTTTTTTTGGCCAAAATTCATTATATCCCTTTTGCGAACATGTAATATATTACATATATCGTAAGCTCATATAGATATATATTGACTGAGTACCGGGTATAAAGTAGAGCCGCGGCCTTAGACGTGGCTCACGACGTTCCCCCTCGTTTTTCTCAGCTGTCACTGTATAATGCGTCTGGAGTATAAAAAATGCGAAAACACCTTCTTGGTCAAACTGCAGGGCCATGTGCCCGGCTCTCCCGGCAACTTTCGGGCAGCTGTACCCGTGTCCACTGGGTTTTCGGCAGGGCGGCGGAGGTGGGCCCCGGCGTGGAGAGGTGGGGCAGCTGTGCGTTTGGGTGTGCCGGACACTGATTGTAGACAGAGACAGACGCCAGCCGCAAACACGTGGATTTGCGGGCGTCCCTACTCTGAGATCTGGCTAGGCGGGACCGTACCAATCATCGCACCATCATCTATGTTTCCTTCTCGCCTACGGCCTCGGCTTGCCCTATGTCTCCTCCTTCCACAAATGATCCTTGGGTGTTCTTCTTGGCAATCTTGCGGCGCAGCTTATTGCGTACACGTAAATCACTCGCGATTTTATATTTTTTGTCGGCACAACTTGTCACTTTGGTTTCCAGAAATTGACTCCTCGATTACTTGCCGGCCGGCACGCACCAAAGCCGTCCTCTGCTCGTGGCCTCTGCCTGCGGCCTCTGCCGACAATTCGGCTCTTGCAGTTTTTCGCACTCTCTCTTTTGATGCCGATTCGCCGTGGGAGATCAGCGATGTACTCTCTCGCTCTGTCTCCCGACGCGCCTGCCTCGTTTGGTGGTGGTTTTCCTGTAGACCGGTGACACCTCTGTTCGCGGCCTTTGCTGGCGCTTCGGTCATTTTTTGTCGCGAGGTTCTCTGCTGCAGTGGCTCCTGCGGTGTGAGTGGGAGAGTGAGGACGGGCATCGGTGTTGTCGCTCTGTCGCCGCCGTCGGGCTCTTCGTTTTGGGTTTTCTGCCGGCCGTCGACACCTCTGTTCGCGGCCTCTGCTGGCGCTTCTATCATTTTTTTTGTCGCGATGCTCTCTGCTGCGGTGGCTTTGGATTATGAACTAGATAAGAAATAATAATAATAGCGTAAACAAAAAAAATCTTGGTTGAAAATGGGCTCAAGCCCATTTTCGTCACCGCCATTACGAGGGCTGCTCGGTCGTAAAAATAATAATAAATGTTCGGGGCTCCGCCCCGCTTCGTCTCACCGCTATCAGGGCCACCATTGGTATTTCCCCGCTGTAGGGCTGTAGGCGCATGTCAGAGGGCATTGTGAGGGTCGCTTCTTCACAAAGTTTAATCTCTTTGCGTGCCCTTCTTAAAACTTTTCAATTTGTCACTCAAGTTAGGTGATTTTCCCATCGTCTGGAAGGAGTCCTACATAATTCCTGTCCATAAAAAATGGTCGAAATCAGATGTTTATAATTATCGTTGTATATCCAATTTATCTGCCATTCCCAAACTCTTCTTACCTCCTCGAATTCTCCTCCTTCGTAACTGTCGGATTTGCTAGTCAGTGCTAAACCGATGTAACTTACACCGATTTTTGTATAGCATTTTTCATAAACCATCTTTCCTAGGGTTTCCGACTAAACTTCTCTACTGGGCTACTATTAATATTATGAATGAGATTAGACAAATTTGAAAATTACATCTACCTTAGGTCTAAAGCGCTGGCTGCTAAGTCCATCGGCTTAGAGGGGTACCTTATATATAGAAATATTATTACTATTTACACTTACATTTATTTACCTATCCTTTTTTTCCTATTTGTTTATGGTTTTATCTTAGCTTAAATGTGATTTTATGTGTTGGTTAATTTAAGAAATTGTATTATTTTGATGTTGTTTTCGGAGGTTGGGTTTGAAAGGGTCCATATGGGGCAGCCATTTTGAAAGATTTTATTTTTAATGCGCGATATTGCTGGGCAGGTTATTAGTATGTGTTCTATACTGAGGTTTGTTGTTGTTTGACAGTTTGGGCATGGTAAGGTGCTGCCGGCATTAGTGTAATGCTGTTGTGTGATCCTTGTGTGTCCTAGTCTAAGTCTTATAATGTTCTGTGTTTTTGAAATTAGTGTTTAGCTGTCGGTACCATCTATTGCAGCGTTGTATATTAAGTTTGATTTGGTGGACTATTTTGTTAGCTAGGAATTTATTTATGTCTGTAGTGTTAGGATTTTGTGTGTAATGAAGGGGCATCATTCTTGTGGCTTTGGCTATGGTGTCGGCAAGCTCATTTCTCTTAATGCCACAGTGGCTAGGGATCCACAGTAGTTTTATTTTCGGGGCGGTCTTGGTAAGGAGGGATCTAATTGTTGTGGGATAGGGGTTATTGTTGTTGATGTTGCTAATGGATTTTAAGGAGGAGAGGGAATTGGAGCAAATTATGAATTTTCCTCTGCTGTTTTGCGAAAACTTAATTGCATTTAAGAAAGCTATGATTTCAGCTGAAAGGGCGCGCGCACACTGTAGCTGAAAGCAGAGCTGAAAACGGCGCTGAAAGCTCTAAGCTTTTTTCAGATAGAATCAGCCGGTAGGTGCGCACACTGTCGACTGATCAGATTGCTGAAAGCTAAAGGCTTAAAGACGAAATCGAAATTGCAACAGGCCATCAAACGAAATGAGTTGGACATTCCTTCAAAAAAATTATTGCCTCAATCAAATATAAAAGCTCCCTTTGTTTTTATTGGAGATGAAGCATACCCGTTAACCACATATTTAATGAGGCCCTACCCAAGACGTTCATTAACTGAATCACGATCACTTTTTAATGAAAGACTTTCTTCTGCCCGGCGTTGTGTAGAATGCGCATTTGGCATTTTAACGGAAAAGTGGCGCCTGATGAAAAGAGAAATAGATGTCATCCCAAAAACGGACATAATATTAATAAAAGCAATGTGCCTTCTACACAATATAATAATTGATGTTGAAAACATTATTGACTATTTTTATACTTTTGAGAGCAATTCATAAATAGCAACACAAACAAAGACTTTTCCAAAAAAAATAATAGTTTAAAAAATGAGGCAAAAGAGATTAGGGATTCATTATTCCTAAACATTACTTTAAAATGATGTATTAATCTTTCATCATTTTTATATATGGTATTAAAAAAATACAAATACATTTTGGCCTCACTGTCTATTCTTATTTTTTTCTTGCTCATCTTTCTCTCTTCTCATATAGACATATGTATGTGCATATGTACGTACAGGCACATGCAGCCTATATTTGACTGCCGCCAGTGGCGCTGTTATCTATCTGCATTGATTTTACACCAGCGCGCTGCAGCTCGCCGGCGTCGTGCTTGTTGAGTGGGGGAGCGAAGATATTGGTGGGATAATGTACATATATGTGAATAGTAACGTGTCTTTCTCTCTTCTTATATAGACATATGTATGTATGCATATGAATGTACATATTGCATCACAGCAAGTACAGTAAACAGGCTGAAGTCTTACTTTTCCTTTTAAATTCCGTGCATTTCAATACTTTTATTTCACGAATTACTATTATAATTTTCATTTCTTATTTTTTTTATAAAATACATATTTCAAAATTATGTCTTTCGAGTGTTTACTGTACTTGAGGACATAATATATTATATTTATTATTCAAATATGAAAAAGGTCAATAATAGAATTACCTGTTTTTCCCAATTTATTCGCTATCTCCATCCATATTTTTTCACAAACTAAGCGATTGGAATAATTTTTATCGCGTTTATTCCAAAGCACCGGGTTAACCGCAATTTCACTTAACAACGTTTCGCAGTCCATTTTTTCCACTAATGAACTTTTAACAAATCAGTAATCAGCTGGCCGAAAACACAAACATGCTTGTTCGATCAAACAAAGCTGAGCTGATTTCAGGGAGCTTTTTCAGCTTTAAGCTCAGCTCAGTCAGCAATGTGCGCACTTGCACCGGTGCAGTGAGTTTGTTTTTTGGAGCTGAAAAAAAGCTATCAGCTCTGCTTTCAGCTCCGCTTTCAGCTACAGTGTGCGCGCCCACAGGATTGAAGAAAAATTAGGGAGTATGCATCCTCCGGGTGCCCGACACCAGTGCAGTGATTTGGGCAAGTTTTCCGCATCCAAGCCCGAGCTTCTGCGACATATATATATATATATATATATATATATATATATATACCCGTACATATACGGCAAGGGTCATCTACTCTTGTTTCTTTTCGCATGCCCTTTCCGACGACGGCATATTATCGGCCATTCCGGCCGTTCTCCGCTCTTCCGTTCCCATCTGCGGACATATGTACATTCAAGTGATCCGCTAATTCTTCCAGTTCCATTTGTTTGTGCCTAAGCCTCCACCAGCGGGAACCTAAAAACTAAATCGCCGGCACGGACATATGTATACATAACAATTGCATATTCTTGCACATACATATAAGTATGTACATATATCCGAAAACACACGTACCTACATACAATTTTACAGTTTTACATATCTAACATGAGCGTTTCACTGTAAACTTCGTCGCCCCTTTACCATCTCGTCTGAATTTAGTTAACCCAAGCCGCGGTACATAACACTTAGATACGCCAACATACATACAAGCAGCAGTAGCGGTGCACTCTTTTTCTCGCTTTCGCTTCTCCACCGCTGCTCGCGTTGTATTTGTTGGGAGAATAAAGCTTTATTCGTTCTGCCGACTCCGGCCCCCTACATTTCCAAAGGTTTAATTCGATCCGAGCTAGCTCCTACGGTCGGCTTATAAACCAGTCCCTGCCTGCATGTCTATGTATACATGTATGTATAAATTATCATCACTATCCTGTGCTAAATTTGGTGAATGTTAACACATCTTCCATTCAAAAGCTCAGCTTGCGTTGTTAACATATGTGCCAACATACATACCCGCATACCCAGAAAGCGACTGAAGTGAAGTGTTAAAGTGAGGACGCGTTTTTTCCTGGTGCTCCCTCGCAAGCGGCCAATTAGCCTGTATGCCTGCAGGAAAAAAGTCCGAAAATAGAGAATAGCCCTGGACGAGTGAGGGGTACATACCAAGGAGGCCTTCACGGCAAGCAAAGCCGCATGTTCAACGCCCAGACGGCAGGAAGGCGTAACAAATCCGTATTGCTCCCCCCTAGGCCAAGGGGGAAGGGGTGAGATTATCCGCTTTCTTGCTCTCCTTCCGTTATGTGTAGCACTTGATTTTTTTGTTATTTTTGTTAATTTTCCTTTTTCCTTTGCACTTTTTGCTGTGCCCTTGTGCTCTTGCTCTTCACTGCAATTGCTACTCGTCATACCAGCTGATCGACATGTCAGCTGACGACCAGTGCACGGCAGCAT
This sequence comes from Drosophila helvetica, assembly GCA_963969585.1. Classification (NCBI taxonomy): domain Eukaryota; kingdom Metazoa; phylum Arthropoda; class Insecta; order Diptera; family Drosophilidae; genus Drosophila; species Drosophila helvetica. The sequence goes on along the minus strand of OZ018403.1, from coordinate 20,185,806 downwards.
CTACACAGGTAGGTCCCCTCCCACCAGATGGCGCCACCAATACACAAGGGCAAAATAAACTTGTGGACCACTTTCTATCGGGGAGGAGAAGCGCTAATGGGAGAAAAGGTGGTGAATGTAGTGGAGCCTACCAGTTTCCACCACCCCAGCGAGCTGCTGCTGGTCGCTAGAGGCGACAAAAAACGGCATCAAGGCCGAGCCCAGTACAGCCTTCATTAAATTACTGGAAAACTATAGGAAATCGACGACACGGGTTGACAGGGGCAGCATTCTATCACATTAGTAAACAGAGTGAAATCTTGCTGAAACGGCTGATAGGTTAATGCTGCGGCTGCCTCCGTCCCACTAAAATCTTGGCATGTCTCCAAAAACGCTCCATGGCGCGTCCCCATTCAGTTGGGTGTGTAGGCACAGATGCCTTTTTACCTGTCTAACGCGGCTCCGGCTCTGAATTTGCAGCCCCATAAAGGTGCGTTTCAACCCTCGCATGGCCTCCCTGCATGCAAAGATAACCATGGGATCAAAAAGCGCGACTACACTACGACCATGGATAACGACTTGGAGCTGGAACCCTATTAAATGAGTTTGAATACTACCCCCCCTCAGATGTGTGAGAGCACCAAGCCCCTCTCACAGGAGGAGCAGGATGCCTTCTCAAAAAGCAAATGGTGAGGTCGCCAGTAGGCGGCGCGGCGAGGGAGAAAATCAACCACCGCCGGAAACTTCCGTGGCCAGGAGAGGAAACCGGAGATAGACGCCCCAGAGGCCAAAGGAAACCTACGGGCGCGTCGAGAGGACGAGACCAGATGCCCTCATCATCCAAACCAAGGGGGAATCGAGCTATGCGGATATCCTCAGGACGATGAAGACGGATGAGAAACTCAACGCCCTCGGTAAGGCGATAAACAGAGTCAGAAGAACACAGAAGGGCGAACTTCTATTGGAGTGACCAGATCAGGGAAGGAAACAGCCCAGTTCCGGACGATGGTCTGCGAGGTGCTAGGGGAGAGAGCCGAGGTCCGCTCACTGTCGCACCGCGTATTCATCGAGTGCAGAGACCTAGAGGAAGACACCACAGCGGAAGACATCTGCAAGGCGTTAGCGGACCAGCTCAACATAGCGGACGTAACCCCAGCGGACGTCAGGCTAAGGAAAGCGTATGGCCAGACGGAAATAGCAACCATCAGACTGCCTGCAGCCGGTGCACAAAAGGCCCTGAACGCAGGAGCAATGAGGATTGAATGGGTTAATACCAGAATCCGAACGAAAACCGCAATTACGCGGTGCTTTAGATGCCTGGAGTTTGGGCACCAAGCTAGGAACTGCAAGTGCGAAACGGATCGCTTGAACCTCTGCAGACGGTGTGGACTGCCGGACCATCTGGCTAAGGACTGCCAAAAGGAACCAGCGTCTATGTTTTGCACGGGCAAGGAAAAGGACGAAAAACACATTGCTGGGAGCAGCAGGTGCCCCACCTTCAGGAGAGCCCTTGCAAGCCAACCGCGATGAAGATTACACAAATCAATCTTAACCATTGTGAGGCCGCTCAAGACCTCCTAATGCAGTCAGTGCGTGAGAGACAGGCGGACGTGGTACTTATTAGCGAGCCGTACAAACCAATACTGGGACCCGGGTGGGTGGCTAGTGGCAACCGCAAGGCAGCCATCTGGTCGCGCACCCAGGCGATCAAGGATTCGGACAGTGAAGGCTTTGCTCGAGCAAAAATAGGTGGAATAACGTTCTATAGTTGCTACGCGCTCCCGATCTGGAGCCTGCACGAATTCCAGAGCATGGTACTGGAAATAGCCACGGACACACAAGGACGGTCACCGATGGTCATAGCAGGAGATTTCAACGCATGGGCGGTCGAGCCGGGAGACAAATGCGAGAGGATACTGCCTCTTAGAGACATTCGCCCCTCTCAATGTGGGTATAGCTAACGACGGCAAGAAGCAGACGTTTAGAAAAGCTGGCAGAGGTTCATTCATCGACCTCACCATACTAAGCGTATCTTTGCTTCGCAGAGCCAAATGGACCGTCAGCGAGGAATTCACCTTCAGCGACCATCAAGCGATACTCCTCGATCTGCACACTCGGAAAAAGGTCTTGCCAAAGACTACCGGTGGATGTCTTGGATGAGGACACGTTCTCGGACACCTTTAATCGTCCAGATTGGTCACATGGATCGGCGGAGGAGAGGACATCAGAATTAAAAAAGAGGACTATAGAAGCGTGCGACGCAGCCATGTCACGACGAAGAGCCAGCAAGGAACGACCAAATAAGTAGGCTTAGGAAAGCATGCTTGCAAGCCAGAAGACGCATCCAAAGGGCCACGGGACGCCCAGACTTTCAGGACAGGCTAGAAATATTCCGGCTGGCTAAGAGGGAACTGAAGAGGAAGATTAAAGCAAGCAAAGCCAACAGCTTCAGACGAATGTGCGAGGAAGCAGACATTAACCCATTGGGCACCGCCTATAGATTTGTCACCAAGAGAATGCGCAGCCAGTTTACGCCAGCGAAAACGTGCCCCACAGCACTACTAAGGATCATTGAGGCTCTATTCCCGCGACACCCTACAGATCGGCCGGCATACTCGTCCTCGACGGGAAACGTACCACCTGTTTCCCTGGAAGAAGTCCAAGCAGCGTGCAGAGGAGTGGGGAACGCTAGGACGCCGGGGCCAGACGGTGTTCCGAACAGAGCCCTCAAAATGGCGATCGCCGTGGCTTCCACCCCGTTCATAGAAGTCCTAATGGAAGGAGTCTTTCCTAAGTCGTGGAAGCAGCAGAAACTCATCCTGCTACCGAAGGGAGACAAGCCGGCAGACGACCCCTCTGGATATAGGCCGATCTGCCTCCTGGACACCATCGGTAAAATCTTCGAAAAGATTATCTACAATCGCCTTTTGGACGCCAAGGAGGAGCGGGGAACACTCTCGGATGCGCAGTACGGCTTTCGAAAGGCCCGCTCTACCGTTGACGCAGTGACGCTGGTCACTAACATAGCGTATAAAGCGATATAGGGAAAAAGATGGAGATGGGGCGACAAAGAGTACTGTGCAGTCGTAACCCTCGATGTGCGGAACGCGTTTAACACTGCGCGCTGGGAAAGGATCCTGAGCTCCCTTGAGAACGCTGGACTCCCTAAATACGTGGTGAGGATAATCTCGAGCTATCTCTCAGACAGGGTACTCCTCTACGACACGGAAGAGGGGACTAAGCGGTACTCAGTCACGGCAGGAGTTCCACAGGGGTCGGTTCTCGGCCCGCTCCTGTGGAACGTGATGTACGTGATGTAGGTTAGTAGGTTTTGCAGACGACCTAGCGCTAGTTGTGGTGGCCAAGCATGTACGGGAAGTGGAGATGGCCGCGAATAGATCAATCCGGACAGTAGGCGAGTGGCTCGAGAATGCGGGACTTGATCTGGCAGGCCATAAAACGGAAGCTGTCCTAATATCCAGCAGGAAAATCATGGAGTTTATGACAGTCCAGGTAAGGGACGTAAGGATTGTATCGGCCCCATGCCTTAAGTATCTGGGAGTCATCATAGATGACCGGCTGAGCTTCAGAAGCAACATAGAATATGCCAGCAATAAGGCGGCACGTTTGCAAATGGCCCTAGCGCGTATGATGCCCAACATCGGAGGACCCCGTGTAGGAAGTAGGAAACTCCTTTCTAGGGTAGTTACATCCGTACTGCTGTATGCGGCGCCAGTGTGGAGCTCTGCTCCGGAGAAAGCTTTCATCCGTCTATCGACTTAGCGCTCTGCGAGTCATATCCGGATTCAGAACCACTGCACGAGGTACCGCTCAAGAACAGAGTTTGTTCAACCACTGGAGGAGCTGATGTCATATATGACGGAGACAGAGGATAACTGGATGCGCGTTTGCAACACCCTAAGAGCCATCCAGAGCGATCTGAGAAGATGCGAAAGGGAGCGACGCTTGGCGGAGAGTGCCTAAAGTAGGCAACCCATCCCCGCGAAGTACTAGCTGTGCACTCCCGCGGGGAATGAGGAGTGAGACTGTGCGTGGTGGTGAGTTTAGCTGGGAAGCCCCGGAGTGGTAGTCCAGTTCGTTGACTGGTACGGGCCAGTCGCGTCTCTTAGAGATTCTCACCCACCGTGGCGTATCCATGGAAAAAAAAAGGAAAAAAACATACACGCATACCCAAGCAAACAAAGCAATCTAAGTTGCCGTTAATAAATCAAGTTCAATAGATACACTATCCTGTGATATATCTGTTCATGCTATTCCGTAACAATTTCTCAAAATTCCGTCTGCATTCCATCGCAGCTAGCATCCCACAAACCTAATTTGTCCCAAAGGTCGTATCCGCTTTCCGTATCTATCCAAGGTCGTGTCTATCCGTCCCACAATAACGTGGATGTGAATTTAATCCGCTAATAGCTCGTCACTAATGCTATTTGACTTTTATCCCCTTCTAGTTTTTTATCGCATCTAGACATGGGCCCACGTTCTCGCGCCGACCGCATCATGGAGAGCTGACGCGCTCGCAATCTGAGTTCCTACCGGTGCCGAGTGTGCCCAGGGGTGCATCCGCTACGGACCTGCCACCATTTCCTCCGGTTGAGCCCCGTAAAGAGACTCCGAGCCGTCCTCATCAACAAATACTGCGCGAACTGCCTGGCGCATCAGCACTCCGGCAGGGACTGTCGCAGTGGCGGGTTGTGCAGGGTATGTGGCAAAAACCAATACACGCTGCTTCACCTACCCGCATCGCGTCGTCCAGCCTTGGCAGCATCGTCACCACCTCCGTCGTCCCATGCCAACCGCCGGCCTCAGCGCTTCACCAGCCGGCCTGTCGGAGGAACTGTGGCACCATCGCCTTCGACTTCAGCGTCCCGTGCTGAGCCTCGTCTCCCCGTAAGCCACCTCATGGCAGGGACCCCGGCGCCATCAGTAGACTCCCTTCTACAAGACTCAATCTCCTCCAGACGGCGCTGGTGGTCCTGGATACGGGTTCCGAAAACTTCGAGACACCGCGATCATAGGCCTTAGCCCCCATTATTCTTTGCAATCCTGCAAGGGGTGGGGAGGATGTTCAGAGTAGCAGAGTAGTGTTCAGAGTAGATTGTTGCCGCGCACTGTGCAGAAGAGTGCGATCTGGTCCAAACTCGCTCTCGTGTGCTCGTGGGCGCTCTCGCGCTCTCACGGTCGCTCCCACGATCCACACGGCATTAACCGTGTAAGCATAGATTGTAAGCTTGTCAGTTACGTTTCAACTCCCGTTTCGAGACATCCATATGTACATTGGAGCATAATCAAGCCGCTCCAAATACATTACATATATACTAGAAAAACCACTGCCCCCTGATTTCTTATTTCTCCGTACTCATCGTTGGAATCTATCATCCAATCCGCCCTCCTACAAACACTTGTCACTTGCAATGCCCACTGTAAAATTGATTGTTCCCGCATATGCTTACGCACGGCAGCGGTATTCTTTCGCCTCTTTATATCGACTCTTTCGATCTTCGCACTCGGCTTAGCAGCAGCCTGAGCTGTTTGACTCTCGCCTTTATCGCGTTCTTTCGCTCTCTTTAAGCAGTGCTTCATAAGGCACGGCAATGAGGCCACCACTCTTGGCAATCAGTCGGTAACTGAGCTTCGTCGCCACCGGGATAATTAATATTCATCGGTCATACTACAAACTTGTTCATAAATCACTTTTGTTATTTAAACGCTTGACTTTATTGAAATTTACTTCGCAATAGCTGGTGGAAAACCTCACGAGCTTAACATTGGTGACCCCGCAATAATTAATATTTTTTGCACTCACAAAGTACATTTAAACTTATAAACTAATTGCCATCTAACCGAGTGTCATCAGCAACATAAGTGCACCCATATACAATATACACCGACCTCCCTTACATATTTGAGACTGTGCATAGCTGGCTTACGGTTCTCGTCTATTATCCCGTTTATTACGCGTGGTCCTTTTTGCGTTCATTTTCTCGCAAGAAGCGTTTCATACGCCGACCGCTCGTGCATAAATTAAATATTATTATTTCCCGTTCCACTTATGCCGAGGCTTGGCCAACGGCAAGGAAAAACGAGAGTTACGTTTCAATGTTTATTAGCCGGCACATCTGGCTCGGTCAAATATGGAATTAAATCTAAGATACCGAGATCAAAAGTCAAAGAATCCAAACTTAAGTCTGCCCCCCAGAAGGCAGCGCTGGCCATGCCGACGTTCAGCTCCCTAGCGGATGTTTTTGCAACAAAGTAATTCGATGCCTCCCATCGACTCGAGTGCGGCATCAGAGGTCTTCCACTTCTGGAATTCCGCTGATACCCTACTTCTGGTGGGGAGTGTTAACTACTCTTCCTCTCAAAGAGCGGCCGTCCTCGCTGCTCTCAACCCTTCTATCATGTCTTTGATTTGTATTGCGTCTCTTTTCCTGTTGAGGTGGAATCTGAGGTAAAAGATTCCCCCCAGTGCTCCGCACAGAGCAATACCTAGTCCGAATGCGAGGAGCGGGCTGAGGCTGGCCACGGTGGCCTGCTCAACTTCCTTGATGTAGTTGAGGTTGTCCTCGCTGAGCTGGTGTAGGAATGGTAAGCTCAGAATCGTCTCGTGCCCAGTGATGTTCAGGGCGGGTACCGATGCGACGCCGGGAAATCGCTGTTGGATGCAATTCCGGAACCGGGAGCCGTTGACAATTGCGAAATCTTTGAAGGTGACCAGCTGCGTTCCGTTGGTTGTGACCACCGTGTCTGAGTCACAGCTGATCTTTGCCGGGCTGTTGTTGATGATGAACATGCCGTCGTCGACGAGGGTGATGGATTCCAGATGGCTCGGCTGCGAGAAGCAATGAGCGGTGCCCCCTGAGTGTAAAACCTGGGTACAGGAACCTCTTTTTTCCTTCTTGCAGAATGTGGTGATAGTTGTGGCGGCGCAGCTCGTGACGGCCCATACCTGGTTTCCGCACTCAGCTACAATGTTCTCTGTTAGCTGCAATATCGTTCCGTTGTGCTAAGCCGGGAATATCATGACCTTTTTACACGCTATGCTAACTCTAGGATAGTCTATTTTAAAATGGATTCTATTGTTAGACTGTAAGGTCTTAATTTTGCTACCTGATTTTTTTTGCTGCTAGATTTGCTACCGTGACTGCAGTGAATTGGTCAGTGAGCTCAGATTCTATGTCAGCGTGGTCTAAAATGGCTGGGTTCACTACATTGGCCTTTGCCAGGGTTATAGTCAGCATCAGGTTGCCAATTTCTGTCATAAGGATTATATTTCTAGCTAATAGGGTCTCATACAAATGGGCGTGTCAATTTGTGCCTTTTTTTCTCTGCTGATGATTCTGTTTACTAAGCTAGTGAGGGAATTCAATTGGTTCTGAACTTTGTTGTTTATCTGAACTTGTCTATTATTTGCTTGCACTAGCTGTGCTTCTGTGAACCTAGTGTTATCTAAATCGGACGCGTCTGGCGTGCCGGCCACGTCCTTTAGGGCCGTCCCTAAGTCTAATCTAAGTCCCTAAGTCTAATCTTCTCGCCAGCCTGTGGTGAACACCGATATCGGACAACATGTCTCTAATGTGGTTGCAGTCCACCTCCAGTAACTGCCTCATATGCGACTTTGGGAATAGGTCCGCCCTTTTGGCGGTTTCATCGACAATGCGACCGTACTCGGTCAAGCTCGTCCCACACCGGTACAGTTCCGTCCATGATGGGAATATAGTTTGAGTGGGAGTAGTCGGTGACGCGAGCCGCGACTATAGTGAGGATGTAAAGTACCCAGATAACCATGTAGATAAAAATATGTATGAAATATAAGGAATAAAACTAACAAATACCACCACCAATCGTTTTCTTATGCCTAGTCGTAGTATCTATCAATAAACTACAAAATACCTCCACCCATTAACCATCCTTATATTTATTACCTGAGCTTGTCCTTGTGAACCACCCTCCCCTTAATTAGGACTGTTGTCCCCAAGTCCGCTTCAACCGTTTCTTCGACACATAAGGGGTGAGCTTATTCCCAAGGCGTCTGTTGCACTTGACCAAAACCTTTTCGCCTACCCTGAAGTTCCTGTGTTGCCGTGCTTGGTTGACTTTGATTGTTTTGTACAATCTGGGCCTTTTGCACTTTATTTTGAACTTCTTTGTTTGTTTCTGCAGCCACTGCGTGCAGGATGTCGATAGGTTTTTTGTTGGCTAACGAGTGCGCCGACCTGTTGTACTCCGAAGTTGATCGAAGGAAGAGGTCTACCGTGTCGGTTATTCCCATGTCCATTTTAAGGCAACTGGCAATTTCCACGTTTTTCGTACTGTAGAGGGGTGGGGCGTTTGCAATAATGACCCTGAAATTGTTCTGCAACAATGATCTGATGGTCTCTGAACTCAGCGATGGTTCATTGTCACAATAAATCTGTTTGGTGTTAGGAAAGATGTTCATGAGCTGCAAGAGGGGAGCCTTAATATCCGCTATGGTGCGGAAAGCTATTGGCTGTACTATGGCGAATTTCGAGAATTTGTCCACACATGTGAGAAAATATTTTCTATTTTTCGAATATATGTCGACATGAAGCATTTCTCCCGTGAACGAGGGACCGGTGTCGGAGCTAGCTCCTGTTTCTTCGGGTGCCTATCGTACTTCGCTTTCGAGCAAATTTTCATGACTACCTCGCTAGCGAGTTTTGTAATTTTTGGAAAGTAGTAGTCTGACATTATCTGTTTTCCTAGGCGGCTTTATGGGCCCGGTTGTGTTCGACGTTGATGATCTCTTTTTTCTCATCATCGTCAAAAATGTCTGCGACGAGATTCTTGCAGAGCCAGAACTTCACTGTGAATAGTTGCTGCTTTTTAGCGAACAAATATTCTGCCGAAACAGTGCGTCTGCGACGAAGTTTTCTTTTCCGGGCTTATAGAATAGCATGGCGCCAATCTCATCGATGCGTACCTTCCAAAGTTTGATTTTTGCGGGGTTTCCCTTTGACGCCGTAAATATAATGGCGTATCTTTCCCAAGGCCCACACAATTGCCAAAAGCTCTCGCTCGTTAGTAGCGTACTTTTGCTCACTGTCCTTCACGGTTCTCGAAATCATTGTTATCGGTCGGCCCCCTTGATACAGAACCGCTCCAATGCCATAGGCAGATGCTTCGGGGGTCAGATCGAAGGGCTGCTTGTAGTCTGGGTACATCAGCATTACGTTTTCTGATGCCAGAGTGTTCCTTAGTTTTTGGAACGCATGTCTTTGGCCTTCGTTAAAGGTAATGGGGGTCTTTTTCGACTTATATTTACTAACTGAGCCGTTTTTCCCTTTTAGGATGTCTAAGAGAGGGCGGGCGATTGCAGTGAAATCTTTCACAAAACATCTGTATTAATTTGCTAGGCCTAAGAATGATCTTAGACTGAATAGCGTTGTCGGCTCGACGTACTCCTGGATGGCCTTCACCTTTTCCGGGTCTGTCCTTGTGCCCTCGCTGGTTACAATAAAGCCAAGGTATTCCACGCTTGTCTTAAAGAGCTCCGATTTCTCTTGAGCCACTCTCATGTTGGCTTCATTGATGCTTTTCAGTACCCAGTCGATGTGTTTAACATGTTCGTCCTGAGACTTGGAGAAAATGATTATGTCATCGACGTAGACGTAGCACGTTTTGCCGATTTGTTTGCGCAAAACGTCATCGACTGCCCTCTGGAAAATTCTACCGGCATTTCTGAGACCGAAGGGCAGTCCGCAAAACTCATACTTCCCTATATTTTTTCCCTATCGCGTTCCGCCAAAGTTATTTGGTGGTACCCGGATTTCAGGTCAAGTGTAGTAAAATATTTTGCTGTATTCAGATTGCCAATATCATTGAGATGCATGGCATGGGGTATTTGTCCGCCACTGTTTTCTGGTTTAGCTTCCGAAAGTCCATTACGAGACGTTTCTTCTTATTGCCCTTTTCATCCGTGCCTTTTTTGTCGACCACCCATATAGGGTTGTTATATGGCGACCTTGATTTCTGGATGATTTTGTCTTTCAAGAAGCTCTTAACCTCGGAATCGACAAAATCAGCTACACCCAACGGGCAGGGGTACAGCTTGGAGTAAATTGGTTCGTCGTCCTTTACGGCTGGAGGTGCGTCGATGTCAACCACGTTGGTATGGTTGACATCTGTGCATTTGTGGAACTTGATTATTAACGAAACTAAGTGTTCCATTTGTTAGAGATAGCGTGGTCCCTACTTATGTTAATATGTCGAGGCCAATGATACCATCAAAGGTGGTCAGTGTTTCAAGAAAGAAAAATGACGTAATTTCGCCAAATAACGACAGGGGACATTTTTTGATTATTTTATTGGACTCGTTGATAAAGTGAGGGAACGGTGATTCGACCAGGGTTACGCCGGGAAGCCATATAAATGGCTTGATGTAATTTTTGGACGCCAAATTTTTTTCGCCAAATGAATGGCAGCAGGGAGCTTCCCCTAAAAAATTAACCGAGTCGCTCTCGTATTTGAGTTCGGCGTCGGCTTCAATCTCCACGACTGCCTCGGTGGCGGCCTCATTGTAGGCCGCCGAGGACCGGCTATTCGAGGTGGCAATATGCTCCACCCTCTGCCGCCAGTTTCCTGATGTGCGTTCTGAGCAGTTTGGTTTTCTACCGAACCCGTTTTTGCACTTACCCGCCCCGACTGGTTTTTGGTAAGCTGTGCCCTGTCTAAACTTGGAGGACGAAAGATCTACGTTCATTGGCTGGGGGGCCTGGCCTTGTGCTTTTGGCTGTTGGCTCGTGTTGCCCTGCTGGTAGTTGGCAATGCCTTGGCTCCTAACATAATGAAAGCTCTTATATGAGTTTGGGCTAGAGGTCTGTTTTGCTTCCCGTTACCCTGCTGTGGCGCTTGATATTTGCGCTCGTTTGTTCGGAAGGATTTTTATTCCATCGCCCTGGCGTAGTTTGCAGCCAGGACGCTGCGGTCTTCGTTGGATTCTGCCGACTGGGCTAATGCCAGAGCGGAGGGCAGATCCTTTGGCATAGCCAGAAAGACTGCTGCCTTCAGGGGTCTTCTCAAGCCTGATATGAACACCTCTAAGGCGTCGTCCCTAGCTTTTTGGTTAAGCACCGCCGCTGCTTCTGCGGTGCGATCCATCACGTTTTTGTTGTGGATGAGGGAGACTTGCTTCTCAATCGCATCGTAATAGTCTGTTAGAGAAATTTTCTCCTGTCTCCTGGTTGGCAGTCTCTGCTGGATCACCCCTGTTTAGCCTGTTTATTATGGCCTTGACGTTCAATGCCGTGTTAAAGGATGACAAAATATTGTTTGCTGCTCCTCTCACTTTGTTTCTAATGATGCCCGTGGCCATGAAGTGCTTGGCCTCGCCTTGGTGGGGCTCAAATACAGAATATGCGGCTAAGGCTGCCTGGCGCCAGCCGACGTATTCTACCTGCTTGCCGTTAAAGTCCGGCAAAGACTTGACCATGTCCAATGACTGATCGCATGGGCCCCCGGGGGTAATTTCTGCGTCCTTATAAACCTCTACTACTGGCACAGATGTTTCTGCGCACGATTGGTTAATTTTCTGACGCAACTCAAGTATTTCTGCTCGGAGTGCAGTAGCCTGGTGCGCTTGGGCTGCATCCAGTTTTGCTTGGGCTGCATCCAGTTTTGCTTGGGCTGCAAACAGGTTTGCTTGGGCTGCAGCCTGGTTTGCTTGGGCAACCTCATTTTGTAGTGCCTCCAAGCGGCCCTGAAAACTCTCGGCTTATGTGTCTAATGCGGTCTGTAAGGCCTCATGGAACGTCGCAGTATCCATGTTTTTTGGTGTTTTCTGTGTTGGTCGTCTGTAGCTGGTCGTTAAATTGAGTCCCTCTATGAGGGAAGTTATGCTATCGTCACTGTCGTTGATGGCTTCCCTATCGCTCATGTGGTGCGATTTGCTTCGATCACCGCTGCTTAGTAAAATTTATAACCTAGCGTTTCTTCTTCTTCTCTTTTTTTTTTTTGACAAAATTAAAAAAAAATACGACACCAATTTATTTATGTTATTTTATTGTTATGCAAGTTTTTACTGTCACAGAAAATGTACAACGCCTGAGCAATTCACTTACATGTTTCTTTTATATGGCCTGACCTTTGCTTGATGCTTAAGACCTGCTGTATGATTTGCCGGTTAAGCGGCTTGCGTCGGGTACCTTTGGCGTGTTTGTTGAGTTGTTTTAGTCGGGCGAGGGAATTCCCTTCAGTCCTTCTTTTTTATTTTTTTGAGGCGAGGGAGGGCCCTTCAGCCTATTTTTTCCTTGTAGATTCCCGATAGGAGCGAGGGATTTGCTTACAGCTCCTTATTCCACTTCTATCGGCTTCTTTTGGCTGCCCGCTGGAGCGAGGGATTGCCCTTCAGCTCTTCCTTTTAGTTTTTATTTATTCTCCGTGCATGGCACTTTTGGAGCAGCTTTCGTATTGGTATATATGGGGTATATTGCAATTTTCACGGGGTCACAGCCAGTTACAGCCAGAAACGAAAGAATCGTTTATTTCCTGTAAAATGTTGTATTTTTACACAAATGTTGATGAGTTGAGTTATAAGTTCGAACTGTTTTATTTTAAAACTTTTGACCAATATATAGGAAAATATAAGGTTATTAAAACTAAGACCAACGCTAAGAAAAAGAGGGATGTGCGGCACTTGTTCCCACGCTCATCCATTCTAATGACACCTACTACATGCAAACCACATGTGTTAATAGATTTGGGTTCGACGTGACGCATGTATATGATTTTATGGTCGAACACTATGTGTCCTTTTTCTCAAGTGGCCTCCTTCAAGTTGACTGTATTCTTTATTGGTTGGCCTGTGTCGATTCCTGTTCATGTTTTATGTACATATTACCCGCGGTTTGCTTAAGATGTGATAGCTGCGAGTTTGTTGGCCTCCTTCAAGTGGACTTTTAAGACATATTTTGGCTACATCTTCTTTGGGAACTGGTATTAGCAATGTGGATTTACTAATTTCTAAATCCCCTGGTGTCAAAACATCTTTGCCATTTATTTTGCTTGATATACAAAGTGGACGAGAGTTTTTTAATGTTTCAATTTGATTACTGCTTTCTGAGTATTCCTTGATCATAACGAGGGGATAAGCTTTATGTATTGGTCGCTTGATAGTAGTTGTTTCCACTTCTAACGATACGACTCGTAATCGACCGTCTTTGGCTGAGTGGTCTTGCGGAGTTAGTGGCCATTTAAACGGGTGAGTTTCTTCGTTTTTAATAACAATGATATATCTATCCAGTATGTTCCCTTTTTATACCCGGTACTCGAAGAGTAAAGGGGTATATTAGATTTGTGCAAAAAAATTATGTCTGTAACACTCAGAAGGAAGCGTTTCCGACCCCATAAAGTATATATATTCTTGATCAGCATCAATAGCCTAGTCGATAAAGCTATGTCTGTCTGTCCGTCCGTCAGTCCGTCCGTCTGTCCGTCTTCTTTAGCGCCTATAGCCCAAAGACTATAAAAGCTAGAGGAACACAATTTTGTATTCAGACTCTTGTCCTATTGCACTGCTACAAGCGTATTTCAAAATTTCGCCTTGCCCCCTACCGCCCACTCCAAGGACGAAAATCTGTGGCATGCACAATTTTAAAGATACAAGAAAACTAAAAACGCAGAATCGTAGAAAATCACAATATCTATTAGAGTGTTGAATTTGGATCGGATCGACTCATAAACATAGCCACAATGAAGAAAACCATTTCGAAATGCATCGTTCCCTCTCGCTCTCTCTCACACACAGGGTTGGGCGCTGTGCCCATTCGTCCAGATGAACGCCTAGATCTCAGAGACTATAAGAGCTAGAGCAACCAAACTCTCTATCCATGCTCCTGTGATTTCACGTCAGTACAAGTGTATTTCAAAATTTGGCCACGCCCTCTTCCGCCCCCATAAAAGATGAAAATCTACAATTTGGAAGATACGGGAAAACCAAAAACGCAGAATCATAGAAAATGACTATATCTATCAGAGTATTGAATTTGGATCAGATCGGATCATAAATATAGTCAGAAGGAACAAATGAAATTTCAGTGGCCTCCCAAGCGCAGACTGATGCCCTCTCTCTCTCGCACACAGCCGTGTGTGTATATGTAGGAAGTAGATAAAAACATGTAGAAATGGCAGATGTAAAAAATTTATGTAAACAAATATGGAAAAATCTAATAGATCAAAATCTCCGAAAAGGTTCGACTTAAATTTTTTTTTTTTTTGGCTAAAATTAAATTTTTCTCTTTTGTGAACATGTAATAAATTACAACAAGCTCACATACATATATACTGACTGAGTACCGGGTATTAAGTAGAGCCGCGGCTCACAACGTTCCCCCTCGTTTGTTTTCGACGGTTTCTTTTTCTCCGTTGAATTCTTTATTTGCGTCGGTTTCTTTTTCGTCGACGATTTTCTCTTTCTCTGTTACTTTCTGTTTGGCGTCTTTCTTCTGCTCCTTTTCCTGCTCAGTCGCAATATCGCTGATCCCCAAGATGGATCTCTTCTTCTGCTTGGTCTCCGTAGTTTTTCCTCCTTGAGCATGCGGATCCTCGTTGGCTACTATGTATCAGCATCAGCATCTTCGATCTCCGGCGCTATCCCTGGGTGGAGCCGGAACACCTGCAGCAGGTCGACTGTCTCCTCGAACCCTAGCGGGTGGCTGCATTCCGTATAAATGGAGTGTTGTGGTGGGTCGACCCCATGGGCTATATGTGGCGGTGGGGTGACGATATATGGGCGTCGGTATGCTGCTGCCCCCGGTTGATTTCCCTGAGGGACGAACCCCAGGCTTATGACGGACCTTTGGTTGGATTCTGGTTCGTCGCATAGCGGTACTGTGCCTTCTTCTTGATTGCTGGCCTCCGAGATGTCTGAGTAGTGCAGTCTAGCCTCCCGCGGATCTTCCTCTGCTTCCTCGTTCGAATGTGCCTCGGCTCTGCGTGGACTCATCAGGTCCCATTCAGCACAAAAACAGGCCTCCCTATGTGCTGGACGGTAGGTGGTGCTCAAATCACTGCCGGGCTCGTAGGCTAGTAGTTGGCCCCCGCATCCCTCGTCCAAGACTGCAGACGCCAGGGTGCCGTGACTGCGCAGTATTGTATCGCGGTCCTCCGCGTCTGTGGTGAAGTTGTCGTCGTCTACTGCGGGTCCATACCTCCCGAACTGGCGTTGACTTACGGCGCCCACGTTATGGTTTGGCGGCAGCTCTAATTTTCCCCCACATCCCGTGTATGTCGTGCAATACATTTTGAAGATGTGTTGTGAGAGATTCTGCGATTCAATATAAAGTCTTCTCATTTTTGATAATTTATCTTTCATTAAATTGAGATTGTATTGTGTGACTTCTTGATACATACTGTCGTCTATCTCACATCGTATTTCGTTTCAAAGGCGTAGTAGTTCCTCTGCCTGTCTACTGTTCTGACAAGTTGCTTTCTGACTAACAGAATGGTTTAAAGTGATGTCTAAGAACTTTTCTCCGAAACTTCCGGCTGATTTGTTTGTTCCGCAGGACTTTTCTTTTAGGATTTATCTTCTGTAGTGCCTTTCATCTAAGATGTTGTATTCTAATCCGAGCGCGTTCAGCCTTTTTTGCATGTTTCTCCTATAGTGCCTTTCGTCTAAGATGTTTCTTTCTAATATCACACCATTCTCACCATTCAGTTGTCTGATTAGTTTCATGTATTTTTCCATTAAAAAATAGAATATTATTCGTTCGAAATATTCCTCCTTTCCGACAACATCTTTCATTAATTCTTCGTGAGTTACAACAATGACTACGTTGTGCCCCGACTCACAACTTGGATGTGTTCACTTAGGCTGAGGTTATTTTGCGATTTGATGTACTGTGTATCTTACCACTGGTGGGGGAGATCAGAATTTTAATGTCGTCTTTTATATTATTTTTGCGGTTTTTATTTACTGTGTCTCTTACCACTGGTGTGGGAGATCAGTATCCTTTTTGCGACTTTATTTACTGTGTCTATTATCAGTGGTGGGGGAGATCAGTAACTTATTGTCGTCTTTTTTAATTATTGATAGTGACCTTGGTATTGAAACCCAAGGGATTACGCTATTCTGTTTTTATTGCCACTAGCACCTTGTTATAAAATTCAAGGGTTTACGCTATTCTGTCTCTTACCACTGGTGGGGGAGAACAGAGGTTTGGTGTTTTTTAGGTTGCGACCTTACTATCGAAGACAAGGGTTTATGCTTTTCCTGGCGCTGATACTTCTGAATTTCTTACCACGGGTGGGGGAAACACAGAGGCTCGATGGACCAAATGTTGATGCTGCTTCTATTCTCCAGATCTAGGATGAATCCGGCTCGAAGCAGCAAATGTTGATGTTGTTGAGTTGAGTTGTAAATTCGAACTGTTTTATTTCAAAACTTATGCACTATCTTTGTTTGGACGTTGACGTGTAATGACTGCACCATCAAGTGCCCCATGGGACACCAGCCGAATGCTGTTACGCGCGAATCCCAGGCCGAAACGCAGCCCTCCTCCCACCCAACCGACCGAGGGGCGCTGCCGCAAAACGCGCGACTCGTTAACCGAACCGATCGCGATCATGCAGGAAAGATAGATGTTAGACTAGTATTCGAGGAAAATTAGAACTAATCTTACTAAGGGAATTAATCATGCATTAAAACTATCGTACTCCACAACTACAATTACTAACTACGAGAAAGGTATGTGAGTATTAGTAATTTAAGAAGAGGAAGGGAATTAGTTGCCGATATAATATGGTAGAGGGAATTATAATCCGAGCATTAAACTCTAAAAGGTTCATGCAAGGAATAATTCGATCTACAAATCGGAAGGAACAGAGGGGTATAATTTCTAGTAATTCTAATAGGAATCGTGAAGTTTATGCGGCTCAACAAGTCAGGGCTATCTACGTCACCCTTGATCAAGTTGTGCACAAAAATCACACAAAGCATTTTTCTACGGTTAACTTAAGATGGAAGGTTTATTAAAAGCGATCTACTAGAGTAAGACGGCAGTCTCACACTTGCATCCCAGTTGAGGCCGCGTAGAGCGAAAATTAAAAATTTTTTCTGTACTGATTCTATACGGTCCTGCTGTACTTTGTACTGAGGGCACCATACACAAGAACCATATTCTAAAATCGGACGAACAAGCGATACATAGAGAGTCTTTGTTATATAGGGGTCGTCAAATTCCTTTGATAACCTCTGTATAAACCCAAGCACGCCCATGGCCTTATTTACCATGGTAGAAATGTGTTCAGAAAACTTTAACTTGGGATCTAAAAGAACACCAAGATCATCAACTAGGGTAATTCTCTCGAGAGAACCCCCGCCTAGTGTGTAAGGAGCCAGAAAAGCGCTGGAGCGATGAAATGTCATTACTTTACATTTCGAAGCATTAAGGTATAACAAATTTGCACAACACCATGACTGAAAGCTATTAAGATCGGATTGCAACCTGGAGTGAGATAAGCTGTCCTTGAACTGGACACACAGCTTAACATCATCCGCATACATAAGTACTCGAGAGTATGTTAATACCGACGGCAGGTCATTTATAAAGAGTGTAAAGAGTAGGGGGGCTAGGTGGCTGCCCTGTGGTTCGCCCGAAGTAACCATTACTGGTGAAGATAGGGAGTTTTTGAGTTTGAGTTGAGTTTCCTCTCCATAAGAAAGGTAGTAAGTCTGACGCGAAGAACTACAGAGGTATATCAAAGTTATCCGCAATTCCTAAAGTGTTTGAGAAAATTTTAACTCCGCACCTGCAGCATCTTTGCAGATCACTTATATCTCCAGCCCAGCATGGATTTATAAGGCGGAGATCAACAACCACGAATTTATTGGAGTTCACCTCCTTTATCATTAAAGGCTTCCAAGGTAATCTACAGACGGATTTCATTTACACAGATTTCAGTAAAGCATTCGACTCTGTAAACCACACTCTCCTAGCACAAAAACTTGACCTTTTAGGGTTTCCACCCAATCTCTTGAGATGGATTTCTAGCTACCTTTGTTCCAGGTCCCAAAGAGTCCTCTTCAAAAACTCCCTATCTTCACCAGTTATGGTTACTTCGGGCGTACCACAGGGCAGCCATCTAGGCCACCTACTCTTTACACTCTTTATAAATGACCTGCCTTCGGTATCTTGAAATTTTTTGTAAAGTCTTGATTTTAAGTTTTTTAGACTGGATAACTCTTTGGTAAACCAAGGTGGCTTCCCAGATCTAATAGGACAGGAAAGTGGGACACAAGACTCAAAAGTCAAGTGAGTCAAGTGCATCGTAGAAAATATTTGTGCATATCGTAACATCAGTGCACAAATACAAAGCGGACCAATCAAAATCCCTAATGAGGTTATTAAGCTTCGCAAACTCGGCTTTACGAATGCAGCGGACACATTGAGGTAGCCTACCCGACCGATCCAATGCGGTTTGTATTATATCCTTTTTACCTTTTTGACCAGCAGACGTAAAGCTGGTCTTTTTTTGCGGCACGCAAAATATCTGCTGTTTTCATGAACATCTTTCAATAAAAACGAGTGACAATTGGTGTTAAGAAGCCCAGGCCAAAGAAGAAGCCAGTGACCAAGAAGGTGGCTTCAGCTCCTCTGGCCGTCAAGAAACCAGTGGTCAAGAAGGTTGTCAACCAGCTCTTCGAGAAGCGTCCCAAGAACTTCGGCATCGGCCAGAATGTTCAGCCCAAGCGCAATCTGTCTCGTTTCGTGCGTTGGCCCAAATACATTCGCGTCCAGCGCCAGAAGGCTGTGCTGCAGAAGCGTCTGAAGGTGCCACCACCAATCCACCAGTTCAGCCAGAGCCTGGACAAGACCACCGCGGTCAAGCTATTCAAGCTGCTGGAGAAGTACCGCCCAGAGTCTCCCCTGGCCAAGAAGCAGCGCCTCAAGAAAATCGCCGAGGCTAAGGCCAAGGGCAAGGAGGTGGAGCCCAAGAAGAAGCCCAGCTATCTGTCTGCCGGCACCAACACCGTCACCAAGCTAATTGAGCAGAAGAAAGCTCAGTTGGTTGTGATCGCTCACGATGTTGATCCCCTTGAGCTGGTGCTTTTCCTGCCCGCCTTGTGCCGCAAGATGGGTGTGCCCTACTGCATTGTGAAGGGCAAGGCTCGCCTGGGACGTCTCGTCCGCCGCAAGACCTGCACCACCCTGGCCCTGACTGGCGTTGACAACAACGACAAGGCCAACTTCAGCAAGGTTCTGGAGGCCGTCAAGACCAACTTCAGCGAGCGCCACGTGGAGATCCGTCGTCACTGGGGCGGTGGCATCCTCGGCTCAAAGAGTCTGGCCCGCATCGCCAAGCTGGAGCGCGCCAAGGCCCGTGAGCTGGCCCAGAAGCAGGGTTAGAGAACACAGCCTAACAGCAGCGTACCAGATCTATGCTATGGAGACTTTAAGTACACAATCAATGATTTGAAAGGGCAATGACTATTTGCCTGCCCAATGAGAAACAATAAACTTTTAAGTGTAAAAAAAAAAAAAAAAAAAAATATCGAGCTACACTTCGAAGGTAGGATGGTAGGCGTCTTCAAGTATAGTGAGCGGAGGGACTCGGGCGGACAAGGTGGAATATACGAGCATGTAATAAAGACTGAAAAAGCGGGAAGAATCAGTTTTATACACAGGAATTCCAGTTCTTGTTGAATCTGGACTGTAAAATGTAACGACGTGAAGTTAGAGTCCACTGCAATCAGAACCCCACCTGCACGTCGAGACGAACGGTCATTTCTAAAGGTTGTGTACCGACCTGCCAAAACTTCAGAACTAAGAATTTCCGGTTTTAACCAGGTCTCTGTAAACACAATTACATGGGATGCAAATGCGACGCTATCCCGATACAGAGTGCTGAGCTTACTACGCAAGCCTCTAACATTCTAGTAGGTGATTAAGAGAGAGGAAGTTAGTTTTTTGGGTGGGTGGACTGGGAAGATGAGGATGGAGCACTGGCCTGATTAGTATTAGGAGTTATTGGGGGCCTACTCTTCTTCTTTGCTTTAAACTCCTTCACCACCATGTTCTCTGGCCAAGACTTGGCAGAGCAAATGGTGTCAAAATGAGTCGGGGAGACGCTTATTTTGAATGAAGCTACATCCCTCACATAAGAGAAGTTAAACTTTTCCACCTTTAAACTGACGGCTTGTATATTGCTTTGAATAAAAGCAGTAACGTCATCTATAGTGGTGTAAGGGGCAAGCCGTGAGACAAAAATTTGTCGTTTAGGTGTAGGTGTAATCACCACTTATCTTGGGTTTGGCACCACAGACCTTGTACCTGTGATGGCAATACCCGGTGGTCTGGGTCGTATGTTTGTTGGTGGGATCGAAGTGGACGGGATATTAGGATTGTTGGCGGACTCGACGGACACGGACGCTACGGAAATTTCTCGTTGTGCGTTCTCCGAAGTGATAAGTTCGGCTGCCGAATTTGCATCACCAGCAGCTGTCGTTGCCCTTGGAATAGCAAACGATATCGGCTGCTGCACAATTGGAGTGGTCGGAGTCGGTTGTTCGGCAACGGGCGGGTGAGGGAAACTTTCTTAAAAACTTTCCACTATTTGAATTATCTGAACCGCTTTTTTCCGATTTTTCTTTTCATTTATTTTCCACTTATTTCAATGAACAACAAAAATGCAACTGTTGGTATAGTTTTTTCTTTAAACACTTTTTTTTTTTTAGTTCCGCGACGTATTTGCACTCGCGTTGGTTTAGGGTTCTTGGACCCGTTGGGCGCCAATTAAATATATTCCACTTGTGCCGAGGCTTGGGCAATGGCAAGGAAAGACGAGACTTACGTTTCAATATTTATTAGCCGGCACATCTGGCTCGGTCAAATATGGAATTAAATCTAAGATACCGAGATCAAAAGTCAAAGAATCCAAGCTTAAGTCTGCCCCCCAGAAGGCAGCGCTGCCCATGCAGCGGGTCGACGTTCTGCAGCGTCAGCGCCTCGTGCCGACGTTCAGCTCCCTAGCGAATGTTTATGCATCAAAGTAATTTGATGCCTCCCATCCACTCGAGTGCGGCATCAGAGGGGTTCCACTTCTGGATTTCCGCTACTTCCCTACTTCTGGTGGGGAGTGTTAACTTGCGGTTTGCGCGCGTTTCTCTTTACGACCGTCTTCTCGGTAGAGACGTTGGCGGCCCTTGAACATAGCAATCGAACATAGCTGTTGGCTTGCTGTGCATTTTTCGGTCATTCCCGTATATTGGCAGCGTTACTCTTTGCGGTCATCTTCCCGCAAGAGACTTTCTTACGCACGCTCATATGCGTGCGCTCCAGGGCTTGGGCACTACTGAGCAGATCGCAGGATGCATCCTCGTGCAGGAGCTGCTCCGGAAACTGGATCCAGCGACCCAAGCAAAGTGTGAGGAGCGATTCGAGTACCCAGCGTTTGCGAACGTGATTCCGTCGTGGGAAACTATGGCCTTGTTCCTTGAGCAACGATGCACGTCATTGGAGACAACGGATTTCGCTAGGGCATCCTATGCGCCGAGCAGTCAGGTGGGCAAGAATAAAAATTCTAGGTCAACCTTGTTTGCAACTAACCACACCTCAGGCTGCGTGCCTTGCAATGATAGCACTCACGGTGTCCAATACTGCCCGAAGTTTAAAGCACTCTCCCCCGCAAATCGCCATAAAGAAGCCAAGCGACTTTCCCTGTGTATAAACTGTCTCAGAACAGGGCATCGGTCAAATCAGTGCACCTTGAGCCGCTGTCGTACTTGTGGGGGTAAGCACCATACTGCCCTGCAATTTGGCGACTCTGAAGCGACTGTAGCCCAAAGGCAATCCGCTCCAACTGATGCTCCATCTCCATCCACCTCGTCTCCGTCCACGTCGTCTCAGCATACCACTGAACCCTGTACTTCAGTGTCTACCTCGTCTGCTCTAATTGCCCAAGGTCTCAGTAATGATGTTGTTCCACTTGCCACGCTCACAGTTTTGGTCAAAAATCGTTCCGGAGTTTTAGTTCCCTGCCGAGCCTTGCTGGATTCCGGCTCCCAGCTCTCCCGGCTCTTCTCGTTTCGCGAATCATCTTCAGCTTCGAAAAATTAAATCATCTACTGCAGTTTCGGGAATAGGCGACTCTAGCTTTGCCACGGATGAATTTTCGGTCAACGTTAGCCTGCACTCTCGCTCCTCGGAATACTCAACTCTTATCACTGCTATTGTAGCCTCTACCATAAGCCTAGTTTTGGAATTGACCCTCACAATTGGAACATTCCATCGAATCTACCACTAGCATATCCAGAGTTTAATAGGCCTCAGTGTATTGATATTTTAATTGGCGCAAGTCTCTTTTACGAACTCCTTTGTGTTAGTCAGGTCAAACTACTGCTGGGATTGCCTTCAATTCAGAAAACTCGCTTGGGATGGGTCGTGTCTGGAGGTTATTCCCATTTAACAGGCTCTTCTTTAATTGTTGCCCGCACTCCGGCCGTAGCTGCTGATGATAATAATATAGAGGATCCACTTGAAGTTCTTCTTCGGAGATTTTGGGAGGTAGAGAATTGCCACGACGCAATAGTAAAGTCAACCAAAGAAGAGCTAGATTGTGAAGCGCACTTTGTTCAACATTTCCGTCGATTACCGAATGGCGATTATTGTATTCGTCTGCCAGATAAATATAATTTGGATCTCTTGGGAGAATCTTACAATCAAGTGCGTCGTAGTTTTCTATCCCTGAGATGAAATCTCAGTATGATGCTTTCATAAATGAGTATCTTGACTTAGGCCATATGTCTCCGGTTCCTGCCCATTCAATCCCCAACTGCCGATATTTTTCACCTCATCATTGCGTGATGAAAGAAGACAGTTCTACGACCAAGCTTCGGGTCGTTTTCGATGGATCCGCTTTAACTTTATCTGGATATTCCCTGAATGATGTTATAACGACCGGTCCCGTAATACAACATAAGCTTTTTCATATCCTTGCTCGATTTCGTTCATACGCAGTTGCGATTACATGCATCAGTTGGTTCTGCGATGCCAGCATCGAGGCTTATGGTGCATGCATTTATGTCGTGTCAAAAGGTCAGCCTTCCAGCAATCACTTGCTTTGCGCCAAATCTCGTGTTGCTCCTTTGAAGACGCTCATGGTACCAAAGTTGGAGCTTCGTGCCAGCAAATTTCTTGAATGGTGGGCCTCCTGCTTCGTTCGCTGAGCCTGACATCGCGCACCAAAACTTCGATCGCCTGGACGGCTGGCAGTGCGTTTCGTATTTGCAGCAGCTTTTCTGGTCCCGGTGGAAGGAAGAGAACATCACGTCACTGCAGCAGCGCTCAAAGTAGCGCACTGCGAAGCCTAGTATAGCAGTCACAGATTTGGTCCTTGTCAAAGATGAGAATCTTCCTCCCATGAAGTGGCCACTGCCGAGGGTGGTCGAGCTTTTACCTGGAAGAGATGGCGTTTCCCGATTCACTGTGCTGAAGACTGCATCTGGAATCACTAAGCGAGCCGTCAACAAGCTGTGTCTGCTGCCCTTTAAGGATGATGTTGAACGTCAGGCTACCATTGGGGGGAGTATGTCGGGTTAAGCAGCATAAATATTATAAATTAAAGCTAGTGGTGCGGCCTAAAGTAAATTCAGATTATTGTTTGTCACTTGCAACGCCCACTGTAAAATTGATTGTTCCCGCATGTTCACCGCATATGCTTACGCACGGCAGCGGTGTTCTTTCGCCTCTTTATATCGCCTCTTTCGACTTTCGCACTCGGCTTAGCAGCAGACCGAGCCGTTTTACTCTCGCCTTTATCGCGCTCTCCCGCTCTCTTTAAGCATTGCTTCATAGGGCATGGCAAGTATGCCGCCAGCCTTTGCAATCAGTCGGTAACTGAGCTTCGTCTCCACCGGGATAAATTAATATCCATCGGTCATACTACAACATTTTTCTACATGCATATACAATAAATCACTCTTGTTATTTAAACGCTTGACTTTATTTAAATTTACTTTGCAACAGCTGGTGAAAAACCTCACTAGCTTAACATCGTCCTTTGTGGGGGCGGAAGGGCGCGTGGCAAAATTTTGAAATACACTTGTTTCGAAGTGATATCACAGAAGCATCGATAGAGAATGAGAGAGAGCAACAGAAGCGATTTTCCATTAGAGGTTTTACAGGATCCGTCATATACTACTCTTACCTTAGTAGTAACACTTTCCTCCTTGAATACTGCGTGATGAGGCAAGGTGCAACAGGTGGACTCGATTCATGTTCCTTGTTAATGGTGCAATGCTGCTCATTCCTGGTTGTTACCTTGGCGACCTGTCCGAGTTGAAAATACTCATCGATGACCTCTGTATATTTGGCTTGCAGCTCCGGCTGTCTTTGGAATCGTCGTTGGAGCATTTGAAACCGGCTTAATGCGATTTGACGTGATTTCCCGAAGACTTGAGATGGGTCAAACAAACGTTTAAGTGGTAACCGTACCAAAAATTTGCCGTTCGGCTGGCGGATGTGAGTTCGTTTAAAATGCTCCTCGCACCATTGTTCCTTTGGCCTAAGCTGTTTTGCGGAACCAAGATGCTCCATTTCAAAGAATTTCTGAACGAGATTACCTAGCTTGGTGTGGTGGCATCTAATGGTGACGGCATGTAAGGTTGTGGCCGTGGCTCGACCGAAGACTATCCATCCAAGCTGCGTGCGCTGTGCGATTGGTTGGTCCTCATTTCCTCGGCAGATATCTTAGAGCAGGATTTGTGGGATTAAGTCCGCTCCCAGCAGAAGATCAATCCGTTCGGGTTTATAGAACATGGGATCGGCGAGTTCTATTCCGTTCAGATGAGGGCATTATTGCAATTTGATTGCTTGTGTAGGTAATCGTGATGTAAGGGTTTTAAGTATAAACGAAGTGTCTATGGTAGCACAAAACTGTGAAGTACAAGAACTGATAATAAATTCTGTTGTGTATGAACACCTGTTCATTAATGTGTTACCAACGCCAGCTATTTCTGCCGAAATTGGATGTCGCTTGAGGCCAAGATCCTGCACTGTGTGCTCTGTAATGAGGGTTCCTTCCGAGTCCAAATCCACTAACGCACGTACCACAGCTGATTGGCCAGTGTGGCGGTTTTGGATTGTGACGAGGGCAGTGGCCAGAAGAACAATTCTGGGCCCGCGATGAGTTGCCGTAGCGGCGATTAGTTGCCCCGAGTGTGTTTTCACAGACGAGCCAGTCACTGCACACTGTGAAGGCCCACCGGAACTAGTGTTGGGAAAGACTGCTTGAGGTTGTGTCGCTCCCTGTCGGCCTGTTGAGCAGAGGGTGCTCTTACAGACGAGTCCAGTGTTGCAGACTGCCAGTGTTCACCGGAACGACGGCTCAAACAGTTGAGGCACGTCTTGTTCCGATCTACAATGGCTTTCCTTGCAAAGCAGTCCTTGGATAAAAAATCTGGGCAATGCCGAAGATTATGGTTGTCGTCACAGTGAGGGCAGCGAGTCGGTTCGCCAGCTCCGGTTGTTGTGTGGAAACTGTTGCCCTTGTACGACACGTTGCCTGCGGACTTCTTTGAATGTTTTTGGCTGGCAGCTTGCCACATAGGTGGACGCTGTGTGGAGGGACGTCGATTCTCGATCACATCGATGCTGACGAGACGTTCATTGAGAAAGGATTCCATCTTCGCAAATGTGGGAATTTCGGAAGAGCTACCGAGATGGAGCTCCCAGGCCTGCAGCGTTGAGGTTGGAAGTTTGGAGGTGAGATGATGAGTCATCCAGTGCCGAATATCTAGACTATCAAAAGCATTTAGACAAACATTTGCAACATTTAGCATATGTTTAAGATCAGTAGACTGCTTCTTTGCCAGCTGTGGCAAATCGTACAAACCGTTCATATGATGCATGAATTGCAGCCGCTTGTTGTCGTACCGCTTGACAACGAGACTCCAAGCTGTCGCATAGCTACTTCCCGCAAGTGCCATCTGCCGAATATCCTCGTCGCGGTTCGAAGGAAGAGCTGTCTTTAGGAAATGAAACCTTTGAATATCGGATAGCTTCTAATTTTCTTGGATGAGCTGAAAAAATGCATCGCGAAAGGCCGGCCAATCCACAAACTTGCCGGAAAATGTTTGTACTGGTAGCTTGGGAAATTGTAAAGCTAACGCGGTTGTGTGGGCTGGTTCTGTATTTTGCTGTGGGGGCAATACCCTTGGAAATGCGACTTCGTAGGCCTCTGATATAGTGCTGAAAGCTGTTGTGTAATCCTCATCAAATTGAAAAGCCACTTCGGTAGACACGTAAGCATGAGTGATTGGACATGAGTGATTGAAATTGCGTAGAGTTTGATTTATTTTGGAAATAAGATCGGTTTGAATAACACTGAGATTCTCAATTTCAGCCTGCTGATGGAGGGGTTTAGGAACCCTTTCCATCTGCTGTTCTTTCGCTTTTGGCATATTGTTGATAGATATATAACTCTCTCACCTTCTAATTGCACTCACTTTGACCACACACACATGCACACACAACTAAAACACTTACTTTTTCAATCGGGTTGCCAGACGTGATTCTCGCAAAGACTGTCGTTCTATGCTTAGTGCGCCGCTTAAGAGAACCTTCTACTCGTTGATGTCGTCCGAGCGTAGCCAAGAAGTTCCTCTGACTTGAATGTCGCTGTGTTCGTCCAGAGTGGCCAAAGTCCAGAGATGACTGGGAAAAGTTTTAGCAGAGCTATCGGCTTGTCTTCTTTGTCTCTGCTTTTTGCGAGAGATAACGGCTGTTGTACACCGTTGGTTTTCGTTGGGTTTGCCGTTTTGCAGTTGCAGCCGGTTATGTTGTTATATGTATCTATAAACGATTTAAGAGCATGCGAATTACGAATTAAACGCTGGTTCCCCTCATGGGCCACCAAAAATATTTACGTTATATTTTCCTATATATAGTGTACAAGTTTTGAAAATAAAACAGTTCGAATTTACAACTCAACTCATCAATATCAACATTTGCTGCTTCGAGCCAGATTCGTCATTGATCTGGAGAATAGAAGCAGCATCAACATTGTATCAATCCCCAATTTATCGATTATAATGGCCTCTTAACTGATCTAAAATCTTGTAAATTCTCGTTCTCTACTTGGCCAGATTCGGTTCCCAGTGCTGTTCTCAAGCTTTGTGCTTAATCTCTATGTTTGCCCCTCCTGAAACTTTTTAACTTGTCTGATTGATTTTCGTACCGCCTGGAAAGAATCTTACATAGTTACCATTCATAAAAAGGGGACTGGTGATGAATGAGTGGACTGTATTTGTTTTAATTAGGTTTTATTTGATTAATATACTGATAACGTAATATTAAGCGGTTTATAGTTTTATGAAAAAGCGGGGGTGCGATTGCGTTGGTTAAACGATACGCGTGCGGTTGTGTTCTAGTCGATTTTGCTACTGCTCACATTTCACGAACAGAAGTCGAGCAAAAGAGAATTGGAAGATCATACGATGCGACGGTCCAATGCAGCATCTATGTATGCGTGTGCAGTTGCGGTTCTTGCTATATGTGTGTGAGCGTTACAGTGATGGTTCGGGTACAAGCAATAACAACACAGTTATGCGCGTAAGAATAGGAGCATAAGCGGGGCAATACAATTATGAGCATATGAATAGGGTTGGTTATAATATGAACTAATATGACAACTAAGCTAGGCGGCTAATTTCTCAACAGGGACTAAATCTGAGGTGTCAAATTTACGTTGTATTTCCAATTAATCTGCCATTCCTAAATTCTTCGAAACAATTATTACTTCTCAGCTCCAACACTTTTGTTGTTCCATGTTTTCAGAATCTAAGCACGGATTTGTAAAACGTTACTCAGTTTCTTCCAGGGACCATAAATAAGAGTTATGAGTTCAAAAAAATTGAGGCACAATATTACTTTATACATAAGTTTTAAAATTTATTTGTATGATGAAAATTTAAAATAATTATTATAAATTAAGTTTTATATAAAAAAAAAACAATTTCTTATTTTTGTTCTCCGTGGAATCAATCGGGACCCTGCGATACATCTCCCATTCTATGAAAGAAGGCTGCGTCTCATTAATGCCCTCATCATTCTTATTAGTATTGCTGTCCCGTCCCGCCAGACTAGGCATTACTTTCCTCTCCATCTTCAACTGTCTTTCTAACTACTCTGATCAATAATCTTTCCGTAGCCTTTGCCGTAACTATAACAAATTTTTTTATCTGTTCTCCTTTGATACTAGTTATAATATGGTCAAATCTATCCTAATGATTAACTTATTGTAAATAATATTAAATTGAATTTGTTAGGCTATAGGCTTTTCCCTGACCTAAATTTGGCTGCGGGCGGGACCATTTTGGCTATTTAGCCAATAATCAGCCCCACCGGGGCAGAGTAACTGCCTTTGTCTCGTAGAATAAACACTTGACATTGCTAGACGACTAAACTTTTTTTGTAGAATGCCATGGTGATAGGTGAACTGGATTCCGTTCAGGAAAATTGTATCTGTGTATATTAGAAGATATGTTGCAGAGATTAGTTGTTTATCCTCGTTGGGGGATACGACGGTCACGGTTGCGTCATTATTGACGATCCCGCCTTCGTCGACCTCCATGATGGGATCCAGGTGTCCATTGTGGGTGCTGCAAGCTGCGGCGGCTACTGATACCAGTTGTTGTGCACAGGAGCCCGATGCCAGTTTCCTGCAGAATGTTGTACTGGCGGCATCTCTGCAATCTCCCACGGCGAAAGTGTGCTCACCACAATTAGCGACCGTATTCTTGTCATCGAAGTCTAAAACTACTTTATTATGCTGGACTGGGTGACCAGCCAAGACATAGCTATAGGGGTGCTAATATGTCCGATATCTGTGCTGAGTACTCTAATCATGAGTTCTTTAGTGAATACGTCTAATATTGTTCTTGCCTTACCTGCGAAGTCTTCATAGGAGGTTACGTTCGTAGTGGGACCTATGTATCCGAACCTGTCCCATGTCGTAACGTCTCCGTCTTCTATTGGTATGTATTGGGAGTGCGAGTGGTCACTAATTTTTGTTAAAGAGGCTACGGAGATTGAAGTTGATATAAGTAGTGTTGCCGAAAGTCCCAACCTATGTGTAAGAAGTAAAATATAAAAATATAAAAGGTGTAAACAAAATGTGTTGCTTAATTCTACCGTAGGTTATCCTTATGGACCACCCTCCCCTTAATGGGAACCGTCGTCCCGGGGTGTGCTTCTATTACATAGGCACTAGTTTTGTTTTAGCCAGACTTTTTCACCAGCTTGATGGCTCTTGAATTTTCTGTTTTTGTTTGCCCGCTCTAGAGTTCTCGCCTGAGCCTCATGAATTTTTTTACTTATACGCTTCTCGAGTGCGTCACAATAAGAATATTTTATCTCAATGGGGTTTTTATTTGTCACCGAGTGGATTTCCCTATTATACTGTATTGTTACCATAAGTATCTGTGAGCTGTTTATCTATCTTTATGCAGCGTGCTATTTCAGCGAGGTTGCCATAAAATCTCTCGACTTGTCCATTAGAGGTGCTATGGAGAGGGGAACCGTTTGCTATATGGATGGCAGAGTTGTTTAATAAAATAGACTTAATGGTTTCGCAATTTAACGATTGCCCGTTATCAAAATAAATTGTTTTTATCATAGGGAACAAATTAACCTACTGTAATATTAAGAGTTTGATATGGGTATGACTCCACCATTTCGCTCGGGACCTTAACCTTTTTCCCATTTATTACACAAGTCAACACGACATTTCCGCTGTGACCTAAAATGACTTTTTCTTATAAATTTCGGGATTTTAAATTTTTAAAGCAATTATAGTTTTTTTTATGGTTGCTGGTTTATGGTTGGTGCCGTTAAATTCCGTTAGGTACAATGCCAAACGCCATTTTACCGTTAAAAACTGTTACAAAATGACTTTTGGTATTCTTTGTAAAAAAAAATAAAGAATATAAAAAAGCTTAATATCTTCCAGACGTTAATCTGCAGCTGCAAAGTGTCTCGGTTGGATTTATAGCTGCATTTTTCAGCTTTTTAAAACTGCAAAGTTCTATGCAACCTGATATAAGATACTTAAGTTATGTGAAAAATGGAAACAATACTTCTGGAAAAATCATGAAAAAAAACTAACAAATTTCAAAAATTCGTAAAAAAAAACGAAACCATAAAAAAAACCTTAATAAAAATTCATTTTGGGCCACTGTGGGAAAAAAACGTTCAATTTTATCGAGTAGTGTTATCACAACGTACGCAGTCTGTTAGGCAAAATGCGCCAACTACATACGAATAATGCCTCCTTTGATTTTGATGCTATCGCTTTTACTGAAACCTGGCTTTACTCTTCTGTTCCAAATCATGAAATCTTTATTCACAAATTTATTACTTACAGAATGGACCGCGCATTTTATGCAGGTGCTGATCTGATAGCAGTCAAAACGGATCTCTTGTTGTTCCCATTCAACTGTAGTGTGTACATATTGAGAATATCCACTGTACCTACGGTACTTAAGGAATACAAACTGTAACACTTTGTTGCAGTGTTTACAAAATCATAAAGTCAAAGGCATAACTTGAGTTACCGTATTACGATCACCCAAGAAAGCCTCGAGCGATATATGTGCACCATCAGCATTACGCAACGGTTCCAATTACCCGTCGCTGTACTGAACATGAGCTGCCTCATGCGCGCATACACTCTTCCCCGTGCACCCGCTGCCTGTAGCATATATATAACACGTCACCGACAGCGCTGCTTCGCGGTTAGCCTTTCGAAGGAATAAGAATATATCTAAGATTCATTCAATAAAGAACCAATAAACGGAACAGTCTTTATATCTCGGCATTCCGAACGCGAACCACGGATGAGTTAATTACATGGCAATCGTGAAGGAAATGCGAAATTTATTTGTGATTTAAAAAAAAACCAGGGGGTACGTTGTGACTTTATACCCTGCTTTATACCCGGTACTCAGTCAGTATATATGTGACCCTACGACTTATGAAATTTATTATATGTTCGCAAAAAGGAAAATTGTGCATACCACAGATTTTCGTCGTTTGTGTGGGCGAAAGGGGGCAGGGCGAAATTTGGAAATACACTTGTAACAGTTGCTTTTTGTTGGCAACATAGCGAAGGCAATTTGCTGTAGTCTTCTTTTGACTGCTGATTGAGGTTTTTTTTCTCTGGAGATGGGTTGACTTTCCCCAAGATTGCTTGATGCCTGTTCTAGCTTGTTAAGGTTCTCAGTAAAGATCGCAACGTATTTTTCATATGTCATACGAAGGTCGATAGAGAACTTTATGTAATTTTTAGTTTTATCCTCCTCTCGAATTGTGAAGTCGTTTGTGTTGAAATGATTAAATGCATTTTCGAGTGATGAAATTTTGGCATGAGAGTATGAAGCTTTTTGCTTCCTTTCTTGAGTTACTTTTTTTGAAGTTCTGAATGCACTTAGAGATTTCCTCGCCAATTTCCTGCTGCATATTGAATGCCTCAGTATCGGCAGCTTGTTCCTCTTGTGGATTACCCATTCTGTCAATTTGTCTCTTATTACTTCTGAGCCGATGGGAGTGTTTTTAAATTGCTTTGCAGCTGGATTACGCTCCGAATCGCTACCGTTGTTGATCAAAGAAGTAAAAGTAGACTTGAACTATTGAATGGAGGGAGTTGTGCTGGTTTCCAGTTGATGAAACGCACGTACAGCAGGTAATGTTGATCGTTGGGTTAGCCATCGAACATATATTTCTTACTGTTATCTTAACTCTAAATGTGTCAGAATCGCCGAAATTGATAATTGCTAGCAATGTTGATGTTGTATGTGACTGATGCCGAACGTGACATCGCATCCTTTCTCTGTCGCCTTGTTGACCGGATGGAAAGGATGACTACATTCGGTGTCACCAAATGTTAATATGTGTGTGTGCGTGTATGAAGTTGGGTTGTATACGGTACATAAGCCGTCGACACTTAGGTCGTCGCAACTAGAACTTGAAGTAGTTGGACTGCGGAGAGGGCTTCGTTAGGTCAGGCTCGAGGATTGCTTCATGTGGGCCACCTAGAAGCAGATGAGCAGGGGTCAAAAAATCTAGATCATCAGGATTTACAGAAAGCGAGAGTAAGGGGCGAGAATTAACAATTGCCGTGATCTGGCAGATCAGAGCACGCAGCTCGTCGACGACAAGCCCTGAGCGGTACAGGTGATGTTTTGCAGTCTTCACGGCCGCTTCCCACAATCCGCCAAAGTGCGGAGAGCGTGGTGGGATGAAACGCCAGTCGATCGAGTCAGCCAAGAAGGATTCATGGACCTCCTTCATATGCGAGTCGCTCATGAAAAGCTTCTTTAGCTTCAGCAGCTCGTTCTTGTCGCGAACGAAGTTTGTCGCATTGTCAGACTAAATTTGACTTGGCCTTCTTCGTGTGGCAGTGAAACGCTTTAATGCGCCTAGAAACGAAGCGGTGGACAGGTCCTTTACGAGCTCCATGTGTATTGCCTTGGAAGTGATGCAAATGAATGCACTGATGTAGCACTTGATCGGAGGCCTCGTGTGGATTTCTAATCGGTAGATGAAGGGCCCACAGTAATCCACTCCAGTGATCCACTCCATCCACAAAGTTGCCAGCTGAATGTGTCGAATTAGGAGGTGCGTTCCTTGCTGGATATCGGAAACGATGAGTCCAGAGTGCCGAAGACGATGTATAAATTTATATATGCAGGCGAATGTGCGCTGCATGCCAAAAAATTAGTTTTCAAATTTGCATCCTGGGGTGAGATCGGTATATAAAGACGCGATCAACAATGGTCGCTTGTGGAGCTCTATTGTTATGTATCGATGGTTCTATACCATACGCAACACTGCCTCTAATTGCTAGAAATATCTTAACGCATTATCTTATAAGGTATTAATCTGCTATTATAAATATTCGTTTTTATGTAAAGTCGTGTCGCGTAGTCGTGATATTCATCAAGATGCCGGCAGACGAAAGCGTGATTGAATTGTTAATCACTCAACAGCAGAAATTTGCAGCAGACATTTTAAAACAGCAACGGAAATGAATGCAAGAATTTTTAGACAAAACCAACTCTAATGCTAGCAATTCAAATCAAGCGAGTGAATTAGCTATGTGCCCTGCATTTCACAAGTTCGGCAAAGACATTCAGAATCGGGAGTCATATTTAGAACAATTATCGCAGCACTTCAATGCATATTCGGTCAGTGCTGTAGTATGCATGCATAGGCAATACGCACTGTACCAAGAGTACTTAAGGGACAACACACTGTAATTAAAAAAAAAAAGATAGATAAATGAAAGAAGATAAAGACCTGAAAAGGCACCGACAACGCTACATAGAGTGTACTTCAATGACCTGTGCAATGACCAGCACCGGTGCCGCCTGAGCCCTT
Organism: Drosophila helvetica; assembly: GCA_963969585.1. Taxonomy (NCBI): domain Eukaryota; kingdom Metazoa; phylum Arthropoda; class Insecta; order Diptera; family Drosophilidae; genus Drosophila; species Drosophila helvetica. Next base: position 20,152,414 of record OZ018403.1, on the reverse strand, counting down.
TGGCCTGGATAAAAACATAAACACCTGTGCGGTGACCAGCACCCGTACCGCCTGAGCCAAATCTAATTAATGCTGCTCCTGTCGAGCAAAAGGATAAGCCAACTCTGAAGGAGGCTTTGGATCCAATCCAACCGAAGGACCACGCCCACTCACGATAGCTGAGTACAGAGCCAAAAGCCAAAGGAGAACCCCAAAAAGAAAAGGAGTGGGAGAAAGAAAAAACGCCTCCAACAGCAGCGGCTTGCAATAGAACTGACAAAAGCTGCGAAAACAACACTAGAGCGACAACAAAATGAGGAACCTTTGGAAAAAATAAAAAATAATTGAACTGGTGCAACGCAACGCAAAGAGCTTTTTTTAAACCTGCCCACATGGTGCTGCTTGTAAACGCTGCTTGTAATAAACTAACCACTGTTAGCCTTTAACTAACACATATGGCTGATATCTCAATTGAATCGAGCACCAAACTGTAAATGAGCCATATGTAATTATCGAAAAACTTCATTTAAAGAAAATGATTATTAAAAATGATCACGAAACGTCACGTCACGCCATTGTAGTTGGTTAGTTAATGCTTGTATTTTGGCTATTCGATTTGACACAAACGTATAGTATGTCGATGCAGGTGCGTTTATCCAGGACAGCCCAATGGTGGAGTCAGTCCAGAAACATCCTTAAGCCGTGCTGATGTCCATGTGAAGATCCTTTCGGACTGCAGCGCAAAGCTCTTTCCGTGGCACTGATTGTTTGGCCGTTGGTGCTGCACGTGATTTTGAGCAGAGCTGTTGTACTGACACTTAGTGGTTTTTGTATGTAGCGCGTGCGTATATTGCTGCGCCATAGGCTCGTTCTGATGCGTCTACAAAAGGGTGTAGTTCTTGGGTAACTCGAACCTTGCCATCGTCGAGGAATCTGCATCTAGTTCAATGCTTGTAGGTCTTCACGGTAGTCTTTCCCTTCGTGTTGGAGCTTTATCGGTAATTCGTCATCCCAGTCCAGCTTTAACTCCCAAAGCTGTTGCATGAAGATCTTGGCCTTGACCATCACCGGTGAAAAAAGGTCTAATGGGTCAAAAATTTGGGCCAGCTCGGAGCATACCACTCGTTTTGTGATGCATGCAGCTCGTCTTTTATGGGTTCTTCCGCGAAGTTGGTCCTTCTTTGGCATTTAGATGAAACCTAGAGTTTTCACGCTGTAGTGATCTAGTTTCTCTCCCAGTTTGACATCGCTTACAATGTCCTCTTTGGGGACTCCTTGAAGAATTTGCTCATTGTTGGCGCACCATTTGCGGAGTTAAAGTCCGCGAGGTGACAATATCTTTGTGAGAACTTGTTGGACTTGGATCGCTTCTGGAATCGTGTTTGCCCCAGTAAGACTATCGTCGACGTAGAAATCATTCTTTAACGTTGACGATCCTACTGGTAGTCTGTCCTTGTTTTGTATTGCCAAAAGATCCAGGCATTTGGTTGCCAGAAACGGAGCAGCTGTTGTCCCGTATGTGACAGTTTTTAGTCGATAGTACTTGAAGTCCTCAGACGGATTGTATCTCCAGACGATCATCTGATGGAATTGATCCTCCGGATTTATCCACACTTGTCGGTACATCTTTTCTATGTCCGCTGTAAATACGTATTTATGAGTCCGAAACCGTAATAGAATGGACAGAAGATCACTCTGAACTGGTGGTCCAGCATGCAGCATGTCGTTTAGGGACTTTCCGCTTACTGATTTGCATGATGCATCAAATACCACTCGCAGATTTCTTGTGGTAGTTTCGGGTTTGAGCACACAGTGATGCGGTATGAAGTAATGCTTTTCCGGAACGTATGATGCTGGGACCATCTTCATGTGTCTTAGATTTTCATATTAGTTCATAAGCTCCACATAGCTTTTCCAAGAGTCTGGTGAAGTCCGTTGCGCTAGTGCGAGGAATCTTTTAGTTGCAATTTCCAAAGACCCCCCAGGGCTGAAGAGTGTTCGGAAAATTGGAGTTTCACTGTAAGCCGGCCACCAGCTGCAGTTTGTAAGTTTTCAAAGAAATGAGCTTAATTCCCGTTGCACAAATGGGCGATAAACTGCAGGTAGATTTACTTTTTTCTGCTGCAATCCGTCCCAATTTTGTATTTTGCATCAACGGGCCTCCTATCTTAAGGCGATGTTGATTTGGGAGCAACAGGGAATAATAATGATCTGCTCCGATGAGCATGTCGATTTTTCCTAGTTTATGGATGTTCGGGTCCGCCAGGTCAAATCTTTGCGTAAAACCGCTGTGAAGGGATTATATAAGCAAATTTACTCATGCTCTGCTGGTCTTTGATTGACCTCCAATTTTTTCGATGTGCAATGTTGTGTCATTCAGTTTTGAGCGAAAAAATTGATGCCATTCGCTCAGAGATCAAATTTATCTGTGATCCTGAGTCTAGCAGTGCTCTAAAGTTAGCAACCTGTCCTTTAGTTGCTTCTACTTCCACTCTTGCGGTGGCCAGTAGGTTGCAACTATTGTTACTTACTGCACAACCCATTGGTGCCGTTGGTTCTGTGGCTGCGAATAATGCTGTCTCCAGATGCAACATCGTGCTGTGCTTCTTATCGCACTTGAGGCAGGTTCGACCTGGGCATGCGTTTGTTTTGTGATTTGTTCTAAAACAATAATCGCACATTTTTTGCTTTTGTACCCAGTTTAATCGTTCTGCTGGAGATCTGGAGCGAAATTCTTCGCATGCGTAAAGCCGATGGTTTGCCTTTTTGCAAAATGAACATAACGGTGCCTGTGCATGTCTTGTGTTCGCCTATGCGCAGGCCGTGCCTTTTGGCTCTTTCATCACTGTTTGTGGTTTCTGACCACTGGCAACTGAAGTATTGTCTCCAATATCTGTATATCTTTTGAGCTTCCCAATGGTTGCTCATACAAGGCCGTGTTCTTAACATCTTGTTTGTTTTTGATAATGGCATGTGGATATGTTGACGCCGAGCCCTTTTAGGGATGCAAGGGACTCTAATGTTATTACGTACAACTCCTTCAACGACTTGGGATTGTCATTGACTGAACAATAATTGAGGAGTACCGTATTTGCAACATCTCTGGAATTGTTGTATGTTTCAACAAGAATGTCCCAGGCTATTAGATAGTTGTCCTCTTTTAGATCGTTCTGTTTTATCAATCTTTCTGCCTCCCCAGTAACGGTGGTTTTAAGGTACCACATCTTCCGTACTCTGGGCATGTTTTTCTCATTAATCATACATGAGAACAAGTCGTAGAACTGGGACCATTGTGCACGTCATAAATTTTTGATGTGGCTGAGTTCGCCAATGCTCTTTGAACGTCTTTTTCCAGTGATAGGTACGATTTTATGTCGTATCCTTCTGCTGCTGTGTTCTCATATTCTTCATGAATGCTGAAATAGACTTCTTGTGCTTGTGTGATTTTATCAAATCATTTGAGGAACGTCCTCCCGCCTATGAAAATAGTTTCAGATTGCGTTTTATGGCTTCGACTATGGCCTTTTGTTGGCAACATAGCGAAGGCAATTTGCTGTAGTCTTCTTTTGACTGCTGATTGAGGTTTTTTTCTCTTGAGATGGGTTGACTTTCCCCAAGATTGCTTGATGCCTGTTCTAGCTTGTTAAGGTTCTCAGTAAAGATCGCAACGTATTTTTCATATGTCATACGAAGGTCGATAGAGAACTTTATGTAATTTTTAGTTTTATCCTCCTCTCGAATTGTGAAGTCGTTTGTGTTGAAATGATTAAATGCATTTTCGAGTGATGAAATTTTGGCATGAAAGTACGAAGCTTTTTGCTTCCTTTCTTGAGTTACTTTTTTTGATGTTCTGAATGCACTTCGAGATTTCCTCGCCAATTTCCTGCTGCATATTGAATGCCTCAGTATCGGCAGCTTGTTCCTCTTGTGGATTACCCATTCTGTCAATTTGTCTCTTATTACTTCTGAGCCGATGGGAGTGTTTTTAAATTGCTTTGCAGCTGGATTACGCTCCGAATCGCAACCGTTGTTGATCAAAGAAGTAAAAGTAGACTTGAACTATTGAATGGAGGGAGTTGTGCTGGTTTCCAGTTGATGAAACGCACGTACAGCAGGTAATGTTGATCGTTGGGTTAGCCATCGAACACATATTTCTTGCTGTTATCTTAACTCTAAATATGTCAGAATCGCCGAAATTGATAATTGCTAGCAATGTTGATGTTGTATGTGACTGATGCCGAACGTGACATCGCATCCTTTCTCTGTCGCCTTGTTGACCGGATGGAAAGGATGACTACATTCGGTGTCACCAAATGTTAATATGTGTGTGTGCGTGTATGAAGTTGGGTTGTATACGGTACATAAGCCGTCGGCACTTAGGTCGTCGCAACTAGAACTTGAACTAGTTGGACTGCGGAGAGGGCTTCGTTAGGTCAGGCTCGAAGATTGCTTCATGTGGGCCACCTAGAAGCAGATGAGCAGGGGTCAAAAAATCTAGATCATCAGGATTTACAGAAAGCGAGAGTAAGGGGCGAGAATTAACAATTGCCGTGATCTGGCAGATCAGAGCACGCAGCTCGTCGACGACAAGCCCTGAGCGGTACAGGTGATGTTTTGCAGTCTTCACGGCCGCTTCCCACAATCCGCCAAAGTGCGGAGAGCGTGGTGGGAGGAAACGCCAGTCGATCGAGTCAGCCAAGAAGGATTCATGGACCTCCTTCATATGCGAGTCGCTCATGAGAAGCTTCTTTAGCTTCAGCAGCTCGTTCTTGTCGCGAACGAAGTTTGTCGCATTGTCAGACTAAATTTGACTTGGCCTTCTTCGTGTGGCAGTGAAACGCTTTAATGCGCCTAGAAACGAAGCGGTGGACAGGTCCTTTACGAGCTCCATGTGTATTGCCTTGGAAGTGATGCAAATGAATGCACTGATGTAGCACTTGATCGGAGGCCTCGTGTGGATTTCTAATCGGTAGATGAAGGGCCCACAGTAATCCACTCCAGTGATCCACTCCATCCACAAAGTTGCCAGCTGAATGTGTCGAATTAGGAGGTGCGTTCCTTGCTGGATATCGGAAACGATGAGTCCAGAGTGCCGAAGACGATGTATAAATTTATATATGCAGGCGAATGTGCGCTGCATGCCAAAAAATTAGTTTTCAAATTTGCATCCTGGGGTGAGATCGGTATATAAAGACGCGATCAACAATGGTCGCTTGTGGAGCTCTATTGTTATGTATCGATGGTTCTATACCATACGCAACACTGCCTCTAATTGCTAGAAATATCTTAACGCATTATCTTATAAGGTATTAATCTGCTATTATAAATATTCGTTTTTATGTAAAGTCGTGTCGCGTAGTCGTGATATTCATCAAGATGCCGGCAGACGAAAGCGTGATTGAATTGTTAATCACTCAACAGCAGAAATTTGCAGCAGACATTTTAAAACAGCAACGGAAATGAATGCAAGAATTTTTAGACAAAACCAACTCTAATGCTAGCAATTCAAATCAAGCGAGTGAATTAGCTATGTGCCCTGCATTTCACAAGTTCGGCAAAGACATTCAGAATCGGGAGTCATATTTAGAACAATTATCGCAGCACTTCAATGCATATTCGGTCAGTGCTGTAGTATGCATGCATAGGCAATACCCACTGTACCAAGAGTACTTAAGGGACAACACACTGTAATTAAAAAAAAAAAGATAGATAAATGAAAGAAGATAAAGACCTGAAAAGGCACCGACAACGCTACATAGAGCATACTTCAATGACCTGTGCGAAAACCAGCACCGGCATCGCCTGAGCCCATAGGCTCCGGAAGAAACTAAAGTGCGAGTGGCATATAGGCCGCCCCTTGCGCCTCCGTTGGACCGAAATCAAGGAAAACAAAATGCGAGGTAGGCAGACCGCCCACCTCGCTGCCAATGGATAACACTACATTAGAGGAAGCTGCTCCTATCGAGCAAAGGGATGCGCCAAGCCTGCCACTTGCGCATACGAGGGAGCGTCAACGTAGCCAGGCCGGTGACGTCCAGTTGACGCAGAATGGGTCCGGAGCAGCAGCATTTTTAAATATTCGTATATAAATTACTATAATAAAAACAAAAATTTTAAAATTGCGCAGAAACTTTTCTGCCCAATCAGAAGTATATTCCGTAAAGCTATACGAAACAATAGGTAGGACTATTGTTTATGGAAAGTTATTCTATTAGTAAGTTTTCAAAAGAATTGATAAACGATAATAATTATATATATCGTAAACTAAAAATACCCAACATGGTTAGTTTAGTAGCCGTTAAGTCAGTGGATTCCACTGCTAACGTAATTAATAAAGTAGAATCCACTAAAATAGATCTCTATTTAACAAATATATTTTTGATGGTCATCATTGTTGTCATGTGTGCAAATTTTTTGTATAAATTGTATAAAATATATGAGCCGAGCAAATGACTTGGACAAAATTTAATCAGGATTTCACATGACAAACAAATGATTGACAATATTGCAAATAATAAGAAAATTAATATTCAAATAAAGAATAAATAAATTAAAGATTAATAAAAAATAAAATAAAGAATACATAAAATAAAGATTAATCTCAAATTATTGCCACGCTAAAAGCAATTAGGAAAGTTTATAATAGGGACCCACATTTTTCAAATAGAATTCTACAATTGGTCTCAACGACCCCAACAAGCATCAATCAGTTAGAATGCAGGTATATACCCTTCCAGGTGTGCAGGTTAGATCGTTTATATCACCCAGTTTTAGGCAGAACACTTATAATAATGGTCTTCATTAAATAATTCATATCCATAATATAATGGAATGGAATAAGTTATTGGCTGACAAACATTCAACAGATGTTTCGAACTCTGCAAGAAACAAAACTATAAGCAACATTCAGAAAAAGGCTCTTTCTTCAAGCACCATTGAATTTTATTTTCGTGAGTGTATTGATCAAGGTATTTTACCAAATGATAAAACTACAACGTCATTGAAAAATACTCAGTCCCTACGGACGCAAACAGCACTAAGCATTTTGTAATTACGGCAGACGTGACGTTAAAATTTGTATTTAAATTATAGTATTCAAGTTTAAGAAAAAGAATACAAAACCTGAAAAATATAACGAATGTTAAACCGCATTCGAATTTTTAAAGAAAGCCGCAATAATCTTCTGGCAACTAAGCAATCTTTGACCATACGTGTAAAGTCAAGCTTCAGTTTTAATTCAAATCTATGTGGGCTGGGTTTTGCGTTCCCTGGACAAACGAGCAAACGCGAATTCGCCCCAGGCGAATTCCCAGTCAGCACGAAGAGCGCACAATGGAGAGAGAGCAGCGAGGGAGATGAGCGAGAGAGAGAGCAGCGAGAGAGAGCAGCGCGAGCAGTTGGAAGACAACCACCGACGAAAAGGGTTGCGTGTAGAACAAAACGACGACGACGTCCAATTTTAGTTCCTTGTATCTTTAATATCAATATTACTGTACCGAAACCTTTATTTTAACCTTACTCTGATTAATAAACAAAAAACCCCACAATTGGAAGCTCGTGCGGGATCGGAGTGAAGGAAACTAAGTGACGGTACGACGGCGGTGCAAGCAACGGAACTTGGACCAAAAAACGACGCGGAGTTTAACAAATTTAAACAGCGGGGAAAAAGAAATAGACGATTTTTTTTATCTCAGCAAAATGACGTGTTTGAACGAGTTAATTCCAAAAAGCCTACGAGGGGCAACGAAATCGAGCATTTGTGCATTGCACAAATTCGTGTTTGAAAAAGAAGGAGACCGAAATAATAGAAGCCGGTTGCGCGAATTTAGTGGATTCGAATACGACGAAAACGACGCCAGATTCTTAGCAAAGCGCGTATACATACAAGCAAAGCTAACGGACCGTGATCTTGTTTCAATATGTGTTACATTGAAAATAAATCACAATGCGGAAAATTTGGAACTTCATATTTTTCGGAATTTGATGGAAGGCAGGCTGCTGCAAAACAACAACGACGATGAAAACAACGACGATGATGAAGACGACGCTGATAAAGACGAGGAAAAAGACGCAAGCGACGAGAATGGTATAGATGAAAACGAAGACGAAGAAAACGACGAAGAAGCTGTGTACGAGAGGCGCTCGAGTGAGCGAGACAACTACAGCGACGTACATAACATACACACAAGCGAAATCCCAACAACAAGCCGAAAAGGGAATACAGATAGAAGCAACGTGCAAAGACAAAACTACGATGAGGTGGTCGCGCCACGTTTTGCCATAAGTTTCCGCGACATAGAAGACTCTATCCGAGTGTTTGATGGCTCTGATGATATAGCCGTCGAGGAATGGATAACAGAATTCGAAGAACAGGCTGAGTTCATGCATTGGAGTGATCTACAAAAACTTATTTTCGCAAAGAAGTCGCTTAAGGGCATTGCCAGGTTATTTGTTTTGAGCGAGAAGCATATGAATTCGTGGACAACGTTGAAGAGTGCGCTTTTAAGAGAGTTTAAGTCGAGAGTCAATAGCAAACAGATACATATGCAGCTCAGTGAGAGTAAACGACGATCCAAAGAGAGTGTTCTGGAATATTTTTATCGCATGAGAGATATTGCAGCGCGAGGCAATGTGGAAGACGACGCGCTTATGCAATATGTAATCGACGGTATTGACGAGAGGGCTTTAAACAAAACAATTTTATATGGTGCGAAAATGATGAGTGACTTTAAGAATAAATTAAGAGATTATGAGAAAATAAGCGATAAAATAAAAAAGAGTGACAAAGCTGGAAGAGAGAAGAAGATGCCGTTTGGGCAAAATAGTACCCAAGTGAGCAAAAAAGAGTTTGTTTGTTTCAACTGTGGAGAGAAGGGACATTTGTCTAGCAGTTGCGTGAGCAAAGAGAAAGGAAGAAAGTGTTTCAAGTGTAATCAGTTTGGGCACATATCAAAGAACTGCAAAGAGAAGAATGAAAAGCAAAACGATGAAAAACAAAACTTACGTGTAGTTTCGAATAAAATGGAAATAACGTCTAAAGAAGTTTCGATTAAAGATACGAAGTGTATGGCACTATTTGATACCGGTAGTAAATTTAACATTTTAAGCCAAGATTTGTACGACGAACTGCGCATGCCAAAATTAAAAGATTGCAGAGTGTGTTTGGTCGGTTTTGGAAGTGAGAGTAAAGCTGACAATATCAAGCCGATAGGTAAAGTGGAGCATAGCATACGCATTGACAATGAGGAATATGTGTTAAACTTTTATGTTGTTGCTTCAAAGTTCATGGATATTAAACTGATCATCGGAGAAGAGCTTTGTTTGCACGCAGAAGTGTCGTTTAATCGTAATGGAGTGAAAGTAAATAGAATGGCAGATGAAAATAATGAAGTACCGTATGACGAATCGTCCATAATGAGAATCGACGTAGCGGTGGACAATTCCGAGCTAAAAATAAACAGCGCGGCAAACGAGATTACCCGACGCGAAGTAAACGAGATAATATCGACGTATAAACCAAAAAAATCAAAAACAACGAACATTGAAATGAAAATTATTCTAAAAGACGAAACACCAATCTTTTCGCGGCCTCGGCGATTTGCGATATCTGAAACGCGCATCATAGAAGACCAGATTGACGAGTGGCTGGACAAAAAGGTAATAGAGGAGTCCGATTCAGAGTTCACAAGCCCAGTTGTACTTGTGAAGAAGAGTGACGGCACACCACGACTATGTATTGACTATAGACGTATCAATAAAGTTCTCGTAAAAGATCATTTCCCGTTGCCGTTAATAGACGACCAGCTAGATCGTTTGCAAGATGCTGTAGTATTCAGCACCATTGACTTGAAGAATGGGTTCTTTCATGTTCCTGTAGCTGATGATAGTAAGAAGTACACCTCATTTGTGACGCAGAGCGGCCAGTACCAGTTCCGCCAGGTGCCGTTTGGATTGACGAATTCTCCCGGAGTATTCCAGAGGCACATTGGCGCAATATTTCGACCGCTGACTAGAAAAGGCATTGCACTACCATATGTCGACGACGTAATCATCCCAGCCAAAGACGAACAAGAAGCCTTAGCAAATCTAAAAGAAGTTCTCAAGACGTGCGAAGAGTATGGGCTAGAGCTTAATTGTAAAAAAAGTCAGTTTTTACAAACACGAATCCAGTTTCTCGGCCATATCATAGAGAACAAAAAGCTGTATCCGACCCCGTTGAAGATTGAAGCCGTTTCAAAGTTCAAGACGCCACAGACACTGAAGCAGCTTGAGAGTTTTTTGGGTCTTACAGGATATTTTAGAAAGTTTATCTACAATTACGCAGTTATAGCCAAACCATTGACTGACCTAACGAAAAACAATGTAAAGTTTGCAATTGGCCCGGACGAAGAAAACGCCATATGCGTGTTGAAGAAATGTTTGATATCAAACCCAGTGTTAGCCGTTTACAATCAGAAGTACAAAACAGAAGTCCATACGGATGCATCAATAGATGGTTTTGGCGCCGTGCTTATGCAAAAATCACCAGACGACGGCCAATTGCATCCAGTATATTACATGAGCAAGAAAACAACAGAGGCACAACGCAAATACACGAGCTATGAATTGGAAATACTTGCGGTCATCGAAGCATTGACGAAATTCCGAGTTTATCTATTGGGTATCCCATTTAAGATAATAACAGATTGCAACGCGTTCACCAAAACATTAGAAAAGCAGAGTCTTTGTACTAGGGTAGCAAGATGGATAATGTTTCTTCAGGAGTACAACTATGAAGTTGAGCACCGCGCAGGCTCACGAATGCGTCATGTGGATGCACTTTCACGGTATCCCATTATGCATATAAGCGACGGAAGCATCTTAGGTGGAATAGAACAAGCGCAAAAACATGACGAACATCTAAAGACGATTCTGAAACTTATTAACGACGACAATCAACAATACGAAGACTACTTTGTAAAGTCTGGAATCCTCTACAAGCTAGTCAACGATGCAGAATTGATGGTGGTTCCAAGGGATATGCAGAAAACCATTATCGGCAGAGCTCACGATAGAGGGCACTTCGCTATGAAGAAGACGAAGGAGCTAATTTGCAACGAGTATTACATACCAAATTTAGACGACAAAATCAAAAAGTATATCGACTGCTGTATACCTTGCATATTGGTAAATCGCAAGCGAGGTAAACAGGAAGGACTTCTGCACCCCCTGCAAAAAGATGCCGTGCCGCTACAGACGTATCACATTGACTTTTTGGGTCCACTGGAATCAACCGGCAAGAACTATAAACATATACTTGCTGTTATCGACGCCTTCACGAAGTTTTGCTGGTTATACCCTACAAAATCAGCTACATCTAACGAGGTCATAATAAAGCTACGCAGCCAAAGCGTGACGTTTGGCAACCCTGCTTGTATAATTTCAGATAGAGGTTCGGCGTTTACCGCTCAAAATTTCCTGCAGTACTGCGACGACGAAAACATCAAACTGATGAAGACGACTACAGGACTTCCACGGGTAAACGGGCAAGTGGAAAGACTCAACGCAGTGATCATCTCCGTGCTTGCCAAGCTCAGCATAGACGACCCTTCAAAATAGTTTAAGTACGTAGATCGAGTCCAGCGAGCCATAAACTCGACGTATACCAGAAGCATCGATACCACCCCTTTTGAACTTCTAATGGGTATCAAGATGCGCACCAAAGATGACCAGCAGCTTCAGAGTTTGATCCAAAAGGAGTCCATCGTTGCATTTGAAGATGACCGCAATGAGCTACGGACAAAAGCGAAAACTCAAATTCTGAATCTGCAAGCCGAGAACAAAAAGACGTATAATTTGCGACGTAAGGCAGCTAGACAGTATGACGTTGGCGACCTAGTTGCCATAAAGAGGACACAGTTTGGTAGCGGGCTCAAACTTAAGCCAAAGTTTTTGAGTCCTTACCAGATCATCAAGGTGAAGCAGAACAATGCCTACGACGTCAAAAAAGTTTGCAATTCCGATGGTCCAAAGCACTCCTCTTCGTGTGCGGAATATCTGAAGCCATGGTCCACAAGCAACAACGACGATAGCGACGATGCATTCGAGGCGAGTGCATAGTCAGGACGGCCGGATGTGGGCTGGGTTTTGCGTTCCCTGGACAAACGAGCAAACGCGAATTCGCCCCAGGCGAATTCCCAGTCAGCACGAAGAGCGCACAATGGAGAGAGAGCAGCGAGGGAGATGAGCGAGAGAGAGCAGCGAGAGAGAGCAGCGCGAGCATTTGGAAGACAACCACCGACGAAAAGGGTTGCGTGTAGAACAAAACGACGACGACGTCCAATTTTAGTTCCTTGTATCTTTAATATCAATATTACTGTACCGAAACCTTTATTTTAACCTTACTCTGATTAATAAACAAAAAACCCCACATCTATACTTTCAAACACTCATTTCAATGTTGAATTTATACTTTCAATAACAAACTCCAGAAATTACCCAGAATGAGACTAGGTCTAAAAGAATATGAGTTTACTGCAAGTTATTTTAAAATATAAAATAACATCCATAATATGTTGCAGATGAGTTACTATAAATAACCATCGAAAAAACGAGATTTACGAAATAAAGTCCTGAAGTCACTACCAGGCAACAAAGACATGAAGTAGACAAAATAAACCCTGCGCAGGGAATGAATAAAAAGGATAATTTGCTAATAGCAATTTACTAAAAAGCTTCGAAGCCCACGTACATGAGTAATTTCAAGTACGAAAAGTAGTGACCTTGCATATAGTAAATACGCTAAGTCCTTAGGCACATAGTAAAAAGATTATTGCAAGAGAGATTGGCAACCTTTAGACTAATGGAGTTATTGACCTAGGTCATTTTTCCAAAGGCTTTATGAAGACAGTTTAATAAGAAAAACCAACTCAAAGAGGTACCGAGCTAAAGATCATTGAATGAATTTCGATTGATACTTTAAAAAATATGGGCAAAATATATTATATGAACAAAATGAGAGTAGCTTATCAAGCCGATAACCCAAATGAAAAATAAAAAGAAGCATTTTGTCTACGAATCCCCAATAATCCTATAAAGGAGACGATAAAAAGGCATATAAAAACCTTGGCCAAGGACTAGAAGAGCATTACTTTAAAACAAATATGACGCGAAAAATAAATAATGAGTACATTAACAAATGCCTCAAAATGCCAAAACTCACATCTGGTACGACACATAGACAAAGGTCAACAGACATTATCGCATTGAAGTTCTGTCTAATGAAGACGTTCGTTTCGGATCTTCGAACTAAATATGAAAATTAAACAATAAATGACTTGTGCAAATTTTTGAAAGTGGAGCGTATACGCACAACACCCCCAGACATGACATAAAAAAAAAAAAATAAATAAAGAAAAACAAAAACAGGAGATCAGGTTTTATTGAAAAACGAAACAGGTCATAAATTAGATTTTAATTATACAGGTCCGTATAAAGTGACGGAAATAGGTCAGAGGGATAATATCGTAGTAACTGACAATAAAAATAAAAAGCAAACAATTCATAAGGATAGATTAAAAATTTGTATTTCATAATCAAATTTAGTATGGCCATACATAAACATACATTTTTTTAAAAATTTTCATATTTTCATTTTCATATTGATAGTAAGAAAAATTTCAAAAAAAAAAATATATATATATATCTTACAATATATTAATAAAATTACGTTATTTTTCAAGAGGAGGGAGATGTAGTATGCATGCATAGACAATACCCACTGTACCAAGAATACTTAAGGGACAACACACTGTAACGCTTTGTTGCAATGTATGCAATGTATTGCATAAAGAACCGGGAATATCTTGAGTGCGACGGTAATACGATCGCACCAATATGCCTTGCGAACAAGAGTGCAACGTCGGCGTCTTTCACGTAACCGACGGCACCCAAACATGATCCGTTTGAATGTGCATGCAAATTAAACATTCGCGGTGGCGATTTGTGTTTTTTAAAAGTAAAATTGTTTAACTTTATTTCACAAATTTATTGAGCTTAACAAGACTTAAAGTATTTCAGTTTCGAGGTAAATTGTTCAACCGTATAGGTATCGGCGCGAGTTTGGCGACTTTAGTTTTAGTTCGACTTTTCCGTTCAGATCCAAGATTAAGACTGACTGTACTGATTCCATCTCCACATCATGAAACCCCAATGGATCTCTTCTCGATACCATTTTCCTATAAACAAACGGGCTGACTCGGATTGGTCATCCAGATCTAGAATTGTGAAATACCAAAAATGCAGAATCTGCAGAAAACCGGGTGTTCAATTGTTTACTTGAAACCCGGGTGTTCGATTTTTTACCCGAAAGCCGGGCGTGGGCCGAGAGTGGGCCGAGATTATTTTTCAATTAAGGCGGGTGTGAGAAAAGTTTGGTTTCCACTTTGGGTGGGGTGTGAGAAAAGTTTGTTTATAAATTATTTGGGAGCCAAAGATTGAAATCCAAATATCGAGATTGAATCTGTGGACACCAAAGATTGTTTATAACTCGTATAAGGGACCAATGTAATTGGGTACGTTAACTCCCCCCGTTCTTAAATGTGTCGTCCCGATACATTTTGGGGTTCTGATAGAACTCTGATTTCTTCTGATAATTGCAATATATTGTTTTCAATTATATCTTATGTATGTTTCATGAATGCTTTAGAGTGGATTAATATGGTTAATTTGTAGCCGCAATAAAACAACGGTACCAATAAGAAAATTATTAATAATATAGTTTTTAATGGTAATCCAGTATTTCCGAATTTTATAAATGGATTTAAAATATTAACATTTTCAAAGGAAAGTAACTTATCATTGGATTGTTCATAATCAACTAAATCAAAATTACTATATCTATGTTGCGATACGTATTCCCAAATTTCACTCTTCTCATTTACATAGGTTTTGTTATATATTATAATTGTATCGTTGAATATGAGAAGATAAGTACCTAAAAACTTAGTGTTGTTTACGTTATTGGTGCCTGACACTTATATGACAACATTTTCCACGAAATCTATTTCTTTGTTTTTTTCTCTTATTTTCGAGCAGGCCAACTTAGGCCATTTAGTAAATTCGTAAAAAAATTATTTTCTAAACCTATTTTCACATAATTTTTAAATGTTTCTGCTTTGAAATTATTCATTAGATAATAACGTCCCCCGCATTCGCAAATATTTTTGCTTTTAACTAATTTTCCATCATGTTGTGGAATGGCTCTTGCATGGTATAGTTTACAAATAGTATTGATTTGGGGGTATTTTATATAAATAATTATTAAGTCTGCGTTTCGAACTATTTTAAAAGTTGCAATGTCAAGTAAATCTGATAACTCAACAGGCTCTTTTTCGTGCTTGTAAATGTCATCTATTTCATTTTTATTTAAAATTTTTGTGTTAAGAATGTTTATTTTTGAAAGGGTTATGGTATCAATCAAGTTCAGCAGATCAAATGTAATTAATTTTGAACGATGTTTTCTTAATATTGTCTCTTCACTGAATATAACATTTTTTAATGAGTTTGATAGCAATTCAATTTCCTTAAAAAATGTTGAATTCATTATAAACTGTTTATTATTATTTTCAATAAATTCGTTTACTTTATTCTGAATTTGTATAAAATCCTCATGATCAGGGGTACCTGCTACCCATTTCCAAATGGTACCCAACTCATTAATTCCCCTTCTATTTCTCTTTGGGGCTAATTCTGAAATCATCAAATTTAATAAGTTAATATCCATTAAAATTTCCCATTCATCGTCCGAATTTATGGATTTATTAACATACTTGGATTCTATATTTATTATCTCCTTATAAAAACTTAAGTTAGTAATGTGATAAAGGTCAGCGTAGGATTCATAAGTGTAAACGTTCCTGTCGTCTCTAAGCAACATGTAATCACTGTGCGTATAGTCAATGACTTCGGAAGTCGTATACAAAACGAGGGTCAATATTATTATATTTACATACATTTTCTGCAAAAATACAAAAAATTGTTAATGTTTTATATTGTCTTTATGTATTTTTCGGTTTCTGTTATTGATCATGATTTTGTTGTTATTATTTTCCTTAACTACCTGTTTTTTGTAACGGGGTTGTAGTTTGTTTCTTTCACCGAATATTTTTTCATAAACTACTTCACCTATTGTATATTTTTTCCTCTCCTATCCTTATTGTGTACCTTAAGCATTTTATTTTGAGCTGCTTTAAGTAATAATGGAACATTTTCATGTTGGATTTTATTAAATAAGATGTCATAAGGCATTTGATTTATTGTTGAATGTATTGTGCGGTTATATTCTTGCGCTTCCCTCAATATTATTTCTGTATAGCTTGTTAAGTTTAGTCCCTCTTTAATACATCGTGCTATTTCCGTTAATGTGGAATGCACTCTTTCTACCTGTCCATTGGAAGTGCTATGCCTGGGATCAGCATAAAAAATGGTTAAATTACTTCGTTGTATGAAAGATCTAAATTGTGCTGAAGTAAAACTAAGTTCGTTATCTGTCATTATTGATGTCGCTAAAGGAAAATGTTGCAATAATTCCAATACCTTATGTTCAATATTTAGTTTATTTTGAATCTCTTTTACCACCAAGTATTTTGAATAGGAATCAACACAGGTTATAAATGACAGATTTTGGGCATAGAATATGTCTATATGTTATTGCTCACCTTCTCTTGTCGGAATGGGAGCTTCACCTATTGAAATTTTTACAGGATGTCTATTATATTTATTCTTGATACATATCTCATAACCTTTGATATATTCTTTTAATTTTTTGTATAAGTTTGGCCAATAATACAATTTAGTTATCTGTTTGTAGTTTTCATATAAACCTCTGTGGGCTGTGCAATGTGTTTCTTCTATAATTAAGGCTTTATCTTCTGGATTCTTAATATCTTGGAGGAATTTCTTCGTGAAGAGAAATTTGTTTATGAAATTATCCTGTAGTACTTTTTTAATAACATATAGATCTTTTTATGTGCACCAGGCACTCGAGTGAGCGAGACAACTACAGCGACGTACATAACATACACACAAGCGAAATCCCAACATCAAGCCGAAAAGGGAATACAGATAGAAGTAACGTGCAAAGACAAAACTACGATGAGGTGGTCGCGGCACGTTTTGCCATAAGTTTCCGCGACATAGAAGACTCTATCCGAGTGTTCGATGGCTCTGATGATATAGCCGTCGAGGAATGGATAACAGAATTCGAAGAACATGCTGAGTTCATGCATTGGAGTGATCTACAAAAACTTATTTTCGCAAAGAAGTCGCTTAAGGGCATTGCCAGGTTATTTGTTTTGAGCGAGAAGCATATGAATTCGTGGACAACGTTCAAGAGTGCGCTTTTAAGAGAGTTTAAATCGAGAGTCAATAGCAAACAGATACATATGTAGCTCAGTGAGAGTAAACGACGATCCAAAGAGAGTGTTCTGGAATATATTTATCGCAAGAGAGATATTGCAGCGCGAGGCAATGTGGAAGACGACGCGCTTATGCAATATGTAATCGACGGTATTGACGAGATGGCTTTAAACAAAACAATTTTATATGGTGCGAAAATGATGAGTGACTTTAAGAATAAATTAAGAGATTATGAGAAAATAAGCGATACAATAAAAAAGAGTGACAAAGCTGGAAGAGAGAAGAAGATGCCGTTTGGGCAAAATAGTACCCAAGTGAGCAAAAAGGAGTTTGTTTGTTTCAACTGTGGAGAGAAGGGACATTTGTCTAGCAGTTGCGTGAGCAAAGAGAAAGGAAGAAAGTGTTTCAAGTGTAATCAATTTGGGCACATATCAAAGAACTGCAAAGAGAAGAATGAAAAGCAAAACGATGAAAAACAAAACTTACGTGTAGTTTCGAATAAAATGGAAATGACGTCTAAAGAAGTTTCGATTAAAGATACGAAGTGTATGGCACTATTTGATACCGGTAGTAAATTTAACATTGTAAGCCAAGATTTGTACGACGAACTGCGCATGCCAAAATTAAAAGATTGCAGAGTGTGTTTGGTCGGTTTTGGAGGTGAGAGTAAAGCTGACAATATCAAGCCGATAGGTAAAGTGGAGCATAGCATACGCATTGACAATGAAGAATATGTGTTAAACTTTTATGTTGTTGCTTCAAAGTTCATGGATATTAAACTGATCATCGGAGAAGAGCTTTGTTTGCACGCAGAAGTGTCGTTTAATCGTAATGGAGTGAAAGTAAATAGAATGGCAGATGAAAATAATGAATTACCGTATGACGAATCGTCCATAATGAGAATCGACGTAGCGGTGGACAATTCCGAGCTAAAAATAAACAGCGCGGCAAACGAGATTACCCGACGCGAAGTAAACGAGATAATATCGACGTATAAACAGAAAAAATCAAAAACAACGAACATTGAAATGAAAATTATTCTAAAAGACGAAACACCAATCTTTTCGCGGCCTCGGCGATTTGCGATATCTGAAACGCGCATCATAGAAGACCAGATTGACGAGTGTCTGGACAAAAAGGTAATAGAGGAGTCCGATTCAGAGTTCACAAGCCCAGTTGTACTTGTGAAGAACAGCGACGGCACACCACGACTATGTATTGACTATAGACGTATCAATAAAGTTCTCGTAAAAGATTATTTCCCGTTGCCGTTAATAGACGACCAGCTAGATCGTTTGTAAGATGCTGTAGTATTCAGCACCATTGACTTGAAGAATGGGTTCTTTCATGTTCCTGTAGCTGATGATAGTAAGAAGTACACCTCATTTGTGACGCAGAGCGGCCAGTACCAGTTCCGCCAGGTGCCGTTTGGATTGACGAATTCTCCCGGAGTATTCCAGAGGCACATTGGCGCAATATTTCGACCGCTGACTAGAAAAGGCATTGCACTACCATATGTCGACGACGTAATCATCCCAGCCAAAGACGAACAAGAAGCCTTAGCAAATCTAAAAGAAGTTCTCAAGACGTGCGAAGAGTATGGGCTAGAGCTTAATTGTAAAAAAAGTCAGTTTTTACAAACACGAATCCAGTTTCTCGGCCATATCATAGAGAACAAAAAGCTGTATCCGACCCCGTTGAAGATTGAAGCCGTTTCAAAGTTCAAGACGCCACAGACACTGAAGCAGCTTGAGAGTTTTTTGGGTCTTACAGGATATTTTAGAAAGTTTATCTACAATTACGCAGTTATAGCCAAACCATTGACTGACCTAACGAAAAACAATGTAAAGTTTGCAATTGGCCCGGACGAAGAAAACGCCATATGCGTGTTGAAGAAATGTTTGATATCAAACCCAGTGTTAGCCGTTTACAATCAGAAGTACAAAACAGAAGTCCATACGGATGCATCAATAGATGGTTTTGGCGCCGTGCTTATGCAAAAATCACCAGACGACGGCCAATTGCATCCAGTATATTACATGAGCAAGAAAACAACAGAGGCACAACGCAAATACACGAGCTATGAATTGGAAATACTTGCGGTCATCGAAGCATTGACGAAATTCCGAGTTTATCTATTGGGTATCCCATTTAAGATAATAACAGATTGCAACGCGTTCACCAAAACATTAGAAAAGCAGAATCTTTGTACTAGGGTAGCAAGATAGATAATGTTTTTTCAGGAGTACAACTATGAAGTTGAGCACCGCGCAGGCTCACGAATGCGTCATGTGGATGCACTTTCACGGTATCCCATTATGCATATAAGCGACGGAAGCATCTTAGGTGGAATAGAACAAGCGCAAAAACATGACGAACATCTAAAGACGATTCTGAAACTTATTAACGACGACAATCAACAATACGAAGACTACTTTGTAAAGTCTGGAATCCTCTACAAGTTAGTCATCGATGCAAAATTGATGGTGGTTCCAAGGGATATGCAGAAAACCATTATCGGCAGAGCTCACGATAGAGGGCACTTCGCTATGAAGAAGACGAAGGAGCTAATTTGCAACGAGTATTACATACCAAATTTAGACGACAAAATCAAAAAGTATATCGACTGCTGTATACCTTGCATATTGGTAAATCGCAAGCGAGGTAAACAGGAAAGACTTCTGCAAAAAGATGCCGTGCCGCTACAGACGTATCACATTGACTTTTTGGGTCCACTGGAATCAACCGGCAAGAACTATAAACATATACTTGCTGTTATCGACGCCTTCACGAAGTTTTGCTGGTTATACCCTACAAAATCAGCTACATCTAACGAGGTCATATTAAAGCTACGCAGCCAAAGCGTGACGTTTGGCAACCCTGCTTGTATAATTTCAGATAGAGGTTCGGCGTTTACCGCTCAAGATTTCCTGCAGTCCTGCGACGACGAAAACATCAAACTGGTGAAGACGACTACAGGACTTCCACGGGTAAACGGGCAGGTGGAAAGACTCAACGCAGTGATCATCTCCGTGCTTGCCAAGCTCAGCATAGACGACCCTTCCAAATGGTTTAAGCACGTAGATCGAGTCCAGCGAGCCATAAACTCGACGTATACCAGAAGCATCGATACCACCCCTTTTGAACTTCTAATGGGTATCAAGATGCGCACCAAAGATGACCAGCAGCTTCAGAGTTTGATCCAAAAGGAGTCCATCGTTGCATTTGAAGATGACCGCAATGAGCTACGGACAAAAGCGAAAACTCAAATTCTGAATCTGCAAGCCGAGAACTAAAAGACGTATAATTTGCGACGTAAGGCAGCTAGACAGTATGACGTTGGCGACCAAAGGCCAAAGTTGCCATAAAGAGGACACAGTTTGGTAGCGGGCTCAAACTTAAGCCAAAGTTTTTGAGTCCTTACCAGATCATCAAGGTGAAGCAGAACAATGCCTACGACGTCAAAAAAGTTGGCAATTCCGATGGTCCAAAGCACTCCTCTTCGTGTGCGGAATATCTGAAGCCATGGTCCACAAGCAACAACGACGATGGCGACGATGCATTCGAAGCGAGTGCAAAGTCA
The DNA here is from genome assembly GCA_963969585.1 of Drosophila helvetica. Taxonomy (NCBI): domain Eukaryota; kingdom Metazoa; phylum Arthropoda; class Insecta; order Diptera; family Drosophilidae; genus Drosophila; species Drosophila helvetica. Next base: position 20,131,455 of record OZ018403.1, on the reverse strand, counting down.
GGACGGCCGAATGTGGGCTGGGTTTTGCGTTCCCTGGACAGACGAGCAAACGCGAATTCGCCCCCAGGCGAATTTCCAGTCAGCACGAAGAGCGCACAATGGAGAGAGAGCAGCGAGGGAGATCAGCGAGAGAGAGCAGCGAGAGAGAGCAGCGCAGGCAGTAGGAAGACAACCACCGACAAAAAGGGTTGCGTGTAGTAATAAAACGACGACGACGTCCAATTTTAGTTCCTTGTATCTTTAATATCAATATTACTGTACCAAAACCTTTATTTTAACCTTACTCTGATTAATAAACAAAAAACCCCACATATATTCTTTTAAACTATGCAGTAAATTCTCAACTGTGTCAAATTCAATTATATGTCGGGTATTTTCATGAATTCTTACTAGCTCATGAATTGTGATGCTAGCTTTTGCTATGAGTAACTGCTGCTTAAACTGATTTAATGGCTTCCTGGTTTCTTGAATAATGTTTTCAAGACTGCTTTCTGCTGAATGTTGGGTATTTAAATCTGAATCTAATTCCACTTGTTCATCATCACTGTCTGCTATATGATTTATTTGAATTCGAGATAAAGCGTCTGCTACTATATTGGTTGAGCCTGGTTTATATATGATCTTTGGTGCAAAACTTTCAATAAAGTAGTACCACCGTTTCATTTCCATATTTGGATTGTTCTGTGACATGGTAAAGGACAATGGTTGGTGATCTGTTTGAATTTCAATTCCACTAACTCCGTATAAATAATTTCTTAAATTCTTCAGTGCCCACACTATTGCTAATAATTCTTTTTTGTTTGTGGCATAAAGTTGCTCAGTTTTGTTTAGGGTTTTGGAAATAAATGTTATGGGGTTCCCTTCTTGTGATAATACTGCACATATTGTTATGTTTGATGCATCTGTGGTTTGAGTGAATTTTTTATTGTAATCCGGTTGTACTAATTCTATATGTGCAATTAAACTATCTTTTAGAATAATAAATGCTTCCACTGCTGTTTCATCCAGCTGTATCAAGGCTTTTTTTTATGCTCTTTTTGAAATCTTCCCATTGACTCCACTTAAATACTTTGTTAGTGGTTTGGCAATTGTCGCATAGTTCCGGACGAATTTTCTATAATACCCTGTTAATCCTAGGAAACTGCGTAGCTCTCGGACATTTTTCGGAATTAGATATTTCTGTATTGTATATATTTTTTCCGGGTCTGTTTTAATGACATTATGGGAAACGATGTCCCAGGAATTTATTCTCTAGTTGAAAATATTTATGCTTTTCAAGGGAAATTTTCATGTTAGCATTCTGTAAAATCTGTATTATTCTAATTATATCTGTATAGTGCTGATTAATAGTTTTTGAAAATATTATTATGTCATCCATATAGACATGGCAGGTTTTCCCTACTTGTTCTCTAAGTATATCGTCCATTGCCCTTGGAAGATTCTGGGTGCGTTTGTCAAACCCATTGGCATTCTTAAAAATTCATATTTACCATTATTTATGGAAAATTATGTTTTTTCTATGTCTGATTCTTTCATCAATATCTGATAGAATCCCGATTCTAAATCAATAGCAGAGAAATACTTTGCCTTCCCCAAATTGGAAAGAATTACAGAAGGATTCTGCATGGGGTATCTGTCTGGTATTGTATTATCATTTAATTTTTTAAAGTCTATTACTCCACCATTTACTCATTTTTTTGGTACAACTATCACTGGCGAATTATATGGGCTCCTACTAGGTCTAATTATACCATCGTCTAACATTTTACTTATTTCTTTATTAACGAAATCGTTAACCGAATAAGCATATGGATATTGCTTACTATATACCGGCCTATCATGTTCAGTATTTATTTCTCCTTTTATATCCGTTCTAAACGGTAACTGCAAATCTATATTTGCATGGTCCTTTTGTATGATATCATTCTTTCCCTGAGTTTCTCTAAATTTTCAGCTTCATGAGTGAGTGTGTTATTCAATCTGATCATTTCCGATTCAGAATTTATATGTTTATTTAAGTCGGATATTTCTACGACAGCATGTTCAGGAAATTTGAATCCCAAGCTATTTTCTCTTGTTTTGACGGATAGTTCTACGTCGGCGTGCTCAGGATATTTGCATCCCAAGATATTTTCTTTTGTTTTGACGGATAGTTCTACGTCGGCGTGCTCAGGATATTCGCATCCCACGCTATTTTCTCTTGTTTTGACGGATAGTTCTACGTCGGCGTGCTCAGGACTTATTGATCCCAAGCTATATAAACTCTATTTGTCGGATACTTCAAACACTGCACTGTTCAGGATTTTTTAGTCCTATTTAAATAGGATTTTTAAACTATTTATTTTTGTGTTGACGGATAATTCTACGTCGGCATGCTCAGGATTCCTTGATCCCAAGCTGTATAAACTTCCTTCTACCTGTACTGAATCGGTTCGTTCTGCCTTTCCTGCTTCCAAATACTTTTTATACCCGGTACTCGAAGAGTAAAGGGGTATATTAGATTTGTGCAAAAAATTAATGTGTGTAACACCCAGAAGGAAGCGTTTCCGACCCCATAAAGTGTATATATTCTTGATCAGCATCAATAGCCGAGTCGATATAGCTATGTCTGTCTGTCCGTCCGTCCGTCCGTCTGTCCGTCTGTCCGTCTTCATTAGCGCCTATAGCTCAAAGACTATAAAAGCTAGAGGAACACAATTTTGTATTCAGACTCCTGTCCTATCGCACTGTTACAAGTGTATTTCAAAATTTCGCCCCGCCCCCTTCCGCCAACTCCAAGGATGAAAATCTGTGGCATGCACAATTTTAAAGATACGAGAAAACTAAAAACGCAGAATCATAGAGAATGAACTTATCTATCAGATTGTTGAATTTGGATTAGATCAGATGATAAATACAGCTACAATGAAGAAAACCATTTCGAAATGCATCGTTCCCTCTCGCTCTCTCTCACACACAGGGGTAGGCGCTATGACTGATCGAATTTTTTGACGCCTAGTTCTCAGAGACTATAAGGGCTAGAACCACCAAACTTTCTATCCATGCTCCTGTGATATCAAACCGAGACGAGTTTGTTTTAAAATTTGGCCACGCCCCCTTCCGCCCCCACAAAATATGAAAATCTACAATTTTGAAGATACGGGAAAACCAAAAACGCAGAATCATAGAAAATGACCATATCTATCAGAGTATTGATTTTGGATCAGATCGGATCATAAATATAGTCAGAAGGAACAAATGAAATTTCAGTGGCCTCCCAAGCGCAGACTGATTCCCTCTCTCTCTCGCACACAGCCGTGTATGTATATGTAGGAAGTAGATAAAAACATGTAGAAATGGCAGATGTAAAAAATTTATGTAAACAAATATGGAAACATCTAATAGATCAAAATCTCCGAAAAGGTTCGACTTAAATTTTTTTTTTTTGGCTAAAATTAAATTTTGTCCTTTTGCGAACATGTAATAAATTACAACAAGCTCACATACATATATACTGACTGAGTACCGGGTATAAAGTAGAGCCGCGGCGCAGACGCGGCTCATAACGTTCCCCCTCGTTTAATATAAATTCTTTTAACGGAAGGATAATTTTCCCTTCTGTGAGGGTTATTTTATTTAGAGAAACGTTCTCATCGAAAATGATCTGCTCTTCGTTATTATTATATCTTAAAATTCCCTTTTCGGTATCAATTACCGCTCCTATCTTTTTTAGTAGATTAAATCCTATAATTAAATCTGTTTCCATACCCTCTATTTCGTAAAATACTTGTTTTGTATTAAATATGGTTATTATATGAAAATATTTGATTATCGAGAACCCATTTACAGTGGCAACTCTCTTATAAATTGGCAATTTTTTTTTATTCTTATAAATTCCCTTTTTTATGTAACAGGATGTTGCTCCCGTATATATTAAGACCTTAAAATTTTTATTTAATTTTTTGTCTGTTCTTATTAAGTAGGGCAGACCTACTTCGGGGGCTGATCTAAAAAATGGTCCTCTTCAATATTGTTCACCCTCATGGCTTTATTTACCGGCTGAGGTTGATTTAACGAGTCAGTTGGTTTTCGTTGAAGCGGTAGATTTCGGCTAAACTGATTGTTCTGTCTAGTGTTGGCTCTATTCTGTTGGGCATGGTTACAATTGTTGTTATTTCTCTGATAATAATTATTAGTATTATAACCTCGGTTATAGTTAGTATTATGATTTCCCCTGTAGGGATTATTATTTGGTCGGTTTTGTATTTGCAAAGATTCGTCCACCTCCATTGGTTCGGGGGCCTGATTTTGTTGTCTGTTGTTTAGAAAATAAGGTTGTCCCCAAGACATATTATTTTTCTCGAAGTTGCTTTTCTGTTCGAAAGGTCCGTTGTAGGCTCTTGGTTGTCTCTGGTGGAACCTCAAGGTATTTTGGGTATTTCCTGGATTCTTTGGTGGGTTATTGAATTGGTAGGCAAATTGTGCCCGTCTGTTATTAGCTTGTAGTTCTTGCACCTTGGCCAATGCATTTGGTAGGTCTGGTGGATTTGGTGAAAAAAGTAATTCGAAAATACCGCCGTTGAGACCAGTCATGAAAATGCGTAAGGCATTCTCTCTAATTTTGTTATTTGTTTCTTTGGTTACCTCACTGTCCTTACCATAAGTCATTATTATTTTGTTAATTAGCAATGTCATCTTTTTATTAACCTCATTATAAAAGAATATATTTGAAAGGTTCCCTTGTCGGAGAACGCTTAATTCTTGTTCTATGATGTATATTGGTCGTTTTTCACTGTACACAAAGTCGATTCGTGCTAGTATAGCATCAAAATTTAAAACGGTTCCATGGTTAGTTAGTGCATCATGCGCTAGCCCTGTGATTTTATTTCTTAAAATGGTCAAAGCAATAAAGTATTGCTTGCTTCCCCTTTTATACAACTGCATAGCTGTTTCCGCAGCCTCTCTACATCCTACATATTGATTAAGTCCCCCACTAAAGACTGGTAATGATTCTATTACCTTTAAGGTGGTTTCATTTTTAATTTTTTCATCCATTTTTTCAGCCTGATAATCTACTACCTGATCTGAGGTTGTTTCTAAATGTTATTTTAATTGTGTTATTTGCTCTTTCAATTGTGAAATCTGAATTGCTATCAACTGCTTGACCAGATCGGCGGTCAGATCAGTCCTTGATTCTGTAGTCATTTTTAATTTTTGAAAATTAAGTTATCCAGTGTTTTTATACCCGGTACTCGAAGAGTAAAGGGGTATATTAGATTTGTGCAAAAAATTGATGTGTGTAACACCCAGAAGGAAGCGTTTCCGACCCCATAAAGTATATATATTCTTGATCAGCATCAATAGCCGAGTCGATATAGCTATGTCTGTCTGTCTGTCCGTCCGTCCGTCCGTCTGTCCGTCTGTCCGTCTTCATTAGCGCCTATAGCTCAAAGACTATAAAAGCTAGAGGAACACAATTTTGTATCCAGACTCCTGTCCTATCGCACTGTTACAAGTGTAACGCCCCGCCCCCTTCCGCCCACTCCAAGGACGAAAATCTGTGGCATGCACAATTTTAAAGACAAAAACGCAGAATCGTAGAGAATGACAATATCTATCAGAGTGTTGAATTCGGATCAGATCGACTCATAAACATAGCCACAATGAAGAAAACCATTTCGAAATGCATCGTTCCCTCTCGCTCTCTCTCACACACAGGGTTGGGCGCTGTGCCCATTCGTCCAGATGAGCGCCTAGATCTCAGAGACTATAAAAGCTAGAGCAACCAAACTCTCTATCCATGCTCCTGTGATATCACGTCAGTACAAGTGTATTTCAAAATTTGGCCACGCCCCCTTCCGCCCCCACAAAATATGAAAATCTACAATTTTGAAGATACGGGAAAACCAAAAACGTAGAATCATAGAAAATGACCATATCTATCAGAGTATTGAATCTGGATCAGATCGGATCATAAATATAGTCAGAAGGAACAAATGAAATTTCAGTGGCCTTCCAAGCGCAGACTGATTCCCTCTCTCTCTCTCGCACACAGCTGTGTATGTATATGTAGGAAGTAGATAAGGACATGTAAAAATGGCAGATGTAAAAATGTATGTAAACAAATATGGAAACATCTAATAGATCAAAATCTCCGAAAAGGATCGACTTACTTTTTTTTTGTCTTTTTTGGCTAAAACTAAATTTATCCCTTTTGCGAACATGTAATAATGTAATTTATTACAAGCTCACATACATATATACTGACTGAGTACCGGGTATAAAGTAGAGCCGCGGCGTAGACGCGGCTCACAACGATCCCCCTCGTTTAGTTTTAAATCTATAATGTTAATATTTTTACTTATATAACTACTTATATTTATTTATCTGTTTCTTAAATTGCATTTTTTCTGATTCTCACGAATTGTTCCGGAAGGGGTCGTCCTTCTTTTGGTTAACTTGATATCTTCCTTTATGATAGCAGCGAGGGTCCTCCCTACAGCTGTTCCTTGGTTTTAGTATGGTTTTTTTGGTTGGCTTGGTTGGTTGGTTTTTTCGTATTCAATTCAATAAATTGTATATTGATATTAGATATTGTTGAATTCTTTGTTTCGGCCCGAGCCTTCCGGTTGGTTATTTAATTTCCTCACTTTTCTTTTTTGTTGTCTTAACACTCCGTCACAACGCGTTCTATTGAAGGATTTATTGCATTAATTAATTGTCCTTCTTTGGGTTCGAGCCCACGAAAAACTTTTGTTTTTCGGTGCTTTGAATACGCGTGGCCCCACGTTGGGCGCCAATTAAACATTCGCGGTGGCGATTTGTGTTTTTAAAAAGTAAAATTGTTTAACTTTATTTCACAAATTTATTGAGCTTAACAAGACTTAAAGAATTTCAGTTTCGAGGTAAATTGTTCAACCGGATAGGTATCGGCGCGATTTTGGCAACTTTAGTTTTCGGTCGACTTTTCCGTTCAGATCCAAGATCAAGACTAACTCTACTAATTCCATCTCCACATCATGAAACCCCAATGGTTCTCTTCTCGATACCACTTTCCTATAAACAAACGGACTGACTCGTATTGGTCATCCAGATCTAGAATTGTGAAATACCAAAAAGAGTGGGTAGCAGAATTGCGAGGAATCGCTCGAGAATGCCAGTTCGTGTGTAATGCGAATGGTTGTGTATCCAACTATGTAGATGAAATGATCCGGGATCAAATCATCGTACATATCCCGTATGACGAAGTACGGGCAGCTGCTCTTCAAAAGTCACAGCCAACTCTGGAAGATGTTCTCATAGTTGCAGAAACTTATGAGACGACTACAAAAACCGTAGCAACGCTCGAAAACAACATGGAGAAACAAGTTCCCCTCAACGCGATCCACACATATACCAAGAAAAAAAAAAAAGAAAAGTTGTGAGGCGTTAACCTAGCGCCTCACAGATTAGATTATAACTAGCCATAAGTTCTCATTATTTCTATTAATTTTACCCCCCCTTCGAATTACGCACGGAGCGTAGCAAATCCCCTCATTTGCACGAAGCAACGAACAATTTTGATTTTGCCAACGGCAGCTAAAACTCAAACGATAGTCATGCATTTTTACCAGTGCCAGAACAAGTCATAGCCCACTGTGCCGCGCGCTAACGAACAGCAACACAAAAGGGACGGGGCGAAGAGGTCCCGTAAGAGAGGCTCGCGACGATCGCTGTTGGGAGAGCGGAACACGGCCGAAAGCTCGGCGAAACGAAAGTTCGAAATAGGCAAGCCGGCCCACGCGAGTAGGGAGACGGGACAGTTGGCAGAGAACTAGAAACCCGAGCGGTCGCAGAGATAAAGCAAAACGAGATTTTTAAGAGTGCGCATAGTGATCGGAGTGAGGACACGAGGAAGTGAAAAACTAACGGCCCGAATTAAACACGCGGGACACAGCGAAAGAGTTCTGGTAAGCAATCGTTAGAGAGATCTGGTGCAGCCTGAGAGCCAAGGTTCACCCAGTCTTTGCTAATACGAATAAAGAAGAATATAATAAGAATTTCGCCGACGTCTATTCTTTCTTTGGGTGGCTCACCTACCTACTTATTTCGGCGTGCCGAAACTATTCCCGACCATGGCGTAACCCCCGCCCGTTACTCCCACACTGGGACTCAAAAATATAGCCAGAGCAGGCAGTCAGTGAAACCTTGAGATTCCGGGAGGCGTGCTAGTATAGTCTTGCTCTGTGGTTTTTACCGGGACGCGATTGTACGCGTACAGACCCATAGTCAGGGTGTGCTCTATGGTTTTTACCGAGACACACAGCTAGGAGTCCCGATTCCCACCAATCTAGTCAGAGCAGGCGATCAGTGAAACCTTGAGATTCCGGGAGGCGTGCTAGTGTAGTCGTGCTCTGTGGTTTTTACCAAGACACGATTGTACGCGCACAGGCCCACCGCCAGGGTATACTCTATGGTCTTTACCGAGACACACAATTAGGGGTCTCAACTTAGTTATCCATTCAAGGTAGACGACACCCCAGGTCCGGGGCGCTATACGAGCGTGGCCGTATCATACAGCTCCTACTGGCCCACGTGCAAACCACGTCTTATATATTTATCCCCTCTCTTGACCCCTTTAAACGTCACGAGACGCGCCTTCATCCCTCGCAGGTCCCTCTGTTTACAAATTTCTTGTAAAGGACCCTGAACAACCCTGAGTCATCACCCCAGCCTTAGTTACTACTTTACAAAGTGATGCCATACCGTACAAAAATGAACTAAAATCGAGCTCGGGTTGTGGCCTCTCTCACGCAAGAGAGAGATGCAAGTTCCGCGAAGCCGTATGTCACAAGTGCGTTAGAAAGGGACTTATATCGGTCGTATGTATGTAAAAGCAAGACAAACGTAAAGAGCATTTCCAATGCAAAAAAGAATACAAAAATCAAGCAAACGAAATCGACACCATTGAAGAAGTGCACAGTGTCACAGGTCTGGTCAAAAGCTAACTAAATAAGAAAGTATTTGATCTCGAAATTTTTAAGACAGTGATTTCATTTCAAATGGACTCAGGAGCAACAGCCTCTGTAATCAACAGAAATACATACGAGTTGTTAAATAAGCCGCAATTGTACAAGTGTTCCCGAGTTTTACATGCGTTTGGACACACACCAATACCATTGCTAGGGGAGCTGCACACTGTGGCAAAGTGTGGTGAAAAGGAGAAAGATGTGGTAGTAATTGTAGCAAACAAACAAAAGTCAACGAATCTTTTCGGTATGGATTTATTTAATGTATTCGGATTCGATATCATGCAAGAAGCAAACATTTATGAGGTGCACAGTGAAAACTATGTGACATTTTTAGTAAATTTGAAAATGTGTTCGAGCCTGCCATAGGTACCATTAAAGATTTTAAAGCCTTTTGAAAGATTCGGCAATACCAAAGTTCTACAAAAGCCGTCAAATTCCGTTCGCGCAAATAGACCAATTTAAAGAAGAAGCAAACAGACTAACAAACTAACAATTGGAAGCCAATTAAGTTCAGCTATTGGGCATCTCCAATTGTGATTGTATCCAAGCCAGGAGGGGCAATTCGTATTTGTGGTGACTTTAAGCCTTCAACGCGCAAATCGAAATAGAGCAGTATCCATTACCAACGAAAGAAGCTCTCTTTCACGTCATTCGTCATGGTAAGCAATTCAGCAAAATAGACATAAAAGATGCATATCTTCAAATGGAATTGGATGAGGCTTCGAAGCAAATTATGGTTGTAAACACGCCACTGGGACTCTTTCAGTATCAGCGCCTTCCTTATGGGACTGCCAACGCACCTGCAATATTCCAAAGATATCTCGAGTAACTTCGAAAAGGTATAGAAGGTTGTGGCAACTATTTAGACGACATCATCATCTCAGCACCGACAAGCAAAGAACATCTTAACCGAATCGACCAAGTTCTCAAAATTCTTCAGAAGAACGGCATCAGATGCAAGAAGGAAAAATGCTTCTTTATCAAAGATGAAATTGAATATTTGGGTCTCAGAATCAGCGCAAAGGGGATTCTTCGAGACAGCTCCGGCTTGGAGGCTGTAAAACTTTTGAATCCGCCTTGTAATTTGTAACAACTAGAAACATTCATGGGTAAAGTAAATTACTACTGCGACTTCATTCCAAACTACTCTCAGGTGGCTTCGCCCCTGAACCAATTTCGCAGAAAAAATGTAGAATACCGATTTGGTCCGCAACAGCAGCAAGCTTTTACAGCTTTGAAAACTCATATCGTTAATGCAACGCAGTTACTTACTTCGATGAAAACTTACCTGTTATATTAGCCACAGATGCCTCTTCATTTGGTATAGGGGTAGTCCTTTCTCATCTTCAGCACGATGGCACAGAGAGACCCATTGTTTTTGCATCTAAAACCCTTGACCAGCATCAAGTAAAGTACAGCCAAATCGAAAAAGAGGGCCTGTCCATAATATTCGGAGTAAAACGTTTCCACCAATATCTTTATGGAAGGAAATTCACATTAATAACCGATCATAAGCCACTTGTAACTATTTTCAACCGTTGATGACTTCAAACAGGTTACAACGCTGGGCTATCATTCTCATGGCCTACAACTTCGATATTCAGTATCGATCCACAACTGCACACGGCAATGCAGATGCACTTTCTGCGTCGGTTAACATTGTGTTTTTGTTGTTGCTTTTCGTAAGTACGCTCTCACATTGAATTTAGCCCGCTCTCATCTTGTAGTCTGTGCTTTAGCATCACTCTCTCCCTATAACCCAAACATAAATAACTGTTCTTCTTCTCTCGCTCTCAATACTTTCCGTGTAGTAGCGCTCTCTCTCTCTCATTGCAGCTGCTGCAACCGCTCTCCTCTCTCCGCTCAGTTTTTACTAATTCCGCTTTAAGCGTTTGCCTGGCACACTGGTCTGATTTCTATTTGTTTTGAAATAAATTTTGTTTATTGTTTATTATGGAATCACCTATTATCTGTACCAAAAAAACCTGCAAACAGGTGGTCACCCCTGATCAGTCGAGTATCCCCTGCTACCTTTGCAGAAAAGCAATGCACGCAAAGTGCGCTGGGTACTCAGGCCTCGTGGGTGATGCAATTTCCAAACATAATGGCTTGTTCTACTGTTGTGAGGCATGCCGTGGGGCTCACATAGAGATGGCCAGGCTTATGGGGCAGACGCGGAATGGCTTTAAGGAGCTGACCGTAGGCTTTAAAAAGCAGTACGATCGGCTTCTAGCCATGGAGTCTCTGTTTAGCAGTTAGCAACTGCTGAATGAGTCTCCTAAGCGAAAAAAGGTCACTCCGCGGGATCTGCAAGCCCCAACTGATCCTCTTCCGCCCGTTGCCAAATAACCGACTCCGACCACTCCAATTGTGCAGCAGCCGATATCGTTTGCTATTCCAAGGGCAACGACAGCTGCTGGTGATGCAAATTCGGCAGCCGAATTTATCACTTCGGAGAACGTACAACCAAAAATTTCCGTAGCGTCCGTGTCCGTCGAGCCCGCCAGCATTACTAATATCCCGTCCACTTCGATCCCACCAACAAACATACGACCCGGACCACCGGGTATTGCCATCACAGGTACAAGGTCTGTGGTGCCAAACCCAAGATTGGTGGTGATCACACCTACACCTAAACGACAAATATTTGTCTCACGGCTTGCCCCTTACACCACTATAGATGACGTTACTGCTTTTATTCAAAGCAATATACAAGCCGACGGTTTAAAGGTGGAGAAGTTTAACTTCTCTTATGCCAGGGATGTAGCTTCATTTAAAATAAGCGTCTCCCCAACTCATTTTGAGACCATTTGCTCTGCCAAATTTTGGCCAGAGAACATGGTGGTGAAGGAGTTTAAGGCAAAGAAGAAGAGTAGGCCCCCAATAACTCTTAATACTAGTCAGGCCAGTGCTCCATCCTCATCTTCCCAGTCCACCCATCCAAAAAACTAACTTCCTTTCTCTTAATCACCTACCAGAATGTTAGAGGCTTGCGTAGTAAGCTCAGCACTCTGTTTCGGGATAGCGTCGCATTTGCATCCCATGTAATTGTGTTTACAGAGACCTGGTTAAAACCGGAAATTCTTAGTTCTGAAGTTTTGGCAGGTCGGTACACAATCTTTAGAAATGACCGTTCGTCTCGACGTGCAGGTGGGGTTCTGATTGCAGTGGACTCTAACTTCACGTCGGAACATTTTACAGTCCAGATTCAACAAGAACTGGAATTCCTGTGTATAAAACTGATTCTTCCCGCTTTTTCAGTCTTTATTACATGCTCGTATATTCCACCTTCTTCGGATATCGCAATTTATGAGCAGCACTTGTCCGCCTTAAGCGCTGTTTCTTCCTCGCTATCGGATAAAGATCATATGATAGTTCTTGGGGATTTCAATTTACCAGGAACTGTTTGGTCTTCGGTAAACGAGTCTAATAACCTAGTCCCCATGTCACGACATGACTTTATAGACGGCTTACTCGACTTATCCCTGTCTCAAGTCAACCATGTGAAAAATTCCCTGGGTCGATTGCTTGATCTGTGCTTTGTAACGGATCCGACCATTGCGTTGTTAACCCGAGTCCCTCCGCTCACTATACCTGAAGACGCCTACCATCCTACACTTGAAGTGTCGCTCGATATAGGACCAACCGCATTGGATCGGTCGGGTAGGCTACCTCAATGTGTCCGCTGCTTTCGTAAAGCCGAGTTTGCGAAGCTTAATAACCTCATTAGGGATTTTGATTGGTCCGCTTTGTATTTGTGCACTGATGTTACAATATGCACAAACATTTTCTATGATGCACTTGACTCACTTTTTGAGTCTTGTGTCCCACTTTCCTGTCCTATTAGATCTGGGAAGCCCCCTTGGTTTACCAAAGAGTTATCCAGTCTAAAAAACTTAAAATCAAGACTTTACAAAAAATTTCAAGAAGTTGGCTCTCCTTCTTCTCTCTCTCGCTATGTAATGGCTCGGTCAAACTTTTCAGTTCTTAATTCCCAGTGCTATAAGAACTACCTATCTAGATGCAGGATACGTTTTTCTCAGGACCCTAAGCAGTTTTGCAGCTTCGTAAACAGTAAGCGTAAAACGTCCGCTCATCCATCCGCGCTATCATTTCTTAATACGTCGGCAAACACTGATCAGGCAATTGCCGATCTTTTTGCCCAATACTTCCAAACAACCTATTCTCAGGAATGCTACTCCGGGCAGCCGTACCCATACGGTTTACCCAGGTCGAACGGCATCTTCAGTCCCTTGCTAAATGAAAGCTCTCTGCTTCTTGACCTCCGGAAAGTTAAGCCGGTGTTTTCACCGGGTCCGGACGGAGTTCCCGGCTGTGTACTTAGATACTGCGCCGAGTCTCTGTGTGGACCGTTGCTTAAACTATTCAGCCTGTCCATTAACTCTTCATGCTTCCCCTCCATATGGAAGGAGTCGTTCATTATTCCTCTCCATAAGAAAGGTAGTAAGTCTGACGCGAAGAACTACAGAGGTATATCAAAGTTATCCGCAATTCCTAAAGTGTTTGAGAAAATTTTAACTCCGCACCTGCAGCATCTTTGCAGATCACTTATATCTCCAGCCCAGCATGGATTTATAAGGCGGAGATCAACAACCACGAATTTATTGGAGTTCACCTCCTTTATCATTAAAGGCTTCCAAGGTAATCTACAGACGGATGTCATTTACACAGATTTCAGTAAAGCATTCGACTCTGTAAACCACACTCTCCTAGCACAAAAACTTGACCTTTTAGGGTTTCCACCCAATCTCTTGAGATGGATTTCTAGCTACCTTTGTTCCAGGTCCCAAAGAGTCCTCTTCAAAAACTCCCTATCTTCACCAGTTATGGTTACTTCGGGCGTACCACAGGGCAGCCATCTAGGCCCCCTACTCTTTACACTCTTTATAAATGACCTGCCGTCGGTATTAACATACTCTCGAGTACTTATGTATGTGGATGATGTTAAGCTGTGTGTCCAGTTCAAGGACAGCTTATCTCACTCCAGGTTGCAATCCGATCTTAATACCTTTCAGTCATGGTGTTGTGCAAATTTGTTATACCTTAATGCTTCGAAATGTAAAGTAATGACATTTCATCGCTCCAGCGCCTTTCTGGCTCCTTACACACTAGGCGGGGGTTCTCTCGAGAGAATTACCCTAGTTGATGATCTTGGTGTTCTTCTAGATCCCAAGTTAAAGTTTTCTGAACACATTTCTACCATGGTAAATAAGGCCATGGGCGTGCTTGGGTTTATAAAGAGGTGGTCAAAGGAATTTGACGACCCCTATATAAAAAAGACTCTCTATTTATCGCTTGTTCGTCCGATTTTAGAATATGGTTCTTGTGTATGGTGCCCTCAGTACAAAGTACACCAGGACCGTATAGAATCAGTCCAGAAAAACTTTTTAATTTTCGCTCTACGCGGCCTCAACTGGGATGCAAGTGTGAGACTGCCGTCTTACTCTAGTAGATCGCTTTTAATAAACCTTCCATCTTTAGTTAACCGTAGAACAATGCTTGGTGTGATTTTTGTGCACAACTTGATCAAGGGTGACGTAGATAGCCCTGACTTGTTGAGCCGCATAAACTTCACGATTCCTATTAGAATTACTAGAAATTATATACCTTTGTTCCTTCCGATTTGTAGATCGAATTATTCCTTGCATGAACCTTTTAGAGTTTTATGCTCGGATTATAATTCCCTCTACCATATTATATCGGCAACTAATTCCCTTCCTCTTCTCAAATTACTAATACTCACATACCTTTCTCGTAGTTAGTAATTGTAGTTGTGGTGTACGATAGTTTTAATGCATGATTAACTCCTTTAGTAAGATTAGTTCTAATTTTCCTCGAATACTAGTCTAACATCTATCTTTCCTGCATGATCGCGATCGGTTCGGTTAACGAGTCGCGCGTTTTGCGACAGCGCCCCTCGGTCGGTTGGGTGGGAGGAGGGCTGCGTTTTGGCCTGGGATTCGCGCGTAACAGCATTCGGCTGGTGTCCCATGGGCCACTTGATGGTGCAGTCATTGCACGTCAACGTCCAAACATACGGAAACTAAACGGATCGTAATTCCAGTCAGTCTACGTGCCCGTATCCTGAAACTTCTACACGAGGGACGTTGTGGTATTGTTCGAATGAAACAATTAGCCAGGCAACACGTTTGATGGCCTAATATCGACGAAAAAATAAAAAACCTTGCTCAATCATGCAGCATCTGTAAATGCCATAGCCCGGCACCACCAAAAGAGTACCACAGTTGGCCCGCAGCAACAACACCGTGGGAGCGAATCCACATTGACTTCGCTGGTCCCATATTCGATGCTATGTGGCTAATTTGTGTAGACGCCTTTTCACAGTTTCCATTTGTTATTCAGATGTCGTCTACAACAACTACAAACACGATCGCTGCCTTATCCTCTATTTTCTCAATCGAAGGATATCCCAGAACCCTGGTCAGAGACAACGGTCCGCAGCTTACGGCAGACTCCTTCAAGGATTTTTGCAATCTACATGGTATAAAGCACATCACTACAGCACCGTTTCACCCAGCATCCAATGGATGGAAGCAGCAAATTTCAAAGTACTTTCCGAACCAGAAGGTCTTGACTCGTAATTTTTCGAGAGGAGAAAAGTGGATTGAAGGCATTATTGACCGTCCAATTGGGAAAATGCTTTACATAGTTCGCACAACAAATGGCTATGTCAAGCGCCATTTCAATCAGCTGAAACCAAGGTTGTCAGCAAATACCTCGGACGACAGCTCCGCAAAGTTTCGGTATGCACCCGAAATCCCACAACCAGCTTCTTGTCAAGAAGCACAGCGCCAAGAAGAACCACCAGCTCCGCCAACATTATATCATCCTGATCCCGATCCTGGTTCCCCTGGAAGCTCAGTGGAACCCATACAGCAGCCGGTAAAGGTACCTTCACGCCGGTCAGGCATACCAGTTCGACGAAGCACTCGTACTCGCCACGAAGTTAATCGCTTCTCACCTAATGATTTCAGATAATTTACAAATTACAACGTTCTATACCATACGCAACACTGCCTCTAATTGCTAGAAATATCTTAACGCATTATCTTATAAGGTATTAGTCTGCTAGCGCCAATTTTTAATAAAGAACAGTCTAGAACCAGCACTCAAACCGCATTGTCATCCTTCCTCAAACACAACATCTATAGTCGGTGTTTCAGGAACAGGGAACACAGTCCACTCTTCCTTGGAGCCTATCAAAAACGATGGACCGTGAAACCACAGCTCCGACTGGATAAGGTGGTTGGAAAGTGAGCCTCTAGAAAGGATGTCAGCAGGATTTAAAGCTGTGGGAACGTAGCGCCATTCCATGGTTGCCGTCAACTCCTGAATTGATACTACTAGATTTGCCACGAAAACTTGAAATTTGGCTGGCTAAAAAATGACCTGTAAGGATTCCAATCTCTTTTAAATTATGCATTATTTTTGCAAGCAAATGGGCTCCACTTAATTCCAGCTTGGGGATTGATTATGTTCTTAGCGGCGCCACTCGAGACTTTGAGCACAAAACATTGCTCGACACCTGCCCTTCTCTGGATAAGACATATATGCAATCGCCATATGCTTCTATGCTGGCATCACAAAATCCATGAACTTCTACAACCATAGTGGAATGATGAACTACGCAACGAAATGAAATCCGAGTGATGCTTGCCAAACTGTTTCTCAAGTCCATCCAAGTTGAATGCAACGCTGAGGGTAGGCTTTCATCCCAATCCAAATGTTCTCTCCAATGACAGGATCAATCCCAGGGGGTCGTAGAAGCGAGCAATCGCGGACAAAACCGATCGTTTGGACGGCTTTAAATTTGTGTCCAGCGTAGATAAGGCGAAAAGCAGCTGATCTGAAGCGGGGTCAGATGCTAAGCCAAGAGTTTCAGTTATGTCGCTTCCATCATGACACCTTAGGAATTTCTGATATCTTCAGGGGTTCCCTTAAATACTTCCTGGCGACTAGAACACCATTTCTTAAGTTTGAAGTTTCGGCGAGGCAATATAGCGGAAGTTTGGTGCATCTTGTCCATGACTTCGGCAACTGAGTTACCGCCAGAAATGAGAAATGAGATTACCGTAGAAATCCTGTTGCAGAGCAGCTGAGCCAAGAGGGTAGGACTCACCCTCATCGATGGCCAGCTGGTTCGCCTTGCGCGAACTGCTAAAAATGATGCGACCTAGTACAGTATGTGACGGTGTCTAATATGAAGACTTGAATCTGGGACTGGACGGAGTCTCGCCATAGGATGCACTGATAGTTATTGTCAGGTGGAGACACTTGTACGCACCGATACATCTTGGTGTGATTTTTGTGCACAACTTGATCAAAGGTGACGTAGATAGCCCTGACTTGTTAAGCCGCATAAACTTCACGATTCCTATTAGAATTACTAGAAATTATATACCGTTGTTCCTTCCGATTTGTAAATCGAATTATTCCTTGCATGAACCTTTTAAAGTTTTATGCTCGGATTAAAATTCTCTCTACCATATCATATCGGCAACTAATTGCCTTCCTCTTCTTAAATCACTATTACTCACATACCTTTCTCGTAGTTAGTAATTGTAGTTGTGGAATACGATAGTTTTAATGCATGCTTAACTTCTTTAGTAAAATTAGTTCTAATTTTCCTCGAATACTAGTCTAACATCTATCTTTCCTGCATGATCGCGATCGCTTCGCGCCGAGCTTTTGTGCTTGATTTGCCCTACGCAGAGGAGATCATAAAAAATGCTCGCACCAATGAGGAGATCCACTCGCTGAGTGTTAAAAAAGGCAGGATTGGCAAACTGAATATTCGAGGGAATACTCCAGTCAGATACATTGACTGCCAGACTTGGTTGGCAATCGGTGATTGTAGGGGCAATGAGAGCAGTTAGAGTCGTTTTATAGCTAGATGTGCGAGAATGCAAATTAAATATTTCCTTGGTGAATAGTTTAAAAAAATATATTTTTTTATTTATTATTCACTATGTTACAGTTCACTCTTAGTGTCTAAACTCACTGCTCTATTATTACTCAACTGTTCTTTTTCGATTTCAAAAACGGACTGGTGACCAAGGGTCGGCTCCTAAAAAACAAACCTCGGATTAAGAGAAGCAAGATCTTCTTAAGAGATTGGCTCAAGAGAGTCGGAGACTAGGATGATGAGAATTTGGTCTCAATTGTGAAATTTGAATAAACCAAACAAATATCGGGCGGCCAACGGCGCAATTGGAACTTAATGAAAAGTGTAAAATGATATGACGTCTTATTGGAGTGGGAAAGTTCATTAGGAATTGGGGACCTAATGGAACCTAATGGAAGAACTGTGTAAGAAGTTCCCAACTAGAAGTTGTTTATAAATCGGGTAAGAAGGCTGGGGTAGTGGGCTGGTTAACTCCCCCCATTCTAAATTGGATCGTCCCGATTCATCGGAAGTGATGGGTGAATTGAATTAAGATGATTGGACTCTAATTTCATCTTCAACGGAATTTTCATTTTCGGACATATTATTTTCGAGGTTTAGTTCAAAACTAATTTTCCGTGGTTTGCATATTAGATATTTTCTAAATTTGATCAAAATCCTGATAATTAAATATATAATAGTACATGTTATCAATATTAACGTAATCGGAATTTGAGTTTGTTTAATTTGAATAAATGGATTTAATATGCTGATATTATCAAATGCAAGTTCCGAATCATTCGACATAAAATATTCGGATATTAAAAAATTGTTGTATTGTTTAGCAGTGAGGTAATTTAGAATCTTATTATCAATATTATAATAGGATACATTATTAATTATAGTAGTATCATTAAAGGCTATTAAAAATTACCCATCTAAATGAGTGTCATTTACAATATTGTGTCCATTAATAAAAATGGCACCTTCTTGGATTATATCAATATTTTTATTATTCTCTCTGACTTTGTTAGATATAGATTTTTCTCCATTTAACAATCTTGTGAAACAAGTACTGTCAGGGTTTAAGGTGCGATAATTATTATAAAGTTCTGATTTAAAGTTTGACATTACATAATACTTATTATTACATTAAGCAGCCTGATTATCAATTACTAATTTTCCATCCTTATGTGAAATGGATCTGGAATTGTATACTTCACAACGGTTAGTTATTATTGGGTATTTTATGTATATGACAATTAAATCCTGATTTATTGCAATTTTAAATTCAGCAATATCCAACTGGTCAGTAATAGTGACGGGTTTGTGTTCATGTTTATACATTTTTTTGATATCTTCTTCGTTTAAAACTTTTGTATTGAATACATCAATTTTAGCTAATGTAATTGTATCCATCAAATTCATAAGATCGTAAGTGAGCAAACGAAGACGGTGTTTTCGTAGTGGCAATTCTTGATTTCTAAAGGCTGTTTTAAAATTTACCAGATAGAGTTTGTATTTCTTTGAATAATTTAGAATTTATGACAAATTGATTATTATTATTCTGGATTTAATCATCAATTTTATTCTGCACTGTTATGATATCATCATGATCAGGGGTCCCTGCTATCCATTTCCAAACTGTGCCTATTTCGTTAATACCTCGTTTAATTCTATTGGGTATTATTTGTGAGATAAGAGTTCTGATAATATTTAAATCGTATGTCATTTTCCAAAGTAAATTCTGGTTATTATTCTGAATGTGTGCTGTTTCCAAATTGATTATTTCTTTATAATAACCTAAATTAGTTATATGGAATAAGTCGGCATATGATTCATAAGTATCCTTCCTATCTTTATTATGAACCTGTAACATTTTTTCTTGCGCTAATTTTAATATTTTGGGAATATTTTCATGCTTGATTTTGTTATACAGAATGTCAAACGGTCTTTGATTAGTAGTTGAATGGATTGTCAAGTTATACTTTTGAGCTGCTCTAATTATAATTTCTGAATAATCAACCAAATTAAGTTGATCTTTTATGCAACGAGCAATTTCTGTAAGTGTAGAATGTGCCCTTTCTATTTGTCCATTCGACGTACTATGTCGAGGATCTGCATAATATAAATTAATCCCACATCTTTGTGCAAAAGATTTAAACTGGGAGGAAGTAAAACTTGGTTCATTATCTATCATCAGAGTTTTAGCTAATGGAAAGTGTTGCAGAATTTCTGCAATATTATTTTCGATGTTGAGCTTGTTCAGAATCTCTTTTACAACTAAATATTTTGAATAAGAATCTATACAACTTATAAATATTAAATTCTGTGCATAATATATATCCATATGTAAATTTTCTCCTTCCTTATTTGGGATAGGTGCCTGTTTGATAGGTATTTGTACTGGTTGTCTATTATATTTATTTTGGTTGCAAATTGTACAGTTCTTAACATATTCCTTGAGTTTTTTGTATAAATTCGGCCAATAATATAATCGGTTTATTTGTTTATAGTTTTCGTCTAATCCCCTGTGTGCTCTACAATGAATTTCTTCGATTATTACCGCTCTGTCTCCAGGATTTTCTACATCCTGAACAAATCTTCTTGTATACAAAAACTTATTAGTGAAATTATTCATAAGAGGAATTTGAATTCTATAGAAGTCCTCTAATGTACAGTGTACCCCTAATCGACTCATGTATTGTATACCTCCCCGTTGCTATTAGCAATTGTTGCTTAAACTGGTTTAAGGGTTTTCGGGTTTCTTGTATAACATTCTCAAAACTACTCTCTGCTGAATGCTGAGTGCTTTGATCTGAGACCGATTCGTTACTGTCAGTTAAGTTGTTAATCTGTATTCTTGATAAGGCGTCTGCGACTACATTTGTTGCCCCTGGCTTATATATTATTTTGGGTGAATAACTTTCAATGAATGAATACCACCTTTTCATTTCTATATTTGGATTCTTTTGAGAAATTGCGAAAGAAAGTGGTTGATGGTCTGTGTATATCTCGATGTTGTTAACACCATATAAATAATTACGCAACTTTTTGAATGCCCAAACTATGGCCAAAAGTTCTTTCTTATTAGTTGCATATACTTGCTCTGCTTTGGTTAGAGTTTTGGAAATAAATGTAATTAGTTTTCCTTCCTGGGATAGGACTGCACCAATGGCAATGTCAGAAGCGTCGGTCGTTAAAGTGAATTTTTTATTATAATCTGGTTGTACTAACTCGATTTGAGCAATTAAATTATCTTTGAGCTCGTTGAAAGCTCTTACAGCTGAATCATACTGAATCAACTGCATAGAAATTCTTCTTTTTTTTGATACTTTTCCGTTTTGACCTTCTAGATACTTTGTAAGAGGTTTCGCAATTTTTGCGTAGTTTTGTACAAATTTTCTGTAATAGCCTGTAAGGCCTAGGAAGCTTCTAAGCTCTCGAATATTTTTTGGTATTGGATATTTTACCATTCTGTCAATTTTTTCGGGATCTGTTTTTATTAGATTGTGTGATACAACGTAACCAAGAAAGGTTGTATCTAATTTGAAGAACTTTGATTTTTCAATCGAATCTTTCATTTTTGCGTTCAGCAATATATGAATTATGACAATTAGGTCTTTATGGTGTTGTTCAATTGTTTTTGAGAATATAATAATGTCATCCATATATACATGACATGTTTTACCGACTTGTTCTCTTAATATGTCGTCCATTGACCGTTGGAATATTCTGGGTGCGTTTGTTAGTCCAAATGGCATTCTCTGGAATTCATATTTTCCGTTATTTATTGAGAAGGCGGTTTTTATGATGTCTGATTCTTTCATAAGAATCTGGTGATATCCAGATTCCAAATCTATTGTGGAAAAGTATTTAGCTTTTGCAAGGTTTGACAATATTACTGAGGGATCTTGCATTGGGTATCTATCTGGAATGGTATTCTCATTTAGTTTTTTATAGTCTATTACTAACCTAAGTTTTGAACCCTTTTTTGGTACTACTAACGCAGGGGAATTATAAGGGCTTTTACTTGGCCTTATTATTTCTTCTTTTAGCATGCGACTAACTTCAGAGTTCACAAAATCTGAAGCGGACATAGCATAGGGATACTGTTTGCTATAGATAGCCCTATCGTTTTCTGTGTTTATTTCACAGCGAACATCTGTCCTAAACGGAATTTGCATGTTTATTTTTGAGTGCTCTTTATTAATAATGTTTAATATTTCGTCCTCCAAATCTTTTCTTTGATTTGAAGTTGACTCATTCACATTGTTTAATACATATTTGTCGGATAATTCAACGACGGCGTGTTCAGGATTTTTGAATCCCAAACTTTTCATTTTATTTAATTCATGTTTGTCGGATAATTCAACGACGTCGTGTTCAGGATTTTTAAATCCCAAACTTGTATAACTTTGATTTGCCTCTTCAGACTCAGATCTGACTTTGGCCTTTTCATCAAAGTATTTTTTTATTATATATTCCTTTAATGGAAGTATGGTTTTTCCTCCAGATAAAGAAAGTTGGTTTAAAGAGCTGTCATAATCATAAATTAATTTCTCTTCCTTGCCCCCATATCTTATTACCTCTTTTTCTGTGTCAATTACAGCTCCGATTTTTTTCAATAGGTTGTAACCTATAAGTAAATCCGAATTTAACCCATCTATTTCATAAAATGTATATCGCGTATCGAATATTGTTACCATGTGGTAATATTTAATTATAGAGTATCCATTTGCTGTGGCCACTTTCTTGTATATGGGAAATTCGTTTTTATTTTCATATATTACTGCTCTGATGTAACAGGAGGTTGCCCCGGTGTCAATTAATATTTTAAGTTTTTTATTTATCTTACTATCAGTCCGGATAATGTAGGGTAATCCTACTCCGGAGTCTTTCCTAACAAATGATCTTCTTCGATATTATTCAATCTCATTGTTTTGTTAACCGGTTGGTTAACAGTACCTGTTGCTTCCCTTTTATTTTGTGGATGAAATTGCTGATTGTTCTGCGCCTCTGGCTTTTTATTTTGGAACCATTTATTTTGATTATAATTGTTATTGTTATAATTATTATGGCCCTGATAATTGTTGTACCTAGGCCTATTCTGAACCTGTATAGATTCGTCTACCTCCATTGGTTCTGGTTTATTCTGTTGAGGTCTATACGAATACCACTGACTTTGATTATTTTGTTGGGAATTATTAAATCTGCCCTGGTTCCAAGTATTATTTCTATTCTGGTTAAAATTGTTATAATTATTTTTTTTGTTATAATCGGGTTGGTGAAACCGTAAGTTATTGGCATTGCTTTGATTATTATCATATTTATTATTGCTGTTTTGTCTGTGTTTAATATTTGAGTATTGTTGCCCAAATAAGTTTGTCTCATAGTTTTTCTGTTGTGTTGTTATGAAATTGCTTGCAAATTTTGCCCTCAAATTATTGCTTTCTAACTCTTGCACTATTATCATTGCGTTTGGTAAGTACTGCGGGTTCATAGAAAAGATTACGTCTGAAATTTGGCCGTTAAGGCCGGTTATGAACACCCTTAGTGCTGTCTTGTTATGTTTTTCATTCATTTCGGCGGTAATGGGTTTGTTTCTGCCATAAGTCATTATAGTTTTATTTATTAGAAGGGTAAGTTTCTTATTAATTAGTCCATAATAGTCCATTATGGATAACTTCCCTTGACCTAAAACACTTAAGTCTTGTTATATTATATGAATGGGACGTTTGTCGCTGAAGACGAAGTCCAATCTTGCCATTATGGCATCGAAGTTTAATACTGTGCCGTTATGAGTTAAGGCATCATTTGCCATACCTGTTATGTTGTTTCTCAGGATTGATAATGCTGAGAAGAATCTATCGCTACCTTTTTTATATTGCCCCATGGCTATTTCTGCTGATTCCCTCCAACTGACGTACTGGTCTTCCTCTCCTTTATATTCCCTGACTGATTTGATGATTTCATAAGAGGTTTCACATTTAATATTTGGATCAATTTCTTCTACCTGATAATGTTCAACCTTTTTTATATCATGATTTAACTGTGATTTTAAACTCACGATCTCATCTTTCAAAGGATTCAACTCAGTATTAACGATATGTTTAATCAAATCGCTTACATTCACTGTTGAGCTGTTTGCTTGGCTGCTAGAAGCCGCTGTTGGTGAAGGTGGTGTCATGGTGAGGATTTTTTTAAAGTCGTTTATTAATTCCTCCACTTTGGTTATTTTTATTTCTTATTTTATTCTTAAAAAATATTATCGCTCACGAGTTGTCTTCTTTTCTTCCTTTTGGCTTGATGATCCTGATTTGGATCGTCCTTCTAGATTTTTCCTCTTTATGGTTCGTCTAGTTTTTCTTCTTCTTAATTGTATGGTTTGGGGTCATCCTTCCTCGAAGTTTTTCGTTTGTTTTTTTGTTTTTGATTTAGATTTTGATGATTATCCGTTTTTGGGTTTTTTTTTTTTTAATTTCGATGATAGTTTTTGACGTAAATTTTGATTTTAGAGCAGTGAGAATAGTTTTTTATAATCACTAATTTTCAGAATGCTGTAATCTTAGAGGATTATTCCATTAATTAATTTCCTCTACAAGGTTGTTTTAACGCGAACTCTCACTTTCGGTTAAAGGGTTTTTTTGTTGTTGCCGCACAAGTTCCTTTGTTTACTTTAGAACTGTATGTTATTTGTTTTAAAGCCTTTTTTTTCGGAACACTAAAGTGCGGCCCCACGTTGGGCGCCAATTAAATATTTCCTTGGTGAATAGTTTAAAAAAATATATTTTTTTATTTATTATTCACTATGTTACAGTTCACTCTTAGTGTCTAAACTCACTGCTCTATTATTACTCAACTGTTCTTTTTCGATTTCAAAAACGGACTGGCGACCAAGGGTCGGCTCCTAATAAACAAACCTCGGATTAAGAGAAGCAAGATCTGCTTAAGAGATTGGCTCAAGAGAGTCGGAGAATAGGATGATGAGAATTTGGTCTCAATTGTGAAATTTGAATAAACCAAACAAATATCGGGCGGCCAACGGCGCAATTGGAACTTAATGAAAAGTGTGAAGTGATATGACGTCTTATTGGAGTGGGAAAGTTCATTAGGAATTGGGGACCTAATGGAACCTAATGGAACCTAATGGAAGAACTGTGTAAGAAGTTCCCAGCTAGAAGTTGTTTATAAATCGGGTAAGAAGGCTTGGGTAGTGGGCTGGTTAACTTGCATGCAAATGTTGACGGTGGATCCCTCAGTGGACACGCTGGTATCGCCGAGCCGAGAGACAAGTGCAGAAGATTGAGTTCTCCTAAGCTGGAGCTGCTGGGCGAACCTAGATGTGACGAGGTGAAGTTGTGATCCTGAATCTAGTAAGGCACGACAAGGGACTAAAACGCCAGACCGATTTTTAACGAAGACCACGGCTGTAGCCAGAAGCACAACATCAGAGTGAAGACCTTGACCAGCAAGAGAGGAAGACACAGGTGAAGGAGAGCTACTAACAGAATCCTGAACTGCAGAGATAGCTTATGATTGACGCGCTAGATCCGGAGTAGATGGTGGGGACGCAGATCTTCAAAAAGGAGCAAACTATAATGCCTTACATTGCATACGCGACATTTTCCACTGTTGCATACACGAGTGCGATGCCCTGACTTTAGGCAATTATAGCAGATGGAAAGCTTCTTCACTTCCTTGTGGCGCAGCAACGGGGACAAATTTCCGAATAATTCGCAGGAGTATATGCCATGGCTCGCTGATTGGCAAAAGGTGCATCCAGACGGGTCGGCGGAAGACTTGGAGGCAACAAACGTTTTCTTTAGATGAGGAGTAGAATGGTTTTTTCCCACCTGAGCGCCACAAGCGGGTGTCGCTGTAGCGTATTCCAAGCTCTCTATTTTCCGGCAGCGCTTATCCAAGAATTCGTAGAACTAGACTGCGGTAGGAATGGCCTCCGACAATGTGTCCTCCCATTTCCTTTGTGTCTTTGCATCCAGCTTCTGCAGCAGAACGTGGAGTACCATGCAGTCAGAGATCGCTTCATCTGTTCCCAATGTCCGCAACGCATGCATATGGAGATTAACTGCATCCGAAAACTCCCGTAGCCTTTTCGGCAATGGCGAATCAACCCTCTTGAGCCCCAGAATCTTCTTGATGTGTGCCTGAAAAATAAGTCGTTTGTTATTAAAACGGTTATCAAGATATCCAAAGCCACACGATAATTAGAACTGGAGAGCTCCAATGATTGAACCGAATCCAAGGCCACATCTGCGAGACACGAGCGGATATGCTGGAACTTCTCGATGTCACTGAGATCCGCATCCGATCCAATGATCGATTTGAACATCGCCATGAAATCGGAGTATTCCACGGATCCACCGGAAAACTTAGGTACCTTCAGCTCAAGAAGCCGCTGCTGGTGAGCCATGATGATGGTACTGTGTCCAGAATGGCCTGCAGGGTGGTTGAATTAGCAGCAGCGTGTGAGTGGCCCATTTCAATAGCAACAAGCAACTCAGCTTTCAGCGATATGAAGAGCGCATCGAAGTCTTCGCGCATCTCATTCCCAATCTCATCTTGATTGATTAATAACATTTCATCGCTCCAGCGCCTTTCTGGCTCCTTACACACTAGGCGGGGGTTCTCTCGAGAGAATTACCCTAGTTGATGATCTTGGTGTTCTTTTAGATCCCAAGTTAAAGTTTTCTGAACACATTTCTACCATGGTAAACAAGGCCATGGGCGTGCTTGGGTTTATAAAGAGGTGATCAAAGGAATTTGACGACCCCTATATAACAAAGACTCTCTATGTATCGCTTGTTCGTCCGATTTTAGAATATGGTTCTTGTGTATGGTGCCCTCAGTACAAAGTACACCAGGACCGTATAGAATCAGTACAGAAAAACTTTTTAATTTTCGCTCTACGCGGCCTCAACTGGGATGCAAGTGTAAGACTGCCGTCTTACTCTAGTAGATTGCTTTTAATAAACCTTCCATCTTTAGTTAACCGTAGAACAATGCTTGGTGTGATTTTTGTGCACAACTTGATCAAGGGTGACGTAGATAGCCCTGACTTGTTGAGCCGCATAGACTTCACGATTCCTATTAGAATTACCAGAAATTATACCCCTCTGTTCCTTCCGATTTGTAGATCGAATTATTCCTTGCATGAACCTTTTAGAGTTTTATGCTCGGATTATAATTCCCTCTTCCATATTATATCGGCAACTAATTCCCTTCCTCTACTTAAATTACTAATACTCACATACCTTTCTCGTAGTTAGTAATTGTAGTTGTGGTGTACGATAGTTTTAATGCATGATTAACTCCTTTAGTAAGATTAGTTCTAATTTTC
Organism: Drosophila helvetica; assembly: GCA_963969585.1. Taxonomy (NCBI): domain Eukaryota; kingdom Metazoa; phylum Arthropoda; class Insecta; order Diptera; family Drosophilidae; genus Drosophila; species Drosophila helvetica. Next base: position 20,104,178 of record OZ018403.1, on the reverse strand, counting down.
CTCGAATACCAGTCTAACATCTATCTTTCCTGCATGATCGCGATCGGTTCGGTTAACGAGTCGCGCGTTTTGCGACAGCGCCCCTCGGTCGGTTGGGTGGGAGGAGGGCTGCGTTTCGGCCTGGGATTCGCGCGTAACAGCATTCGGCTGGTGTCCCATGGGCCACTTGATGGTGCAGTCATTGCACGTCAACGTCCAAACATTGAGAGCTTCCAGCTCATTGTGGGTCTTATTAAACTCTTCTCGCATTTCTGCCAACATTTCAATGCGAACGTCGATTTCCGCGGCGGTTAATTTGTCTTGATTCGCCAAGCCTTCGCATCCGTTTATATACTGACTGAACTTTACGCTTATAAAGATTCAGTATAGGATCAACCATCACAATATTTCCGCCCGCGCCTGTATTTGGATCGCTGTCCATGGTAAACGGTTTGCAATGCGATGAAATGGAGAATAGAATACCGCTTAAGTGACGGTGTACAGAGCGAGAGCGAGAGGCACGAAAATCCAAGAACCGTGGCTGCAGTCGATCATAGAATGAGAGACGACGATTATGCGACGGTGTGCAGAGCGAGAGCGGGAATGAGAGACACGACAATCCAAGAACCGTGGCTGAAGGCGAGCATACAATGAGAGACTCGAAGATTATGCGACGGTAAACAGCGAGAGCGAGAATGAGAGACACGAAAACTCAAGAGCCGTGGCTGCAGTCGAGCATAGAATGAGAGATTCGACGGTTAAAATAACGGAATTTTAGACGACCGTCACTCACACTGACTTGCACATAAAACTGTTCTTAATTGTGCACCCAATGAATTTGTTGGTACTAAAACTGCACAGCAACGAATGTATTGTTCAATTTATATGTTTTTTAACGAAACGCGATTAGCAAATTTCTTTAATCACGTCGGGGTCACCAATTTTTGAGATGCCAAGCTTTTTTGGCACCTATTTATGTCCAGAAAAAAAATGAGGACGATTGTTTGTTTAATTGTTTATTTATACCGGTGGCTAGCATAAGCCGATTGCTTGCCTTTTGCCCAACCATATAAATGTCAAGTGATGAAATATGCAACCAATGCGCAGAAAGATTAGCATAGCACTAAATTTCTTAACGTCGGTAGAGCCGAAGCGGTGCTGCGGAGAGCCCTTAGCATAGAGAGAGCGCAGCAGCGCTGCCGAACGTTAACGTTTACATATGTTGTTGTATTAATGTTAAGTACAGTGTGTTTGAATTACGATGATGCTGCTGGCCTGAACAGGTAACAAAAGGTACAAAAGGTGCTGATTTAATAAGAATATGGTAAAATAATAATTCATGTGAAATTAATATTGATTTGATATGATTTTTTTAGTTGGTGTGCAAATTGGGCAATTCTGATGGTCAGCAATAGCACCAGTGCTGTTTGCCAGCAGAATTCGCTGCCGAGGTGGTTCGTTATTGACTCAGCTATATTGCTGAGTAGTGATATTTCCTGTTGACCGGGTGAACTTTATTTGTTTTGGTTGAAGTATCATGTGTATTACATAATGTGTATGTATGTATGTATGTCAGTGTCATGTATAATAATTCTTATGCATAATTCTTCGACTGGATAAATATATTTGTTGAATAATGTTGCTTATGCATAATTCTTCTACTGGATAAATATATTTGTGTAATAATTTTGCCTATGCATGATTCTCCTACTGAACATTTTCCTGGCCGTTGAACTGGTGTTCAACCATCCCCCAAGTTGATGGAAAATTGGCGTGAGCTTGGAGTAGAAGGTTGATGTTCATGGTTTCCATGATTGATACTTCTTCCGGAAAATGTAGCCAATAATCAATAGAATTGACATATGCTAGGGCAGCATTGGCAGCAATTTGGTGGTGCTGTACTGCGGTGAGATGGTGTGGCAGCTCTTGATGATTGATTGTTGCTAGTTTCTGACGTAGGTCATCAAGTTCTTAAAGATAATCTGTTGTCTGGTTCTGCAGGTGTACCATTGATGATGAAGGAGATGTCACCGCTGAACTTATGTCTCCAAATCAAATGTAGGTTGATTTTACCTCGCTGTTTGTAGTGCTGTAGGTACTGATGCTTATTTCTGTGTTGCGAAAAGTAAGCCAGTTCCTTCCAACTGTATGGTTGATGGAGATCCGTTGCAGACTGCTTAAAGTCTCATTGTAGAGTGTGTTGCAAAGATCCATTTGTTCGGTTGCTGAGTTCTTGTCCACAACATGTCCGCCTTTGAATGAATGACTTGAAAAAATGTTACTCTTTTATTGTTAAACAACTGAAACTCGCAGCGATTATCAACGTTAAAGACTGTTTGATGATCAAATAAGATGAATTCCTCGTTGGGCAGTTTAAAGCAGCTTTGAAATTCCTCTGGAGTAAAAGCCATGAACTGATCTCGACGTGTGTTTACCGTTATTATAGTTGTTTTGAGATCGAACAAGCTCCAACTTGTGGAATCCCAGGTAGGAATTGGAATAATGTTTACACTAGAGGTAGCGTGACCTTTAATATGACGTGGGTTGCAGTTGGTACTCCTTCGGCCCGCATGATTCTGTATAGATGAATGAAATTGGTGAATGATGTGGTAACCGGCAGCGTTTGATCAGATGGCAAATGATCCCGTATTTGGTCTAGTTGATCTCTTAATTGTTCAGGAGATTAGTACATCAGCTTTATTGGACTGCATACGTTGAAGACTCGTTGTCAGCAGAGTTAATTGTGCTGTGAGTCCTAGGTATGCCTAAGTGAGATGATCGCCGTGATATGTTTCTCTTTTCTGTTGATGGTAGCCACTTGCCGTTCCAACACTTTCGGGGGGTTTTCCGTTGCTGACTTGTCTTTCCTGACGACATTGATTGTATAGTCGACAATCGAGGTTTTATTTCGTAGTAGATGTAGTAGAAAGTCTTCGCTTGTTTTTACCTTTTCAAATATTTCGGCCATTTTGAGTCAAGAACACCAAATTAATTGTTTGCCATGTTTCCCACTATATCAAGCGGTGATCGGCGTTGTCGAGAGGTTCTCATTAACATATTTCCTGTTTGTAACTCATTGTATAAATGTTGAAAATGTTGAAATATGGAGTTGCACGCTGGAACATTTTATAGTTCAGGGCACATGTGTCTTAGTTCGGACATTCCGATTAACATTACTTGCACATCTTTCCAATATGTTTCCAAGTCATAGTATATGATCATGGTCCATTCAGACGTTGTCGTTCTCGAGGTTATAATTTTCTCATAGAATATTCCAGGTTTGTTCGCGAATTGTGTCACATTTATTGGCTATTGCAACGCTAATGGAAGCATGAAAAGCATCACTAGCAATGTTGATTTTAGTGAAGGTGCAACTGCTTTTCTGCGCTGCGGTGGTGGCTCATAAGGCCTTGCAATGTCGTTGACGGCGGCGTTTTAGCGTTTGATCGCCACGTCTTCTGGAAATAGCGGCGCTAGACGAGTGATGGAGTGCTTGTATATTGTATTGTATTGTCCAGGATAGGTCTTAATGACGTGACCCATTGGTCACTTCATTAACAGATTATAAAGATAAGGTATATGAGCGGAGCAAATAACCTAGACCAAGTATAAAAAAAAAAAAAAACAAAATTTTTTTACACATAAAAAAAAAAATAAAACATTAAATGAAAAAAATTAAAAATGACCACACTAGAAATGATTAGAGACGTTTATGTAAGGTACCCAAGTTTAAATGATAGAATTCTAAAACTGGTCTAAACGACCCCGAGGAGCATACTAGACCTCGAATATATGTACATGAGTACATCCCAATTAGAATTTTCACCGTTAATTCATTGCTCTAAAACAGAGTAATAGATTTTGTAGTATTCCAATTGTGCAAATTATTAACAGATATAAACCACAACTTCGACAAATCATATAAGTCGGTGACACAGAATCGACCCATTCAAGGGGCGACTCTTTCAAAACACGCGTCAATTTAAGTGGAGTGTTTCAACGAAGCACTACAGCTAATACACGATCACAGAAAAGAGATCAATAAAAAACGCTGGACAGAGGTATCGAAGTTTTTGACCAAACTTCGATCAAATTCGATATCCATCCAAACTAAGTTAAATTTTGATATTTCAATTCCAACAATTTTGAACACTCCCTTGACAATAGAAATAGAAAAACCTGGAACAAGTCAAACCAAAGAATTTTACCTAACGGAGCCAGAGCTAGAATCAGTTGACCTAGTTGATACAGAAATAGAAGAAAAAGATCTCCACGATCTAACTATTCGTGCGGTATTACAAATACCAGAAGAAACAGACAAAAATGTTTCAGATTCCGGTTCCGTAAACAGCGTGGCGGATCAAAAACCCATCACAACGGGCGATAATACAATTGCCCAAAGGGCATATATCAAAGACATTTCGCAGGCCATCCCAGAGTTTAATAGGCAAAAGCTCCTTTTAAAAAATTCCCTACTGCTGTAAAATTAGTTAATTTAAACAAAGAGTAATATGAAAGTTTAGCAGTCGAAGTAATGAATTCAAAACTCATAGACTCAATACTGTCAGCACGGCCAACTGAAAACCATACTGAAGGCTGGCACATTCCAAACAGCGCAGAAATAACTGGCAGCAGTAGTTCTATCCTGTTTTCCCAAAGATGACATGCAAGCCGCGGTAATACCTATAGAGGTAATTATCGTGGTGGAAGGAACAGCCGTGGATACAACCACAACAATTTTAACCAGAACAATGGCAACACGTCCGAGAACTATTACAGAGGTCGTGGACATTATGTATAGAGGAAACAACCGTAACAACGGTACATCCCATAATAACCAAAGAAACGACAACTCTAGAAACACAAGACAGAACAACAATGTCCGTGTTACTCAAACAGCTTCGGGCTCCTAAGCACCTTTAGATACACAAAATTAGAAAACCCAAAGGTTCACACAATTAACCTCAATCTCTATATATTCGTTAAATTTAATAAAGCAGAAACAGGGAGCAAATATTTCAATCTTAAAAGATAATTCTGATGTCTTCACTTAACATTCAAATATATATTCAAAGCGGAAGGAGTTATTAAATACTAAGGCTTTGCCTCAATAGAGCTAAAGACAGATTAATACATAATTCCACACAATTTCCATTTAGTTAATCACCATTTTGCAATTCCGTGCGATTGATTTCAAAGAAGAATTAAACTGCCAAATAGACCTAAAACGTTCAGAGGATTGGTTATTAATACGAAAAAATAATATACAAATTAAAATTAATGTTCCAATAGCATACAGTTCTGGTAACAATACAATTCTTCTACCAGCAAGATCACAAGTAGTCAGAAAAATTGAATTAACGTCCGATATACATAATATTATCCCAAATCAGGCAATTCAGCTCGGTATTTTCGTAGCAAATACAAAAACTTCAAAACATAATACAATTGTCCGATTATTGAATACAACCAATACCCACAAATTAGTTAAAATAAATATTATACAATATGAATCACTTTCGAATTACAATTTAATTCAAACAACTGCAACAATCAAAGAAAAAACTGTCATAGCTGAATTAAGTAAAAATTTTTCAGTACAATTTAAGACACAATTAACGGAACTATGTTCCAAATGTAGTGACGCGTTCGGGCTTAAAACCGAATCGATCACAACAAATAATTTGTATAAGCAGAAATTGAGATTGAGGGATGATGAACCAATATGTTTGGAGCAGCAGCCGTCAGTAGTTCTTAAGAGAATAAATTATCTATCACTGTATCCACGCTCATATACTCTCGCGCTCTCGGTGCCTACGCACACACATGCTCATGGTCCGCGTACTGCTAAATTGTAGTGCGTCGCGGAACCCAGTTCGGAACCTAGTTTCGTTTACAAATCATACCGTCTAAACCACCTCGAACTCACGGGCACGCCTAAAGTATATAATAAACAAAAAATTTTAAACATAATAAACAATAACAAACTAAAAACGGAGACAATTTTAATTTCGTAAATGTGGAGTCAGAGCGGCCGAAAAGTGATTCCCGTGACCTTTGAGTGAAAAAACTGTTCAAAACATTGAGTTAAATCTGTGTCAAAGATTTAACCCCGTCGAAAAAGTAGCGAACCAAAAGTCGTTGTGGCCGACCGTGACAGTTTCTAGCGGGCCGCGGTTGCGCAACGCAACCGGCTGCATAGAGTTCTAAGCGAAATCCGTTAGATTTCGTCGTCTCCTCTTTCGTCGTTTGCTTAAGCCCGCGCTCGTGAGCGGCTGCATACCTAGAACTCTCTTTCGAATTTGAATTCGAAATCATTCTCTTGTGCATAACTGATTTTTCGTTTTTGTTCGTTGCTTCGCGGCAGTATCGGTCGTCGCTTTTGGCCTCTGTGCCGGCGCAGTGAATATACAGACATATTCACACATATACAGTGTTTCGCCTTCGCTTTCGTCGCTTCGTTTCGTTGCTTGCCGGTGCAAAAAAAGTTCCGCAAAAAGCGAACATACAAACGGTTTGAGCTCTCCAAACATATTAGCTTTAATCGACTGATACACTCCGCGTCAACTTACTATAGTCAAAACCATGGGCAAGAAGAAAAATGGCAGAAGAATCGGATCGTTTGCTATGGGCAATGATAGTGATTCTGTGGCCGTTAGCGCTGCTCGACCTGCCGAAAGTGTTTGTGTGAACGCTGCCAGCACCCAATCATCTTTATCTCGGATTTCCTTCATGAGGCTGAAGGTTCGAACCATTTTCGATCGGCTAGAAGTCATACGCACAGAGATGAATAGTGAAAGGCTGCGCCAAATGGATGGGTATGACCTGCAAGCACTGTTGAAATCGCTGACGGAGCTGAAATCTAGTTTTGTGGCGGCACACCCCAACTTGGAGGAAGTGGATTTTGAATCCATGTCCAATGAAATACCTGGAAAATTCGACTCTTCCATACTATCGTTGAGGACTGTCCTGCAGCGTGAGCTAGGAAGGCGTTCTCAGCCCTAACATTGCTCCACGTTTCGAGTGAATCCAAATGATTCCCAGTCCTTCATGTACATGGCCAATCGATCGCGCCTGCCACAACTGCAGCTACCCAAGTTCAGTGGAGAATACACAGAGTGGACAAGCTTCTACTCCATGTTCACAGCGGTCATTGATAATGAAGCAGAGCTGACTTCTACCGAGAAGCTACAGCATTTGCGGTCCTGTTTGAGCGGAGTGGCATTGCTTGCCATCAGTTCGTTGGAGATAATCAAGGCTAACTATAACAAGGCGTTAGAAATTCTAAAAAACCGATTTGATAACAAACGTCTTATTCTACAGGCACACATTAGAGAGGTATTTGGGCTGACGCGTATTGACTCATCACCTTCCAAGTTGAGGGCGTTCGTGGACGTCGTAACCTCACATCTTCGCACGTTAGAATCGCTGGGAACTAAGGAGGAGATTGCAGATGCTATAATCGTCCATGCAGCCTGGCGTAACTTGGACAAGTCAACTCAAGCCAAATCGGAAGCAGCTTCATCGGATCACGGTCTTCCATCCTGGGAGAAACTTTCTGCCTTTCTGGAACATAGATGTCGTACCCTTAAAGGCATTCATCATTCCATGCAAGGGCAAGATGGTCATGTTGGCAAGTCTGAAAAAACCGTGAGTACGAAACATAGAAAGGCTTTCGTAGCATCGAGCGCTCCCATTCCGATTTCTTGTGTGTTGTGCGAGGGAACGAACCACACGATTGCAAATTGTGAACGTTTTAAAGGTTTATCGCCGGATGAGCGCCACAAGGAATCAAAGAGGCTAGGTTTATGCGGTAATTGCCAGCGAAAGGGCCATCGCGTGAAGGATTGCAAATCCGGTCCCTGCCGTACTTGCCGATTGATGCACCACTCACTTTTGCATTTCGTTCGTCGATCAGAAACAGCCCAATCTGCTTCTCCCAGTGAAGCCTCACAAGCCCAACTGAGTCAGACTCGCCCTCCTTGCCGCAAGCCCTCATATCTCAAAGTCCATCTGATGCTGTGCTATTAGCCACTGTCGTCGTTCTCGTCAAAAACAGCACAGGAGTTTTTGTGCCTTGTCGCGCACTTTTGGATTCTGGATCTCAATTACATTTCGTAACCAGTCGTCTAGCCAATCAGCTACAACTTCGCAAAACCAAATCGCTCACTGCAGTCTCTGGCATCGGCGATGCTAGCTTCTCAACTGAAGGTATCTCGGTGGATCTCGTCCTGAAGTCTCGGATTTCAGAGTTCACCACTAGCATCACTACCGTCGTTGCCCAGAAGATTACGGATCATCAACCTCGCTCGTCGATTAGCATAGCTAATTGGCGTATACCGTCGCATATCCGGCTTGCTGACCCTTCGTTCCACCAGCCGCAGCGGATTGATCTGCTCATCGGAGCTGCACTTTTCTTTGAGCTGCTGTGCGTGGGACAAATTCAGCTGGCGCCTGGATTACCTTTGCAGCAGAAAACACATTTCGGATGGATTCTGTCTGGTGGCGGGCACTTGGCCCCCACTCTCTCGTCGTTTATCGCAACCCAGTCTTCGGATGACACCAATCACAGCACTCGGCTCGATGACTTGGTTCGTCAATTTTGGGAAGTGGAGCACATCTTTGAACCGATCGCTAGGGCCACAAAGGAGGAGCTTCACTGCGAGGAACATTTCGTCAACAATCACACTTGTTTGCCCTCAGGGGAATATTCAGTCCGCTTGCCTATGATGCGAAGTTTGGAGTCCTTGGGCGATTCCTACTTCCAAGCAAAGCGGCGGTTGGAAAACTTGGAGCGCAAGTTCGTGCGCCATCCAGCCCTTCATGCACAATACTCGGCATTTATGAAGGAGTATCTGTCCCTTGATCACATGTCTCTAGTACCCAGCGAAGATAGGCATAAATGCAAATATTTCTTGCCACATCATTGTGTCATCAAAGAGGACAGCTCCACCACAAAGTTGAGGGTCGTATTCGACGGCTCTGCAGCCACCACATCTGGTCTTTCGCTAAATGATCTGCTTATGTCAGGTCACACCATTCAAGCCAAGACATTTCACACACTCATCCGTTTTCGTACATTTTCCATTGCTCTTACAAGTGATATCGGTAAAATGTATAGGTGCGTGCGTGTCTCAATGCCTGACACCATGCTCCAACGCATATTATGGCGGGACTCGATGGACGACGACATACAGATCTTCAAATTAAACACAGTCACTTATGGAACTAAGCCTGCATAATTTTTAGCATCAGCTAGCCATGGATAATTCGTCGTCATATCCACTGGGATCCGAAACCATTCTACATGACTTCTACGTGGACGACATGATATCTGGAGGCGATTCGGTTGAGGAAGTGCTGGATATTATGCGTCAAACCACGGATCTTCTTGCTCGAAGCAATTTTCAATTGCGAAAATGGTGTTCAAACTCTTCCGATGTGCTTCGTACAGTCCCAGAGGCCGAAACGGAAAGCTTTCTGAAGCTTGATGATGGCAGTGATGTAACAAAGGCGCTTGGGCTCATTTGGGAGCCCCATTAGGACTGCTTTCTGTTTACATTTGCTCCTCATCTCGGTGTTGGCAAGCACACCAAGCGTTCAGTATTGTCAACTATTGCACGGTGCTATGATCCTATGGGACTGATCGGACCTGCTTTGACCAGAGCTAAAATCCTCATGCAGCGCATGTTGAGAGACAAGATGCATTGGGATGAGAGCCTTCCTCAGTCACTGGATTCGGCATGGACTGAGTTTTGTAAGGATTTCTCCACTGTGGGTCATGCTACATTTCCTCGCTACGTACTTCAACCCAAGGCAAGGTTTGAATTGCATGCCTTCTGTGATGCCAGCCTCCAAGCCTATGGGGCTTGCATTTATGCTCGTTCGTTTACGGACACCACTGTTAAGGTTTACTTGCTTTGTTCTAAGGCAAGGGTTGCCCCACTGAAAATCCTCACGGTGCCGAAGCTTGAACTCGGAGCAGCGTTCCTATTAGCCAATCTACTTCGCGAAATCAGAAAAATTGATACCTTTGACTGCCCAGTTCATTGCTGGTCGGATTCAACTGTGGTCCTGTCTTGGTTGCGAGAGGAACCATCCAAGTTCAACGTGTTTGTATCCAACAAGATTTCTGGAATTCAACAACTTACGAGAGGCATGGATTGGCGCTAAGTGCCAACTGAGATGAACCCGGTTGACATTCTCTCAAAAGGATCAGCACCACAGGATCTTCTGCATTCCAGGTTGTGGATGAATGGACCTATCTTCCTGCAAGGCGAACAAAGCTGCTGGCCTGAACGGTGTTCGCCAGAAAGCAACCTTCCGGAAATTCGACACCGGGTTTTGCTGTCGTCTGAGCGTGCCGACATTTCGCTTTCGTTTAAGCACATCAACTCATTCGGAGTCATGATGCGCATCTTTGGCTACGTTCTCAAATTCATCAATAGGACGTAGTCACCGGATTTCTCATCAGAGGACCTTTGGAAAGGCTCACATTTGTTATGCCGCATCGTTCAACAGGTCCACCTGTATCCTGAGTATCTTGCTCTGAGGAAAAGGAATTGCGTGGATTCGTCCAGTAGTATCGTATCGCTCTCGCCATTCATAGATGATTTTGGACTGATTTGTGTTGGCGGCCACCTGCGGCACTCAACTCTCGGATTCGATGCACGCCATCCAATCATTCTGGCCAGGGATCATCCACTGACGTTCGCTATCATCGCTCACTTTCATCGAAAGCATCACCATGCTGGTCCGCAGTCCTTACTTGGAGCAATTCGCTTGCAGTTCTGGCCCATCGGCGGCCTGAAGACTGTGGCTAGTGCCTTTCGGAAATGCGTCATCTGCTCCAGATCCAGGCCTCGTCTTGTGGAGCACATCATGGCTGATCTACCAAAGGATCGAATACAGGATTCGCCTGCATTCAGCATCACCGGAATTGACTATTGCGGTCCCTTCTACTATAAGCCAGATGGGCGTAACCGAACTCCTATGAAATGCTACATTAGCGTCTTCATTTGCTTTGCAACACTGCAGCTTTCTTAAGTGCCCTCAAGCGCTTCGTTGCTACGCGCGGCATTCCCCGATGCATTTGGTCGGACAATGCCACCAATTTCGTGGGCTCAAGGAACGATTTAGAGGACCTTCGGCGGCTATTTATGAGCGAGAAGCATCGTGCTGAAGTTCATAATCATTGCATCAACAACTGCTTCGATTGGAAATTCATACCGCCTCGCTCGCCTCATTTCGGGCGCTTGTTGGAGGCAGCAGTGAAGATGGCCAAACATCACTTTTATCGCTCCGTGGGATCGTCACTCTTTGTGTTCGATGAGCTGCGGACAATGGTCTATCCAATACAGGCTATAATAAACTCTCGTCCTCTTATCTCGTCCTCTTATCAGAAAACCCTGATGATCTTGGCGTCCTTACACCGGGACACTTTCTAATTGGTCGTCCGCTGATGGAGTTTGCCGAGCCAGACGTTACGAAGCTCAACTTCAATCGACCGATCGTTGGCAACGAGTCACCTGTGCCCAGCAGCTTTTTTGGAAGTGTTGGAGTGAGGAATATTTGACCCTGCTCCAACAACGTGCCAAATGGCGCACCCCACAACCATCGATCGAGGTCAACGACGTCGTCTGCATCAAGGACGAAAACCTGCCACCATTAAAGTGGCCCTTAGCACGGGTGATCGAGGTCATCGCTGGAACTGATGGGGCTGTGCGAGTTGCCATACTGCGGACACCAGCCGGAACCACTCGTCGAGCTGTCAACAAGCTGTGCGTCCTTCCCGTTAAGGATCTAGTTAAAAGCCCAGGTCTTTAAACGGGGGGGAGAATTTTCGGAGCAGCAGCCGTCAGTAGTTCTTAAGAGAATCAATTATCTATCACTGTATCCACGCTCATATACTCTCGCGCTCTCGGTGCCTACGCTCACACATGCTCATGGTCCGCGTACTGCTTAAATTGCAGTGCGTCGCGGAACCCACCCCCACTCTGTTAAAGTCGTCGTCGAACGCAGCATCGCGTATCACACACCTCGTCATAACGGCCATAGGGCCGTTATAGTTTCGTTTACAAATCATACCGTCAAAACCACCTCAAACTCACGGGCACGCCTAAAGTATATAATAAACAAAAAACTTTAAACATAATAAGCAATAACATTAAACTAAAAACGGAGACAATTTTAATTTCGTAAATGTGGAGTCAGAGCGGCCGAAAAAGTTCGGCAGCTTCCAACACAATATATACAAAAAATTATCGAAGCCCGCTCTATGCGGTTGAGGAAATTCAAAAACGACGACTACAATTTTGTTTAAAAATTGCGCCGAATTCATTTCAGAGAATGATGACTACTGCATTCTTTGGATTTGAAGCTTCTCAGGCATGCCTTTATATGGACTTATCAAATATTTTTGAGATATGTAAGAAAAACAACTTAAAACGAGAGGGAACATTGTGAGCCGCGTCCAAGGCCGAAGCTCTACTTTATACCCGGTACTCAGTCAGTATATATGTATGTGAGTTTACGAAATATTATTTATTATATGTTCGCAAAAGGGACAAATTGAATTTTAGACAAAAAAGATAACAAAAATTAAGTCGAACCTTTTCGGAGATTTTTACATAATAGATGTTTCCATTTTTGTTTACATACTTTTTTACATCCGTCTTTTCTACATGTCTAAATCTACTTCCTACATATACATACACGGCTGAGTGCGAGAGAGAGAGGGAATGAGCCTGCGCTTGGAAGGCCACTGAAATTTCATTTGTTCCTTCTGGCTATACTAATGATCCGATCTGATCCAGATTCAACACTCTCATAGATATGGTAATTTTCTATGATTGTGTTTTCAGTTTTCTCGTATCTTTAAAATTGTGCATGGCCCAGATTTTCGTCCTTGGAGTGGGCGGGGGAGGGCGGAGCGAAATTTTAAATACACTTGTAACAGTGTGATGTGACAGGAGTTTGGATGAAAAATTTGTTTGCTCTAGTTTTTATAGTATCTGAGCTAAAGGCGCTTATGAACACGGACGGACGGAGGGACGGACAGACGGAGAGACAGACAGACATAGCTATATCGACTCGGCTATTGATGCTGATCAAGAATATATATACTTTATGGGGTCGGAAACGCTTCCTTCTGGGTGTTACACACATCCATTTTTTCAACAAATCTAATATATCCCTTTACTCTTCGAGTACCGGGTATAAAAAGACCATCCAATACAGAGACGTCAAAAACATTGACTATACTAGTTTAATTGAAGATTGCCGTCTTGCGATTGGATCATTATCCGATGGTTGACACCCAACTAAATTTAATCAGCTCTAATATTGGCTATATTGGTACAATAAATGTGTACCATTAAAAAATAGCACTGTAAAGCCAATCATCGCGACTTGGTTTAGTGATCAGTCAGCTCTCACTGCGTTCGGTCGTGTTTTTCGCCATGTCTCGTCATCAATGCTCGGAATGCAATTTGAACGTCACTGCTGCTCAGCTTCGCTGCTTTGACGCTGTTCGGTTCCCGTCGTTGTGCCGCCATGCGTTTCATTTGTCATGCATAGACTTGCCCTCAGATGCTGTTAGGTCAGGTTAGGTTAACCCGGACGGCCCTCAGCGGGGCCTGTCATATGCCAGTATGGCCCTTAGTTATCCGGATGGGGTGTATGGACCTTTACGGGGGTGAAATCGAGGTTTGGAAGTCCTCGAGAATCGAGGTATTTTTCGCGAAAGCAAGTAGTTCCCTTGGCGTCCTCCTGGAGGCGTCTTCCTTTGATGCCAGCACCGGTGCGCCTAGGTGTCTGCTCCTTGCCCGTGAGAGAGTCGGACAGTTGCATATAAGATGTTCCAGGGTTTCAATAGCCCCGGGTTCGTCGCATTTCCTGCAGCTGTCTGTACTGGTGATGCCCAGCTTGGCTGCATGCGCCGCAGACAGACAGTGACCTGTGAGGATTCCCACTAGTAGTCTGCAGTTCTTCCGTGGTAGGTACAGTAGATAGTGACTGAGTTTTCCGTTGCGCTCCTTGCACATGGTTCTCAAGATTCTGCAGGTGGTGGTACTTCTCCACCTGCTTTCGGTCTGCAGTCCGGCCTGTTTCACCAGGTCGCTTTGTAGCGTCCTTAGGGAGACAGGCACGTCTTTGTTCTATCGTTTGGCAGCGTGACGCCCTCCTTTGCCAGAACGTCCGCCGCTTCGTTCCCTTCGATGCCCTGGTTACTGGGAACCCAATAGATCCGCACTGACTTGGTCGTGCTTAGTGTGTCCAGTGCCCCCCTGCTTGCCAGGACATTTCTGGAACTAACCGCGGACGACTGCATGGATCTTATCGCCGCTTGGCTGACAACGAATAGATTGACCATGTTATGCGCTCATTCGGTCTGTTGAGCGACCTCTGCAGCTTTCCTGATAGCGAAGACTTCCGCCTGGAATATGCTGCATCAGTCCAGTAGCCTATATGACGACCTTATTTCTGGGTCTGTGCAGTAAAGGCCCGCTCCTACTCCTCCGGCCATCTTGGAGCCGTCTGTATATATGTTGAGGTGTTGAGTCTGGTCCCGTCCTGTTTTCCAGTCTTCGGGTCCCATAAGTGTGTTAGTTGTAACATCGAGGCAAGTTTGGGGGGTAATGTGATTACATGATTTGAGTATAACTGATCATGCCCCTTCCAATTGAACTGTGCCCGAATCCTTGTGGCGAAATGTTACCTGATGCAATTAGGCGCTGCGCTGCCTTTCCTGCAGTCAGACGAGCGTGGATGTCCAGGGGATCAATTCCTAGTAATATTTCGAGTGCTATTGTTGGGGTTAATCTCAGCGCCCCTGTAATGCAGAGCAGAGCCTGCCGCTGAGTTCTTTCCATAAGCTTGTGATATGTTTTCTTCTCGGTGGCTTTCCACCACACTAGGACTTCATACAGCAGAGTTGGTCGCACAACCGAGATGTAGATGCAGTGCATTAGAGCAGGTGACAGGCCCCAAATGCTGCTAATCATCTTCTTGATTTTCGGGGGGGTCCATGTCGGTACCTTGTACCTCTTTGTAAAGACGATGAGGTCCATCTTGTCCGCGTTGAGACTGAGTCCTACTCCATCCGCCCACTCACATATCTCCCTGAGTGCTCGTTCCATTATGGAGCTGAGGGTCAATGGACAGACGCCCGTAATAATTATGCTTATGTCATCTGCATAAGCTGTTATTTTAGGGGCCTTCCTCTCGAATCTCTTGATGAGGTCGTCGACCACCAGATTCCACAGGAGGGGTGACAGGACTCCACCTTGGGGTGTGCCTCTGTGTGCTCCCATTACCATGGAACCGGTGCCCCACTCTGATTGCACCTGTCTGCAACTCAGTACGTTCCTTATCCATAGGTTGATTGCTGGGTGCATGTTGGTCGATTCTAAGCGATCCATTATTGCGATCATAGCCACGTTATTAAATGCTCCGGATATATATATCTACGAATACTCCCAGTGCATACTTTTTATTGTTGAGAGCTTTCTCGATGGTAGCTAATAGCGAGTGTCGAGCAGTCTCCACCGATTTCCCTTTGTTATAAGCATGCTGGTTGGTTGACATCAGTCCACCTCCTTCTTCTCCATCCAGACACTAAGGTACGCTTTCCCGTTACGAGGGTTAGATCTAGCACGTTGGACGAGGTGGGACCTACGTGGGTGTAGTCCTCTCCCACGTTTGCTACATCTATGTTAGTTGATAGTATAAAGTCTGGGAGTGACTCACCTCGGTTGTTGATATCGGGGCTTCCCCACACACTGTGGTGGGCATTGGCGTCCGTACCAATGATGAGTTGTTGGTCTTTGGAGTCGGCTTCTTCCACCAGACTCCTTAGTTGTTCAGGTGCTGCGGGCCAAGTTGTGTTGCAGCACATCCAGTGTCATTGGTGGCTGGCTCAACTGCACTACCAACGTCAGGTCTCTATCCTCTGAGTCTTCCGAGTCGCTTAGCACTAACCCTTGGGCGACCTCCACGATGGTCTCCAGACCTAGGTCTTTGTCCACCTCCCCTGCCTGCAGGGTGTGCGTGTCCTGATTTCCGGGGTGGCGTTTTTTAAGGCGCAGATAAACACTGCCCATTCCCCACGCCATCTTCCCGAACCTGGGATACAGGAGGTCTTCAGCCTCCTTGTTGATCTGAAGTATTACATACTGGCCCCCCTCGTTGGGTAGTGGGCTCCCAGTATGTTATACTTTCCAGTTCCCTGAGGGAACATCTGGGTTCTGGCGTTGTAGTAGCTTCAACGCCCGGTCCCCTTGGATCGCGATGGGAAAAAGTACCTTCGCCTTTGGTATGGACGGGATTAACTCCCTGTCCACCACCTCCAGCTTGGCCCCCTCCTACATCGCCTCCAGTTGGAAGACCGTTAACCTCAGCCACTTGAGCGTCGGATCATCCTTACAATTCAGGATCTTGACCCCGTTCAGCCATCCAGCACCATCGAATGTGGGCATGGGAGCTGTGGGGTCCTCTTCCATCCGCGTAAAGAGCGCATCGACGAGCCGCGCGTGAACCGTCTTCCACTGCTCCGCCGTCATCTTCTCGTTTTCGTCACTCCGGTCGATGAGCACCACCTTCAGGTGTCTTTTGGACACGTCACTGGCCTCCGACTTCGGGGACTTCTTCAATAGAGGCTTGGTAATTTTAGGTAGGGGTGCTGCGCCCTTGGGCCCGCGTTGCCGCTTGCTCTCTGGAGTGTCCTTAGCGGCACTCTCGACCGAGCTTTGCTTCTTATTGGCCAGCATCTCCTCCACCTTGTTGGCATATTTGCCGGTTGACGCCCTCATATGGGGCACTCGAGAGTAGTACAATCTGCCCTCTTCCACACGCTGCTCGGGCCAGGCTAGCTTGGCTTTCTCCTCCTGGGAGATGTCCGCTTTGCTCTTAAGCCGGCTAAGTGTCTTGAGGGCCACCTTGTACATTGCTTTGGCCTTCATCCCCTCCCTGGAACACTTCGGCCCTTCCCTGCGCAGGGAGCTGGTACCTGGTTCCGGCGAGCGGAGAAGGCTTTCTTCCTCCGACTTGCTGATTGACAGCACGCTCTCCAGATCCGTGTCTGTATCGACAATAACATCCGTGTGGCTCAGCGAGAATTGCTCCTCCCCGTGCCCGCCGGTGGTAGCTGTCACGCTTCCCACCGACGTTTGGGCTGACATCCAGCCCGTGCTTGATTTCCTTCGCCTTCCATGTGGCCCGAAGGTCCATGGTGGTTAATGTTTTTCGGGAGGACCACCCCCTAGCGTTTTATGCCTATCCGCCAGGCACCTCTAGCCATGGCCCTGACCCTGCGCTCCTGACTCAAGGTCGAGGAGACACCTGGCCATTGCCTTAGCTAGACACTGCATTGCCTCGGACGGAGCAAGCGGCAGTGCATAACCCTCGTCCGGGATAATGCAGTGCCCATTGACCAGCCGGAACCCGTAGAGGGTTCAGCTAGAGGATTTTCGCCAGCCTCAGATGCTGTTAAGCTTTTACAAAATCTGTCCAACCTGTTGTGGCAGTGTGATAACTGTGCGTCTGACTCGCACGCTAAAATTTATGAACTCAGTGACAAGGTGCGGAAGCTTGAAAGCCTTTATCGGAATCTCAAGTCCGATATTCGGGCTGGCCTCCCGAATAAGTTGAATAAGAAGGTGAAGCCGGTTGCTTCTAAGAAGGATGCCAACAATGCCTTTCCGGCGACTGACTTGCTGTCTCCACGGCTAGTGGCCGCCACTTCGACTGCGGTCATTGACCCGGGTTCAGCTGCCGCTCTCCCTTCTGATTCGGAGGGCTTCATAATAGTCAGAAAGAAAGAAAGGATGAAGCGGAGCAAAAATCCGAAGCGTTTGGTTGGTGTTGCTCCGAGCTGTGAGCAATTAAATGTAGTGCAGAGCAGAAAATACCTGCATATCGGTAAATTTTCCGCCGCGACGGAGCCAGAAGCGGTGGTGAAATTTGTTTCTGATAAGCTCAAGGTGTCCGATGCCGGAATTTCCTGTGCGAAGCTGGTCAATCGGGCATATCTGCGTTGAAATTCGTTAATTTCAAACTTCGGGTCCCCGAGCCTCTATTCCCGATGGTCTTTGATGACAAATTCTGGCCTGCATCGGTAAGAGTTTCCCGCTTTGTGCATAGACAGAGGCCTGCAGCTGATCTGATGGCTGTTAATCTGCCTACACTTGTGCCATTGCGGACGTCCACCCCGACTCAGGAAGTTCCAGTTCCATCCAATTAAAAAAAAACCCCAGTGAGCGGCGCCTATGGTTTCTGGATCGCCGCTTCTAGACAGCATATTCTGCTTACACTTTCTCGCCTCTTCGCAGTGCGCAACGGCCCACTGAATCATTTCTGGCATACCTCTGTGGAACAACAACAACATACCGCCTATTCGCATTGCGCTTTGTGCGACATTCGTTCGGCTGCTGCTGGATCAGACGACGATGCTCTTGCTGGCGCTCTTTCTCGACTGTGTGCGCTTCTGACGTCATCATCACAACAACATACGCCATGCAGTTTTTCGTGTGCTTTGCTTGCGCCGTCTCAGTACTCGACTTTTCGGAAGAGTCCGCAGCCCGGCGCTCGCTCCTAAATGGAGCACTGTCTTCAGTATCAACACCTGGATTAGTATTCCCTACCACCGCCCTGACCAATCTACAGGACGAGGATGGTGTGCTGCTGTTTCGGACTGCGACGTGTGGATAGGTTTTACGCACGAGCCTTGCCGTATGTGATGTTCCTGACCCTCCTCTGGATCCTACTCTCGTGGCCGCTAATCGGACGGCACCGCCATTTCCTGGGACTATGCCGATGGATGGGGCCAAATCCATCCGCATTTCCGCATCTTTCAAAACATTTCTGGTATGCGCACTAAGGCTCAAGCGGTCTACTTGGCCATATCTACGTGCGATTTCGACGTTATCATCCTTGTTGAAACCTGGCTCAACGAAAACTTCTTCGACAACGAGTTCTTTGATCCCAACCTAAGGACAGAGACTGTGCCAAAACGAAGCGCTGCAGAGGGGGTGGGGTCATTGTGGCCGTTAGACGCACCATACGCTGGGACCCGATTTGCCTCCTTGATGGCGACTCTATCTTGGATCAGATTGGTGTGTCTGTTGCCGGTCAGTCAGAGACACTATGTATCAGCGCTTCATATATTCCACCGAAGAGCAGGTATGAAGTTTTAGCGACTTCAATTTGGGGTCGTTGGTATGGACCGCCGATCCGCAGTAGTCGTCTATGCTGCCGAACAATGTGCATTTTCTGCACGAAGTCCTTTTTTAGGATGACCTTTTTAGTATGGGCTTAACCCAAATGAATAATGTTTTTAATGGGTTATATACGATTCTAAATTTAGTTTTTTTTAGTGCGGATATTGATTGCTGCGTTGCATGTTGCAGGCTGCCTATTGCAGAATGGGACATGTATCACGTGCCATTGATATTCTCAGATAATTTCTATTGTTACTCCCCCTGGGTTGAACCCAATTCTGAATATTTTTTTTACTGATGTAAGTTTGAATGCTATACGGGATGAAATGTTAAACGATAACTGGGTTTCTGTTTTCTCGCATCCTAGTGCTGACTTTTCTTATAATGCTTTCATTCGTACCGTTCATCATATTGTTGATAATAATGCTTCCGGAAGAGTGCGTGGCTTCTATAGGCTACCGTGGTATACGAAGGGTCTTATGATATATAAAAATCAGCGTAACAAGTTTTTTAAACGATTCAAGATTAACCGTGACCCTGTTGACTGGGATAGGTATGTTCAGCATAAGCGGGAGTTTGCTTTTTTAAACAAATTTGTATATAGTCAGTATATTGCCGACGTTGAAAGGGGTTTTAAAATAAATCCCAGGTCGTTCTGGCATTTTATAAATTCAAAAAAGTCGACGAGTGCTCTTCCATCAGCTGATAGTGGCATAGCAAACATTTTTGCGTCTTTTCTCAGCTCTAATTTTGACCCATGCGCTGCTTGGCATGTTTCGGATGTCTTGGACTCCATCCCTTCGGTGGTCAATATTGGCTCCCTTGATGTATCGGAGACGGACATTTTGGAGGCAATCGCTGATCCGCATAGTGATGGCATTTCTGCCATCCTGCTTTGCAGCTATGCTGTGGCTTATTGTGAGCCTCTTAAGCCTTTCTATTTACAAATTCATTGCTTACGGGTCGGTTTATTGAAAAGTGGAAAAAGCCATGATCACTCCTGTTTTCAAAAAAGGTGCTAAGAATTGCATCTCCCATTACAGAACAATTGCCAGACTTACCTATATTTCTAAACTTCTTGAGCGGATCATTGCCAAAAAGGTTACTTTCCTTTTGAAATTGTATATTAGCCCACATCAGCATGGTTTTATGCCTGGTAGATCAACGACCACCAATCTCATTTCAACGGTGCCTTAGTAGCCAAACTGCATCGGTTAGGGATTCAAAGCTGCCTACTTAGCTATTTTTATATGACATATTAGTGGGTAGCATCAATTGCCTTGTCCTGCTTAGTAGGATTGGCTTCAACACGCCTGCCAGGAGCCTTAGGGACCACGCACTTTTTGCTGTTGATCGCCACCGGACCAACTACGGGAATAATGAGCCATTATGTAGGGCGCTTCGTCATTATAATGCGCTGCCAGCTGGGATGCGATTCGACTTTTGCCATGGGAAAGCATCCGTCAGACTGTCACTTTCTGATTTTTTCATGTTGAATAATTAATTTGTTATCCTTTCTTTCTTTCTTTCTTTGTTTAGTGTTTATTGTTTAAGATAAATATAAGTTAGTTTAGCAAGTTAAGGTTTAACCGTTGGCGAGTAAATAAATAAATAAATGTTCCCTTTGAGTGGTCATCTGAATTTCAAAATGCATTCCAATAATTAAAATATAAACTTATGGAACCCATCCTATTACAGTACCCAGATTTCCAAAAGGAATTTTGTGTAATAACTAATGCTAGCAAACAAGCATGTGGAGCGGTTTTAACTCAAAATCAACATGGACTGCAGCTGCCTTTAGTATATGTCTCACGCTCATTCACAAATGGCGAAAGTAATAAAATTACTACAGAGCAGGAGTTAGCAGCAATTCATTGAGCAATTACACATTTTCGACCATACATTTATGGCAAGGTATTTACAGTGAAAACAGATCACAGACCACTAAAATACCTCTTCTCAATGATTAACCCTAGTGACAAACTTACACGTGACAAAGTCACTATAAGATATCAAAGTAGACAAAAATCCTGCGCAGGAAAAGAAACAGAAGAATTTCCTAGGCAATCTCTAGAAAAAGCTTCAAAGCCCACTAAAACCTTGGCCATGGTCCAAAGACATTATTTTTGGAAAAGTTTAATTCGAGATATAACTGATTAGATACAAAAATGTCAAAAATGTTAAAAAGCGAAATCAACTACGCACACATTAACAATAACCGAAACGCCTATATGCGCTTTCGACACAGTTATAATGGACACCATTTGTCCACTACCCAAATCAGAGAACGGCAATGAATATGCAGTTACTCTAATATGCGACTTAACCAAAAATTTAGTTGCCGTACCAGTTGCAAACAAAAGTGCAAACACTGTCGCTAAAGCCATATTTGAGTCTTTTATTCTGAAGTTCGGTCCAATAAAGACGTTCATTACGGACATAGGAACAGAGTATAAAAATTTAATAATTGATGATATATGTAAATAAATTAACATAAAAAACATAACATCCACTGCATACCACCACCAGACAGTAGGAATAGTAGAAAGAAGTCAAAGAACTTTCAATGAGTACATACGTTCGTTTATATCGGTTGAAAAAACTGATTGGGACGTATGGCTTCAATATTTTGTTTTCTGCTTCAATACAACAACATCTATGGCATAAAAATATTGTCCATATGAATTGGTGTTGTGATGCTGTTCATATTCTCCAGATCAATGATGAATCCGGCTCGAAGCAGCAAATGTTGATGTTGTTGAGTTGAGTTGTAAAATCGAACTGTTTTATTTTAAAAAATATATTTAGGAAAATAAAAGGTAATTAAAACTAAGACCAACGCTAAGAAAAAGAGGGATGTGCGGCACTTGTTCCCACGCTCATCCCTTCTAATGACACCTTCTACATGCAAACCACATGTGTTAATAGATTTGGGTTCGACGTGACGCATGTATAAGATTTTATGGTCGAACTCTATGTGTCCTTTTTCTCAATTGGCCTCCTTCAAGTTGACTGTATTGTTTATTGGGTGGCCTGTGTCGCTTCCTGTTCATGTTTTAAGAACATATCGCCCGCGGTTTGCTAAAAATGTGATAACTGCGGATTTGTTGGCCTCCTTCAAGTGGACTGTATTTTGTTCGGCGTTGTCTGATGTTGGGTCCTGTTCATGTGCATGAACATATTGCCCGCGGTACGCCAGGTTTGTGATGATAGCCCCTTGGCCCGGTGATAGGTCCTGTTAATTTTTATGAACATATTGCCAGCGGTTCGCAAATTTTTATACCCGGTACTCGAAAAATAAAGGGGTATAGTAGATTTGTGCAGAAATTGGATGTGTTTTAACTTGTTTTAAATTGGATTAATTTTAACACCCACAGGGAAGCGTTTCCGACCCCATAAAGTATATATATTCTTGATCAGCATTAATAGCCGAGTCGATATAGCTATGTCGGTCTATCCGTCCGTCTGTCCGTCTTCATTAGCGCCTATAGCTCAAAGACTATAAAAACTAGAGGAACACAATTCTGTATCCAAACTCCTGTCCTATCGCACTGTTACAAGTGTATTTCCAAATTTCGCACCGCCCCCTTCCGCCCACTCAAAAGATACGATAAAACTAAGAAAACTAAAACAGAATCATATAGAATGAGCATATCTATCAGAGTGTTGAATCTGGATCAGATCGGATCATAAATATAGCCATAATGAAGAAAAAAAATTTCAAAATGCATCGTTCTGTCTCGCTCTCTCTCACACACCGGGGTGGGATCAGATCAGATCGGATCATAAATATAATCAGAAGGAACAAATGAAATTTTAGTGGCCTTCCAAGCGCAGACTCATTACCTCTCTCTCTCGCACACAGCCGTGTATGTATATGTAGCAAGTAGAAAAAGACATGTAGAAAAGGCAGATGTAAAAAATGTATGTAAACAAATATGGGAACATCTAATAGATAAAAATCTCCGAAAAGGTTCGACTTAATTAATTTTTTTCTTTTTTGGCTAAAATTAAATTTTTTCCTTTTGCGAACATGTAATAAATTACAACAAGCTCACATACATACATACTGACTGAGTACCAGGTATAAAGTAGAGCCGCGGCGCAGACGCGGCTCACAACGATCCCCCTCGTTTAGTTTTAAATCTATAATGTTAATATTTTTACTTATATAACTACTTATATTTATTTATCTGTTTCTTAAATTGCATTTTTTCTGATTCTCACGAATTGTTCCGGAAGGGGTCGTCCTTCTTTTGGTTAACTTGATATCTTCCTTTATGATAGCAGCGAGGGTCCTCCCTACAGCTGTTCCTTGGTTTTAGTATGGTTTTTTTGGTTGGCTTGGTTGGTTGGTTTTTTCGTATTCAATTCAATAAATTGTATATTGATATTAGATATTGTTGAATTCTTTGTTTCGGCCCGAGCCTTCCGGTTGGTTATTTAATTTCCTCACTTTTCTTTTTTGTTGTCTTAACACTCCGTCACAACGCGTTCTATTGAAGGATTTATTGCATTAATTAATTGTCCTTCTTTGGGTTCGAGCCCACGCAAAACTTTTGTTTTTCGGTGCTTTGAATACGCGTGGCCCCACGTTGGGCGCCAATTAAACATTCGCGGTGGCGATTTGTGTTTTTAAAAAGTAAAATTGTTTAACTTTATTTCACAAATTTATTGAGCTTAACAAGACTTAAAGAATTTCAGTTTCGAGGTAAATTGTTCAACCGGATAGGTATCGGCGCGATTTTGGCAACTTTAGTTTTCGGTCGACTTTTCCGTTCAGATCCAAGATCAAGACTAACTCTACTAATTCCATCTCCACATCATGAAACCCCAATGGTTCTCTTCTCGATACCATTTTCCTATAAACAAACGGACTGACTCGTATTGGTCATCCAGATCTAGAATTGTGAAATACCAAAAAGAGTGGGTAGCAGAATTGCGAGGAATCGCTCGAGAATGCCAGTTCGTGTGTAATGCGAATGGTTGTGTATCCAACTATGTAGATGAAATGATCCGGGATCAAATCATCGTACATATCCCGTATGACGAAGTACGGGCAGCTGCTCTTCAAAAGTCACAGCCAACTCTGGAAGATGTTCTCATAGTTGCAGAAACTTATGAGACGACTACAAAAACCGTAGCAACGCTCGAAAACAACATGGAGAAACAAGTTCCCCTCAACGCGATCCACACATATACCAAGAAAAAAAAAAAAGAAAAGTTGTGAGGCGTTAACCTAGCGCCTCACAGATTAGATTATAACTAGCCATAAGTTCTCATTATTTCTATTAATGTTACCCCCCCTTCGAATTACGCACGGAGCGTAGCAAATCCCCTCATTTGCACGAAGCAACGAACAATTTCGATTTTGCCAACGGCAGCTAAAACTCAAACGATAGTCATGCATTTTTACCAGTGCCAGAACAAGTCATAGCCCACTGTGCCGCGCGCTAACGAACAGCAACACATATTTGTTTACATAAATTTTTTACATCTGCCATTTCCACATGTTTTTATCTACTTCCTACATATACATACACGGCTGTGTGCGAGAGAGAGAGGGAATCAGTCTGCGCTTGGGAGGCCACTGAAATTTCATTTGTTCCTTCTGACTATATTTATGATCCGATCTGATCCAAATTTAATACTCTGATAGATATAGTTATTTTCTATGATTCTGCGTTTTTGGTTTTCCCGTATTTTAAAAATTGTAGATTTTCATCTTTTGTGGGGGCGGAAGGGGGCGTGGCCAAATTTTAAAACAAACTTGTCTCGGTTTGATATCACAGGAGCTTGGATGGAAAGTTTGGTGGTTCTAGCTCTTATAGTCTCTGAGAACTAGGCGGCAAAAAATTCGATCAGGCATAGCGCCTACCCCTGTGTGTGAGAGAGAGCGAGAGGGAACGATGCATTTCGAAATGGTTTTCTTCATGGTAGCTATATTTATCATCTGATCTGATCCAGATTCAACAATCTGATAGATATGCTCATTCTCTATGATTCTGCGTTTTTAGTTTTCTCGTATCTTTAAAATTGTGCATGCCACAGATTTTCGTCCTTGGAGTGGGCGGGGCGAAATTTTGAAATAAACTTGTAACAGTGCGATAGAACAGGAGTCTGAGTACAAAATTGTGTTCCTCTAGCTTTTATGGTCTTTGAGCTATAGGCGCTAATGAAGACGGACAGACGGACAGACGGACGGACAGACAGACATAGCTATATCGACTCGGCTATTGATGCTGATCAAGAATATATATACTTTATGGGGTCGGAAACGCTTCCTTCTGGGTGTTACACACATCAATTTTTTGCACAAATCTAATATACCCCTTTACTCTTCGAGTACCGGGTATAAATATAAATAAAGATTCGTAAAAAGCGGGAAATGCAGATGCAGGAGTTAATAGACACCCAAACAAAATTCCAGAGCGATCTTCCTAGCTTATTAAGGGATCGAAATAATATTTTTTGTTTCTTTATTTTTTAATTTTTATGATTTACGCAATATTTTGCTATTGTAGATGCTGACTGGTTATAATCATCAGAAGTTTTGCTGGTATCGGGCTGTTCTCTCTGCTCTGCTGTTAAAACCTCTCAATTTTAATTTATACCGCCGTTGTGTACGTTCAACATGTGAAGTATGCAACGGCACGATGTTATTGAGCTATTGTTCTTATGGTGGCTGTCAAGACTTTTTCATAAATTATCCCAAATCGAGCCCTTAAATGACCAAAAACCTCGTTGTTTTCATGCACATCTTTCTCTCGAAATATCCTGAACAGCTTCTAAAAAACATAAGACCTTGTACTTAAGACTTTGGTTGGATTTAGTGGAAGTACTCACAAATGACTCAAACCTTTTCCTTCACGCCTTTATTTTTTTTTAGTGCAGATACCCTGTCAAGAAGCACATCCTCGTCCAAGTCGCAGCTGTCACTTTCTACTTCATCATCAATGTCACCATCCAACAACGTGAATAGTTTTTGCTTTAAATTATTGTGCATTTGCACCACATTTATTATTAATTTTCCAAAAAATAAAAAAAATCTTACGTAAATGTAGAATATTCACTGTACCTACTGCACTTAAGGAATACAAGTAATATTTAAATACAACACGCGTATTTATTATAAGGTGTTATTTATTTAGTGTATATAATCAAATGTGCAGAAGAATATAAAGAGTGATTAATACTCGCAAGGCGAGACAATTACACGTTATTGCCACTCGGCTGATTATTAAAACATAACTTAAGAACTCCAAACTTCCCAACTGTAAACCCTTAGCTGTCGGACACGGCGCTCGTCACTGTCCAGCAAAAGTGCTGACCTTGCGCCTCGTGTGTACTGTCCAGTGGTGGCCGGCATCCGGCGATCGCGACGACGCGTCGGTGATCCCATGGGTGACGAAACTGATTCTTTTACAATATTGCGGAATTCATCCCACCCAATGGTCAATTCAGTTAACTCTTGTTAATTACTACCTCCTTCAAGACTTGACCGTCCTCGGTCAAGCCCATGCTCTTCAGCATCTGCTCGATCGCGATGGTGTTACCCTTCTGCTGCCTGCGCCGCATCCACCAGGAAACGCCGACTAGAGCAGCGCACACGGCCACGCCCACGACAGCGGCCAGTGCGGGACTGATCGTAAGGTTTGTTTGGACTTCGGTCAGGTGCTGCAAATTTTTCTCATTCAGCTTGTGCAGATACGGCAGACTCAACAGCGTTTGGTGGCGGGTGACATTAATCCTCGCTGAAGTAGCTACGCCAGGGACTCTCTTTGGCGCATTGTTGAAGTTTGTGTATTTTGTCCCGTTGACGTGAGCGACTTGGTCAAAGGTTACCAAGACGTTCCCGTACCATTTCGCTCGGGCCGTCGTCGGTGGCCACAATGGCGGTGGCATCGTTGATACCCTCATCTATCTCCAAGATCGGGGGCAGGTTGTTCGGCTGGGTGTCGCAGTGGGCCACGGCGCCAAAATGCAGTTCTTGGGCGCAGCTTTTCGCCGGTGCCTCCTAACAGAAGGCTAATGATGGGGGCCCCCTGCATGATGAGACAGCGATGACCTTGCTGCCGCATTCTGCTATAATGTCCTCGGGTAGCCGGATCGTTACCCCTTTGTGTGCTACTGGGAAGATAATGATTTTCTTACAAATGAGCTTAGGTCTAGGCATTTCAATTACAAAGATGATTAATTCCTTATTAGCTAGTGCCCTCACATTTGCAGCGCCCAAAAGTTGGGTTACACTGATATCGGCGGAACCTTTCTTCAAAATCGCCTCTAAGTCATCGCTATCGATGATAGCTGGATTTACGATATTTATTTTAGCCAAAGTAGTGGCGATCATCAGGTGCTGTAATTCGAGCGTCAATATTCAGTTTCCAGCCAAGAGGGTTTCATATAGATGAGAAATGTTAATTTCTTCCCTCTTGCTTACTTTTAATAATTGGACTATGGCCAGAAGCTCTCTTTCATTGGTCGCATAGTTTAGTTCTCTGTCTTTCAGAGTCCTAGAAATCATCGTTATGGGTCTATTTTTTTGCGACAGTACTTCCCCGATGCCACTGGATGGGGCATCCGTGGTTAGGTCGAATGGTTGGTTAAAGTCTGGGTAGTGGAGGATGACGTTTATCAAAGGCCTTTTTCTGAAACTCATCAAACTGTATGGGAATGGCTTTCGAGCATTGTTGCTGATCTTACCATTTTCTTCTTTCAGAAAGCTAGAGATAGGTCTTGCTATTTGAGCGAAGTCCTTTATAAAACACCTGTAGTAGCTGGCAAGACCCAGGAATGATCTTACCGCAAACAGGGTGGAGGGTTGTCTAAACTCCTGAATAGCCTTGACCTTATCAGGGCTTGTTCTCGTGCCCTCTGTTGACACCACAAATCCAAGGAATTCCACCTGTCCCTTGAAGAACTGGGACTTTTCCTTTCCTCATATTCGCGTCGTGGAGGCTGCCAAGCACGGTGTCAATGTCTCTGACATGATCTGTCTCACTCTTTGAGAATACGATGACGTCGTCAACATACACGTAACATATCTTACCAATATGCTCCCGTAATACGTCATCGATGGCCCGTTGAAAGATGCTTGATGCATTTCTGAGGCCAAATGGCAAACGGCAGAACTCATATTTGCCTCCGTTTACCGAAAATGAGGTCTTTTCACGATCGCGTTTAGCTAACGTGATTTGGTGGTACCCTGACTTAAGGTCAAGGGTAGTGAAGTATCTTGCCTTCCCCAGATTTGTATCATAGAGATGCAAGGCATTGGGTACTTGTCTGGTATTGTTTTTGAGTTTAGCTTGCGGAAGTCTATGACTAGCAGCTTCTTGCTTGAGCCCGAGTCGTCAGTGCTTTTTTTTTCCAACAACCCATATGGGATGCTTGTACGGAGACCTGGAAGGCCGAATGATTTTTTTCCGCATTAGTCCGTCCTAATTGTGGCTACTACGGCTGTGTTAAAGGGTAGCATTTCAGTCGGATCTGCAAATGCCTTTATATGGCTGGATATCATTCTGAGAAACTCGTCCCCTACTGCTGGCGGGACCTCGATATCATCCACTTTTGTGAAGTTAACGCTGGGGCATTTGTGGAAAGGATCTTTTCAGATTTCTGTCCAAAGTGGAGATTTTTTGGTTTATATTTATATTTCGTTAGCGTGTCGAGCCCTATGATGCCATCAAAAGTTGATAGCTCCGGCAAGATAAAAAACGGGCATTTTATGCCAAATATGGTTAGGAAACATTTTTGCTCTACTTTATTAAAGCCGTGCTGGGATTTTACAACAAATTTACAACAGGGATGATTCCCTTAAGTTCTTTTAATGGTTTGATATAATTTTTCGAGGCCCCAGTGTCTATTAAAAGGTTAAGCGTTCTCCCTGCTACTGTTCGTTTGACAAACGGGAGCAGGGACTCTCCCCTAAAAAATTGACAGTATCACTGTCGTATCCTGCACTATTCTCCTCATCAATCCCCGCCACTGCTTTCGATGCTAACTGTTCGTACTGTTGCTCGTATTTGTCCGGGTCCACCTGAGCGAGGTGATTGATCCTCTGCCTGCGCTGGTCGGAGAATCTCTCGGATCCAGCCGGCCCTTTATACGCATCCAGTTGGTGCCCATTATAAGGGTTTGCTGTAGCCCGTAGGCCTGGGTTGTGCCCCTGCTGCTTTTGAATGCCAGTTGGCTGACGGAGTTTAGAGGAAGATGGATCAACATCCATCATCTCTATTTTGTCTTGGCTACGGTGACCACCTGTTTGATGGTTCCCCTCATTGTTCGTGTAGAACGGGTTCTTTGATTGTCTCTTATAGTGACCGGGCTCATTTTGTCCGCTCTACCTATATTTTGTTCAGTTCTGTGGTTTGCTTTCTAAAACTCTCGCGTAATTTGTTGCAAAGTCGTGCCTATCATGATTTGCCTAAATTTCTTGTGCCAAGGCCAAGGCCGACGGCAAGTCCGCAGGCTGTGCCGCAAATAATGTATCTGTGAGGCCTCTTCTTAAGCCTGAAACAAAGACACGGAATGCGTCAGCCCTATACTTTTCGTTAATGTATTGCGCTTGTGCGGCGTCTGGTGACATGATCGTCTTATTTGTGAGAAGGGTGAGCTTCTTCTCGACCTCTTCGCAAAACTAAGTGATAGACAGTCCGCCCTGTATAAGCGTGGCAAGCTCTTGCTCTAGCAAGTGTATCGGACGCTTGTCCGAATATGTAAATTCGAGGCAATTGATGATAGCCTCAAAGTTCAACACTGTGTTGAACGACGCTAAGAGTGAGGCAGCGGGCCCTCTAATCTTGTTCCTGATTATTAAGACCGTTTGGTAGTGCTTTGAGCTTCCTACAAAACCATCGTATAGCTTATACGCAGCTTTTGCTGCCTGGCGCCAGGAAACATACGGATCCTGGGCCCCGTTAAATTTTGGCAGCGTTTTTACCGCATCCAAAGCTTCATCGCACCTTACCGCTCGGTCCAAGGTGATCGCCTCGTAGGCCCTGGCCTCGGGGACCTGAACTCTTGCAGCCTGCAGCTGGTCAGTTACAGCCTGCAGCTGGTCAGTTACAGCCTGCAGACGTCGATTAAAGTCAGCTTTTTGTATTGCTAGCGCAGAGTTGACCGCCGCCTCTACAACAATGAGAACAATGACGCCCGAATATTTCTTAAAATAAAACATTTTATTTATTTGGTTTTGTTTTTAAGTTTCACTTACATGTTCCTATTTTATTCTCTTCTACTTGGTGTATTAATTAAATTTTAGTCGGTGTTCGGAGCAGAACGACAAATAATCATTTTAAAGTAAATGCCATCGAGCATCACTGTTTGGATTTGTTTGCTATTATCTAATACATGTAATATCTCTCTCGTCATAAGCTCCCTCCCCGCCAAAGCTGGCGCTCTCGTTTTACGTTTTGTCTGATCAGAGCTTTCGGCTGCTGCTGCAGCCGGGCCTCTCTGCTTAGAGTTAGTACAGCTCCGATCACCAAACACAGTAAACATACATTATATTCTAAAATAACCTATCGTGCGATTTTTAATATAAACCTAGGTGATAATTTGATATCTTCCTCTAAACAGTCGGCACAACTTTTTGGTGGCTGCTCTTTTATTGTTCTGCGTTGTTTTCTTCTCTCGTCTATGGTCGCCGCTGCCCAAAACCTTCCGCTCTGGTGTAACAGTTCTGGGTTGATTAAATGCCTTTTATTTACACTCGAGGCAACGAGCTTTCAGGTGCAATTGATGCACGCACTTTTTTTACCGTGATTTCAGATGCTTGGTGGTGTGCTGCGGCGATCTATTACCAGACCTCCCGCGGGCGCGGCTTTCCGATAATAATTTTTGTGTTTTGGAGCGGGCGTTGTCTCCGCGCTCCACAGTTTCCACTTTCTTTTTATCTGTTCTTGAGCGGGCTTTGTCTCCGCACTCGATGTTGTTTGGTCTTTTTGTTTGACCCTTCTTTGCACTTTTTGCCGATTTTCACTCAGAAGGCTTTGTTTCCGCGCTTAATGATTTTCACTTTCCTTTTGAATTCTTCGGTTTTTCTTGAGTGGGCGTTATCTCCGCATTCGATGCTGTCGATCTTTCGGTTTTCTTTCTTTGCACTTTTCACCGATTTTCACTTAGCGGGCGTTGTCTCCGCGCTTGGTGATTTTCCTCTTTCTTTTGAGTTCTTTATTTTTTCTTGAGTGGGCGTTGTCTTCGCACTCGATACTGTCGATCTTGCGGTTTTTTTTTTCACTTTTCACCGATTTTCACTTTGCGGGCGTTGTCTCCGCACTAATTTACTCTCGGGGGTGGTTGTTCGATCGTGTTGGGCACCAGTAATATTTAAACACAACATGCGTATTGATTATAAGTTGTTATTTACTTAGTGTATGTAATCAAATGTGCAAAAGAATATAAAGAGTGATTAATACTCGCAAGGCGAGACAATTACACGTTATTGCCACTCGGCTGATTATTAAAAGCTAACTTAAGAACTCCAAACTTCCCAACTGTAAGCCCTTAGCTGTCGGCCACGGCGCTCGTCACTGTCCAGCAAAAGTGCTGACCTTGCGCCTCGTGTGTGGTGTCCAGTGGCGGCCGGCATCCGGCGATTGCGACGACGGCGATCTCACGGGTGACGAGACTGCTTATTTTATAATATTGCAGAATTCGTCCCACCCAATGGTCAATTCAGTTAACTCTTGTTAACTTACACACTGTAATCATAAAGTCCAAGGCATAACTTGAGTGATTGTATAACGATCCCCCAAGAATGCCGCGAGCTACATAAGCGCACCATTTGCATTACGCAACGGTCCCAATGACCCGTCGCTGTACTGAACATGATCTGCCTCAAGCGCGCATACACTCTTCCCCGTGCTCCCGCTTCCTGTAGCATATATATAACGAATAATTCACACGCGGCGCTGCCGGCGTCTCTAACAGCGCTGTTTCGCGGTTTAAGCCTTTCGAAAGCACACGAATATAATTCAGATTCATTCAATAAATAACCAATAAACGGAACAGTCTTTATATATCGGCATGCCGAACGCGAACTACGGATGAGTTAATTACACAACAACATAAATGGGATTAAATTTATTGCAGTCAAAATCCATGTTGGGACAGCATTTGTCTATTTAACTACCCAGGCCAGATGCTGAGGTTTACAAAAACCACTTTTCTTCTATCCATTCTGTCGTATCTGCTTTAAGTTGTGCCGATCAGATTATTGTCATGGGTGACTTTAATTTACCACTTCCTTCTTGTCTGCCCTGCGAGGACTCTTACGTGTTGCTTGCTATCAATCATAATGATTTTATCAATGGTCTAACGGATATCTCCCTTGTCCAAATAAATGAAATTAGTTATTTTGCTATGCTATTAGTGTTCCAGTATCGCCCAAGCCTTCCTGGTTCTCCAGAAATTTGTCCTACTTGAGGAATAAGAAGACTTTATAAAAAGTACAAGAAAACTGGCTCCATGTTTGTTTTTGCACAATACTCCTCCGCTTGTTCATAATTCTTTTCTGTCAATAATCAGTGTTATAATCAATACCTTTCCCGTTGTAGTAGAAACTTCCGTAGTGACCATAAAAAATTCTTTTCCTTCGTCAACTCTAAGCGTTAGTACTCCATCCCTTTGCTATCTCAATAAAACAGAATCTTCAGCTACTGGAATTGCTTATTTATTCGCCACCTTTTTCCAGTCAACATACTCCTCTCAAATATACAGCGAATCCACTGCATACCCCTACGATCTACCTCATGACAACAGAATTTTTTTTCCATATTTTGAGGAGAGTGTTGTTCTGGAAGCCTTGAAATCGTTGGACACTGTATTGTATCCTGAAACATTGTGCAGAAGTTTTCTTTTCAACTTTTCTTTGGATCAATCTTGTCTCAATCCCTCAATCATTCCACTTCATAAGAAAGATTCAAGATCCAACATTCAGAATTACCGAGGTATTGCAAAGCTTTCTGTCATCCCTAAGCTCTTTGAGTTCTTGGTCACCCGGCAATTGCTACACATTTGCTAAAGCTTTATATCTCGATCAAAAAACGATTTTTTTAAACATCGATCAATACCGACCAACATTCTCGAGTTCCCTTCCATGATCAACCGCAGATTTCGAAGCGGTTCCATACCTATGTAATTTTAACGGATTTTAGCAAGGCATTTGAATCGGTAAGACATATTCTGCAAATTCAGAAGTTGTCCTTATTATGCCCATATGACATTAGACTTTGCTAAATTTGCTGCGAAGAGAGAGATGGCATGATAGACATCGATAAATTAATGTTGGTAAACGTCGCGCAGTAGTTGAACATATGTTTTGCTTTGCGGCGGGAAGCATTTGTATACTGTAAACAAATTTTTACTAAAAATGTTGTGAACGGAGGAAGCTACAGTGTTCCTCCCCTCACGTTTGGGATTCTTCGCATACCCGATATAAAATCAAACACCTAAAGCAGGCTTACCTGTACTTACCTTATGTACTTACCTTCTATCTCGCGTTTCAATAGCCCTTTCGCCGACCAAATATTTCTCTTTTTTTTGTTCTGCTGTGGCAGCATGTGACACGCAATCATATTATTATTTTGAACTATTAAAAAAGCTGCACAAAGCATTTTTCGTCTGTTTAAATCCAATATGCTTGCCATTTTGTTAGTTGTTTACATTTTTTCATCTTCTTCTTCCTCTTTTTACGAATTATAAACACTGCATTTATGATATTATACAACACACATTGCCAACAAGCCAGCAAAATCGTATCTAGAAACTATAGCAATCGATAATCTCTGCCGCAGCGCTGCTCCCAGCTCAACTGGAAAAACAACTGGACGCATATATCTGTCTCGCTCTCACTGCATGCTTTTTGCATAAGACTGTCTCTATTTTTCAAGTTAGTCCAGCTTCAAAGTCTAATGTCATATGGGTATTAGGTTTCCCTAAAAGTCTTCTAAATTGAATTTCGTCGTATCTTTCAAATCGCACACGACGGGTTTTACTTACTAATGTGTTGTCAGATATCGTTAATGTCACTCCTGGAGTTCCACAAGGAAATCATT
The DNA here is from genome assembly GCA_963969585.1 of Drosophila helvetica. Taxonomy (NCBI): domain Eukaryota; kingdom Metazoa; phylum Arthropoda; class Insecta; order Diptera; family Drosophilidae; genus Drosophila; species Drosophila helvetica. Next base: position 20,069,923 of record OZ018403.1, on the reverse strand, counting down.
TGTGCTTTAATAGCCATATATCCGAAACCGTTAATAGCCAAGGGTATTCTAGCCTTTATCAAACGTTGGTCCAAGGAGTTTGACGACCCGTATGCCAAACAACTTCATATTTTTTTAGTACGTCCGATATTGGAGTATTGCACTTGTATGTGGAGCCCGCATAAAAAGCAACAAGATTTGCTCGAATCAGTGCAAAAACAATTTTTAATTTTTGCCCTTCGTAATTCAAGCTGGGACTCCGGTAGAATCCTGCCCCATTTACCGATCTAGGCTGCAACTTATTGATCTTCCTTCATTGCACCATAGCAGAATATGCAATTGAGTAATGTTCGTGCACAAGCTCCTTCTTGGGATGGTCGACTCAAAATCACTCCTGAGTCAGATTGACTTAGCCGTTCCGTCTTGAACTACCCTTAACCTTGGGCCTATCAGACTACCCTTGTGTAGCTCAAACTATGCCCAGCATGAACCTTTTAAGGTTTTATGCCATAACTTGAATACCATTTGCCATATTTTGTCCCCTGAATTATCCTTTAATGGTATAGTACTTAATATTTAGCACCACCTGAATACAGCTAATCTGTAATTTTATTATTATTTGTTGTACTCTTACTTCCCCTATATTTTAAATTCTTTTTAATTATTAAGGCTTTATTAGCAGAAAAATTGTTAATTTTCAAAATAAAAATAAGTATCTACTATTGCTCTAGATTCTATCGGTTGTACAATGGCGTGTTTTGAGAATGTATCAATACAAGTAAGGAAGAACTTTCTATCTGTTGAAAATACGTCCATATAGAGTTTTTCTCCCGCATAGGACGGAGCAGGTGTCTGGCCGAGTGCGTGCTTTGTTGGATGGCGGTTGTATTTAGCCATTTAACAGGTTTTGCAGTTCACTGCAACTTCTAAAGCCACCCGTGTCATTCTTGGGAAAAAATAGTCCTTAAGGACTTGTTTAACATTTTCTTGAGCTGCCCGATGAGCTCGGTTATGTTCTGTTGTCATTATTTCCCTTTGTTTAGAGATATCTGTAATTTCTGTAACCAAGAACTTGCAGTGTTTAAATGTAGTTGAAGGGAATTCTTCTATCAATTTATGTTGGATGAATGCTAATATTGGTAGTTCGTAATGGATTGCGTTAATTTTATGCAATGGAATTTTACGATACGTCTGGTTTTATTTTTTAATTTTTTTTTTAAATCGGTGTATGGGTAATCGGAAGACAATATATTTTTTCCAGTTTCGAACATTGTTGTATCTGGTTTCGTGAGTGGTTCTTGCTGATTTTTTTCATTTTGCATCCGTAAAGGGCTTGGCGTAATCTTTTATGAAGCATCGATAATAGCTTGCAAGGCCTAGAAATGACCTAATGTCGAAAAGTGTGACTTGGGTCGGGAAATGTAATATTGCTTGCACCTTGTTATCCCGCCTCTGGACACAAGGAATCCCAAGTACTCCACGCTTGTTTTAAACAAATTTGATTTTTTCCGGGATACTCTCATGCCTGTGACTTTGCCTGGAGACTTTTCAGGAACCAGTCGATATCCCTAACATGATCTTCTTTTGTCTGGGAAGCGTACAACATTTAAATTATTTTCTCTCTGAGGAAATCATCGATAGCCCTCTGGAAAATACTTTCGGCATTCTTCAGCCCAAAGGGAAATTTGCAAAACTCATTCTTCCCATTGTTGACGGAAAAAGCTGCCTTTTCCCGGTCCTTCTCCGTTAGCTGGATCTGATGAAAGGCTGATTTCAGGTCCAATGTTGTGAAATAATGCGCCTTACCCATATTCCACAGGATAGTCGAAATTGTGGGGATGGGATACCTTTCATCAATCGTAATTTGATTTAGTTTCCAGTCTCTTTATCTTGCGACCGTTTTCGTCAGTCCCCTTTTTATCAACGACACACGTCGGGTTATTGTAAAGTGACTCTGAGGGCCGGATAATGCCTTTCGCTCGAAGTTTCTTAACCTTTGCATTGACAAATGCATTATATTATACGGCAGAGCTTCATTAGGGTCTGCGAATGCCTCTATTCTACTTCTTTCATATTGTTAAATGGTTTCCTGACGGCAACTGGGATATCAGTGTCGTCAAAGTGGATGAAATTAACATCCGGCGAACGTGTGAAAAGGACAGGTTCAGAACCATAATCCGTCGTTATTATATTCTTTGTAAGGTCAATCATTGCGTTAATCTTTTAAAGTAGGTCTTCCGCCGACTCGTCTGGATTCAGCGGGCCATGGAATATACTCCTGCAAGTTTTTCAGAAATCTGTCCCCGTTTCTGCGCCACAAAGAAGTGAAGAAGCTTTCCCTCTGCTTCAATTGCCTAAAATCAGGTCATCGCACTCGTGCACGCAACAGTGGAAAATGTCGCGTATGCGGCGGGAGGCATCCTAGGCATAGGCGACGTAACCAAAACTCTTGGCTTAGCATGGGAACCTGCTTCAGATCAGTTGCTTTTTGCCTTATCTGCGCTAGGCACAAATTTAAAGCCGTCCAAGCGATCGGTTCTGTCCGCGATTGCCCGTTTCTACGACCCTCTTGGATTGATAAATCTTGTCATTGTCAGGGGTAAAATCTTCCTTCAGCAGCTTTGGAGAGAGCATTTGGATTGGGATGAAAGCTAACCCTTAGCTTTGCAATCAACTTGGATGGACTTGAGAACGAATTTGGCATGCATCTCTCGGATATCATTTCCTCGCATGGTGCACCATTCTGCGGCGGCTATAGAGGTTCTCGGATTTTGTGATGCAAGCATGGAAGCACATGGCGCCTGCATATATGTCGTGTCGTGGGCAATCGTAGAGCAATGTTTTGTGCTCAAATTCTGCGGTGGCGCCGTTAAAAACATTATCAATTCCTAAGCCCATTTGCATGCGAAAATGAATTTAAAGGAGTCTGGAATCATTACAGGTCAATTTTACTGCTGGCCGGAATCATCAACAGCATTATCTTAGATACGGGATGAGCCAGCCATGTGTCAAGCCTTCGTGGCAAATCGAGTTGTAACAATTCAGGAGTTGACGGCAACCATGGAATGGCGCTATGTTCCCACATCTTTAAATACTGCTAACGTTCTCTCAAGAGGCTCTCTCCCCAACCACCTTATCCAGTCAGAGCTGTGGTTTCACGGTCCATCGTTTTTGGTAGGCTCCAAAGAAGAATGGCCTATTGTTGATTGCGTCTCCACATGCCGATATCACGTCTAGATGCAAATTTTCCAACTCATTTTTTGGCATGCAGCGCACATTCGCCTACATATATAAATTTATATTTCGTCTTCGACATCCTGGACTCAGTGCTTCTGATCTTCGGCGAGGAACACAACTTTTAATTCGGCACATTCAGCTGACAAACTTGTGGATGGACATAAAGGAGATTCATCGCAATGGTCAAGTCATAAAATCCAGTTCCATCAGTTCGTTATCTAAGTTCATCGTTATCTAAGTTCAGTCTGTATTGCTTAGAGTTTGAGGTCGTCTTGGAAAATCATCGCTAATATGGTGAGATGCTTATGTCCAAAGACTAATGCATATCTAAGTGGGTCGATACACGATCACCCCAATATGCATCGGGTGACATAAGTATACCATCAGCACTTTAGTCGCAATAAACCATTGGCACAGTAATATGAGCCACCTCATGTGCACATATTTTTTCCATCACGTTCTCGCTGCTAGCAGCTCCAAGCATATATACATACACATATATTTGGACGTTGATATGCAATGACTGCACCATCAAGTGGCCCATGGGACACCAGCCAAATGCTGTTACGCGCGAATCCCAGACCGGAACGTAGCCCTCCTCCCACCCAACCGACCGAGGGGTGCTGCCGCATGACGCGCGACTCGTTAACCGAACCGATCGCGATCATGCAGGAAAGATAAATGTTAGACTAATATTCGAGGAAAATTATAACTAATCTTACTAAAGGAACTAAGCATGCATTAAAACTGTCGTACACTTACAATTTCTAATTACGAGAAATGTATGTGAGTAATGTTGATTTAAGAAGAGGAAGGGAATTAGTTGCCGATATGATATTGTAGAGGGAATTATAATCCGAGCATAAAACTCTAAAAGGTTCATGCAAGGAATAATTCGATCTACAAATCGGAAGGAACAGATGGGTATAATTTCTAGTAATTCTAATAGGAATCGTGAAGTTTATGCGGCTCAACAAGTCAGGGCTATCTACGTCACCCTTGATCAAGTTGTGCACAAAAATCACACAAAGCATTTTTCTACGGTTAACTTAAGATGGAAGGTTTATTAAAAGCGATCTACTAAAGTAAGACGGCAGTCTCACACTTGCATCCCAGTTGAGGCCGCGTAGAGCGAAAATTAAAAATTTTTTCTGTACTGATTCTATACGGTCCTGGTGTACTTTGTACTGAGGGCACCATACACAAGAACCATATTCTAAAATCGGACGAACAAGCGATACATAGAGAGTCTTTGTTATATAGGGGTCGTCAAATTCCTTTGACCACCTCTTTATAAACCCAAGCACGCCCATGGCCTTATTTACCATGGTAGAAATGTGTTCAGAAAACTTTAACTTGGGATCTAAAAGAACACCAAGATCATCAACTAGGGTAATTCTCTCGAGAGAACCCCCACCTAGTGTGTAAGGAGCCAGAAAAGCGCTGGAGCGATGAAATGTCATTACTTTACATTTCGAAGCATTAAGGTATAACAAATTTGCACAACACCATGACTGAAAGCTATTAAGATCGGATTGCAACCTGGAGTGAGATAAGCTGTCCTTGAACTGGACACACAGCTTAACATCATCCGCATACATAAGTACTCGAGAGTATGTTAATACCGAAGGCAGGTCATTAATAAAGAGTGTAAAGAGTAAGGGGCCTAGGTGGCTGCCCTGTGGTACGCCCGAAGTAACCATAACTGGTGAAAATAGGTAGTTTTTGAAGAGGACTCTTTGGGATATGGAACAATGGTAGCTAGAAATAAATCTCAAGAGATTGGGTTGAAACCCTAAAAGGTCAAGTTTTTGTGATAGGAGAGAGTGGTTTACACAGTCGAATGCTTTACTGAAATCTGTGTAAATGACATCCGTCTGTAGATTACCTTGGAAGCCTTTAATGATGAAGGAGGTGAACTCCAATAAATTCGTGGTTGTTGATCTCCGCCTTATAAATCCATGCTGGGCAGGAGATATAAGTGATCTGCAAAGATGCTGCATGTGCGGATTTAAACAAACACTTTGGTAATAGCGGATATCTTAGATATACCCCTGTAGTTTTTCGCATCAGACTTACTACCTTTCTTATGGAGAGGAATTATTTACGACTCCTTGTATATCTAGGGGAATCATGAAGCGTTAATGGACATACTGAATAGTTTGCGCAACGGTCCACACAGAGACTCGGCGCAGTACCTGAGTACACAGTCGGGAACTCCTTCAGGAACCGGTGAAAACTCCGGCTTGCTTTCATTAAGCAAGGGACAATAAATGCCGTTCGACCACGGTAAACCGTATGGGTACGGCTGACCAGAGTAAGACCTGAAAAAAAGGTTGTTTGGAAAAATTGGGCAAAAATTCGGCAATTGCCTGATCATTATTTACCGACTTGTTAAGAAATGATAGCGAGGATGGATGTGCGGACGTTTTACGCTTACTGTTTACGAAGCTGTAAAACTGCTTAGGGTCCTGAGAAAAACGTATCCTGCATCTAGATAGGTAGTTCTTATAGCACTGGGAATTAAGAACAGAAAAGTTTGACCGAGCCATTACATAGCAAGAGAGAGAAGAAGGAGATCCAACTTCTTGAAACCAAGAGGGTTTACCAGATCTAATAGGACAAGAAAGCGGGACACAAGACACAAGACAAAAAGTGAGTCAAGTGCATCGTAGAAAATGTTTGTGACTATCGTATCGCCAGTGCACAAATACAAAGCGGACCAATCAAAATCCCTAATGAGGTTATTAAGCTTCGCAAACTCGGCTTTCCGAAAGCAGCGGACACATCGAGGTAGCCTACCCGACCAATCCAATGCGGTTGGTCCTATATCGAGCGACACTTCGTCTTCAGGTATAGTGAGCGGAGGGACTCGAGCTAACAACGCTATGGTCGGATTCGTTACAAAGCAAAGATCAAGAAATCGACCCAGGGAATTTTTCACATGGTTGACTTGAGACAAGGATAAGTGAAATAAGCCGTCCATAAAATCATGTCATTCCCTGGGTCGATTGCTTGATCTGTGCTTTGTAACGGATCCGACCATTGCGTTGTTAACCCGAGTCCCTCCGCTCACTATACCTGAAGACGCCTACCATCCTACAATTGAAGTTTCGCTCGATATAGGACCAACCGCATTGGATCGGTCGGGTAGGCTACCTCAATGTGTCCGCTGCTTTCGTAAAGCCGAGTTTGCGAAGCTTAATAACCTCATTAGGGATTTTGATTGGTCCGCTTTGTATTTGTGCACTGATGTTACAATATGCACAAACATTTTCTATGATGCACTTGACTCACTTTTTGAGTCTTGTGTACCACTTTCCTGTCCTATTAGATCTGGGAAGCCCCCTTGGTTTACCAAAGAGTTATCCAGTCTAAAAAACTTAAAATCAAGACTTTACAAAAAATTTCAAGAAGTTGGCTCTCCTTCTTCTCTCTCTCGCTATGTAATGGCTCGGTCAAACTTTTCAGTTCTTAATTCCCAGTGCTATAAGAACTACCTATCTAGATGCAGGATACGTTTTTCTCAGGACCCTAAGCAGTTTTACAGCTTCGTAAACAGTAAGCGTAAAACGTCCGCTCATCCATCCTCGCTATCATTTCTTAATACGTCGGCAAACACTGATCAGGCAATTGCCGATCTTTTTGCCCAATACTTCCAAACAACCTATTCTCAGGAATGCTACTCCGGGCAGCCGTACCCATACGGTTTACCCAGGTCGAACGGCATCTTCAGTCCCTTGCTAAATGAAAGCTCTCTGCTTCTTGACCTCCGGAAAGTTAAGCCGGTGTTTTCACCGGGTCCGGACGGAGTTCCCGGCTGTGTACTTAGATACTGCGCCGAGTCTCTGTGTGGACCGTTGCTTAAACTATTCAGCCTGTCCATTAACTCTTCATGCTTCCCCTCCATATGGAAGGAGTCGTTCATTATTCCTCTCCATAAGAAAGGTAGTAAGTCTGACGCGAAGAACTACAGAGGTATATCAAAGTTATCCGCAATTCCTAAAGTGTTTGAGAAAATTTTAACTCCGCACCTGCAGCATCTTTGCAGATCACTTATATCTCCAGCCCAGCATGGATTTATAAGGCGGAGATCAACAACCACGAATTTATTGGAGTTCACCTCCTTAATCATTAAAGGCTTCCAAGGTAATCTACAGACGGATGTCATTTACACAGATTTCAGTAAAGCATTCGACTCTGTAAACCACACTCTCCTAGCACAAAAACTTGACCTTTTAGGGTTTCCACCCAATCTCTTGAGATGGATTTCTAGCTACCTTTGTTCCAGGTCCCAAAGAGTCCTCTTCAAAAACTCCCTATCTTCACCAGTTATGGTTACTTCGGGCGTACCACAGGGCAGCCATCTAGGCCCCCTACTCTTTACACTCTTTATAAATGACCTGCCGTCGGTATTAACATACTCTCGAGTACTTATGTATGCGGATGATGTTAAGCTGTGTGTCCAGTTCAAGGACAGCTTATCTCACTCCAGGTTGCAATCCGATCTTAATACCTTTCAGTCATGGTGTTGTGCAAATTTGTTATACCTTAATGCTTCGAAATGTAAAGTAATGACATTTCATCGCTCCAGCGCCTTTCTGGCTCCTTACACACTAGGCGGGGGTTCTCTCGAGAGAATTACCCTAGTTGATGATCTTGGTGTTCTTCTAGATCCCAAGTTAAAGTTTTCTGAACACATTTCTACCATGGTAAATAAGGCCATGGGCGTGCTTGGGTTTATAAAGAGGTGGTCAAAGGAATTTGACGACCCCTATATAACAAAGACTCTCTATGTATCGCTTGTTCGTCCGATTTTAGAATATGGTTCTTGTGTATGGTGCCCTCAGTACAAAGTACACCAGGACCGTATAGAATCAGTACAGAAAAACTTTTTAATTTTCGCTCTACGCGGCCTCAACTGGGATGCAAGTGTGAGACTGCCGTCTTACTCTAGTAGATCGCTTTTAATAAACCTTCCATCTTTAGTTAACCGTAGAAAAATGCTTGGTGTGATTTTTGTGCACAACTTGATCAAGGGTAACGTAGATAGCCCTGACTTGTTGAGCCGCATAAACTTCACGATTCCTATTAGAATTACTAGAAATTATATACCTTTGTTCCTTCCGATTTGTAGATCGAATTATTCCTTGCATGAACCTTTTAGAGTTTTATGCTCGGATTATAATTCCCTCTACCATATTATATCGGCAACTAATTCCCTTCCTCTTCTCAAATTACTAATACTCACATACCTTTCTCGTAGTTAGTAATTGTAGTTGTGGTGTACGATAGTTTTAATGCATGATTAACTCCTTTAGTAAGATTAGTTCTAATTTTCCTCGAATACTAGTCTAACATCTATCTTTCCTGCATGATCGCGATCGGTTCGGTTAACGAGTCGCGCGTTTTGCGACAGCGCCCCTCGGTCGGTTGGGTGGGAGGAGGGCTGCGTTTTGGCCTGGGATTCGCGCGTAACAGCATTCGGCTGGTGTCCCATGGGCCACTTGATGGTGCAGTCATTGCACGTCAACGTCCAAACAAACATGGGCACTAGGTTATTTGACTCGTTTACCGAAGACCAAACAGTTCCTGGCAAGTTGAAATCACCAAGAACTATCATATGATCTTTATCAGATAGCGAGGAAGAAAAAGCGTTTAAAGCGGACAAGTGCTGCTCGTAAATTGTGATATCCGGAGAAGGTGGAATATACGAGCATGTAATAAAAACTGAAAGAGTGGGAAGAATCAGTTCTACACACAGGAATTCCAGTTCTTATTGAATCTGGACTGTAAAATGTTCCGACGTGAAGTTAGAGTCCACTGCAATCAGAACCCCACCTGCACGTCAAGACGAACGGTCATTCGTAAAGGTTGTGTACCGACCTGCCAAAATTTCAGAACTGAGAATTTCCGGCCTTAACCAGGTCTCAATGAACACATTTTTATGGGATGCAAATGCGACGCTATCCCAATACAGAGTGCTGAGCTTACTACGCAAGCCTCTAACATTCTGGTAGTTGATTAAGAGAGAGGGAGTTAGTGCTCTGGCCAAAATTTGGCAGAGCAAATGGTGTCCAATTGAGTCGGTGGGACGCTTATCTTGAATGAAGCTATCTCCCTGGCATACGAGAAGTTAAACTTCTCCACCTTTAAGCCGATGGCTGTTATTTTGCTTTGAATAAAAGCAGTAACATCACTTATAGTGGAGTGAGGTGCCAGCCGTGAGACAAAAACTTGTCGTTTAAGTGGGATCACCACCAATCTTGGTTTTGGCACCACTGGCCACGTGCCTTTGATGGTAATACCCGGTGGTCCAGGTCGTATATTTGTTGGTGGGATCGGGATGGATGGGATAGCTATTTGGTTGCCGGACTCAACGGACATGGACGCTAGAGAACTTTCTGGCTGTATGTTCTCCGAGGTGATAAATTCGGCAGCCGAATTTGCATCACCAGCAGCAGTCGGTGCCCTTGGAATAGCAAACGATATCGGCTGCTGCACAATTGGAGTGGTCGGAGTCGGTTGATCGGCAACGGGCGACTGAGGGACAGTTGGGGCTCTGCTGAATTGAGACTCCAAGGCTAGGAGCTGATCATACTGCTTTTTAAAGCCAACGGTCAGCTCTTTAAAGCCATTCCGAGTCTGCCTCATAAACCTGGCCATCTCAAAATAAACCATCCGGCATGCCTCGCAACAGTAATACAAGCCATTATGTTTGGAAATATACGTTAATACTGCGGCCGCTCCGCTGCACTGCGTTGATCGGAATAGGGAGTACAGAAAATAAATAAATTATATATACATATAAATATTAATATATCGAAAGAAAGCAAACAAAAAAATAATTCAAACAAGAACACAAAAGAATGAATGTATAAGTGAAACATTATGAAAGACATAAGCATTTTAATTGAATGAAGAAATAAAGAAAAATAAACCGAACCAAAATAAATAGGTAAAAAAAAAACCCAAAATTTTTTTTGAATTAAGAATCCTAATGCACTCAAAAATAGCCAGATCCCAAAATATTAGTTTGATTTTATAGTATGAGCGTGTCCACACGCACATGTATATTTTCCAGCTCAGGCTAAACTTAAGATAATATCGAACTATGCGATATATGGATATATGCAAAATACTTACTCATTATCGATATCTAACGTTGCTATCGGTCGTGTTTTCAGTTCGCTCTGCCTAACAATTTTTATTTTATTTTATTTATGCGCTCAAAGGAAAGTAATTGAGTTATTCTACTCCCTACTGTGTTTAAACCGATCGTGCAACTGATCCGCTATCTGTGCATGCTTTTTAAACGTGTTTTTTTGTAGTTATTACCAATTTAAGTCCAATTTATGCATTCTTCTTAGTCCCTTTCGTCTTTCGTTCTTATGCTCAGCTGATTTGTTGTTGGACATACGCATAAGTATTAGATACATACATCCATATACCGTGGGTGCTAACCCCAGCGTTTTGCTTTTTGTGCTTTGTGCTTTCATATTCCCAATTTTAATTTCCGAATTGTGCATTCTTACTATCCCCCTACATTCTTTTTTGCAGCAGATTTGATTTTGTCATATTCTTTTTACGCTCTCTTGTTATTACTGTGCTAACAAACACACGCACGCACCGCGTTTGCCGTCTCTTTCTGCGTGACTCTCTGTGTTTCGTTTATTTCGCTGTGCTGTAAATTGCCGGTGGCCGTACACTTGTTGTTGTTATCGTGATTTGTGCTTGATCTTGCGTAATCTGGAGTATTTAGTATTTCTCAAAGCTTAAATTCATCGCTTTTCCCACTCCGACTTATATTTTACTCTTCATTCTTTTTTTTCTGTTTTCTTACAAAAATTGTATTTTTATTTTTTTAATATGAGTACCTGCTGTGCTAAAAACAGTGATCGCTCGATCGTTACACGGCAGATGTTCATCTACTGCTGGTTGTGCGAGAATATGGCACATACTACTTGCGCTGGCTATAGACATAATGGGGGTCGCGTTGTCGATCTTATTAAGGCTCGCTCCGGCCTTAACTGAACATGTTGGGACTGTAGGGACGACAAGCGTATCTTTATGAGACAGACGCACAATGAATTTGCTGCCCTTAATTCTAGATTTCGACTTTTCCAAGATAAGTTTCGTGCGACGGAGTCTCACTTCAAAACCCTCAAAATTTTAACTGAGTCTCCAAAGAGAAAGAAGGGTAACAATAATGTGCCAAATATTAACAAAGATGTTTTTATTTCAGTCCCAAAATCACCTAAATCACCTGTATCACTACCCCGATCACCGTCGTTAACTAACGCTGGTGATATGGAACCTGTAGCCAGTGACTCTTACCAGCAAGCATCTGGATCATTTGCTTCTCAGAGTGGTCCTACCTTGCCGTCAGGAGTAACTCCGCCAACTGTTGCTTCGGTTTTATCACCTCCAACCAATGTGGATTCTTCAAGCACCGGTCAACTAACTAACTTTACTTCCTGTTTTCATCACTGCTGATGGCACCGTTGCGTGCGCTCCCAGTGCTGGTGTGCTCGTTGCTGGTGATGCTGACACGGCCCCCGTTGCCCCCTCACCGAGGCCTATTTGGGGTATGGCTCCACCATCTCGCTCGGGACGTGAACTTAGTGGAGTGGTTTCTCGGAAAGTGATATTTGTTTCCCGCTAAAATCCTGAGGCCACATCAAAGGATGTTAGACAACATCTATGCTCTAAACTTAATGCTCCCTTGCACTATGGGGAATTTTGCCACTTTTTCTGGCATTAAATAATAACTTCCAAACGAAACAATATTTTTTGGTTTGGTTTTTTAATATAAGTTTTTAATAACAAAAGAAAGTTATTTTAAAAAAATGGGCGTGGCAGCCCTTTTTATAACCGGTACTCGAGAGTACCGTCTTCATGAGCGCCTAGATCTCAAAGACTATAAAAGCTAGAACACAATTTTGTATCCAGACTCCTGTCATATCACACTGTTCCAAGTGTATTTCAAAATTTCGCCCCGCCCCCTTCCGCCCACTCAAAAAACGAAAATCTGTGACATGCACAATTTTAAAGTTAGGAGAAAACTAAAAACGCAGAATCATAGAAAATGAGCATATCTATCAGAATGTTGAATCTGGATCAGATCAGATCATAAATGTAGCCAGAAGGATCAAATGAAATTTCAGTGGCCTTCCAAGCGCAGACACATTCCCTCTCTCTCTCGCACACAGCCGTGTATGTATTTGTAGGAAGTAGATGTAGACATGTAGAAAAGACAGATGTAAAAAAGTATGCAAACAAAAATGGAAACATCTATTATGTAAAAATCTCCGAGAAGGTTCGACTTAATTTTTGTTATCTTTTTTGTCTAAAATTCAATTTGTCCCTTTTGCGAACATATAATAAATAACATATATCGTAAGCTCACATACATATATACTGACTGAGTATCGGGTATAAAGTAGAGCTTCGGCCTTAGACGCGGCTCACAATGTTCCATCTCGTTTTAAGTTGTTTTTCTTACATATCTCAAAAATATTTGGTAAGTTTTTAAGCATTTTTTTGATGATAAAATTGTGACCAAGCTTATATTTACTCATAAGCGTAATATTTCCTCCTTCAAGATTTTCCTCCTTGATTCTTACCTATCTGCATCACTTCAACCGTCAATCTAGCCTAAGCATACAATTATGCACGAGTTCCAACATATAGTTTCCAACCCGAGTCCCAATAAAACCGGCCCTGCCAACTCAAAAAACTAGATAACCTTTTCTCCATTCACTATCAAAACGCAAGCAGTCTGTTAGGCAAATTGTGCACCCTACATACGGATATTGCCTCTTTTGATTTTGATTCTATCGCTTTTACCGAAACCTGGCTTAACTCTACTGTTCTTTATCATGAAATTTTAGTTCACAAATTTATCACTTACAGAATGGACCGCGCATTTTATGCACGTGGAAATTTGATTGCTGTCAATACGGATTTCTCTTCTGAGTTGTTCCCTTTTAACAACATCCATGGGATTGAATTTCTTGCAGTCAAAGTCCGTATTGGTTCATCATCTATGTATATGACCTGCTCTTATATTCCTCCCAAGTCCGATGCTGAGGTTTACTTAAACCACCTCTCCGCTATACATTCTGTTGTGTCCGCCTTAGGTTCTGCTAACCAGATTATTGTCATGGGTGACTTTAATTTACCACTTCTTTCTTGGTTGCCCTGTAAGGACTTTTACGTGATGCTTCCTAGTAATCATAATGATTTTGTTAACGGTCTAGCCGAGATCTCTCTCGTCCAAATTAATGCTATTAATTAATGCAGAGTCAATCCACTGTCACTTCCTGAAGACCCATACCATCCTACTCTTTCTATATCCCTTAAGTGTGCCAATTCTAGCTGTCTTGACGATTCTTTGGCTCCTGGCCGCGTGAAGTGTTTCCGCGAAACTAATTTCACCGATCTAAGCCTTATTCTCTCGAATGTTGATTGGTCCATCCTGCACTCCTAATCGAGTATTGACGAATCGGTCAACTCGTTCTATGAAATTATAAACTCTGCCCTAAGCTCATATGTTCCTGAGTTCACGGTCCCAGTATCGTCCAAGCCTCCTTGGTTCTCCAGAAATTTGTCGTACTTAAGGAATACGAAATCTAGACTTTATAAAAAGTACAAGAAGACAGGCTCCATGTTTTTCTTCGAACAATACTCCTCCTCTCGTTCCCAATTCCTATCTGTCAATAGTCGGTGTTATAATCAATACCTTTCCCGTTGTAGTAAAAACTTTCGAAGTGATCCTAAAATATTATTTTCCTTCGTTAACTCTAAGCGTTAATCCAATAAATCTTCTTCTTCTGGTATTGCTAATTTATTCGCCACGTTTTTCCAGTCTATATACTCCTCTCATATATACAGCTCATCCACTCCGTACCCCTACGATCTACCTCATGCCATCGGCATTTTTCTGCCATATTTTAAGGAAAGCCATGTTCAGGCAGCCTTGAAATCGTTGGGCACTTCTTTCTCTGCGGGTCCTGATAGAGTGCCAAGTTTTATTCGGAAACATTGTGCCGAATCCGTTTGCCAACCTCTGACGTTTCTTTTCAACCTATCTTTGGAAAAATCTTGTCTCCCAATGATTTGGAACGAGTCCTACATAATTCTACTTCATAAGAAAGGTTCAACATCCAATATCGAGAATTACCGAGGTATTGCAAAGCCTTCCGCCATCCCTAAGCTCCTTGAGTTCTTGGTAACCCGGCAATTGCAACACCTTTGCTCAAGCTTAATATCGCCGTCACAACACGGTTTTTATAAACATCGCTCAACATCAACTAACCTTCTCGAGTTCTCGTCCATAATCAACCTCGGTTTTAGAAGTGGTCTGCAAACTGACGTAATTTTTACGGATTGCAGCAAGGCTTTTGATTCCGTAAACCATACCCTGTTAATTCAGAAGTTGTCTTTATTAGGTTTCCCTAAAAATCTTCTAAATTGGATTTCGTCGTATCTTTCAAATCGCACACAACGGGTTTTATTTTCTAATGTATTGTCTGATATTGTTCGTGTCACTTCTGGAGTTCCACAAGGAAGTCATTTGGGCCCGCTTCTCTTCATCTTATTTGTGAATGACCTACCCCATGTTATAGCATTCTCTCATACGCTAATGTATGCGGACGACGTATAAATCTGTCTGGCGTACTCTGATTGGTATTTGCACACACACCTTCAGCTGGATCTGAATGAACTCCTAATGTGGTGTTCAAACAATCTGCTTTTTTTGAACTTTTTGAAATGCAAACTAATGACCTTTTATCGTCGCGCTCCACATTTTGTGTCATATTCTCTTGGTAATCATTCCCTGGATCGAATATCGAGCTCAACTGACCTTGGAGTCCTTTTTGACCACAAACTGTGTTTTAATAGCCATATATCCACTACTTTAAATAAAGCCAAGGGTGTTTTAGCCTTCATCAAGCGTTGGTCCAAGGATTTTGACGACCCGTATGTGACCAAACAACTCTATATTTCTTTAGTGCGTCCGATATTGGAGTATTGGTCTTGTGTTTGGAGCCCGCAGTATAAAGAGCAACAAGCTGTCCTCGAATCAGTGCAAAAACAATTTTTAATTTTTCCGCTTCGTAAGCTAAACTGGGACTCCGGTAGATTTTTGCCACCTTACCGAATTAGGCTGCAACTTATTAATCATCCTTCATTGCACCATCGCAGAATATGCAATGGAGTAATTTTTATACATAAGCTCCTTCTTGGGATGGTCGATTCCCAAACACTCCTGAGTCAGATTGACTTATCCGTACCCTCTCGACCCACCCGTACCTTTCGGCCTATCAGGCTTTCTTTATGTAGGTCAAACTATGCCCAGCATGAACCTTTTAGGGTTTTATGCCATAACTTTAACACACCTTACCATACTTTATCCCCTGAATTATCCTTTAATAGTATATTACTCAATATTTACCACTGCCTGAATACAGCTAATCTTTAGTTTTATTATATTATTTTTCCTCTTAATTCCTCTCTACATTAAATTCTTTCTAATTATTAATTAATTTTAATTCAACTCTATTAGCAGAACTATTGTTAATTTTCAAATAAATAAATAAATAAATAAATATTATTCCCCTAAAGAGCTCAAATTGTATCTATTCCCCCTTCATCGATTATAACTGCCTGCTAACCAATTTAAAATCGAGTAAGTTTTCGTTCTCCGATTGCCCGGATTCGGTCCCCAGTGCCGTTCTGAAACTTTGTGCTGATTCTCTTTGCGTGTCCCTTCTAAAACTTTTCACCTTGTCACTCGAGTTAGGTGACTTTCCCATCGTCCCAAAAAGGGCTCGAAATCAGATGTTTCTAATTATCGTTGTATATCTAATCTATCTGCCATTCCTATTCTCCTTGTAAAAATCATTACCTCTCAGCTGCAGCACTTTTGTAGTTCCTTCTTCTCGGAATCCCAGCACGGATTTGTAAAACGTTGCTCAGTTACTTCTAACCTCCTTGAATTCTCCTCCTTCGTAACTACTGGATTTGCTAATCAGTGCCAATCTGATGTAGTTTACACTGATTTTCTTAAAGCCTTAGACTCAGTTAATCTCAATCTCTTTATCCATAAACTATCTCTTCTTGGGTTTCCGACTAATCTCCCCCACTGGACTAATTCTTACCTTTGTAATCATTCTCAGCGTGTCTGCTTTAACTCCTCTTTCTCTAATACTGTTCTTGTTACATCGGATGTAACTCAAGGTAGCCATCTGGGCCCCCTGTTATTTAATTTGTTCATTAATGATCTTCCTCTAGTCTTATCTCACTCCCGTGTCCTTATGTACGCTGACGATGTTAAGCTATGTTTTTCTTATAATGACTCTACGTCCCCGTTATCTCTTCAATCGGATCTTGACGCTCTTAATAACTGGTGTCTAATTAACGTTCTTCCACTAAACATATCGAAATGTAATATCATGACTTTACACCGCAACAAGCCATACCTATTTGAATACTCCATCAATAGCTTTATCTTAGAAGTTAGTTAATGACCTAGGCATTATCTTTGTTACAAATCTTTGTTTTAATTCTCATATCTCCTCCATCTCAAATAAAGCCAAAGGAGTTCTTGGTTTTGTCAAAAGATGGTCTAAGGAATTTACTGACCCTTACACCACTAAAGTCTTATACGTTTCTCTGGTGCGGCCTATCTTGGAATAGTGTTCCTGTGTCTGGTCACCACATTACCAAAAATTTCAAGATATGCTTGAATCCGAACAGAAACAATTCCTCATCTTTGCACTCCGTGGAATTAATTGGGACCCTGTGATACTTCTCCCTTCCTATGAAAGCAGGCTGCGTCTTATTAACCTCCAATCTCGTAAGTCCCGTAGGATCTGTCATGGAGTTCTCTTTCTCCACAAGCTTCTCTCTGGTGAGGTTGAATCATCTGCCCTTATCAGTCTTATTAGTTTTGCTGTCCCATCCCGTCCGACTAGGCATTACTTTACTAACATTACTAACGAATGTAGTGCTGTCTCCACGAATTCCCTTTGGTTACAGAATGCTGGCTTGTCTGGACTGATGTCTGTCCTCCAACCTCATTTCTAGTGTTTTTATAAGGAGGTAAGGCTTATCTGTCTGTAATCCTTGGGACTAACATGGCTGCCTTTTCCTGCCTTTGGAAGGAAGACAACTCTAGAGGTCCTCCATTGGATTGGGATTAGCCTGTAATTAGACATACCGAGTATATTGCGGATAGCCGTGGGGTGATCACCTCTTTGATCATCTGCAGCATGGCTGCGAATATTTTGTCGAGTCCAGATGCTTTTGTGCCCGTAAAGGAATCTATGGCCCATTGTATTTTCGTGTGGGTTATCAGATCTGTTGTTTTGTTCTTCGGTTGCTAGGTCCTGTTGCGTTTCAGCATCAGTGACTTCAGTGCATCCTGGGGAGTGAGCCTCCATTAGTGCTGTCAGGGCTTCTTCGCTGCTCTCTGACCACTGTCCGTTATTCAGCTTGAGCTGATTCTGAATAGTGGGCTGCTTTGAGAGCAGCTTTCTGAGTTTTGCTGTTTCCGGCACTTTCTCGATGTTAGAGCAGAAGTTCCTCCACGAGCTACGTTGTGCCTTACGTATTTTTTTCTTGTAGTTTCTGAGTACGATCTTGTATTCCTTGTTGATGATCTCTTCATTCGCTTGTTTGGCAAGCTTGAAGTATTTCCTGAGATTATTTCTTTGTAGAGAGAGGTCCCGGCTCCACCAGGGTGGCTTGGTCCTCTTCTTTGTTCTTGAGGGTGGGCATGTTGCGTAGTAGGCATCTAGTGGAACCTTGGATAGAGTCTCCAGGGACTTTTCTAGATCTTCCGCGGATATCTCTGCACCCGGGTTCGCGAGCTTCGAGTTAACTGTCTTTTTAAACTTTTCCCATTTTGTGTTTCGGGGGTTTCTGTAGACTGTTACGTTCGGAGTATGTTCGAATTCGCACTTGTACTGAAGTTACCTATGATCTGAGAAGGATGGCCTGTCTAGGACCTTCCAGCCAGATACTAAGGTACTCTTTCCCGTAGAAAGGGTTAGATCTAGCACGTTTGACGAGGTGGGACCTACGTAGGTGTATTCCTCCCCCACGTTTGCTACAAGGGGCAAGCAAAATCAGCGGTAGTATTTCCTCCAGCAAGGGTAGAATGAGGTTTCACGATTTCACGCGTAGTCGAAAGCTTCAGCGCAAAGAACATCGTTTGAAACCTCCTCCAGCTCACTATGCACTGTTTCAAATTTGCCGTGAAGTTCTTCGATCACCTCCAGCCTCACAACTAGCATGTAATAGTCACACACCAATGAATCCTCCTCCCAAGTGGCACTTAATCTCGTCAAACTCTCAAATAAGTCCGTAGCCTTCAGCTTCAGAAATGACACCCTGTTTTGCTCCCAGGTCTTTAGCATTTCGTTAGAAGCATCTAATTGCATAACATCGGCAGCGTTAGTAGCATCCATCTCCATGGCAGCGCAGCTTAGCAAACGTTTATTGCGGGAAGATGATAGAAAAGAGTACCACGCGTAATAAACGTCTCTAGTGGGAAGATGATCGTAAAAATTACAGCGCGCAAAAGACGACAACGACCGAGAACTGCAAGGCAAGCCAACAACTATGTGCGATTCCTATATGTAAGCGTTGCCGACGTCTCTAGCGGGAAGATGATCGCAAAGAGTAACGGACACAATAGACGGCGAAGAACCGCAAGCCAAGGGCTATGTACAATATCTATATGCAAGAGCGGCTGGTGTAAGAACCGTTTCTTGCGCGAGCACCACGCGTAATGAACGGGAATAAACACGAACCGTAAGCCAGCTATGCACAATCCCAAATATTTAAGGGCGGCCGGTGTATATTGTATATGGGTGCACTTCTGTAGCCGATGACACTTGTTGAGAAGGCAATTAGTTTATAATTTGTAATGGTTTAATGTACTTTGTGAGTGCACAAATATATTAATTACTGCACGATATCATGTCGGGGTCATCAATGTTAAGCTAGTGAGAGTTTTCACCAGCTGCTGCGAGGTTTATTGGAAATAAAAGTCTAGCGCTTATATAATACGAATTATTTAATGCATAGAGAACAAATTTATATGTTGTAGTGTGACTGTTGGATATTAATTCATCCCTATATTGACGAAGCTCAGTTACAGACTAACTCAAGGGCAGGCGGGCTGAATCGCTCGTGCCCTAATGTAAGCGAGAGTGCTGATTGAGAAAGCGATAGCGAGAACGGGCGTGGGAGCATGTACATATATGTATGTGTGTATGACAATTAGGTACAGCGGACATTTCAAATAACAAACAATATTAAAAAGCTTTGGGTCGCACCACTGGCTATAATTTATAATATTTAAACGACGTCATATTGGGGTGGGAAACCCGCCAATAATCATTAAGTAGTTTTTCTGATATATGGAAACCGAGTTGTAAATCCTCTTCGGCGGAATGCATGTTTTCACATTGGTTGCTTTGACATATTTTCTAGCATGTTTATTTCTGGTTTTACCCTACTAAGAGCGTAAGCCGCTACATTAAAAGATAATTTCTTGTACATGATTTCGTAGTCGTACTCTGAAAACTGCAATTTCCATCTTAAAAATTTCAAATCTGGTTCCATAACGCTCATCAATCAGGTTAACGGTCTGTGATCCCTGACTATATTAAACTTCTGACAGAATAAAAAGTGCCAGACGTTTTTTTTTCGTTCAAATAATGGCAAGCATCTCCTTTTATTTTTTGGCGAAATTTAACTCGGTATCGGACAATGTCTGCTTGCATATGCTCCCAAGTGTCCTTGGGATAGGACAGCACCTATGGCAAAGTTGCTTACATCTGTCGTAAGGATGAATGGCTCTGAATATCCTGGGAATTGTAAAATGGCGTCGGTCCACAGTAGGTTAGGCTAGGTTAAGGCGGTAGCTATGAAAGGACCTCCCCCCAGCTCACATGGACTTAATAAAAGGTCCGTAGTGATGCCGCATGGGCGCGAACTCCTTCGTGCTGCCTAGACCGTGGTGAGCAAAAGTTGCAGTTTTAAGGTCAGCCCCATCCGGTCGCTTGGATGTGTCTGGACAAGAGCCATGGTTTATTTCGGAAAGGTCCGAAATGTCCAAGAGGAAAGCAGCCTCAAGAGTTCGTAGTGGGGGATGTGGGGGACCGACCTTTATCTGACTGATTCTATACGGTTTTGGTGTACTTTGTACTGAGGGCACCATACACAAGAACCATATTCTAAAATCGGACGAACAAGCGATATATAGAGAGTCTTTGTTATATAGGGGTCGTCAAATTCCTTTGACCACCTCACCAGCCTCAAGAGTTCGTAGTGGGGGAAGTGGGGGACCGACCTTTATCTGACTGATTCTATACGGTTTTGGTGTACTTTGTACTGAGGGCACCATACACAAGAACCATATTCTAAAATCGGACGAACAAGCGATATATAGAGAGTCTTTGTTATATAGGGGTCGTCAAATTCCTTTGACCACCTCTTTATAAACCCAAGCACTCCCATGGCCTTATTTACCATGGTAGACATGTGTTCAGAAAACTTTAACTTGGGATCTAAAAGAACACCAAGATTATCAATTAGGGTAATTCTCTCGAGAGAACCCCCGCCTAGTGTGTAAGGAGCCAGAAAGGCGCTGGAGCGATGAAACAAATAACAAATTTGCACAACACCATGACTGAAGCTATTAAGATCGGATTGCAACCTGTATTGAGATAAACCAACCTTGTATTGGACACACAGCTTAACATCATCCGCATACATAAGTACTCGAGAGTATGTTAATACCGAAAGTAGGTCATTAATAAGAAGTGTAAAGATCTCAAAGAACACCAATATCATCAGCTAGGGTAATTCTCCCAAGAGAACCCCGCGCCTAGGGTGTAAGGAGCCAGAAAGGCGCTGGAGCGATGAAATGTCATTACTTTGCATTTCGAAGCATTAAGGTATAACAAATTTGCAAACACCATGACTTAAAGCTATTAAGATCGGATTGCAACTTGGATTGAGATAAACTATTCTTGTACTCGACACACAGCTTAACATTATCCGCATACATAAGTACTCGTAACATTAGTGTACAATCACAAAGCAAACCAATCAAAATCCCTAATGAAGTTATTAAGATTCGCAAACTCGGCACAACTAAAGCAGCGGAGACATTGAGGAAGCCTACCCGACCGATCCAATGATGTTGCTCCTATCCTCAGGTATAGTCAGCGGAGGGACTCGGGTTAACAACGCCATGGTCGGATCCGTTACAAAGCACAGATCAAGCAATCGACCCAAGGAATTTTTCGCATGGTTGACTTGAGACAGGGATAAGTCAAGTTAGTAAGAATAAGTCTATAAAGTCATGTCGTGAAATGGGCACTAGGTTATTAGACCCGTTTACCGAAGATAAAACAGTTCCTGGCAAGCTGAAATCACCAAGAACTGTCATTTGATCTTTATCAGATTGCGAGGAAGAAAAAGCGTTTAAAGCGGACAAGTGCTGTTCGTTAATTGCGATATCCGATGAAGGTGGAATATACGAGCAAGAAGTGAAAACTAAAAGAGCGGGAAGAATCAGTTTTACACACAGAAAATCCAGTTCTTGTTGTCACATCACTAATAGTGGAATCAAAGGCCAGCCGTGGGGCAAAAACTTGTCGCTTAGGTGGCATCACCACCAATCTTTTTCTTGGCACCACAGGCCTGTTACCTGTGATGGCAGTACCCGGTGATATCACCGGTATCAGCTGCTGCATAATTGGAGTGGTCGGAATCATTTGTTCGGCAACGCACGGCTGAGGGACAGTTGGCACTTGCAGATCCCGCGGAGTGACTTTTTTGCGCGTAGGAGACTCATTTAGCAGTTGCAAGCTGCCAAATTGAGTCTCCATGGCTAGGAGCCGATCGTCCAGCTTTTTAAAGCCCACGGTCAGCTCTTTATAGGCCTTTCGCGTCTGCTTCCTAAACATGACCATGTCATTCTAAACCGACCCGCATGCCTCACAACAGTAATGCAAGCCATTACATTTGGAAATGGCATCACCCACAAGGCCTGAAATTCCAACGCACTTTGCGTGCACTACGTTTTCGCAGAGATAGCAGGGGACACTCGGCTGATCAGGGGTGACCTGCTTTTTCCAATTTTTTTTGGCGTAGACCACAGAGAATTCCATTATAATTACAATAAAAAAAATTAATTTCAAAACAATTAGATATCAGACTAGTGTGCCAGAAAAACGCTTAAAGCGGAATCAGTAAAACTGAGTTTAGATAGGAGAGCGGTTGCAACAGTTTCTTATGAAAGAGAGAGAGAGCGCTACTGCACGGAAAGTTTCGAGGGCGAGAGAAGAACAGTTATTTAAGTTTAGGTTATAGGGAGAGAGTGATGGAAAAGCACAGACTACAAGATGTTAGCGGTCTTAATGCATGTGAGAGTGTATTTACAAAGAGCAACAACAAAACTTTTAACCGACGCAAACAATAATTATTTAATTATGTTATCACACAATTACACAAGCATGCACTCGCGGTTTATGATAGGTTCTGCAATAAAAAGCTAATTTGCAAGTTGATCAAAAGTTTATTTTGTAAAAACACCGGCTGGTGAGTTTTTGGTAGGCTTGTGAAACCACCAGCAAAGATGGCCAAAGATGGCGAAGATCACTTAAGTGTCGTCAGCGATAAAGCATTCAATCGAGAGGTGTAACCGCCTAAACAATCAAAATATAAAATTAGTGCTGAGTCAGTGAACAAAATGGAGTTTGAATCAGACATAGAAAGTGCAAGTGAGAAGGTTCCAGAAAGTGAAACTAACAGTAACACAAATACAAAGAGCGAAGGAGCACATGCTGCCGGCTTTTCATCCCCACTTTCCAATACCAATGCAAGCCATGATATGAATCTGCTTCTGCTTTCAATTCAGTGCAGCAAAATATTTGAAAACAAACACACAAAAAGTGACTTTAATCTTTTCGAGAAAATCAAACATTTAAATCTGCACGGTCTTAAACGAATTACCCCCCTTTCTGCTAATCTTTATATATTTTGATTTTTTCATTTTTTTATATATTTTTATATTTGTCCATTACAGTATTCAAGGTCCAAATTGTGAATAAGCAAATAATTTTGATTTAATATATATACTTGTATATAATTTAGTCGTATAACAGGTAAAAGCTGCGCGGCGGAAGACGCTAGTTCGAGCCGAAAGTTCCTATCCTGAACTTGGGGTGGGTGGCAAATCGGCTTCCAAAACGGCTGCCCTGCCTGTTGGTAATATGGCGGAGGGCGAGTTGTCATCGACTAGCGCCAAAGCCAACACATATGCCGAATGGAGGAGTGCTGGCAACATTTTCTGGCCGCAAAATGCAAGATAATTTTCTAGTTCATGGCCACCTGGAGCATCGACGTCGGACACAAGGGTGAGCTGGTCGATAGCCAAGAAAGGAGCAGGGCCTTGAGTAGAAGTGCGGCGGGGCAAAGTCAGGCCAAAGGTATAGGAACTCTTTATCAACTAATATATGCACACTTATCCCCAAAAACTTCTGACGCGGGCGTACTCATCCTGGCAACACGGTTTTACCCTGTTGAGATCGGGAGTGGTGCCAGCTTGGAGTGAGCCTTCATCTTCCCTGCGACCTGCTTTTGGACTCATGGCGGGCCTCTGCTGTGGCAACAGGGTGTTAACCTTGCCGGAGTAGTGGCCGGGCTGCGCTCTGGATGGGTCTCTTCCTCTTTTTCTTAGATCTGTGGACAACTTCAACTCTGGTAACAGGGGTTTTACCGTACTGGAGGTGAGGTTGGCCGACTTTTCTCGTGGACTCCGTTTCCCCCATCATTCCCCGGACGCGTACCTCTCTCCGATCTTAGCAACAGGGGATTTACCCTGCCGAAATCAGGGTTGAGTGCGTTACTGGGATTGGTGGGTCACCAACAAACCAACACCAAATGCAAAA
Organism: Drosophila helvetica; assembly: GCA_963969585.1. Taxonomy (NCBI): domain Eukaryota; kingdom Metazoa; phylum Arthropoda; class Insecta; order Diptera; family Drosophilidae; genus Drosophila; species Drosophila helvetica. The sequence goes on along the minus strand of OZ018403.1, from coordinate 20,045,726 downwards.
CGTAATTACCAACTAAACCAACGGAAAGCTTCTACTCAGCATTCGAAGCTAGGCGCCGGCTTAGCGGCCCCGAAAGTCGCTAGCGCAAGCGTTTGGTTTAGGCGAATGACTGATCCAAATGGAAAGGGGAAATATTTCGGCTCACTTACAATTGCATCACAGTGGTCCCTCGCTGAAAAGTGCCTTTCGTTGTGGAAGCTGTGGGAATAATATTAATGTTGGCTCATGTGGAATCGGGAAGGGTGAAGGGAGGGAAATATTAGGGAGGTTTTAGTTTTTTTAACACAAAAAGAAAAGAAGAAATTACTTTAATTTTTGGAAAAATGAAAACTAGTAGCGGTGGTTGAGGTAGTACTGTAAATGGCTGGTAAATTAGTTTATCTGTGCATATGAGGGTTCAGAATTGAATTTAAAACAAATAAATCTACACTACATTACAAAACCTTTCTTGAATGTTACAAGCGATGCTGATGCTGATACCAGTATGTCAGATCCTGTTGGAGGTATGATCTCACGGCAGCTAACAAGGACCGATTCACTCGTTCCGCATCGTTACTCTGGGAAGAGTATAGTGCCGTGTAAATATGCTTAATTTCCAGCTCAGTCAAGAACGCATTGAATTCCGTAGCCTTGAATTGCTTTCCATTGTCGCTAACAATTGTTTCCGGCACGCCATGGGCATGAAAGATGTGCTTTAACAGAAACTCTTGATCGGCCACGAACGTACATTTTTTTAATGGGTGTAACCAGTGATACTTGCTGAAGTGATATAAAAGAATTATCAAACCTACATGCCCATTCTTGCTGCGTGGATATGGTCCAAGCAGATCTTCATATGTACAACCTTTGAAAGGGTCTGCAAGGTGGCATGTGGTTTCCTTGCTTGCTTTGCAAACCTCACAACTGCGAATATACTCTCGCATATACTTCCGCATGTGCGGAATATTCCTGCACTAGCACGGCTCCTATACCAAAATCACTAGCATCACAGTGAAGGTAACATTTTTGTTCAAAGTCCGGGTTTTCGAGCACCGGAGCAGAAGTCAGCACGGTTTTTAAAGAGTCCATTGCGACTTGCGCTTTCAGAAGCTCGGTTATGGGACATGATAGCTCCGAGAAATTCTCAATGAATCTGCGGTACCAGCCACATACCCCAAGCAAACCTCGAACCTGCTTTAGATTCCTCGGCGGAGGACAGTTCACTATACACGCTATTTTGGAAGGATCGATGCAAATACCTCCATTACTGATGACATAGCCAAGATATTTTACGCTTGTGACACAAAACTAACTCTTAGCTATGTTCAGCGTCAAGTTGGCTTTTCGAAACTGTTCCGCGAGTCGCACAAGCACTGCAAGATGGGAGGAGAAATCCTCAGACACAATACAGAGATTTTCCAAGTATACAAAAACACAGTACAGCAGATCCGGGGGAATGATTTCATCAATCAAACGACACATGGTGGATTGAGCGTTACACAGGCTAAAAGGCATAACCTTGAACTGGTATAACAGCCTTCCATGGATCGTAAAAGCAGTTAGTGGCTTTGAATCCTTAGCGAGTTCGATATGCCAGTACGCATGTTTTAGATCGAGCTTTGTGACGATATTTACCCTAGGCAATCAAGAAAAAATACCATCGATACTCGGTAATAGGTAGGCTTCTTTACGGGTGACTTCATTGAGTCGTCGAGCATCGAGACACAGCCGGACTCTCTTGGGCTTGAGAACCAGTCTCATGGGGGAACTCCAAGAACTGGAGGACGGCTCAATCACGCCCAATTGGAGCATGCGAACCACCTCAGCATATACCAACTTTTCAACCGCTGAGCTAACCGGGTTAAATCGTTGTTTGACGGGGGCGGCCTGACCTACATCGATATGATGCTGAAGTAATGCCGTACGTCCTAATCTCTCAGCTGCATTCGGGAATAATTGCTTAACAACCTCGAGTTGTTGTTTTTGCTGTCGAGATAGGGAATAACCTAATGGATCTGATTCCGGTTCTTCATCGCCCTTTGAGCTAATCTCGACGGCTGAAATAATGTCTGGGGCTAGCGAAAATGAGTGCCAAAAATCGTGACCGATAATCAGAGTTTGCTTCAGGGATGGGATTAGATATAACTTCATGGGTTTCTCGATATTTCGATACCGAATGCTTATATTTAACACCCCCAGTATCTCTTGACTTTCGCCATCTGCTGTTTTTGCAGTAGCTTTTATAGGTTTGTATTCCGCAACAGACGAAAAATCCATGTGAGCTAACTCAGCACCTATGCAGCTAATACTGGCCCCCGTGTCAAACAGACCCTGTTCTGTTCGACCCAAGAAGGACACTTCGGCATAGCTGCGCATATCCTTGGAATTGCTAATAATGAAATGCTAATCCTTGAAATATTTATCAATCCGTTCATGATACGGCACATATTTTTTTGGAGCATAAGAAATGTTACTTCTTATGCTCCAAAAAAATATGTGCCGTATCGTATTATCTTCTAAGACAACAGGCAAGCTTAATTCTGGTTTTTCGGGGGAATCCGCGTGTTGTTGGATGCACCCTTCTGCCGGTTTTCCGAAGCTCTACGAATGCATGTTCGGCACAGCGGCTTATAAACATTCGGAGCCCCACAGCCGTAACAGAATATACGCCTATCTGAAAGACAATTTTCCCACACATGTCCGAGTTCCTCAAAATTCCAACAAGTACGCTTTGCAGTCGCACTTTGAATTGCGTCTACGCTAAGTTCCTCATTCTCATCAGGATCGCTTTCTGGACGCGATTCCTCCAAACTATATATGGGACGACGAACTACCGTAGGCTTTGGCTTATCCGTTTTCTGCAACTCGTGCACTAAATTTTCATGCATCTGTACAAGTCTCCTCAATTGACTGATACAAGGCGCGGCAGTCGGATTAGAGCTTTGGCTTGCGTCTAATCCCGACAAGCACACTACTTCCGGACCTGAAGGTCGACCTGCTGGTATCTTCGGGAGCTGAGCCCTGCTTCGTGGCTGATTTCTTTTCGATCGAGTGGGTCTGTTGGTCTGTGTGACCGGAACTGACCTTGCGGGCGGAATTTGCCTCACTTCGGTATTGTGGACATTTCCCTCTGCTACCCTTCCCGTATCTGCCTGACCATTTCCTGGGATCTGCGTTAGCTCCAAGGCTATTGCAAGACTGCGAGCTGTAATGCCAGACGGAGCTGGTACTTCAGTCTGTTCTGACTGCCTCTTGTTCGACGAGTTTAGCTTGAGACAGCGAACATAGCCGACTACAATTCGGACAATCATCATGATGAGGGAACCATTCTTCCAGACATGCTTTATGAAACACGTGATTGCAAGGGCTACAAAAACATGGCTGGGTATCGCACATCTCAGAGCGACAAATCCCACAAACATTTTCCGAACTCAGCGGATTGTTTTGAGGACTATTTCTTAAAGGCATATTTTAAAATTGTATTTTCTATCTTCAAACAAATTCTTCCTATCGTGCAATGTAACTGTTGACATAATAAGATCGGGCTAAGAGTTTTAAATCTTTGGAACGACGACAATTTATTTATCTTTGGCTATTGACTCTAATACGAATTGTTCTGGCGTCACTGCTCAAGCTTAAGCTGCAACATATGATTCGGCAAGGGTAAGCAAAGCAGCATACATGCTAGTTCCAGTCAACCATATGCAGCCACTGCTGCCGTTACAATAACACTCGTAACAACTCACTGATATGAGTGAAGACAAAGTCCAGAATAGCAATATCTGTGCTTCCATAACCCGTACTGGGACAATCAGTACTGATATCCAGTCTCAACTAAATATGGAATATTCTGCAATGGTCTGTACCCGTATGATCTCATAAAAAAAAACTATTGAACCTAAAATCCTTTGAATTAACTATAACTGTGAAGACGTGACCTAGACTAATCTCCAATATTCGGTAAGGATACGCAAGCAGCATAGTCAGAAATTCCAGACAACAATTTCGTTTGACCGCGTCTCGTCTGCTACTATATAATATTTAAATAGAATCCCTTGTCGGTCAGCTCCAAAAGATTGTATGCGCGAGCCCTTGAAGCGATATTCTACCAGCAGAATCCTTCTGAATCCCTTAAACTTCCCACCCTATCTCTCTTATGTCACCATGTCACTAGGAATTAGAAATCTATTCGCTTATATTCATATCAAGCATACTTCAAGTTATATTTCTCTGAAACTTACGACTAAGCATTCTAACACTTAATCATGGAAAACAAATAAAGACAGCCTTATGCAAAAAGCATGCAGTGAGAGCGAGACAGATATATGCGTCCAGTTGTTTTTCCAGTTGAGCTGGGAGCAGCGCTGCGGCAGAGATTATCGATTGCTATAGTTTCTAGATACGATTTTGCTGGCTTGGTGGCAATGTGTGTTGTATAATATCATAAATGCAGTGTTTATAATTCGTAAAAAGAGGAAGAAGAAGATGAAAAAATGTAAACAAATATCAAAATGGCAAGCATATTAGATTTCAACAGACGAAAAATGCTTTGTGCAGCTTTTTTAATAGCTCAAAATAATAATATGATTGCGTGTCACATGCTGCAACAGCAGAGCAAAAAAAAGAGAAAGATTTGGTCGGCGAAATGGCTATTGAAGGGCGAGTTAGAAGGTAAGTACATAAGGTAAGTACAGGTAAGCCTGCTTTAGGTGTTTGATTCTATATCGGGTATGCGAAGAATCCCAAACGTGAGGGGAGTTCTTAACAAGATTTATAAGGAACACTGTAGCTTCCTCCGTTCACAACATTTTTATTAACAATTTTTGTACAGTATACAAATGCTTCCCGCCGCAAAACAAAACATATGTTCAACTACTGCGCGACGTTTACCAGCACTAATTTATCGATGTCTATCATGCTATCTCTCTCTTCGCAGCAAATTTAGCAAAGTCTAATGTCATATGGGCATAAACGAGGGTATCTCGAGGTATATGTATAAAAAAATATAATATAAAAATTCAAATGGTTATATAAATGGGTATATAAGAATAATAATACAGGTAGAAAATTTAAAGTACAATTACAAAAATATTAAGGCATAAAGAAAAAAATGTATACGTCAAAGTTCAGTATCCACAATTCGCACCAAGTTCATTGTTTCTTTTTTTTCCTTTGTTGCGTAGTGTAAATTTTACAGCATTGGAAGAATGCAAGAATGCAACATCAAATGCAAAACGTAATTATCGATTAAACCAACGGAAAGCTTCTACTCAGCATTCGAAGCTAGGCGCCGGCTTAGCGGCCCCGAAAGTCGCTAGCGCAAGCGTTTGGTTTAGGCGAATGACTGATCAAAATGGAAAGGGTAAATATTTCGGCTCACTTACAATTGCATCACAGTAGTCCCTCGCTGAAAGGTGCCTTTCGTTGTGGAAGCTGTGGAAATAATATTAATAATGGCTCATGTGGAATGGGGAAGGGCGAAGGGAGGGGAATATTAGGGAGGTTTTATTATTTTAACACAAAAAAGAAAAGAAGAAAATTACTTTAATTTTTGGAAAAATGAAAACTGGTAGCGGTGGTTGAGGTAGCACTGTAACTGGCTGGTAAATTAGTTCATCTGTGCATATGAGGGTTCAGAAGGAAACAAACATTAAATTGATTTTATAACAAATAAATCTACACTACACTACAAAGACTTTGTTCTATGTTGCAAGCGGCTTCTCGCGGCCGTCGCAGAAGGTGGTTAGTGGCGCAGGGGAGGGGGAGCGTCACTGAACTGCTTGTAGGGTACAGTCACTACCAGGCATGGCGCCTGTGCAATGGTTATGGCCGGTGCAGGGGTTATACAATCGTCGGGGGTAATGTGGACAACAGGTGGGGTTTTCCAATTGTTTCCCAAGGAGAGAAAATTACTCGGCCCCACACTAAAGTTTGGCTGACGGGGTTTACGAACGTCAAGTGGCGGGGCTTGGTTTGGGTGCGCAACTTTGGGGAGCTTAATGGGATGCCGATCGCAGGCAGGGCCCGTTTTCCTGGGTTTCCACTGACCGAGATCGACCTGGGCAGGGCTTCGAGCCACACAGTTTTCCGGGCACTTCGGGGAGGCGTGGCAGAGATGCAGATATGCTAAAATTGTCTCGGCGCAAGCATTGCACTTGCACAAGCAATAGCAAGAACAACACTGATAATGAGACTTTTCCCGATTACGGTTATTTCCCGAACACGTGGTGGTTTTTGAGGCGGAAAATTTAACGGAAAGCGGAGACAGTGCCACTGATCCAGCGATTTAAAAATTCAAGAGAGAGCGAGAGGGCTTTTGCACTGCTTAAATATGCCCTAAAAGAAGATCTTAACGCTCGTGCTCAAAAGCTTATCGGTGATTCGCAGCACAGCACTTGCCAAAGCTTCGCTCAGCTGTTCTAGAACAGAGCTTTTATTCACCCACCCCAAACTATTCTATGAATGACCTGCATACATAATTGGGCCGTTTGTTGCTTCTAGTTCTATCCTAAGCTTGTTAAGTCAGGAGAACATTTTCTTGGCAATCAAGAGCTTTAAGCCCTGCAAATCTGCTGGAACAGATGGCATCATTTCTGCCCCACTGATCCATACAGGCAAAAAAGCCATTAGCTGTCTCAAAAGTATTTACGAAGGAATCTTCTCTTACGGACACATCCCTGACACCTAGCTTCAGAACAAAGTCGTCTTCATTCCCAAGGCAGGCAAGCTCTCGCACACTGCCCTAAAAGCAGTCAGTCCTGTAAGTCTCTCGTCCTTCCTTTTGAAGACGATGGAAAGGCTTTTGGGACTGCATCTCATGGCGAGTTATCCGACCAGTCTAATCTCAGACTCTCAGCATGCCTATCAGAAAGGAAGTCCACCGAGACGAACCTACACACGATCACATCGATCATCGGAGCGTCCCTTAACTGCAAGGAGTACACCCTGGTCGCCTTCCTAGACATTGAAGGCGCCTTTAAAAAACATTCTCCAGACCGCCATCACGGGTGCACTGATGGACTTGGGAGTCGATTCCCGGACGGTGAGCCTCATTGATCAGATGCTAAAATGCTGGACCGTTGAGGCATCACTGGGGACATCGACGTCAAACAGGTTTGTCAGCAGAGGCCCAGCGCAGGGTGGAGTCCTCTCGCCTTCCAATGGAACGTAGCAGTGAACGAACAGCTGCGGGAGATAGAGGGAGGTGGCTGCCGCGTGGTGGTATATGTGGATGATGTTGCTATAGCGTTCTCTGGGAGATTCCCGCAGACACTGTGTAAGTGAATCACAAATACTCCCAAGAAGATATCAAAATGGGCTGACAAATGCGGGTGCTTTTTTCACGGAAGAAAAAAATTCCTATACTAACTCCCCACAAATTTGGTGGGGAATCGCTAGTATTTAGCAACAATACCAATTATCTTGGCCTGTTTGTCGACACAAAGCTCGACTGGAAAGTAACCATAAAGGACAGAATAAAGAAAACCACAGTGGCCCTCTATGCATGCAGGAAAGCCATCAGGCTGAAATAGAGAATGATCCCATACATAGTTCGGTGCACTACTCTAGGAGAAGCTAGGGTATAAAGAGAGCCTTTGCGGAAGGCTGAGCTGGTGGTGGTTTGTGCCCCGTCCAGGTACGTGCCTGTTCCGGCTTCCGGCTTCATCGGCAAGGAATGGGGGGGTTGTATCTCTAAGATCGGAAGGGATACGGCTCGACTCCAACAATTATCACACAGACACAGTTAACTTTTATTAAGATTTCACGTGCATGAGACGTATCGGGTACAAATACGAACGCAAACAAATCAACACCTAACCACGCGCACGGACACAACATGTACCGACTCGTTTCACGGTGTTGTTGTGACCACATATGCCCACCCTAACAAGATCATCGCTTCCGGCTCGTCCGGTGATCCCTTAAATCCTCTTAAATACTCTCAATTCCCTCCTTTTTCCAGCATGGTGCCTGCATAAAAGTATTCTAGAAGGTCATTGCGTTATAAAACAAAAGAATTTAATAAGCGACCGCCTTTACCCCAAATTTCGGCGCATGTTCGTCGCTGACGGCCCCGCTGTGCAAGCAAGAGCTTCGTGGGCATACGAGAGAGGCAGAAGGCCGCTCCCGATCTATTCGGTCTTATATAATAGAAGAGTTACTCTCTCCTTTTCTTTTTGACACCTTTTTCTGATACACCATAGGGTCATTGGGCGAGGGTATATTTTGGGGAGATGAGCTTGGGACAGAGATCGTTTTAATGTAAGCGTATGTTACTCACTCATTTTTTTTCCATTTCTCGGCGAAAGCGATTCCTCGGAGATCGTAAATAGTGTTCTGCTGAAAAGGGGTTATTAAGAAAATATCAAGCCCATGCCCAGTTTAATAAGCCACAAACTTCCCCATGTGCTACCCTAGATCACAATGCCCTTTGGTCTTCTCCCTGCCTATCAGGCGCTTGGCTACCTTCTACGGGCTCTTGCTTTTCTCTTTTATGCTCGCCTAGACTCTGCGCGCCGGGGCCCTTTTTATGTGATTCCCTTGGCGCCTTTTCTCGTTTCTCTTGGCGTCTTTTTGAATAACTGCTTCTCGAGGCCGACGCACTTTGAGCTGAGCTATTGCCCTCCCATGTTACTAAACTACTACTTTAAGGGTATTAGGACTTATACACTAATAATAATACAAAAATAATAAGAATAAAAATAATATGGAAAAAAAAGTAAGTGTGGGACTTATACCCTACGATTTATATATGTAAAAAAAATAATTATCGTTGCTTTTTTTTAGGCAAAGTTATGGGGGGCTGTACAGCTGTTTAAGGAGAGATCATTGGCTACTCGGCTCTATTGGCTCATATAGCTGTTCCTCGCGGTACTCCCTAAATGCATTTTCTCCTCTGTTTATCGCCTTCAGCACGCCTCCCCTCTCCCACTCAGCGGCGCCTCCGACTCTGTCTCTGCGCTTGCCGGGCAAGAAGTTAATGGGCGCAAGCGACCACCAACAAATACACTCCCTCCACTCGCTGCGTCCGCAGCTTCTGGGATCCGTCCACCTCTCCCTCGGCTTGGCCTGCGGATCGGTCGCCACTCCTCCTCCGTTCTGTTAGACGGCGTTGAGGCATCTATTGTCCGCTTTGGGGTTGGCTTGCATGGCACCTGCATACGCACATATATATGCATGTATATATAGCCACCCTGCCTCTAACACAAAATTTTTGACTCACCATCGTCCTCGCCGAACTACAACGGATGATCGGGAGAGCTAATTGGTCTCTACGCACTTTGCACTTTCCACTTCTGTATCAACGCCTCTATGTATAATCAAGTAACAACTTCAAACACTTGACGGCTTTATACCATACTCCCCGACTTGTTCACTCCGTTGGCGGAAATCAACAGAACGAGGAACTCCCGACTAACCTAAGGGAAGCCATGCCACTCTCCCAATTCGAACCCGAGGGTCAGTTCGTCATTCTTCCTATCCCGTGGCCGACTTCCCCATTCATACTCTTGAGCCTCTTTGTTCTCTTACCCCCCGCGAGAGATACTATCAAATACATCCGGATACCTTCCTTGTAGCCTGCTTTTGGGTGGAATATATATAATATAAGGATTTCTAAGCGACAAGCCAGTTCAAAGCTCTGGACACCGTGTTGGACCTTCTTCCCGTGGATCTTATGGGAAAGAAGGTAGCACCACTTTCCGCTCTCAGAATGAGAGAAACCGGGCTGTGGATAATATTTGCGCCTGTGCACTCAGGAATCTTGGCAAGACTTCCGCAATTACAAGAAAAGACTGATTACTGTATCCCAAGTGATCACCTCTCGACGCCTTTCCAGGTATCGCTCCCGCTTAGAGAGGACTGGGAAATGGGCGAACCTGGGCCTGAGAATGCGGTCCATATTTAAACTGATGGCTACTGTGACGAGCTCAACATCAATTACTGCTTCAGTCACTGCAGTGTGTTCCAAGCCGAGGTTGAAGCAATCAAAGAGGCCATTTCTATTGTCTCCAAACTACCCCTTGACGTGCGCTCAGTATGCGTCTTCTCTAATAGCCAGTCAGCCATTAAGGCACTAGGCGCAATATCGTCGAACTTCACGACTGTAAATACCTGCCGTAGGTCTCTAAATGAGACCTCAGAGCAGTTTAAACTTTTCCCAATGTGGGTCCCCGAACATAGGGACTTCCAGAGAAATTAGGCTGCTGACGAACTGGCCAAGCAGGAAACCATCACCTGCAAAATCTCCAGATCGATATAGCTATGTCGATCGAAAAAACGCTCGGCAGAGCTATATAGACTCAGTGGAGTCCAATGCTCTGCAGTAACACGAGCCATAACGGGACACTGGCAGATCTGAACTCACGCCTCTACACTGTCAATCTCCCACAACGACTTCTGCAGAAGCGGCCGCGACGAGGAAGAGGAGAAGTCGGTCCCCCACTTCTTCTGTGATTGCCCGGCCCTCGGAAACCATAGAACCCATAGTCTTGGGGCTGCGTTCCTCACGGACATTTCGTACCTTACCGAAATCAAACCAGGGCTTTTTTCCAAGTTAATCCAAGCCACCGGATGGGGTGGCCCTTAAAACGGCAATTTTTGCTCACTACGGTATAGGCAGTAAGAAGAGGCTCGCACCAATGCAGCATCACAACGGATCTTTAATAGGTCCACGTGAGCTTGGGGACCCCAGCTACCGCCTTAACCTAACCTAATGTAAGACATAAACAATTGCAATTTCTTCGTTGCTGTCGGCTTCTGCTAGCGCCACGTCATAAGCTGAACATTTCCTGTACCGAGCCGAACGCTTGGTACTGCATTTCTCAGACTTCGTTTGGTTAGCTATTTTACTAATAGCCTATTTGCACTACAGTGAGTTACCTATCGATAACCGAGGAAACTCAATAACTCAGAACTGGTGTCTACACTACACAAAAGTTGAGTTATTGAGTTTTGGCTTGCTGGCAAACACGAGTGTGCGTTGTTTTGTTTATATTATTAAATTGCACAAAAATAAACATCGAGGAAGCATTTATCTTTTTTTCGGCACAGATGCAATGATGGTGCGATGTATTGATTTGGCGACAATGTCTGCACAAACTGTGGAGTATTTGGATAACATTTTAAATACACGCATTTGGACCCTGGTAAGAAATTGGCATTTCATTTTAAAGTGCTTCTATTTTATAATAATATTGAATTATAATAGCTGCGATATGGATCATTTTGGGATGAGGACGTTGCGAAGAACTCTGATGCCTTTTTTAAGGAAAATTTCCGCATGGAAAGGCGTTCAACATACTTGATGGACTGTTGCCCAAACTCCAAAAGAAAGACACTCCTTTCCGACTGGCAATCCCTCTGTAGAAGAGAATAGCCATTGCCTAGGATCCTCTGCGGAATATCGTACTGTAGTGTGTCTATTTGCTATGTCAAACGCCATTTCATGAACATAAATATAAATAAAAATTCAAAAAAGTACAATTTTGTTTCATTTATTTGTTTATTTACTTTTAAAAATGTGCCAAAAGTCCAGGAATGCCTTTAAGGCCTTAAGTGACCAAACAAATCTCGTATCTAGGGATAAAATTGTATTAAAAGTATTGTTTTTAGGAAATATTTGTTTGTTTACCTTTTTTCTCCATAATCACATAATCCATAATCATTGCTTTTTTAGTGGTGATATTTCTACGATAGGCAGATCAGGGTTGAAATATTCGGAAAATCGGAAAACTCGTTGAAACTCAACCTAAACTCAATTTTTTTGCCACCTCTAGAGCCCCTATGCTGCCCCATGTAAATGAAACTCGAGTTTTTCCCGAAACTCAATAACTCAATAACTCAACTGTAGTGTAAGCCGGCTATAATTCTGTGGGTGTCATTAGGGGCATTCCTACAAACATTTCTGACATTCAACTTCTTGACAACCTTTCATCGAAAATTAAAACAAACAAAGTTGATACCAATCTGTTCTTAAAGCTACCGAGACTGAAAAAATTACCTTTGAAGGAATCAAAATCATATCGTCAGTTCAAATGTTACATTTGTGGTCGTTTAGGTCACACAGAATCGCGCTGTAAATCTCAACAACAGTGCAAAAATGCAGCATCATTACTTGCAATGAAAAATGAAACATTAATAAATGTTATTCTTGTCAGAGTGAGGGCACAGTGTATTCGAAAAAAACAAATGTCAGGTTTGGGCTAATCGTAATTGACAAAATTATGACCAGAAAAGAAGCCTTAAAGCAGTTTTCTTTTTAACAAAACTATGATAGTAATCACGACTACGATAAACATTTTCCGGAAATAAACAAACAAAATCGTCAAATGAATCAAAACAAATTCAGTTCAAGCCCACCAAACGGTCGATGCAAATGAACAATCTAATCATGTTTTAAAAAAGCATTTCAACAGCAGCAGAATTGCAACAGCACTGTAGGTTGTGCGAAACAAAAGCCGCATTACTCATTCATAACATATACCAATGACTCAATCATTCTTATGAATTTCCCAACTGGGATAATTATAACACCACGTAATAAAGTTCAAAATATTTTTGAAAGAATCACTCCTATTTTGATAATGTCAGCCAATGGCATAAATATCCTTCAAAATATTAAAGGAAAATTCCTACAGGAGAAAATTCCGTCACAACATGCATACTTTTGCGAAGAATTTTGACCTGTTTCACAACAATGTCTATTAAGATTTTACAACTCAATGTCTAATCTTTATAACATTATAAAAACGATTTATAATATACCCAAAACTCTGGTGGATATAGCTTAGCTATTCTCTCCGAAGTTTTTTCTCATGACACTTCCCAAAGAAAGCTCATTAATTTAATCTCTTTGAGAGACACAGACATGGTGGGTACGGTGGAGAAGTCGTTACAGTAAAAAATGGTGTAAAACTAAAATTGGAGAGCTACAAAACGGAACACGATGCTCTTATCGCCAAAACATGCTACTTGAGCAAAAACGTCTAAGAGGCCATAAGGTTTTCAGAATATACAGTTGAGATGATTTTAACACTGATTTATTTTATATATTTTCACTTCCAAGTTTCTCGTTAGCCAATGTTACAAAAAGTGTGCCCCATTCGATCGGCGGTCTCTCTCCCCACCTATCGATACTCCATATCGATATCCCTATCGGTATCTCCCATCGAGGGTATTGATGGTGTAGAAGATACCGACGCGCTCTCTACAATATTTAAATAATAATTGCTTAATGGCTACTGCTGGAACTAAATATACTGCTGCAAACGTTACCATTGTCTCTGTGTTTTTTGAGCCTTCAATGACGACAAACACTTTAAAACTCATAATTCAAAACATTATAGAAAAACTTGATGGTAGACAAAACATTATTTGCGCTGATGATTTTAATTCAAAAATAAAATACAACAATTTGTTTACACAATGCAATATCCCAAGTCAATGGCGTACGATTAAGATCATTTCGATCCCAAAGAGAGATAAGAATCTCTTATCAAAACTATCGCCCCATCTCTCTCATCTCTGTTTTGGCTAAAACTCTTTGTTGAGCTACTGAGCTTCTTCAGCAGCGTAATTGCCAAATATTTATTTAAACACAATTGTTTTCGATTTAAGATGATTTATTTGCCATGCAAGGCGATTGTTGCGGTTCGATGCGAGAGCTTAAGTCGAGATTTACATGTATACAACGACGACGACGATTCGAGACGAGATGCTAGTTGCAGACTGTTTACAAGGGCAGGCGGACCGATTGCCCGTGCCCAAATGCAAGTGAGAGCGAGCGATGCATCGAGGAAGCGATATATATGACAATATGTAGGCAATGTGGTACAGTGGGCAGTATCAAAGACGAACAATAATAGAATTTACTCTACTGCTGCACCACTGACTAAGACTATGTTTTATGACCAATTTTGGGCTGCGTAACCCAAAATACTCCACCCGTTGAAAGCCTGCCTTTCAACATCACCCAACAGCATACAGGGTTCAGCAGCCATAGTGCATTGTAGTGTGGGCCATTCTTCCTTCCATCGAGACGTGTAGAGTCACCGCAAGTAATCAGCGCGTTGCCCACACCAAATAGGTCGAAGTTGAGCCATGTCATGTGGGGCTTGGCTGCAGAAGAAGAAGAGGCGAAGAAGGATAGCGCAATCAAACTAGGCAGTTGAAGTGATGTGTGCAGACCAGCAGGAGTTTCTGAAATGAAGACGAGATTTTTAGAATTCTCCGCCCTTCCCCAAATGGACCAATCTTGGGATGGTCTCGGGGCCAGCAGAGCTCGAAGTCCAACGTGATGTTCAGCATTAGTTCCGTTAACCGGTAGAGGGAATATGTTCGATCGTTCGGAAGAGCCCCTCGCGAGTGAATATCGGCCGAAACGGAGCGCTTGCAGGGACTCCACGATGTTTGCCGGGTCGAAATCGAGAAAGTAGGTTAAGGAGACACAGAATCCGGCGCAAGTCCAGCTGTGTTGATGCCATCGAAACCATCGTTGGTGTTTGTCGAGACTTCCAATTGGTTCCAAAATTGAGCAAGAATCCTCCTGAGAGTTGACAAGAGGGGCAATCACGGGAGAGGAAAGCTTAGTTAGTCCAGAGAGAAGTAGCACCTTCAGCTTTACGACAAGCTCCTCAAAATTGTTGTACAATTCGCTGCCAATCTCATCGTAGTCCAGCTTCTCCAGCTCGCTGTGCACGGTTTTAAAGGTGCCGTGCAGCTCCTCGATCTGCTTGAGCCTTCCAGAGAGCATGAAGTAGTCAAATAGGGCAGCGCTCTCCAAGATTACTTCCAACCGTTTCAGCCTTGCATATAAGGTCGGTGCTTTCTGCTTCAGAAAAGCCAACGTATTTTCAGCAGCGCCCACTGCACTGCAAACGTTTCTAGCGGGAAGATGACCGCAAAGAGGAATGCTTGCAATAAGAGCAGACAGAACCGTAAGATGAGCGCAAAGCAGACGAAACGAGCACCGTTACTGCTGCTTGTGCAATAACGAACAAATTAACTGTAGTTCCACACGAAATTGCTAGCAAACGAAATTTTAATGTTTTTTGTGATTTAATTGTTTATGTTTATCACGTCGGGGTCACCAAATGTTGAGCTACTGAGCTTCTTCAGCAGTGTAATTGCCAAATATTTATTTAAACACAATTGTTTTCGATTTAAGATGATTTATTTGCCATGCAAGGCGATTGTTGCGGTTCGATGCGAGAGCTTAAGTCGAGATTTACATGTATACAACGACGACGACGATTCGAGACGAGATGCTAGGTGATACGACGATACGAGATGCTAGTTGCAGACTGTTTACAAGGGCAGGCGGACCGATTGCCCGTGCCCAAATGCAAGTGAGAGCGAGCGATGCATCGAGGAAGCGATAGAGGTGGCGAAAGATCGAAAGAGCAATATAGAAGACGACAGATCGAGAGAGCGATGTAGAAGGCGAAGTAAAGAAAGAAGACGAGAGAGAACGGCTGGATAGGCTGCTGCCGTGCGGGAGCTTATGTATATATGACAATATGTAGGCAATGTGGTACAGTGGGCAGTATCAAAGACGAACAATAATAGAATTTACTCTACTGCTGCACCACTGACCAAGACTATGTTTTATGACCAATTTTGGGCTGCGTAACCCAACACTCTTAATCTAACGATTAAAAGTTGCCTTGTAAGATTTCTTAAAGAACATAATGCTATGCGAAGTAGATCGTACGCCTATCACACAGGCAAAATTTGATGTCTCTATTACCTGCAATACCTATTAAGGAATCCAATACCTATTTGCGCAGAGTCCTCAGTGCCAACTTGACAGACAAGTTGCATATTGCAAAAATTAGGGATAAGTCTGATAAAAGTCCTCTTCTTTTGCATGATGTAACCACTATCAAGTCGGGGCTTAAACCTAAAATATCATCTAAAATTTTAAGACGTACATTGGATCCCAGCAGGAACCCGCCACCACCAGTTTTTAAACTTGAATCTTGGCAACAGCAAATCGCTTAATACAGCGCAGACGGGCGCCTGTGTAGATGTGTTTGTGTTCCGCCAGAACCCCACAGTTTGGGGCGGTGTTCCACCGCCTGTCGGCTCTCGTTCTAACTAGGCTTATCATCTGCGAGATAATGTCTCGTAGTCTTCTCCGTATATCACTAACCACATCCGTAATCGGCTTGGCCGATCCTGCTCTGGCACACTCATCAGCGCTCTCGTTTCCTGCGATGTCACTGTGACCCGGGACCCGCGTGAGCGTGAGCGAGTGCGACCTGATTTGGTTAAGTGCTTCCACTGTTTCGCGTACGACTTTACTAGTGGTTTTGCAGGATACACAGGCCTTGATAGCTGTCAACGCAGTTTGCTATGTTCTCCGGAGATATGTCCAAGGAGTACTGGGTTTCGGGATCCGTGATTTCGGCACTCGCCTTTTGCGTTTCCTCGTTGTGTCCAAGATGAGAGAAGGGTCTAGCCAACTCTGCCTCCGACACTGAGGGACCTGTGAAGACGAAGCTTCCTCCCGTTGGGTTCAGGTTTTAGTTCCCCACAACGCCTCTTTCTGCCTGTGGATCTGGCCTTTGCTTTGTCCTTTGTGCACTGCTACCTCGGGTTTCATTTTGCAGTCACTGTATATCGACGCCGGAGGAACTGCCTGCGCACCCCCAATCACCGCCGGTAGTGGGCCTCCGACTCCCTGAACCGCTTCGTTAGAGCACATTCCTGCATAAAAAGTTGCGTTTTAACCCTACAACCAGGCCTTTTAGCATCGGTGCCGGCTTGGATGGATCTGTCAAGACCAGATTCTGAATAGACTGGAATAATTAATATACGGAACTAACAAAAACCAAAGGAGTATTTTTCGCTTTCATTTATAATGACGTCCCAATCAAACCGTGGCACTGGTCTCTTGACTGGAGCGCCAAGTACATAAAAGTCATTAATAGACTATTGATAAGACGTACCAACGATAATTTCTTTATACCCGGTACTCGAAGAGTAAAGGATGGATGAGTGTAACACCAAGAAGGAAGCGTTTCCGACCCCATTAAGTATATATTTCTTGATCACCTTCAATAGCCAAGTCGATATAGCTATGTTTATCTATCCGTTCGTCTGTCCGTCCGTCCGTCCGTCTGTCCGTTTGTCCGTATTCCTTAGCTCAGAGCTCCTTAGAGCTTCCTTAGCTCCTATAGCTCAGAGGCCAAATTTTGAATCCAGACTCTTTTCGCATCCCACTGTTACAAGTGTATTTCAAAATTTCGATATATCTAACAGATTGTTGAGTCTGGATCAGATCGAATCATTAGTATAGCCAAAAGAAACAAATGAAACTTCAGTGGCTTTCCAAGCGCAGAGTCTTTCTCTATCTTTCTCTCTCTCTCGCACATACATACATATATACTGACTGAGTACCGGGTATAAAGTAGAGCCGCGAAGACGAGGCTCACTACGTTCCCCCTCGTTTTCATAGAATCAAAGCTAGATATACAAACATTTGTGAGGTTTTCAATGCTCTCGATGTTGCTGAACATGAAATCTTTTCCTGCCAAAGACATGCCAACATCAGTAAAAAATATAAATTATTCAAGCGTCTTAAATGCGTTAGAGATTTACAAAATTAGCGAAATTTATCGATGAAGACTGATTGGATTTTTGAATCGAAGCACAGGAAAAACACATACACACTTGATCAATCCGGGTCTAGCACCTGGCTGCCCTCGGAAGTCGCCTTGAGGAGAAACCTTCTGTTTGTACTACTTTCTAGCGTAACCTTCTGTTGCTCCCCTTTCATGGGTACCTTCTGTTTATCTTACTTTCTACATATACTGTGATTACATACTAAACAATTATATACATCACTTTTTAATCATTAGATGCTATTGATAAACAAAACAACACTTATATTGTATCATTGACACTCTTTACCCACTATACCACTATATACCACTATACTCACTATACCATTGTTAACATACCTTTTTAAAATACACTAAAATAATATGCAAAATACTATTAACAACACTCTTCAATATCCATCTATATAAATAACACAACATCGATAATTTCCACCTAATGTATTGAAAAAACGAGAGGGAACGTTATGAGCCGCGTCTGCGCCGCGGCTCTACTTTATACCTGGTACTCAGTCAGTATGTATGTATGTGAGCTTGTTGTAATTTATTACATGTTCGCAAAAGGAAAAAATTTAATTTTAGCCAAAAAAAAACAATTTAAGTCGAACCTTTTCGGAGATTTTGATCTATTAGATGTTTCCATATTTGTTTACAAAAATTTTTTACATCTGCCATTTCTACATGTTTTTATCTACTTCCTACATATACATACACGGCTGTGTGCGAGAGAGAGAGGGAATCAGTCTGCGCTTGGGAGGCCACTGAAATTTCATTGGTTCCTTCTGACTATATTTATGATCCGATCTGATCCAGATTCAATACTCTGATAGATATGGTCATTTTCTATGATTCTGCGTTTTTGGTTTTTCCGTATCTTCAAAATTGTAGATTTTCATCTTTTGTGGTGGCGGAAGGGGGCGTGGCCAAATTTTGAAATACACTTGTACTGACCTGATATCACAGGAGCATGGTGAGAGAGTTTGGTTGCTCTAGCTCTTATAGTCTCTGAGATTTAGGCACTCATCTGGACGAATGGGCACAGCGCCCAACCCTGTGTGTGAGAGAGAGCGAGAGGGAATGATGCATTTCTAAATGGTTTTCTTCATTGTGGCTATATTTACGAGTCGATCTGATCCAGATTCAAAACTCTGATAGATATTGTCATTTTCTACGATTCTGCGTTTTTAGTTTTCTCGTATCTTTAAAATTGTGCATGCCACAGATTTTCGTCCTTGGAGGGGGCGGGGCGAAATTTTTAAATACACTTGTAACAGTGCGATAGGACAGGAGTCTGGATACAAAATAGTGTTCCTCTAGCTTTTATGGTCTTTGAGCTATAGGCGCTAATGAAGATGGACAGACGGACAGACAGACATAGCTATATCGACTCGGCTATTGATGCTGATCAAGAATATATATACTTTATGGGGTCGGAAACGCTTCCTTCTGGGTGTTACACACATTAATTTTTTGCACAAATCTAATATACCCCTTTACTCTTCGAGTACCGGGTATAAAAATCTTGCTAGTGCAACAATATCCAGAATTGCCTCGAGTCCGCTTAATATTGAAGTATCTGGTCATTGCAGATTCATCAATTTGCGACCACTCAGCTGGCGATCAAAAACAAGAAACCAAAAATATTTAAATATGGACTGACAAGAATAACTGATATACTCTAGCGAATGACGAGGAGCCAGGGGGTTTTTCAATAGCAGATGCTCCCAACTTCTTCGGGAGGAGAAAGAAAATAAATAAAAAGAAACAATTGTAGTTTTAAAAATGTTTTTTTTTTTATTTAAGCAATGTTTTGCTTTTTACTGGTACCGATATTCCGAAAATTTCCTTGGATTCCTCCAAAATTGCCGACGATTCGATCCGTTGTGCAAGGCTTGACTTTTGATATAATGTCGAATCTTTGCGGTACTTAATTATAATATAACTTTTATGAAGGTGAGATAATTTCCCCGATTTAATATAATCATCTGAGTGGTGATTAGTAGTGCGTCAGTGCTTCCTTTGACAGTGGTGTGCATTGGCGTCGCACCCAATGATTAAACCGATGTCTCTGGCCTCGCAGTCACCGATGAGCGTGCGGAGGGGCGCATGTGGGGGTTTAGCTGGGTGGGTCAAACCCTCAGGGAGTTCTCTTGGCTTTCGAGGCTCACTGCTGTGGGGTTCTTATTTCTGAAATTTGGCATCAGCTACGTATTGCTTGTAATCTTAAGTCCTCAAACCAGAGACCCTGTTTCCGGGGATTCAGGGTTCCTAAATGAGGACTATATCGGCTTCAATCTTGGCTTGGTGGAGCAGGAGAGCAGTGCATGCTGCTTTACAATAGTGGAGGTTTATCTGTAGGATTGTCAGTGACATTCCTTTGGCGCACCTCCAGCATTTTCTTATCTGGGTCGCTATCGGGGGACTCCACCTCCTCCCCGACGTAGATATATAGAAGAAGTAACAGATAGGCCTGTATTACTGGCACTATTCTTGCTCTGAGCAGAAGCCGTCAATTGCTTTTAAGACATTTAAATAATCTTTTGGAATATTTATTATACGAATGCTCATAGCAAATCTATTATTGCGCTCATGTAAAGCACACTCTCAGTGCATACACGCACACCAAAACTTTATTACTTCTAACTGTTCATATGAGCGTGCTTCGCTCGATTCAACTCTGTCAAAAATATTCGTCGAACGCAAACCATCGCGTATCACTACACACAGGTGGAATTGTCCAAAGAGCGCAATAACGATTTTTGTCTTCGTCTACTAAAAATTTGTATAGTCAACACCCTAAACTCGAAATTCACGGCCACGCCATCTAACTTTGTGCAAAAAAACATTGAACAATTGTAACGCGGTCCGAAGCAACAGGATAGTGTTGAAAAGCTTGCATAGGGTTTGAACTATACATGCGTTACTGGATTTTTGATTTGTT
This sequence comes from Drosophila helvetica, assembly GCA_963969585.1. Classification (NCBI taxonomy): domain Eukaryota; kingdom Metazoa; phylum Arthropoda; class Insecta; order Diptera; family Drosophilidae; genus Drosophila; species Drosophila helvetica. The sequence continues at coordinate 20,025,182 of OZ018403.1, read as the reverse complement.
TTGATCTGTTTTGATCGAACAAAGGTACATTGCATAAAGGTACTGCCCCGCAGAGTTGCTTTGATCCCAGCTGACAATGCCATGGTTTTTTTTTTTTTTAATATGTAATTGTAGTTTTATTATACTATAAAATTATCACATTAATAATAAAAACTATAAAAATATTTACTGTAACTGTAAAGCTACTTATATACCTGGTTAACAGTGCCATGTTAGATTATATATAAGGATCGAGGAACTTCCTTTTCCGCTGCGATCTTGAACACGACAGATGCTCGACATTTTACTCGCGGACAAAGTGAAAAAAAATCCAAAAGCACCTAATCTTAAATTGTGCCATCCAAATTGTAAACCGAGTGCCAACGACTACTCCGGTATCAAGGCCATCGCCTGTCCGGAAATAGAAGATTTCTGTCAAAGTTTTAAGGGAAAACTTGTATGAGCGAGGGCTTAACTATTGAATATCCTTCAGCTCGCGGAAAATCGTTCCCGTGCTTTGGTGGCGAGAAGCGGCTGAGGGAGTTTGTCCCGGACACGCCCTGTTCACGTTTCGAAAGTGGGATTGCTAGGAATCCGAGACCGGACAGTCTCGAGAGAGCGCCTCGCAATAGTGACCCGGCTCGCAAGTGGCCATTTCTGGAAAAGGGTCTAAGCCTGGAAGGGAATAAAATGAAAGCTGGAGACAGCAGAGAATGCCGTAACCCAGGAGACGCTTAGCAGCAAGCAGAGTCCGACATAGAACACCACAACAGTGGCAACCATTTCTTTTCGCGCTCTTCGATTGTAAATCCCTGAATAGTTAGTGCTGGCGCCTCTCGCGTGTATAAACCACACTTCGTGTTAAAAAATGCTTAGAACCCGACGATTTTCGAATGTATCGGCGAAGTCAAATTTAATTACAACGTGTGTAGCCCGTAGTGCTGTTGAAAGGAGCCCTAATTGTGTATTGGTCGCTGGCATCTGAGTGGTCAGCCATCTGTATATCACCCGTTCTCCTAAATAAATTCTCGTTTCCAGCTTCTACCGTCGGGAGATCGATCTTTCGCCGTTAGATAATTAAGATGAGTGAGTCAAAGTTAAGTGAGCGTTCCTTATGTGTGAAGTAGACCCTCGTAATGTGTTGAAGCCTGACTCGAGTAGTGAGCGTAGGGAGTAAACCCATCGTTTGTCTCTTCTAGGTTACCATAGATTGAAATGATTGAAAACTAGTTTCTATATCTCAAAAGTAACTTCAACGTAAAATTAAAAGAAAAAAATAAATGAATATTATTACTCCTTAAGAACTAGAAAAAGAAAACACCTGAAAACTAATTTCATTATTCACTCCTCATTAGATTTATTGAGTATTATTAAACTCGCTTATCATTCTGAAATTATAAGGTTATCGTGTCACTATATACCCTATATAATATATATATAATCTGATTGTTTACTAACTAAGCCTTTATACATATGTACATATATACCGATTTTTGCCATAAGATTTATAAATATTCTCGTTATGCAAGCATTAAATATAGGATTTCTGATAGCACTTAGCGATAATTTTAGAAAAGATTGACTGAAACTCAAACATATTTGTTGTTCTTTAATTTCGGAGATGTTGGTAGTCTTCGAGTAGACAGACAAATCTGAACCAATGCCACCGTTCTTGTAACTGCAGAGTACAGGAAGTACTTGGGTCGTAGGGTAGTGTTGTAGGATAGTGTTGTATATACTGTATATAAAGCCACACAACAACTGTGGATGTCGAACTCCCCCCCCCCTAACTCTTGTCCTTTCTTCTTATTTTCTTCTCCGATGCTTTCCTTTTTTTTCTCCTTTCGATTTTTATTATACCGGTTCTAGTTATTTTTTTGTGGCAGCACGCATTATAATTATTATTACTACATAACATTATTATTATTACTAATAATCGATAGCAGCGGAGTGGAATCGATCAGTGTGGGCAAGACCACCACCCCCAAAGCCGACGGCTCGAGCCAGAACATATGGCATGCCCGCCAGCACTGATCGAGCCATGTCCGCCAACACTAGCGCCGTTGCACGCTTCAAAATAAAACCCCAAATTAAATCCAACAACGGAGAAATTTAATTCGTAAGTCCCTAATCCGGGTCTTAAGGGTTTCTTCATCTAAAATATCATATCACACTACTTCTAAAGCTGAAATGAGCCAATTTTTGCTCTCAGACCTCCTGCCTGCAACTTAACGCTTCACTGCATGCCATAAGTGATCAATGGGTTAAGGTCAAGCGAGTTTCCCAAAGAAGATAGGGAAAGATTACTTTTTCTGAAAAAATCGATATTTCCTGTATATCGGAAAGGACGCTAAGAAGCATAAGAGGCGTTTTCATTTGTAAACGCTCGTTTCTGCGTCTTGAGCACAACTGACGAGATCAACACAAATTTTATAAATAAATTTAATTAATTGCTAAGTCATTCCAACCAGAGGAAAATAAAAAAAAGACTTGATTCTTTTATCTGCGGTGGCGCAAAAGGAAGACAATGTCTTGAATTGTATGGAAGTGGCGGTGCTAGCTTCAGATTAGTTACAATTGGCTTGAAACTGCAACGTCCTTCACGCTTTCGAACCATTGTAAGTAAAGGGCAGATAATGTTCCCTTTTCAATTAAGTAATGTCTTCCAAATTGCAATAGCTACGATATGGTTCATTTTGGAAGTAAGATGTTGCAAACAACTCCGAAGAGTTTTTTAAAGACAACTTCCGCATGAAGAGGACTTCTTTCGACATTCTTGTTGGACTGCTGCCTTAGCTCCGAAAGTAGGATACGAATTTTCGACAGGGAAGGATAGCCATAGCGCTATATTGAATGGGATCCACTGCGGAATATCGCACAATAGGGAATCTATTCGGTATTTCCAAAGCCACTGTGTATAAGATATTGATGGAATTTTGTCGGGAAATGACTGCTGAACTCGCTGACGAGTATAAGCCAGCAGTATTTTTAAGGATTATATGTATATTTGTACCTTTTCCCTCAGCCATAATTATTACGCGCCAAAATTTGATTTTCGACCTACTATTTTTTGTTGTTGATAGTGGTGATAGATTCACTGATAGGCAGAAAAGTACGAATTTGTGCTGTTAAGCCCGAAAACAATCGAATACATCGAATATCCGCACCTGCGTCGGAAGCCGAAGCAACTTGTAGCCACCACTAGGGCCCTATGCTTAACCTATTGAAACAAAAACTGCGTCTGTGGGAAGACGGAGAGAATCAAGATGCAGCCCAGTTAGTTGGATTTTTCAAACCTATTGACAATAGCCAATTATTATGGTTTTTACTACTTTTGTATGCAGCTAATAATGATATGACTGTTCCTGTGATTACGCGCAGTACATTTTTATATAAGACGAAATTGAAGGTTAGGACTTCTTGAAAATGAAAAATTCTGAGATCAATTTTGATGATAAACAAAAATATTCCACGTCTTTATTTTTATTTCTCCATTTGATGGTCGTCGGGCGATCTTCTTTTCGTTATTTTTTTTTTTACAAATTGCAGTCGTCTTTGGATGGATGGATGGGCTCTGATTCGGTGATAACTCTACAACAATATTGTTTTTTTTTTTGTTGTTTGTTGTTTAAAGGTATATTCAGAAGTAATGATTTTTTCACATATGGGCCTTTCCGCGGGTCCTGAACGTACGTTCGTACGCTTTTGATGTATAAAAAAGACAGAAAACAAAAATGTTCCCGCATTTTTTTTTGACGGTTCGTTAGCATTTTGTTAGCTCTATGTTAAGTGGAAAGATTTGGTTCAGCGAGTTTTAGTTATCATAATAAATGCAATAGACATGTTGTCGCAAACTTACGCGAAACAGAAGTCGACTTTGGCTTAATGCTAAATCTGCGAAGTGAAACTGAGCATTCGTTATTTATTTTAACAGAGGATTATAGGCTTTTTACACTGCCGCATCATTGTCGAAGGTGCGGAAAAATGATGCGAGGCGTTTACACCTAAGCCGCATCTTTTTCGCATCATTTTGTCTGCTGTTCGGGCTGCTTAAGTAAACAAACGCTGTGAGTAAGAAGAAGAGACGAAAATCATTTTTATAGAAATTTAAAGAAACTATCAAAATAATGAGCGATTTACTTTATAATTTGGAAAACGGTGCATTTGGGAGTTTTACTACGAGCACCCATTTGTTTATGGAGCTTGTTAAGAAGAAGTCCGATGTATGTGAAGCTATCTTTGCTCCATCAAACAAAAATTGTGTGCTGACGACTTTAATTTTCAAGTGGCACTTTTAAAGTTGGAATCAGTGCATCCCAAAAGATCTTTGTAAGTTGGTGTGTTACCATTTTGTAGTTTGCTATCCGATTTCGATCAATAAAATTTTAATTTAAATGTTTCGGAACGGTTTGGCGGTTATTGTTTGAAAAAAAAACAGATGTTTCCTCTCAATACCCCGTCGATACCCCGAATAATTTCAGTATTTTGTAAAAATACTACACAGAATACGGCAGCACTAGCCAATGATGCGCCGCATCATTGTCCTCTTCTATCTACAGGGCTCTTACCGGTATCATTGTCGCATGTTCCATTTAAAGGAAAAATGCAATGATGCGCCCCAGTGTAAATCGGGTATTAATGTAGCTTTCTATCGAGTATTTACACACAAAATTATTTCTATTGGTTTCTATTGAATTAAGGACTTGTTGCGAACGTACTATTTCCGTAGAAGGAACACATGAAATTTCAGTGGCTTTCCCTCTCTCTCTCGCACACAGCCGTGTATGTATATGTAGAAAGTAAGTGCAGACATGTAGAAAAGACAGATGTATAAAAGTATTTAAAAAAAAATGGAAACATCTAATATAAAAATCTCCGAAATTTGTTTATTTTTACGAACTTGTGATAAATTACAACAAACTCACATACATTTAAGCTGAATGCGTACTGGGTATAAAGAAGAGCCGCGGCCGTAGACGCGGCTCACAACGTTTCCCCTCGTTTAAAGAGACTTTAAGAAACTTTTTCTTTATCTTTATCTTATAGCCTTTTCCCACACATCACATTTACGGGGAACGGTTGAAATTTTTCACAGATGTGAAACCTCGATTCCCACAGGTCACCATCCCCCACCCACCATCTAATGAAAAAACAGCTGACAATAGCAAACAAAAAATTTGTGCTCTACATTTTTGGGAAAAAAAACAACAAATATGGAAAATTTAATTATGGCTTCGACTGTAAATTACCAGCAACAAATATTGCTGCAAAAATTGGTGGTGACGTTAGTCAAAAATGATGAGCTCGATGAGGAAGAATATTAGTTATAGCCTTCCAAAAGTACTTCATCTTAATTTACTTCAGATTTTTTTTTTTATATTATTTTAGTAGGTAAATATTGTAAAAGCGACTATAACAGAGAAGAAAAACAATGAGAGAAGAAAAACAATGAGAAGGAAGAGAATATAAAGATAAAAAAAATAACTGAGTTCCTGCACAAATGCCGCGGAAGCTTTGCTTCGTAGGGACAGGTGGGTCACCTTAGACCCCTACTTCTGTGCCGTTGCTACTCCGCTCCAGCTCTCTCAACTTCCGCATGACCTCTGACGCAAATTCGCATACCATGGACCAGTGGCGTTCGTTCGATACCATCCTGTTGATTCGATTTTCGGCGTTTAGCGTGTCACCGCCAATGCCGCTTCGCTGCTCAGCACACCTTGAGCAGTTGCAGAGAATATGCTCAGCGGTCTCTTCTACGCCGCACATCGGGCAGTTAGCGTCGCTGTCGTGCCCATAGCGATGGAGGTAGCTCCTAAAGCAGCCGTGTCCGCTCAGAAGTTGGGTTAGCCAAAAGTTAACTTCTCCATGCTTCCTATTCATCCACGTAGCGATGTCCGGTATAAGGCAGAAAGTCCATCTGCCCTTCGCTGAATTAGCCCATCGTTCCTGCCATCTACTTAGACTCCTTTCACTCGCTGCCGTCTTTATTTGCTTCCTTTGTGCCGGGGAGCAGTTTTGGTGTGCTGTGTCAAGCTCTGCAGAAATTTCTTTGGCTTCCTCTGCGAGATCCGCCACCGGGAGCATTCCTGCTAAGACCAGGGCGGCGTCGTCCGAGATGGTTCGGAAACCACAACAGACTCTCAGAGCCCCTAGCCGGTGAGTAGCGTCCAGCCCTCTCCTGTATGATTTTGTCCTCGCCGCCTCTGCCCAGATAAGTGCCGAGTACATCGTGACCGATTTAGTCTTCGGCCTTGTTTGGGTCCCCTCGTGTTTAGCATCATGCGCGACAGGGGTCTTCCCAGGTCGGCTGCCTTTTTACTGACTGCCTGGAGGTGCTCGCGGAATGAGAGGCGAGTATCAAGCATTACTCTGAGGTATCGGACTGCTCTCGATGAAGTGATGTGTACTGAGCCAACTCGGAAGGTCGCTACTTCTACGTTTTTGCGGCTGGATATGAGAACCGCTTCCGTCTTATGCTCAGCCAGATTTAGGCCCACAGAGCTTAGCCACGCCTGGATTTCAGGCATTTGACGATTTCCTTCATCCTGGCAGGATCAGCCGCAGTGAAGGGCTTTGCCGCGTTGAGTTTTTTGACTATGACCTTGTATGCAAGGCCCCAGGAGTCGTTTTCTGCAGAGTCGCACAGTTTTAGGAAGCACTTCCTCTAATGGCCTTTTTAAGAGCTCGGCGTTTCGTGGCGTATTCCTGGGACCTTATAAGGAATCCTCCTAGCGTGGATGTACTCACTGCGAGCTTCGGCGATCTCCGTGGTCCACCAGAATACAGGCTCGCGGTGACGAGAATGGCTCCTTCTCTTTCTTGTGCTTGCCCTGCAAGCCGATGTTAAAGAGCGGACGAGCTCGGCATCGCTGGCGTCTGGTGCTCTGGTATGGTCAACCTCTCAAGAAAAGTCTCTGGCCTGAGGGTTGTGGCGTTGAAGATTGTCGTTGTTTGATGGACTGTTCATTGCCTGCGGGCCTCGATACTGCAGATAATAGCTTTGTGGTCGCTAGCGGTGTATGCGTTGCTTAGGCTCCACGTAGTGCTCTCGACGAGACTGCTGCTACAGAAGGACAGATCGATGACTGAGCCCATTCCTGCTCGTGAGAACGTGTCCTCTGATCCAATATTTAGGAGGCTTATCTCCAGTGTCACAAAGGCTGGTGTGATTTCTAGCGCTATTACACATTGACCCCCATTCTTCTCACCAATCTTCTCTCCTGCCATGATGACATTTGACCGCCCCTTGTATCGTCTGCTTCTTCGTCGAGTAAAGCACAAAATTTCTGGAGCGACAGTCTTGGTGCAAGCTAGCAGCTGTAAAGCCAGAGCTGGCCGACCTTGGCTCGCACATAGCCATTTCGCTTGCATACCGACTATACGTGGTGGCTTGAACGCCCGCATGTCCAAATCGCTGCTGTCTTTGTTGCGTCTAGCGTGAAGTTGAGGTCACTGGTTCTGCGGTAAGGTTCACTGAGGAGTGCAACGTCCTCTGATTCATCTCTGACTAGTTGGGATAGCAGGCTCTCGGCCGCTTCGCAGTGGTTTAGGTTTAGCTGCAAGATCCTCACTTCGCTAAGCGTTGATTTGGCTCCGATGCCAGCTATGTGGCTCGCTGCAGCCGGATCCTTTTCGGCACAGAGGAAGCATCTAGGATCGTTGGTGCACTTTGCTACTTTGTGGCCCAGCTGTCCACGCTTGAGGCAGCAGTTGCTGCGGTCCACGTCGCTCTTGCACCTGGTTGCGATGTGCTCAAACTCTAGGCACATGTAGCAGCGCCTCTGTGCTGATCGCTCTACGACCCTGCATCTTGTCCACCCGATCTTAAGCTTTCCAGCCTCTATGAGCCGCTTTGCCAGCGGGTCCGCAAGCCCGACAACAGCCACCTGAGAACCTCCATAGCCCGGCCGCAGAGCCCTAATGCATTCAGTTCCCACCTGGTGGTCCACCTAGACAGACAGTGCCATGGCGACCTCCTCTTTGGTGGCAAGGTCGTCGATGTCGCGAATCTCCATGAAGGTCTCGCTTACCAGCGCCCTAACGCCTGCCTGTGTGCCAAGCACTTGGCCAATTTGCTCTTCAGCTCATTTAGCTCAAGTAGGAGCTCTCCCTTGGCTGTGCGACGGACTCTGTCCACGTTTTTTCCCACCTCCTTCAGCTTCCCGTCGTCTCTCCTCGTCACCATCCTCAAGATGTCCGATTAGGAGAGGTCTCCTTTGGTGGCAATTATGATTGCATCATGCCTTCTTTGCCTAAGTGGGTGGGTCGTTGTCGCTTTTGGTCTCTTTTCCGGAACTTTGTTTACCGTGGTCGGTCGGTTTCTGGGCCGACAGGTCACGGTGGACCATGCCTCTCCATGTGGGGCTTCCGATGTATGTGTCGGTGGCTCCGCCAGCTTGCCTGGAATCGGGGATGTCTGACGGTCCTTCGTATCCGGTTTGTCGGCATCGAAGATCCTTGATTCCTCCGCCTTGATTCTCACGCGGATGTCCGAGTGCAGCTCCTTCAGGTGGGTTGGGGAGTCCTTGATCTAGTTACCGTGTCGCGTAGCCGGCCTCTTTACGCATATTTCGGATACTAGCCCATCTATGATCGCGCCCATTTCGGTCGCCAACGCTTGGAGGCTTTTGGTGACCTTCTTTCGTTTTATCTTATTCACTGCACTTCCAGGGCTGCTTAGCTCTCTGCTTCCCTCGGCGGCCAAAGGTTTCACTGCCGCAATCACTGGTGTGAGTTATACCGCTCCGGTTCGGTAACCAGAACCAGTTGGTTGGCGCCGCCTTGGCGGAGGGGTTGGCTGGCGGCCCGTTCCTTGGCCTTTGCCTTTCCCTTCCAGATAGCCGGTCCTTCTGCTTTGCAGGTTCTTGCGGGAGGTAATTTGTATTTATTTTAATTTGAAATAAATATCAGTCGGTAATCGTTCGCTGTCCAAAGCTCACTGATCTGGGACCTGGGAACCCTTTGCAACACTTCAGACGATCTGATGGTTCGTGGCCTGCACTGTCCAGCCCTGGTTCACCAGTCGATCAGCTGTGTTGCCTCGAGTGGAAAACAAGAAAGTACTTGCCGAAGGAAAATAGGAAGAAAGGAGAAAACAGGAAAAAAGTAGAAAACGACGGGAGCCGCCAGGCTTTGAGTGGAAAGCCTTAGCGCAAACAAGGTGGTCCCCTGCCTCCGCCTACCCTTCAGGGGTCCGAGGAGCAGAACCGGGTCTGGATCCATTTTTTATGTGTGACCACAATGTGTCGGGTGAGTTTGCAGTGTTTGGATTCGCTTGTACTGACTTGAGGTGTTATTTTGCAGGTATTTCCGTGGCTTGGAATCAAAATTACAGAGCCGCTCCGTGGCGCGTCCGCACTCGAAAAAAAACTCAAAAATAAACTCCTCTTTACTTCAGATATAGATTTACGCAAGTGAATATGGGCTCTCCAGGAAGGTGCAACGATTCGAAATTATATCAAAAGTCGAGCCTTGCTCAACGGATCGAGGCGTCAGCAATATTGGAGGAAAAATCCAAGGAAATTTGCCGAGTGTCGGTACCAGTAATAAGCAAAACATTGTTTAAACAAATAAATACATTTGTTAAGCTACAATTGTTTCTTTTTATTTATTCGACTTCGAAGTAAAATCAGTTTCAAGTTTAGTAATGAAAATTTATTTTTGAAAAGCTCATATAAAGGCAGGTTCCGGGTTTCATTTTCTTTTGCGTTTTACTTTTTTAAACATTCGTTTACTTTTCATTTTGAAGAGCTCCCTTTTTCACATGTTCTTGATGTCGATATGTTTCATTTTCTCATCGATTCTGGTAAACAAAAATAGATGCTCTGGTTGTTTTGATGCCTTTTATTTTGCTTTGAAGCAAAACGACGGCAGAGAGTGCTCGATTTGCGTAAATCAAGATATCTGAGATGCAATACTTGTGTCTTTAATATTTCTGACGAACTGTGAGTAACAGCATTTAAATTGAAAATTAATTAAAAACAATTAATTGTTGCAGTTACATTTTGAATTACATTTGGCGGGAAACGTCATCCTTCAGCAAACTGTTCTGTTATGCGCAATGTGCAAGCTGTTATTTGTATTTTTGAGTTGACATTTAGTACTGTTTGTGCTGCTATGCGCAAAAATTTATTTTTTACCAGATCTGAAAAACGAATCGATCTCCGTCAGCTTTGTCCACGAATCCGAAAAGTGAATTTGTCCTGACTAATTTTTTCCTAGTAAAATTTGAAAATGGGTTACAAAAAAATTGTTTATAAAGAAGTCACAAAATAAATGGCCCTGGTAAAAGTGTCAAATTTATCTTAATGGACCAATAAGTCATCTATTTTTTTCCTTTTGAAATTATGATTCTTTTTGTTGTATAAAAACCCCTTTTGTTTTTCATTGTGATGTAATTTTATATTTTGAAATTTAAAAACTCTTTCGTATTTTGAGCGTAAGAGCGCCAATTTATGTGAATTCAAAAGTAAATGAAAAAATGTATGTGAATGTGAAACACGGAACCGGCCTGATAGTCTGTCGTAGAGTAATAAATTCGTAATGAAATTTTTATGGTAAACAATTCCACTTTTTACCACATTTTTTTAAATTTGACTAGCCTTTTCTCACACAGCACATTTGCGGGGAACGGTGGGATTTTTTGACAGATCTGAAACCTCGATTTCCACAGGCCACCATCTACCGTTCCATGAAAAACAAGCTGACAACAATAGCAAACAAAAAATTTATGCACTGAATTTTGAGAAAATTGTGAATTTTAAACCAATGAAAATGTATCGATTTTTACGACTGTGGTTCAACAACAATAAATATTTTTGCCAAAATTGATGGTGTCGTCTAAAAGAAGGGAAGACCGAATAAATGAATTCAAATAGGAAGAATTTTTTGCAATGCTAAATTATTTGAATGAAAGTATGCCAAGAAGGGTTTTGATGGTTGTAAATAAATTGCAATCGAAGTGGAATTGTATGTACAAGATTTTCTTATGTCTTTTTTAAGCGGTACGCCACTTTTCGTCTCCGTCATAGTCTTCCAAATGTATTTCATTTTAATTTACTTCAGTTATAGACTTACACATGTGAACATCAGGTCTCTAAGGAAAAATGATTCGACATTATATCAAACGTCAGGCCTTGCACAACGGATCGGGGCGAGGGCAATATTTTTATATTTGGACGTTTCTATGCAATGACTGCACCATCAAGTGGCACCATCAAGTGGCACCATCAAGTGGCACTATCAAGTGCAACATCAAGGTATTTAGTAGTAGAAATGATATGGTAGAGGGAATTATAGTCAGAGCATAAAACCTTAAAAGGTTCAAGCAAGATCAATAATTCGATCTACAAAACGGAAGCAACAACGGTATATAGTTTCAAGTGTATCTAACAGGAATCGTGAAGTTTATGCTGCTCAACAAGTCGCCTAGCATAGGGGTGACAAGGAAAGAAACAAGCGAAACACTACCGGTGAGACACGACTGACCGCATTTGGTTGCAGTGCTGTAACGCATAGTATCGTAACTAGCGTCAGCGTGTAGGATAGAAAAAAAAGAAGATAAGAAAGAAAAATAGGGATGGCGATTGAACAAGCCATAAAATGAATAAAACCTATTTCAAATCACGCCACAATTTAATAAATATCTCGAAAAATATGTAGAGTCAGGTGGGGTAAGCGGTTCGCTTCCCAAAAAGTATTATATTTTAATTTTTTTGGCCTAAATCGAAAGAATGGAGTTTTTTCTTCATTTCTATGCATTCGGATTTCATCATTTTAGATTTCAACAAGTTCAAGTTTCAGGTTTTAAAAAATGGTGGGGTGAAGCGGCTTACCAAAAGAACCTTCCATTTTCATGTATAAACATAAACATAAATCGGTGTTCGGTCAAACTTACCCAGCAGCTTTAAGATAATTAAGACAGAACTCTATAAACGCCTCTCGCACTAAAATCGTACGCTCAATATTGTACGCGCTCATTAGGCTCTCATTATGTTCGCTTATGCTCGGCTTAATTTCGATTCTCGGTTTTAATTTGTTTACTTTAGATTTGGCACACCCCCACAATTAAAAGAAATAAATATTCGCGAGGAAAAAGCTCCTTGTAATGCTCCTAAATGGCCTCGGGCAGGCTCCTAAATCAGCACGAAAATAAAATACTGAATAAAAGCCATCGAATCCAATACCAAATTCTTTTATTTATGGCTTAAAAATAAATGAGAAAATGTTATGAAAAAACTGAGAAAATACGACAGAGTCGTATTTCGACAGAAGTAGTCAGCTCGGTTACCCATCTCCACGCATTTCATGGGATTTGGCCGTTCGCATTGGTTCAATGAATAGAATTTTTCGAATAACATTTTTTTGGCATCAATTCTGAACACAACAAGCAGAAATCTCGATTCTTTCCTTTGGAAGAAGGTTCTTGACGACGACACTGTTTCTTGGATTTTTTGCATGTTAGTTTGGAATAGTGTTTACAGCCGCGCTAACTGCAACTTCCCCAGTCACAATGGTTCCTCTTTCCGCTCAGAAGAGCTGGCCAACAAGGGCTCCCTTTTCGGCAACGACTTTTACAACGTTCGTAAGTAGTGAAACACACACAAAAACACTAACACACAACAACGCATAAAAACGGAGTTTGTGAGGTGAATCGATTCACCCCACTTCTAGTGAACCGATTCACCCCACTATGGGCATTTTGAAAAAACGGCTGCCCTGACATGAGCACTCGATAGATATTTCACAAACACTTTATATATTTGAAGAACACCATTAAACAAACACGACTGATATTTTTATCTTGAATTTGTGCTAAGTAGTTCGCATAAAACATTCACTGCATCAAAACAACTTTTAAAAAACAATTTTAACCAAGGTTTTCGAAAAGCAGCACAATGTATTTTTAAAAATTTTGAAGTATCATGAAACGCATTGCAGCAATGAAAGCAACACGTGACGGTTGTAAAGTAGTTCCTAAGGCTGGGGTGATGACTCAGGGTTGTTCAGGGTCCTTTACAAGAAATTTGTAAACAGAGGGACCTACGAGGGATGAAGGCGCGTCTCGTGACGTTTAAAGGGGTCAAGACAGGGGATAAATATATAAGACGTGGTCTCGTGACGTTTAGGGAGAAAGAGTAGGAATAGATTTAAGGCGTTGTTCACGCTCGTATGACACCCAGAATCTGAGGCTGCCGTCTACCCTGATTGGGTGGGTTAGTTGGGGTTATTAGTCGTGTGTCCCAGCTATAACTGTAGGGTACGCCCTGTCTGTGAATCGGTGCGTGTATAATCGTGTCTTGGTAAATACCACAGAGCACGACTGTACTAGCACGCCTTCCGGAATCTCAGGGTTTCTTCTATTGTCTGCTCTAACTAGGTTGGTCGGTATCGGGATTCCTGGCTGTGTGTCTCGGTTAAAACCACAGATCACACCCTGGCTATGGGTCTGTGCGCGTACAATCGTGTCTCGGTAAAGACCACAGAGCACGACTGTAATAGCACGCCTTCCGGAATTTCAAGGTTTACTTTGGATACGTTCTAGCTGGATTCTCGATCGTACGTGGCTGGGTATTCTTGTTGAGTCGTGAGTGTGGGTTTCGGGTCTGGGTTTAAAGAGAACGAGGGGAAATTAGATGAGGTTCATAGATAACCACTCTGTAAATGATCGGCGTGCCAAACTGTATATATATATCCAATTTAATAAAAACCAGCGCCAATGATGTTTCTGCTTATATTGCTCGATTTATTCGTAAAGTGAAGGTTGGATGCGCCCTGGTTCTTTAGGCTGCACCAGATCTTACTACCCTTTGCTTAACATAACCTAACTTTCCTGCCGCGTGTATGATTTACGGTTAGGTGGCCCGCACCATCTACTGATCTCTTGGTATTTTCGCGCACTTGAAAACTTGACTGGCCTCGATCCTCGTTCCTCGCAAAGTGCCCTCTCCCTCAACTCGCGTGGGCCGTCCAGCCTATTTTTCGGTACAGAATCGCTGAGTTTTCGGACGTGTGCCGTGGCGCCGGTTCGCTCGCCCAGCAGGGATCGTTGCCGCCTTGCTTACAGGACATTTCAGCGCCGTCCCTTTTGTGTCGCTGTCCACTTGCGCGCGGCACAGTGGGCCGATTCTCGTCACGTCTTCTCAAAATCGATACTGACGGCAATCGCCACGGAGCCATCAGTCGGCTATCAGTCGCCCGGGCAGCTTCCGGTCGGATGTGTGCACTCGCCAGTGTAAAGGCGCCGTCACCATCTTTTCGGTAGGTCCTTCCAAGGGGTCATCTGGTCGGTGCTCGGACCCTAAGGACGACAGGTACTCCATCAGGTCGTCAATGTCGATCTAGCACCGAGGGCAGCTTGTTGCTCCTGCCGTGAGCTCCGGTAGTTCGTCCAGGTCCTCCACCAGGCTCGCTAGGGACGGGCTAGGGTCACCTTCGGCCGTGTCTTCCGTGGCTCCTTGTTCGCCTTCAGGTGGCGGAGCTCTAGTGGGACGGGGTGCCGGGATGATAGGATCGATTTGGACCTGGCATTTAGGACTCTCTGCGGGTCCGGTTAACGTCGTCGTTCCTGATGTCCCTGTCTCCTTCTGAACAAGGTTTTGGTCAGGACTTTTCCATCTTAGCCGCACCTGTGGGAAGGAAGACTCGGCGTCCACCTCCCATCGTCCACTTCGCGTCCCGTGCGTTGGGTGCGTTCTGCGGAAGAGAGGCCTCCCCCCTTCCTCATCGGACGAGTTTTGCTCCCACCGGGTGTAAGTTTTGGGTGATGGCGGCCGCTGTCGGCTCCTGCCGCTCCGTTCAGATGTTCCCCCGTTGCGTGGTTGTGACGATGGCTTTTGCGGTGTGTCGTCGGGTTTGTTGCTACCTGGCTTCGTGTCGACGGGGCCGGCCGTTGGTGGTCTCTTGGGCGACGAGAGCCTCGCTGTGATCGCCGGGTTGACCTATGTGGGCTGGTAGCTCGTGGATGGATGCGGATCGGGGAGTTCGAAGGAGGCAAGGGATCTGGGGCTAACTTAAGCCACCGGAGTCTCCCCATCGACTTCTTCGGCCGGGCATTCCCTTCGGTGATGTTGGCCTAGAATCGTTGGTCGCTGTTCGCTAGCGTGAGAGGGCGTGTCTCGGCCGGCAGGGGCGGAGTGACCACGATCGGGGGTGCGGCGTCGATCGGCGGAAGCGTTGGTGAACAGCTCCTTTCGGGTTGTTGCCCCTTCTCCCGGGTCGACGAGGGTTCTGACCAGGCTGCACGCTGTGTCAGCTGGGGTTCCGCGTAATGTGCTCGCCTTCCTCGGCGCCACAATCTGGTCGGGTCGTCCCCCGGAGGCGCTTGTACCTCCAATATAGTCCGGCGCAACTGGACTATCCGGTAGCCGCCTTGGATGGTAGCGTAGCGCATTTCCTCGCGCCCTTCCACGAACCGGGCTGTCCACAAGTCGTCTCTTTCGCTGGTGCCAGGGTCCGGGTCGGGAGGCCGGGGCATCATGGCCTGTGGGTCGTAATGCGGATAGACGCCACGACCGCTCCTTGGGTCGCGTCGCCGTGCCTGGTTCGGTGGCGGTGCTCCGGAGGACCCGTGGCATGGTCACAGGACGGGGTTTCGTTGGGGGGCTTCCCTGTGGCGATCTTCTCTCGGCTCGCCGCTTGGACGGTGTCGACGGCGTGTGGCTCTGTCCCTGGCTCTTCCTGTGGCCGCGTCGTCTGGTCCGACTATGCACACATATACGACATCATCGTCGTCTTCCATCGTTGATTTTCCTGCTTAAAGTTAGACGTATTAAGATTACAATGCTTACTCTGACCTGAAACCCTGCCTACTGGTGCATCCTGTGTTAGGTATAAATTCATGAAATTCGAAATGGGGGGACCTTTTTGACTAAAGCTATGCCTTATACTGTGTTATATTTACGGACTCTCCCTGGGCTCGTCTGCGTGGGAGTCTTCTCCAGGTCGTCTGGCTGGTGTCCTGATGTCGTCCCTGGCCGTGTTGTCTGGTGCCGGCGTACGGCCGCCTTTGGTAGATTCCTCCGGTGTCGTGCTGTCATCTCGGGTCGTCTTGTCTGGTCCTCTTTACGGCGCGGAGCCGTTGATAGTCGTTTCGCCTTGTGACGGGGCGTCGTTGCTAGTTGGCTATTTCGCTTTGGCCTCGTGGAACTCTTTTAGTTCCGCTATGTTGGCGGCTCTCTGTTTCGGGGCCAACTTGGCCGCGAAGCTATCAGCCGCCTTTGACAACTTGTGTTATCTCACCAGTACCTGCATCCCTATGGTGGGTTGCCATTCTCTTCGCCTCAGTTTGAAGTGCTTGTTTTGATTGGCGCTAGCACGTTGGGCGTTGGCCGATGCTACCGCGAAGATTTCCTTGAGTCGTTCTGCCTTTTGAGTGGTCGTCTGGGGTTCGCTCGCTGTCCCGGGGGTCGTTTCTTCGTACAGTGCATTGGGTAGGCGTGGTTCCCGCCCTTCGACGAGGAATGAGGGACTGAACCCTGTACTGTCGGACACAGGGGCGAGTATGGGGCGGTGAACTGGAGTTCGCAACCCAGCTGTTGGATGAATCCTCTGAAGATCCTGCTCGTAAACTGGGCGCCGTTGTCACAGATGAAGGTCTTGGGCACTCCGAACTGTCCCAGTACCCTCTCTCGAAATGATCTCATCAGATTCGCCGTCGTCGCTTTCTTTAACGGCACAAGTTCGACCCATTTTGAGGACGCGTTAAAGAACACTAGCAACATGGTGTTACCCCTCTTGGATCTGGGTAATGGGCCGACGAAGTCGGCACACCATGTGGAGCATGGTTCATCCAACCGGCGGGTCAACATGTGTCTGGCAGGTTTCATTTGGCTGTCTTTGTATTTCTGGCACGCCTCGCAACTTCTCACATACTTGCCGACGTCGCGGAACATGCCGGGCCAATAATACCTTGGCGCGATACGAATTATGGTCTTTCGTATGCCCAAATGTCATTCTCCAAGTATCCGCTTTCGGTGCCCAAAGGGGACACAAAGTTTCCAAGGGATGAAATCGTCGTCGTCTGATCGATGTCCAATGCGGCGGTATAATTGCCCGTTCTCCAAGGTGTAGTCAGGGTATTCCTCCAGTCATGCTTCCACAGCTCGTATCTTCGCTGTCCACCATTTGCAGGGCTCCGTCTCCTTCTCTGTCTTTTGTAGAACCGGCAGTGGTTGGAGTGAAAGGGCGTCAGCTGTGACGTTTTGGTGACCTTTCCTGTAACGGATCTCGAATTGGTATTGATGTAATTCGAGAGCCCACCGCGCGATCCGGCCTGAGGGACTTTTGATCGAATTTAGCCATTCAACGATTTCGAATTTATATCCCTCGAGATAACAAAGCCACTTGCGCACTGCCCATATGATCGCGAGACACTTCTTTTCTGTCGTCATATAGTTCTCCTCCGCCTTTACTAATCGTCAACTGAGGTCAGCGATAACTCTTTCTACTCCCTCGATTTTCTGCGTAAGCACTGCTCTTAGTCCCACGTCGCTCGCATCGGTCTGAACCACGAACTTGCCGTCAAAGTCGGGGTAGGCCAGAGCGGGTGCCCGCGTCAGCTGGGTTTTCAATTCCTCGAAGGCGTTTTGCTGTGCTTCACCCCAGTATCATTTCTTGTCCTTCCTTAACAGTGTTGTCATCGGCTGTACTGGGCACGTAGTTGGGCACGAAGTTGGGCACGAATCTACGATGTCAGGAGGACATTCCTCGGTAGCGTCTCAGTTCTTTTAGTGTTTTGGGAGGTTGGAGATCCCTGACTGCCGCGATCTTGTCCGAGTCCGTGTGTATGCCTTCCTCGCTGATGACATGTCCAAGGTACTTGAGCCGTTTCTGGAAGAACGCACACTTAGCCTTGTTGATGCGTAGGTTGGCAGCTCGGAGCCGTCTGAATACCTCTCTCAGGTTTCGTACATGCTCTTGGAAGCCCTGACCGACGGCGATAATGTCGTCGAGGTAGGCGAATGCGGATGGTTCCATGTCTGGCCCGATTACACTGTCCAACGCGCACTGGAATGTGGCGGAGGCAGAGTGTAACTCGAATGGCATGACACGCCATTGGTATAGCCCTCGTCCAGGTACCGTGAAAGCCGTATACTGTCGGTTCCGGAGTTCCATAGGGATTTTCCAGTACCCGCTCTTGAGATCTAGGGTGGATATGAATCGTGCGTTCCTTAGTCTCTCTAAGATGTGATTAATGCGTGAAGTAGGATAGGCGTCCGGGATTGACCGGGCGTTGAGCAATCTAAAGTCCACGCACATCCTCCAGTCGTTAGTCTTCTTCTTGACTAGGACAATCGGGGCGCTGTACGGGCTCTTCGACGGTTCGATGATTCCTTGCTCTATCAGCTTGTCGACCTGCGTGTTGATGATGCGCTGCATCTCCGGATTCTTAGGGTAGTATCTACTCTTGATCGGGCGATCGTCTTTCATAGTGATGACGTGTTGCGCGATTTGGGATACCTCGGCCAAACCTTCGAACTTTGGTAGTTCTTCCCCCAAGAACTCGTCGATCTCCTCCTGCATCTCCTTTGGCCAGGTGGCTGCCGCTTCTGTATCGGAGGAGGTGCCTTGAACTTTCGAGTCGTCGTGGCCGATGCGCGCCGAGATTATCTGCTCCTGTTTACCTTCCGTTGTATCATCACACCTTGGTCTAGGATAACCGGCCAGTGGGGACGAGAACCTTACACACTCCCTTTTGGCGGGTCCCGCCCCTGGTGCTTGCGTTGGACTACCTTCGCGGCCTTCTGACGACTGAATCGTGTCACCCGGCGATTCTTCTCCGTGGCCCGGTGGGTCCTCTACGTCGTCTGGGGATTCCTCTGTGCTCCCTCTTGACTCCCCTGCGTGCCCCTGAAGTTCCGCTGCGTTACTCGGTAGCTCCTCTGCGTTGTCTGGCGTCCCTTTTGCGTTCCCTGGAGATTCCTTTTCCTGTTCCTGCCGTTTCTCCGCGTTACCCTGTAGATCCTCTGCGTCGTCTTGTGTGCTCCCTGTATTACCTTGTGGTTCCTCCGCCTGTTCCTGCCGTCTTTCCGTGTTGCCCTGTAGCTCCACTGCATCGTCCTGCATGCTCCCTGTTTTCACTTGTAGTTTCTTTGCCTGCTCCTGACGTCTCTCGGTGTTGCCCTGTAGCTCCTTTGCGTCGTCCTGTGTTTCCTGTGCATCGCTGTTTCTGGTCGTTCTGTGATTTCTGTGCGATTGCCTGTGATTCCTGTGCATCTGGTCGTTGTTCCTGGTCGTTCGGTGATTCCTGTGCGATTGCCTGTGATTTATCTGGATGTCTTGCAGTGTCCTGTGGCACTTCGGGTCTACTAGGCCGCGTTAGCGTAGACTGTCGTTCTTCCGGTGGATCGATCATCGGTCCGACTTCGCGACTGAGACAGAGCCGGGCCCTGCCGCATTGCAGCGTCGTCCCAATGGCGCACAAAAAGTCGATGCCTAATATCACACTATCAAGCATGGCCGGCATCACCAGCAAGTACATCTCCACGCGCCGGTCTCCTAGACGGTAGTCAACGGTAGCGCGGTATGATCCTGAGGCATACTTCTTGCATCTGCTGCCCTACGTCCCACTCCTTGATACAGTCCGCGCTCACAAAACTCTTGGTGACGCCACTGTTCACGGTCGCGGCCGCCTCATAACCACAGATCGTCACTGCGGCTACCTGCCTTCCTCCATCCTAAGCGTTCTCAATTCTGGGGGCCTTGATCTGGCGTCCCCGTCTGCCCCAGTGCCGGCCGAGGACGCAGTCCGTTTCCCGAATTAGAACGCCGCACAGTGGGAAATTCTGCCATTTCAGCTTGCTAAATTAATAACTTCTGAACGAATGAAGATATCTTCATGAAATAAACAGCATTTGAAATATAAATCTTTCAAAATTTGGTATGCAAAATACGTGGCGCTATATTATTTAGAAGCTTACCTATAAAAAGCCAAAGTTGAACTTTGTTAACTGTGCATATTTTCCGAAGTAATGTGCTGAATTTTAATTTTTTTGAGTCAATAAAAAACTTTTATTGGTCAATTTTACTATACATAATTATGTTACATCATTATTTCAGCTCAATCTGATTTCACAAAAAAAATTTTGGAATTTGGTTTAATTTATTGTTTTCTGTAAAATATGCCTCCACTTTCAATTTTGAGGGAGGAATATTTAATAAACATAACAATTCTAAAGAACAACTATTTTCCGATTTTTTTTAGATCTCACATGTCTAATGATGAAATATATGGGTCGGAAGAGGCTGCTAACATGTTGAAAAGATCCCTGTTTTGGGATTTTCGTGATATCTTGCATGTATTCATGTACCTGTGTTTCTTGTAATCCTTTGACCATTTGTCAAAATTGTATGAAGCGTAGGAGTAAGTTTCTTTTCAGGATATTTTATCTGTAACAGCTCTGCAGTCTTCGAGGCATATTAACAAAATTTGTGGGTGCAAATTTTTTAATTGCAGTTTAAAACATTCAAAATGACACCCAATCTTTTGATTATGTCAATATCCACACCAGTTATTTCTGCAGTAATTTAAACTTTTTCAAAGAATGTCCGTGATGAGTTTCCATCGTTTGTGTTTCCTTATCCTTGTTTGGGGCAGTCCAAGTTCAATGCGTTTGCAAAACGCACATTTCAAGGTAGATTTAGTATTAGTTAGTTCGTTAAGTACTTTTCCATCAATCATTGTAAGAAAAAATTCAAAATTTACATGAATGGTTTTTTCTTCCTTGATTATTGTTACCGGCCTTATATTAGAAATCTGGTTCTTAATATAGCGTACTGTGAACTTAATTAACTCCGAAGATTCTTTGGCGTATTTGAATAATATAGGGCGGCAATAATGAGCAGACAAAGGTCGCGGATTTTTAAAATATTCCGATGTATCCGATTTAAGCCGCAGGGGTACAAGAGAAGCCCTAAACATGTTAGAATCTGATATGGCTTTATCATCTGTGGATATTGCTTGCTTATATTCACTTTGCCCGGAAGATCCATCACAGCCCCATTTGCTGAGCAATGTGAGATTTTGCGGAAGACTCTCAATCTGATGGTGAGGTAAACTCCCAATGAGCCCTTTTGCAGTGTGTTCCATCAGGCCTTGAAGTTTTACTTCCGCTGATATCTCTGTAGTTATTGTTGATTCCGGCACTGCCTTTAGTTTTGCTTGTGTAATGTTTCTGTATTCAGGCAGAATTTCTACATTATGATGGATTAAGGAATTCCGCAATATTGAATATTGAATATTCAAATGTGTACTTCCTCGGTTGTGAATTTGGTGGCGTTTTTGTACAGCTTTTCCTTGTCGTTCGTATATCTGATTGACAGTGCCTCTGATAAAGGATCCGTACGTACATGACATGTTGCATCTACAAGTTTTCAATCAACCAGTTTGCGTTTTTGCTATTAAAGAAGTCAGTTTTACGGAATGCGCCCTCCCATTTCTTTTTAATATAAAAATGAATAGTGGTAATTGTTTGTCTTATACTTGTATACTGCTCGGGGTTGTACGATACTAAATTCAATTCATTAAGAACAGATTCCACAAATTCATTTAATGTGCTTGAAGTTCTATATATCTCCAATAACTTTGTATTGTCCATAGCCATTTTCACGTTAATTATGTTTACAAATTGTATTCACTGCAACTTATACGCAACTGGATGTTGCGCAACTGGATGCTTTAGAAGTCAAAAAAAGACTAGAGTGCTCAAAAAAAAGAATGCAATATACATATATATGAATTCATTATTAACCATCGACATAATTTAGGTAGCGTTAAATTGAAAACTATTAAAATGTGGAGTGTACCTGAGTATATGGATTCATTAGTACCTAATTTTTGGGCGTTTTTAAACTTTGACCTGACTTTACAAAAAAACTTCATAAAAATTTCCCGAGATATTTTACGTATCATACGCTATCATACGTAACGTAGTGTTGGAAAAATTTGATGAACTTTTTTTAAAGTCAAGTTAATGTTGAAAAACAGCTCATAAATTATATGGTTTTGAAAATACGTTTTTCTTGATTACTGTTCATGCAACAGAATAGGTTTTTTATTTATTACTAATAACAATAAATATACCTAAATGGAAACATTTAAAACAGAATCATACGTAACGTAGTTTACATTAAATTCATCGTCAAAGATGCAGCAAGTGAAAAAAAGTTGAATAAAAATGTGCACACTGAAATAATTTTCAACTTTGAATGCTCATATTACGTAAATTAAAAGTCAGATTATATTGAAATTTCGATTTTTGAAAGCTCTGGGAAATTTTCTGTTAGATACGTGTATTCAGTTTATTATGCCACCTCTTTTCGTCTGATGTTCCACTGTGCGTCGTTGGAATTTTTTTCTGAATCTCTCTCCTTGGAGCTGCCTCAAGCTTTGCGGCCTCAAGCTTCGCTCTCACCGTTGTAATATATCTCGGATCAAATCTGTGGTTGAATGCTAAACGATTTGCAATGATGAGCTTCGCTATCGTTTAAGCATCTTGGAAACATACTTCGTATATATATATTGCATTCCTTTTTTTGAGCACTCTAGTCTTTTTTTGACTTCTAAAGCATCTAGTTGCGTATAAGTTGCAGTGAATACAATTTGTAAACATAATTAACGTGGAAATGGCTATGGATAATACAAAGTCATTGGAGATATATAGAACTTCAAGCACATTAAACGAATTTGTGGAATCTGTTCTTAATGAATTGAATTTAGTATCGCACAACCCCGAGCAGTATACAAGTATAAGACAAACAATTACCACTATTCATTTTTACATTAAAAAGAAACTGGAGGGCGCATTCCGTAAAACTGACTTCTTTAATAGCAAAAACGCAAACTGGTTGATTGGAAACAGCTTGCTATATGATGGACCCTCCACCTCATACAAGAAATAGAAAACTTGTAGATGCAATATGTCATATACGTACGGATCATTTCTAAGAGGCACCTTCAATCAAAAATACGAACGACATGAGGAAAACAAAAAATATCTGCAAAAATATCTGCAAGTCCAGTGAGACTTGACAGGATCAAGGATATCATCCTCGCGCCACCAAATTCACAACCGAGGAAGTACACATTTGAAGAGGCTTTAGCATTGTTTTTGGATTTGGGAATGCCTAAGGAGAAATATTCAATATTGCGGAATTCTTTAATCCATCATAATGTAGGCATTCTGCCTGAATACAGAAACATTACACAAGCGAAAATAAAGGCAGTGCCGGAATCAACAATAGCTACAGAGATATCAGCGGAAGTAAAACTTCAAGACCTGATGGAACACACTGCAAAACGGCTCATTGAGAGTTTACCTCACCATCAGATAGAGAGTCTTCCGCAAAATCTCACATTGCTCAGCAAATGGGGCTGTGATGGATCTTCTGGGCAAAGTGAATATAAGCAAGCAATATCCACAGACGATAAAGCCATAACAGATTCTAACATGTTTATGGCTTCTCTTGTACCCCTGCGGCTTAAATCGGATACATCGGAATATTGGAAAAATCTGCGACCTTCGTCTGCTCACTTTTGCCGCCCTATATTATTCAAATACGCCAAAGAATCTTCGGAGTTAATAAAGTTCACAGTAAGCTATATTAAGAACCAGATTTCTAATATAAGGCCGGTAAAAATAAACAGTGAAGAAAAAACCATTCATGCCAATTTTGAATTTTTCCTTACAATGATTGATGGAAAAGTACTTAACGAATGTGCATTTTGCAAGAAAACCCAAAACGATTTTAAAGAGGAAAATATGGAATATGGTATTTCCCCATTGCATGCAAGAATAAGATGTATGGAGTTCATTTTAAAACTTGCATATACCATTCCGCGAGAGGGAGAATCTTTTGACAAAAGCACGACAGCTAAGGAAAAACAAAACAAATTATTTGAGAAAAATTCGTTGAAAAACTATCACTATTTACACCCACAAATTTGGTTAATATGCCTCGAAGACTGCAGAGCTGTTACAGATAAAATATCCTGAAAAGAAACTTACTCCTACGCTTCATACAATTTTGACACATGGTCAAATTTTAATTAAATATCAGAGCTTACCAATTGGAGAGATGTCAGAGGAAGCACAGGAAGCGAGAAACAAGGATTACAAGAAATACAGGTACATGAATACATGCAAGATATCACGAAAATCCCAAAACAGGGATCTTTTCAACATGTTAGCAGCCTCTTCCGATCCATATATTTCATCATTAGACATGTGAGATCTAAAAAAAATCGGAAAATAGTTATTCTTTAGAATTGTTATGTTTATTAAATATTCCTCCCTCAAAATTGAAAGTGGAGGCATATTTTACAGAAAACAATAAATTAAACCAAATTCCAGAATACAAAATTTTTTTTTGGTGAAATCAGATTGAGCAAAAAAAAATGATTTAAAATAATTATGTATAGTAAAATTGACCAATAAAAGTACTTTATCGATCCAAACAAATTTAAATTCAGCTTTTTACATTGGTTGGATATCAATCTAGTGTACATTTATCTGGCAGTCGAATCTCTCATTCTATATAGCTCTGCCGAGTGTCTTTTCGATAGCCATATCGATCTGGAGATTTTGCAGCTGATGATTTCCTGCCTGGCCAGTTCGTCGGCAGCCTCATTTCTCTGGAAGTCCCTATGTCCGGGGACCCACATTGGGAAAAGTTTTAACTGCTCTGAGGTCTCATTTAGAGACCTACGGCAGTTATTTACAGTCGTGAAGTTCGACGATATTTCGCCTAGTGCCTTAATGGCTGACTGAGCGACCGTCAAGGAGTAGCTTGGAGACAATAGAAATGGCCTCTTTGATTGCTTCAACCTCGGCTTGGAACACACTGCAGTGATCCGGAAGCCTGAAGCAGGAACTGATATTGAGCTCGTCACAATAGACCCCCCCACCAACGTTGTTATCTAATTTTGAGCCATCAGTATAAATGTGGACCGCATTCGCAGGCCCAGGTTCGCCCATCTCCCAGTCCTGCCTAAGCAGAATTGATACCTGGAAAGGCGTCGAGAGGTGACCACCTGCGATACAGTAATGAGTCCTTTCTGGTAATGGCGAAAGTCTTGCCAAGATTCCTGAGTGCACAGGCGCAGATGTTATCCACAGCGCGGGTTCTCTCATTCTGAGAGCGGAAAGTGGTGCCACCTTCTTTCCCATAAGATCCACGGGAAGAAGGTCCAACACGGTGTCCAGAGCTTCTCCTGGAGTAGTGCACCGAACTTTGTATGGGATCATTCCCCATTTCAGCCTGATGGCTTTCCTGCAGGTATAGAGGGCCACTGTGGCTTTCTTTACCCTGTCCTCTATGGCCAGTTTCTAGTTGAGCTTTGTGTCGACGACCAGGCCAAGATACTTGATATTTTTACTAAATACTAGCGATTCCCCACCAAGTTTGTGGGGATTTAGTAAAGGAATTTTGTACTTCCGTGAGAAAAGCACCAGTTCCGTTTTTTACGGGTTAACACCTAACCAGCATTTGTAATCCCATTTTGAAATCTTCTTGAGAGTATTTGTCGTTCACTCACACAGTGCCTGCGGGAATCTCCCAGAGAACGCTATAGCAACATTATCCGCATATGCCACCACGCGGCAGCCACCTCTATCTCCCGCAGCAGTTCGTTCACTGCTACGTTCAATTGGAAGGCGAGAAGAGTCAACCCTGCAGTGGGCCTCTGCTGACGAACCTGTTTGACGTCGATGTCCCCAATGATGCCTCAACGGTCCTGCATTTTAGCATCTGATCAATGAGGCTCACCGTCCGGGAATCGACCCCCAAGTACATCAGTGCACCCGTGATGGCGGTCGGGAGGATGTAATTAAATTCGCCTTCAATGTCTAGGAAAGCGACCAGGGTGTACTCCTTGCAGTTAAGGGACGCTCCGATGATCGATGTGATCGTGTGTAGGTCCGTCTCGGTGGACTTCCATTCCGATAGGCATGCTGAGAGTCTGAGATTATACTGGGCGGATTACTCGCCATGAGATGCAGTCCCAAAAGCCTTTCCATTGTCTTCAAAAGGAAGGACGAGAGACTTATAGGTCTGAAATCTTTTGGAGCAGTGTGCGAGGGCTTGCCTGCCTTAGGAATAAAGACGACTTTGGTCTGAAGCCAGGTGTCAGGGATGTGTAAGTGAGCCGAAAGATTTCCCCTTTCCCTTTTGATCAGTCATTCGCTTAAACCAAACGCTTGCGCTAGCGACTTTCGGAGCCGCTAAGCCGGCGCCTAGCTTCGAATGCTGAGTAGAAGCTTTCCGGTGGTTTAGTCGGTAATTCCGTTTTGCATTTGGTGTTTGTATAAATTCATTTTTTTTGCAATCTTCCAATGAAGTAAAACTTACACTACGCAACAAAAAAAGACAAAGAAACTATGAACTTAGTGCGATTTGTGGATACTGAACTTTGACGTATAAATTCTTTTTCTTTATGCCTTAATATTTTTGTAATTGTACTTTGAATTTTCTACCTATATTATTATTCTTATATACCCATTTATACAACCATTTGAATTTTTAAATTACATTTTTTTATACATATACTTTGAGATACTCTCGTTTCTAGCTATAATATATATTTTTTTTTCTATGATGAAGTGTTAGAATGCCTAGTTGTAAGTATCTGAGAAATAGAACTTGAAGTATGCTTGAAATGAATATAAGCGAATAGATTTCTAATTCCTAGTGACATGGTGACATAAGAGAGATAGGGTGGGAAGTTTAAGGGATTTCCTTCTGCATTAATGAAAATCATGAAATGGTGGGTATAGAAACGTGCGGTTCGAATATCACCTCAAGGCCTCGCTCATACAATCTTTTGGAGCTGACCGACAAAGAAACCTTTTGTTTCATTCTCGTCTTGTTTTTATATCGTGGGCTTATGCTATAAATATACATCTGTTGTCATCGGAGTTTAGCTCCCGTTAGAGTCAAGGGATTCTATTTAAATTTGATGTAGTAGGAGACGAGACGCGGTCAAACAACCCCCTCCCTAGTTACCGAATGAGCACGGAACCAGAGAATCCCAACCGACCGTGGCCTCGATATTCGATCTCTGCTCTCCTTAACGATTTCTTACTGAAATCGTTGTCCTACTTGAAATCATTTGATTTTCGTTCTTACACAGTGTCCGGATTTTTGTATTCTTTACTTTAACATTTTTAGAGTCGACATTTTGTATTTGCTTTAGATGATTATTTTCTTTAATATGGAACATATGAATATAATGATCGGATATACATATGTAAATATATTGGGAGGAATTAATATTCCTCACAAAAGCCCAAGTAGGAGATGGGTCGAATTCGCCGTGAGCGAGTATGAGGCGGTACCGTTGCGCGTGAGCGAAAGGAGGGCATCTCTCGAAAGGATGGGAACGATGGCAGTGGGCTGGCAGGAGGTCGGTCTATGTGGGTCCATCCCGCCAAGAATGGCGTGGAAAGATAGAGAGGCCGATGGAAAATTACTGACGCCACCGGAATAAACCGTTGCGGATGGGCAGCGATGCGGACGCTGGGCCGTAGCCTATAAGAGGAGGCCAATGGAAATGGCAGAGGGCAGTAAAGTACGGAGCAAAAACGAGTGCGGAAACAAGTCGAGTGAAAGTGAAATAGAGTGACGCCGAGACAGTGCGTCGTCAAACTTTAATGAATGTAACAAATATATCGAAAACCGTCTGGCTTTGGCTACTCTTAGTCCTCCAACTGCTCTTTTAACATGCAAGCAGCACCCACAAAGTTGGTGGCACTGTCGCAATGTATCCAAAACCACTTTTGGTAGAGTTTTTTAAATAAATATTTTGTATGCGTCGTCAAACTTTAATGAGTTTTCGTTCTATATATTGAAAAGGTTTTCTGTGAATTCCTTTGGAACGCAGTAATCCGTGTTCGTGGGGACGATACCGCTATTTCGTATTGATGAGTGACCTATGTGCTTAGAGTAGTATTGGTCTAACTACTGCTAGATATATCCATTGTACTATGCTTGGATCCAAGCCCCATTTCGAGCCAATTGCTTTTTTGCAAGTGTAAAGGGCTAATGTGGCCATCTTAACTCTGTCTTTTATATTAAGGTTCCATTTGAGCTTCTTGTCAATTACCAACCCTTAGTAAAAGGCACTGTCGCTGAAGGAGGCCCAACATGCATCCGTTCAGTGTTAGGGAGTTGAGAGGTAAATTACTCAAGTTCCGTTTTTCGAGGGATCAAATCCCAATCCTCGAGATTCTGTCCATTCAGACAGTTTCGCGAGCTCTGCGATCATTAAGTCGCAGAGTGTTTAAGGGTATTTTCCTGAAAAAATAATCGCAACATCATCCGCGTATGGCTCAACTTTGCAGACCCCACCTCCAGTGTAAGGAAGTGATCTCGGCTGGGGTACATCTCTCAGTCTCCCAGGGCCCAGTCCACGCATAGAGAAGATTTGTGTAGGTGGGCCTCAGGGACAGATCGGGGCAATCCACACGGCGAGGCCTCGATAGGGGTCGCGCGACACGAGACGTGGTCAAACGTCGCCGCCGTTCACAACTCAAAGCGCCAATTGCGGACGGACGCGCAGCTAAACACGTGACCCTTGCTAAGCCGAAATGGGGAGGGGTATTACTGGAGGGAGGATCACAGTTCGCGGATGCTGTGCTAGCCTTAGGCTTTCCCGCGTACAGCACCGTCAACTGGCTCCTCAAAGCGCAGGATTTACTATTTGGTGATCTAAAAGGGAAGGGTCGACGTTACGAGCGCTGTGCCAGCGTTGGGCTTTCCCGCGTACAGCGACACTTCGTATCACCCCTGGAGGAAATAGGAAAGGTTGCTTAGGAGGGGATCACGCTCGAGCCACGCTCCGTGCAAGAAGAGCGAGGCCTCAGAGGCGTTGGTGTCGAATAAGAAGGAAAATGGGAAATAAACAACCAAAATTTCCATTCAATATTCTTTATTTCACATTCAGATAACTCGTATACCGAGGATCAACGGTATGACGCGCACCACGCCTTTCGGTGGCTCGGGTAGCCGTCTATTTCCACTATATTACAAAGAAATCGGAGACAAGGGCGGGGAGGAAAGCGGACGCCGGCCACAAACACGTGGATTCATGGTCGCCCCGACTTTCGGGGATATTGCTAGACGAGACCCTACCTAAACTCGCACCATCCTCTATGGTCTCTTCCTCGCATAGGGCCTTAGCTTACCCTCTATCTCCTCCTTGTTTTACCAAAAGATCCTCGCGGTGTTGTCCTAGCTGCTCCTGGTGCCACTTATGGCGTCTCTGGATCTTGGCACTCGCGATGATGTTTTTTCCGTACGCACAACTTGTCATTATTCCTCCTTTTTTGAGACTCCTGAGTTTCTGCCGGCCAGCACTGTTTAGTGCTGGCCAGCACTGTGTCTCTGTTTAGTGAAGGTCATCATGCCGATAGTGGAGACGAAACTGGGCCTGATAAATGTGGCCGGTTAAGCTGGGACCTGTGGCGTTTTCTCCCTAGTAAAACCTTCTCTTTGTTTTTCCTACTAGCTAACTATATTTCCAATAACTATTAATTCTAATAACCCTTATAAACTAGATAAAAACTTAAGGTAGCTGCTAAATAAATAATAAAGGAAACTTGGGTAAAAAAATGGGCTCCAGCCCATTTTTTGTCCTCGCCACTTACGAGGGCTCCTCGGTCTAAAAAAAGGAACAAATGGTTCGGGGCTCCGCCGAAGTGCTGTATGTTCGTGTCAGGTGGCAATGTGTGACACTACCTTCTTTCCTCGGGGAGGGCGAGAAGTGACATGGATCTCCCCGCGCGTGTTACGTGACACGCGGAACCGCTGGCCTGCTTCCACACAAATTTGACGTTAGGTGGGTAATGGTACCAAGAGCGTTGATGGGGTCGAGTATGGTTGGTGGAAGTCTCCGCTCTGCGGTCTCCACCCGCCACTCTCTGGGTGCGACGGTCCATTCGGCTTCCACTTGTAGGTCGTCCAGGCCCGGGATCTCCTCGAACAGCCTCACTAACTCGCCGGCTTCTACCTCCTCCAGCCCGAACGAGGTGTCGCTATGCTGGACGCCTCGCCGGACGGGCATGAATCCCAGAAAGGGCTGAGCGTTCGGCTCTCGCCCCACAGGCCGTGGCCATCTCGAGAGGACGTTAGTAAGCCTCGGTCGGGCTTACTGGGAGGGCACAAACAACAGCACCTGGGCGTACCAACCTATCGGACTGTAGGAAGGGGTTGGTGGTGACTCGCTGCGCGGGCTGGCACTACCTCCCGAGCCTGATTCTCCTCCAGCGTCGATGCCCTCATCGTCGGATACTAATATGGGGGATCCGAACGCTTGCTGGTGCCTGGCGGTGAGCAGGGCCAAGACGTCGGTGGGGCTATTTCTTCGGTCGCGGCGCGTAATTTGGCTCTGGCCTCGTCCAGCGGAGACTTATGCGCCTCGTCGCCGGACCAGTGATGTTCAGATCTCGGTTGAGGGCTGCCAGGAAATGCGTTGGTGGACCTCGGCCCGGTAGTTTGCCGAGTCGTCCGTCATACAGGACGTCCACCTCGTTCTCCGCACTCCCTTCCGTGGAGCCCTGCTCCAAGGCGACGATGTGGACCCTGGTGTTTTCTCTTGGTGTGGTGACCGGAGACGTGGTTTCGGAACTTGATGGCAGCATGCTCGTTGGGGCCGTTGTTAGGTCGGGTACGAGTGGCGTATCTATGGGCTATCCTCCTTGGTACTCTTTTGCTCCCAACGATAGGGTGCCGTCGGCGGGCGCCGTGTTCATTGTAGACCGTCTGGGGGAGAAACCTCAACTAATTAGAACCTGTTAACGATGTCTAGCTACGTATTCCTATCCTGCCTTATGGTGCGATTTACATTGTCGGGGAAAGACTTATCTAATGGGTCTAGGGGTGGCTTACTCGTGAGTTCTGCCCCCACTACGAGGGCAAGGACGTTACGGCAGCGCCCATAAGTGGTCTTTGAGAAAACGGCATCGAGCTTACTCGGATGCGTGTTGCGTCGTCTGGTTAAGGCTGACGTTGTTTGTCGCTGGTGGTGCCTTTCCGCGGTCTTCAGTGTAGAAAATCTTCAGATACGCCAAGCTAGCGGTTTTCCGTTGCCTCCCTTGGCGCTGTTGTAGTCGAACTATATTATACTTATATACTTAAGGGCGAGTTTGGCAGCGAAGTTGTCAGCTGCTTTAGATAGATGATGTTGTCGTAGTAGAACCAACTCTCCGATGGCGGGTCGCCACTCGCGTCTCCGTAGGTTGTAAGCTCGGCCGTGTTCCTTCGCTGCCCGTTGGGTGTTGGTCTGGACAATTTTGAAGATGTCCTGGAGACGGGTCGCTCTGTTGTTCGCTGGCTCTGGTTCTTCTCCTGGTCCTATAGTCACGGCATCGTAAAGGGCTTCCGGCAGTCGTGGTTCCCGGCCCAGAACTAGGAAGGCTGGGCTGAACCCTGTTGTGTCCGAGACGCAGGTGTTGATGGCGAGGCTCATTTCCGGTAGAAGGTCATCCCATGTTCGCTGGTCTCCTTAGATATATTGCGCGATCATCGTCTTGATGGTCCGGCTAGCTCGCTCAGTGTGGTTCTGTTGTGGCGTATAAGGGGACGTATGTTCGAGCTCCAGCCCGGCCAACTTGCAAAAGTTCTTGAATGACCGACTGGTGAATTGCGTGTCGTTGTCGCATACGAACTTTCGGGGTACTCCGAACCGACACAAGATGTGTTTCCTGAAGGCTTTCTCCAGTTGAGCAGTAGTAGCTTTGCGCAGGGGCACGAGTTCCACCCATTTGCTAAATGCGTCAAAGAACACCAAAAGCATCGTGTTGCCGTGCTTCGGCCGGGGAAGCGGTCCCACGGTGTCCGCATACAAAATATCAAAGGGGCCCTTGTCCTGGCGGGTATGCATGTATCCGCCGGGTTTGTTTTGACTCACCTTAAATTTTTGGCACTTCTCGCAACGTTGCACGTACTTGGCCACGTCCCTATAAAGGCCGGGCCAGTAGTACCACGCGTGTTGCGGTTTTTCGGATCCCAAGGTGTCCGGCCGTAGAATGGTCATGACACTCCAGCAGGACTCGGTGGCGACTGTCGCGGCCGACGCAGAGCTTCCATTGGATAGGTTCTTCTTCCTCCGAGTGATTCCCCGGTCGCCTGTAGATCTGGTCGCTTTCGATGATGAATTCCGAACACTTCTCCGGTTGTTCCTGGATTCGCTTACTCATTGTAACGAGTTGATTGGTTGACGTGACAGGTAGTCGGCGACGGTGTTTTGGCTTCCCCGTCTGCAGCGAATATCGAAACGGTATTACTGGAGCTCTAGCGCCCAACGGGCGATGCGGCCAGTCAGATTATCGATCGTGTTGAGCCACTTCAATGCCAAGTGGTCCGTAATGACATCAAAGTGGTACACTTCGAGGAAACAGCGTAACTTCCGGATCGACCAGACTATCGCCAGACACTCCTTCTCCTTAGCCGAGTAGTTCGTAGGCGATGACCCTTTCTTCCCCGGCAATTTGCTGCGTCAAGACGGCTCCGATGCCATAGGCGCTGGTCCGTTTGCAAGGTGAATTTTTCCGAAAAGTCGGGACACGCTAGTACAGGGGCCTGGGTTAATTTCTCCTTCAGTCTCTGGAACACTTGTTGTTGTTCCTCGGTCCACTCCCACTTCTTGTCCTTCTTGAGCAGGCTCGTAATAGGTTGGACAATCGTGGCGAAGTTCGGGACGAAGTTCGGAGTTCGGAGACACAGCTGTCGCTGCCGAAGCAACTCGTTGCTGGCGTAGCGTTGAGGGTGATTCCTGATTAGATGAGCTGGCCCTAAATAAATCCAGCGGAGTCGCAGCTATCCTTGACGGAGTTTCTCGTCGTCGATGAGGCGACGCGGGGGAATCCCTAGGCTGCGTCGTTCCTGGTGTCCAGGCTTAACTGCGTCTTCCTGGCGGAGGCGGCAGTGTTGTCCTGTCCTGTTTCTTCGGTCGGCTTCGGTTGGGCCTGAGTGTTGGTGCGTCAGCGTGGGTCATGATCTAAGACATTGTGTCAACTGGAGGGCGAGCGGCGGTGACGGGAGGATCGGCGAAAGTTACTGCCCGAGGACACGACAGAGCGGTGTCGACCGGCCGATTAGCCTGTGAGTCCGGCAACAGCTTTAGCTGTAAATACGCTCGCCCGCAGTGGATCAAGGCGTATCGCTGCCTTCACTACCTGGGTAATCTCCTTCCTCGACCCGTCTGCGAGGCTGATACGGGTTCTCACTGCCCGCCTGTTCTCGTCCGTCCCTAGCTCCTCGGCCACCCGTTGGCTGATGAAGGATCGGGTTGCGCCGGTGTCAAGAGTCGCTCAATGGGTGGGCGTCTTCTGTCCTGGGGTGTGAGTCTCCGTCCGTGTCCCGGTTGAACGGAGACGCGATCCGTTTCCCAACTGGGTCTTGCGGCAGCAGTCGATAGTGCGGATGCCTCGGCGGCCACATTCCCTGCAAAACAGTTTACGCCGGTTGGAGCATGCGTTGCTGAAGTGCCCTTCCTCACCACAATTCCTGCAGGCACGCCGTGCATTAATCGGTGGGTCCTCTTCCTGGCTAATTACGTGGCTCGCGACATCAGATCTCCCCGATGCCTCTGATGCGGCGGCTCGAAAAGCCGTTCGTGGTCGATTAGTCGGGGGTGTCCATTGTTGCGGGTAGAGTCCCGATCCCTGGCGGTCTCGTATGCTGATACGAGCTGTGTTAGCTCCGCGAGCGAATGAAAATCTTGTCGTCTGGTGTACATCTGCTAGTCGGGGCGAAGATTTTCGTAAATCCTGTCCAACTTTTGTTCCTTAGAGTATCGCGCCCGCTGCATCATCAGGCGTAAATCGATCATGTAATCCCTGAACGATTCTTTCGGCCTCTGGTTGCGGCTGCGGATCGTATCTTCCAACCGCTGGAAGTATCGCGGAGGTAGGAAGAAGTCTAGGAATTCCCTCTGCCTTCCCTGTGAGGAGGCCAGATATTGCGCGTGGTAGCTGCTCGGGGCTTCCTCCATATGACTCGACTCGTTCCTCGAGCTGCTCGATGAACGCCAACGGGTACGTGTGGCCGTCGAAAGTGAGTCCCCACTTTCGAAGCTTATCCGCCAACAAAGAGTACGAAATCTCGCCGCCGGCTGGCCTTGAGATACGTTGACTCTGGGCAGATTGATTGGTGGTCATTTTGGATGACAAGCGGCTCGCCTGCGGGCCGGCGGGGTCCGACAGCGTTGGGGTTAAGTCCTCGAGGCCTGTTGTATGGTGCGGGTATCATCACCTGCAAGGGCTCCTGGTGGGCTTAGGGACTCTGACTCGTCGTAGAGAGTTCAGGAACTGCCGAGCTTTGCGATTCCCCGTTCTCGGTGGCTTGTGTTACTGATCCGACGTTCCCTTGGCGCACGGGCGATTTTGAATCGGTCGTTCGAGTTGCTCTGGCTGGCTCGGAGATCGCCAAGAGAGTTGGTTTTCCTTCGGCACCTTTCTCTTCCTTCGTCTGGAGTCCCGGTACTGGCGACACTGCTGAATTTTTCAGACTAGGGATACTACCGAAATGTGCGTCCAATTCCTTGATCCGGGCCTGCACCGCTTCGGAATGGTTGCCACGGCTTATGAAGGCGGTGACCTCAGCACGGAGTTCGTCCACGCCACCGGTCTCGTCCAGGCCTTCCTGGGCCAGAACAAGGAGTTCGTCCTAGACAATACTGCGGTACGCGGCCGGGCGGGACGGTGATCCCTCAAAAGGACACTCGGCACGGTAGTGGGGCTCGGCGGCGCTTGCCGGCGGTATACGGAACACAGCGCGGCGTACTATCGATTCGGTAGAAGCGCACTTGTTTCGGTACCGCGGTCAGGGATCCTGGCCACTTGACGGCCACCCTGTCGCCCCCGCGCGCACGTAGCAGCGCCGTTGTCAATTTTTACCGGCGTGGGCTGTGATCGATGGCGGGTCGCCCACGTGCCCGTAGTCGCGTCGCTGCTGCTCCTCGGGCGCCTGTGGTCGTGGTATCGGTACAGTCGCGCGCGAGGTCGCACCGTTACCGATTTTCACCGGCGCGTCCGTCGTTGCTGCATTCCGACCACGCGGCGATGCGTTTGCCAATTTTCTGGCGTCACTTGTCGTCTCCCTCTGGCCAATGTGTCGGTGCCTGCGCCGTTGCCGAATTTCTCGGAGGTGCGCGTGGCGGACGGTGATGCTAGTGGTAGGCAGGGGAGGGAAAGGCTGGCTTCAACTGTACTTGAGTCAGAGGATCACAGATTCAGTGCATACTGCTTTTGTTGGTCTTTTTTTCTTCCTGCTGTCACTGTTCTTGGCGTCTGGTCTATCCAAATGCGAAAACTCCTTCCTGGTCGGACTGCGGGGCCAGGTGCCCGGCAATCTCGTGCCTTTTCGGACAACTGTACCCGTGACCGCTGGATCTTCGGCAGGGCGTCGGAGGTGGGCCCCGGCGTGAAGAGGTGGGGGCAGCCATGCGTTTGGGTCGGCCGGACCCTGATTGCGGACACTTTTCACTCCCGATCACGTCCCTGAGGTCCCTAAGGCGCCATCTGTAAGGAAGTGATCTCGGCTGGGGTACATCGCTCAGTCTTCCAGGGCCCAGTCCACGCATACAGCAGATTTGTGTAGGTGGGCCTCAGGGACAGATCGGGGCAATCCACACGGCGAGGCCTCGATAGGGCTCGCGCGACACGAGACGTGGTCAAACGTCGCCGCCGTTCACAACTCAAAGCGCCAATTGCGGACGGACGCGCAGCTAAACACGTGACCCTTGCTAAGCCGAAATGGGGAGGGGTATTACTGGAGGGAGGATCACAGTTCGCGGATGCTGTGCTAGCCTTAGGCTTTCCCGCGTACAGCACCGTCCACTGTCTCCTCAAAGTGCAGGATTTACTATTTGGTGATCTACAAGGGAAGGGAATGGGGTCGACGTTACGAGAGCTGTGCCAGCGTTAGGCTTTTCCGCGTACAGCGACGCTTCGTATCACCCCTGGAGGAAATAGGAAAGGTTGCTTAGGAGGGGATCACGCTCGAGCCACGCTCCGTGCCAGATCAGCGAGGCCTCAGAGGCGTTGGTGTCGAATAAGAAGGAAAATGGGAAATAAACAACCAAAATTTCCATTCAATATTCTTTGTTTCACTGTCAGACAACTCGGATACCGAGGATCAACGGTATGACGCGCACCACGCCTTTCGGTGGCTCGGGTAGCCGCCTATTTCCACTATATTACAAAGAAATCGGGGACAAGGGCGGGGAAGAAAGCGTCCCCGACTTTCGGGGATATTGCTAGACGAGACCCTACCTAAACTCGCACCATCCTCTATGGTCTCTTCCTCGCATAGGGCCTCAGCTTACCCTCTATCTCCTCCTTGTTTTACCAAAAGATCCTCGCGGTGTTGTCCTAGCTTCTCCTGGTGCCACTTATGGCGTCTCTGGATCTTGGCACTCGCGTTGATGTTTTTTCCGTACGCACGACTTGTCATTATTCCGCCTTTTTTGAGACTCCTGAGTTTCTGCCGGCCAGCACGAGTCGAATATGTTCTCCGCTCGGAGCTGGGGTTAAGCTGGGACCTGTGGCGTTTTCTCCCTAGTAAAACCTTCTCTTTGTTTTTCCTACTAGCTTACTATATTTCCAATAACTATTAATTCTTATAACCCTTATGAACTAAATAAAAACTAAAGGTAGCTGCTAAATAAATAATAAAAGAAACTTGGGTAAAAAAATGGGCTCCAGCCCATCAGTCAGCGCTTCGGTAATGTCACCCGGAACTACGTTGTTGAAGGCTCCCTTGATATCGAGAAAAGCTTAAAGAGTATTCTTTGATGTGTAAAGATTTCTCTATAACTGAAATTACTTCATGAAGTGCCGTTTCAGTGGATTTTCCTTTCCGGTAAGCATGTTGTGCGGCTGAGAACATCTGGGAACTTATAGTTGTCCTCAGCTGTAGCCCGACAAGTCTCTCAAAAGTTTTAAGAAGAAAGGACGATAGAATATTTGGTCAAAAGTTCTTTGGAGTTGAGTGCGAGGCTTTTCCTGCTTTGGGGATGAAGGCTATCTTTGCATTAAGCCAAGCGTGTGGTATTTTCCCCACTACTAGTATCTTCCTGAAGATACATTGTAGCCAGTTAATGGGCTTATTTCCGGCCTTTTGGAGTTGAGCTGGAATGACCCGGGCTTGGCCTGGAGATTTAAATGGATTGAAGCTATTTATTGCCCAGCTAATATTCCGTTTTGTAAGGATGTGCATCATCGAAGTTGCCGAGCTCTTACTAGGAATGTACCGGCTCGGTTTCAGTGGGTGTTTAACCAAGGGAAATGAGTGTCGAGAAGAATGTGTAGGGACTCCTCACTGTAGTAAGTCCACGTACCATCACTCTTTTTGAGGTACCCCACTGAGGCAGTCGTTTTAGAGAGGACCTTGCGTAGCCTTGCAGCTTCTGACGTTTCCATGATTTCAGAGCAAAATTTTTGTTAAGAGATTATTTTTGCTTTCCTGATTTCTTTTTTGTATAGAGCCAGACTGGTCCTGTAGTCTGCCCAGTGTTCCTCCCCGTTAGTGCTTTTCCGTAGGATATTAAAGGGGGTTTCTGTTTTTTCCTGTGTTTGTGTGAGGGGCATGCTGCTATGAATGTTTTTTTGCATGCATCGGTGAACCTGTTAACTAGACGATTTAAGTCGTCTTCTGTGTTCGGGCATATTGGTGCTTTGGAGGGATGTAATTCCTCCATTATTGTACTATATTTTACCCAGTTGGCTTTCCTGGGATATATTTAGTCAGTGGGTTTCGGGCTCTCTAGAGATGATATCATGTTGATGTACTATGGTCAGAGAAGGAATGGTCCTCTTGGACCTTCCAGCTCTTAACTATGTCTGACAGTTTGTGAGACACTAATGTGAGGTAAGTAACCTCTTGTCTGTTCTTTATATGTAATGTCGGGTCATTGCCCCGATTACAAATCATTAAGTTGGAGTTTAGAACGAAGCTGAAAAGAGACTCACCCCTTACATTTGTGTCCGAGCTCCCCCATTGAATGTGGTGAGCTTTACCACCGAGTTGTCACTATTGCTAAAGTTATGTAGCAGAAAGATATTTAGGTGCTTTCTTGCAAGAATGCAGGTACGGATTTTACCTTCGTTTTGAGCTACAATTAGCTTATACTCCTTCGTTGCTAATCCACTGTAAAGAAGTGGTCTTGGGCTGGGGTACAGATCTCAGTCTATCCAGGGTCACTTACAGTTTATTTGTAAGTTGCTGAGACTGTCGAAACTGGAGGGAGTATCATTAGATAGGGCTTTTTAATTCACCGCCAGCGGCGGGACCCTTGAGAGGCATTGTTTAGGGCAGAGGAGAGAACACAGCCACCGCGTGACCCACCGATCCCAGTAACGCACTCAACTAAGATCGGATAGAGGTACGCGTCCGGGGAATGATGGGGGAACGAAGTCCACCAGAAAAGTCAGCCAACCTCACCTCCAGTAGGGTAAAACCCCTGTTACTAGAGTTTAAGTTGTCAACAGATCTTGTGTCCGACGTCGACGCTTCAGGTGGCCATGAAGTAGACTATTGGCTTGCATTTTTCCGCCGAAAAATGTTCCCAACACTCCTCCTTTCGGCATATGTAAAAGCTTTGGCGCTAGTCGATGACAACTCGCCCTCCGCCTCACTACCAGCAGGCAGGGCAGCCGTTTTGGAAGCCGATTTGCCACCCACCCCAAGTTCAGGATGGGACCCCTTTGGGCTCGAACTAGCGGCTTCCGCCGCGCAGCTTTTACCTGCTATACGACTAAATTAAATACAAATACATATATTA
Organism: Drosophila helvetica; assembly: GCA_963969585.1. NCBI lineage: Eukaryota > Metazoa > Arthropoda > Insecta > Diptera > Drosophilidae > Drosophila > Drosophila helvetica. The sequence continues at coordinate 19,986,424 of OZ018403.1, read as the reverse complement.
AATCAAAATTATTTGCTTCTTCACAATTTGCACCTTGAATACTCTAATGGACAAATATAAAAATATATAAAAAAATTACAAAATCAAAATATATAAAGATTAGCAGAAAGGGGGGTAATTCGTTTAAGACCGTCCAGATTTAAATGTTTGATTTTCTCGAAAAGATAAAAGTCAGTTTATGTTTTCAAATATTTTGCTGCACTTTATTGAAAGCAGCAGCAGCTTTATATCATGGCTTGCATTGTATTGTATTTGTTTTGTATTGTATTGTATTGTATTGTATTGTATTGTATTGTATTGTATTGTATTGTATTTGTGTTACTGTTAGTTTCACTTTCTGGAACCTTCTCACTTGCACTTTCTATGTCTGATTAAAACTCCATTCTGTTCACTGACTCAGCACTAATTTTATATTTTGCTTGCTTAGGTGGTTACACCTTAGGATCACCTATAAACATTTACAAATCAAAATTTTTTTCAACTGTTCTCGATTGAATGTTTTATAGCTGACGCCACTTTAGTGATCTTCGCCATCTTAAGCCATTTTCGCTGGTGGTTTCACAAGCCTGCCAAAAACTCACCAGCCGGTGTTTTTTTTCAAAATACACTTTTGATAAACTTGCAAATTAGCTTTATATTACAGAACCTATCATAAACCGCGAGTGCATGTCTGTGTAATTGTGTGATAACATAATTTAATAATTATTGTTTGCGTCGGTTAACAGTGTGTTTTGTTGTTGCTCTTTGTAAGTACTCTATCACATGCATTTAGACCGCTAACATCTTGTAGTCTGTGTTTTTCCATCACTCTCTTCCTATAACCCAAACTTAAATAACTGTTCTTCTCTCGCCCTCGAAACTTTCCGTGCAGTAGCGCTCTCTCTCTCTCTTTCATAAGCAACTGTTGCAACCGCTCTCCTATCTACGCTCAGTTTTACTGATTCCGCTTTAAGCGCTTGTCTGGCACGCTAGTCTGATATCTATTTGTTTTGAAATTAATTTTTTTTATTGTATTTATAATGGAATTCTCTGTGGTCTACGCCAAAAAAACTTGCAAAAAGCAGGTCACCCCTGATCAGCCGAGTGTCCCCTGCTATCTCTGCGAAAACGTAGTGCACGCAAAGTGTGTTGGGTTTTCAGGCCTCGTGGGTGATACCATTTCCAAATGTAATGGCTTGCATTACTGTTGTGAGGCATTCGGGTCGGTTGAGACTGACATGATCCTGTTTATGAAGCAGACGCGAAAGGGCTATAAAGAGCTGACCGTGGGCTTTAAAAAGCTGGACGATCGGCTTCTAGCCATGGAGTCTCAATTTGGCAGCTTGCAACTGCTAAATGATTCTCCTAGGCGCAAAAGAGTCACTCCGCGGGATTTTCAAGTGCCAACTGTCCCTCAGCCGTGCGTTGCCGAACAACTGACTCCGACCACTCCAATTATGCAGCAGCTGATACCGGTGATATCACCGGGTACTGCCATCACAGGTCACAGGCCTGTGGTGCCAAGAACAAGATTGGTGGTGATGCCAGCGACAAGTTTTTGTCTCACGGCTGACTCCTGACTCCACTATTAGGGATGTGACAACAAGAACTGGATTTTCTGTGTGTAAAACTGATCCTTCCCGCTCTTTTAGTTTTAACTTCTTGCTCGTATATTCCACCTTCATCGGATATCGCAATTAACGAACAGCACTTGTCCGCTTTAAACGCCTTTTCTTCCTCGCAATCTGATAAATATCAAATGATTTCTTCTTGGTGAGTTCAACTTGCCAGGAACTGTTTTGTCTTCGGTAAACGAGTCTAATAACCTAGTGCCCATCTCACGACATGACTTTATAGACTTATCCTTACTTACGTGACTTATCCCTGTCTCAAGTAAATCATATGAAAAATTCCTTGGGTCGATTGCTTGATCTATGCTTTGTAACGGATCCGACCATGGCGTTTTTAACCCGAGTCCCTCCGCTAACCATAACTGAAGACGGCTGCCATCCTACTTTCGAAGTGTCGAAACCCAACCGCATTGGATCGGTCGGGTAGGCTTTCTCAATGTATCCGCTGCTTTAGTTGTGCCGAACTTGCGAAGCTTAATAACTTCATTAGGGATTTTGATTGGTCTGCTTTGTGATTGTGCACTAATGTTACGATAGGTACAAACATTTTCTACGATGCACTTGACTGACTTTTCGATTCTTAGGTCCCGCTTTACTGTCCTATTAGGTCTGGTAAACCCCCTTGGTTTACTAAAGAGTTATCTAGTCTTAAAAGCTTAAAGTCAAGACTTTACCACAAATTTTAGGAAGTTGGCTCTCCTTCTTCTCTCTCTCTCGCTCTGTAATTCTCTGTTAATTCTCAGTGCTACAAGAACTACCTATTTCAATGCAGGATACGATTTTCTCAAGACCCTAAACAGTTTACAGCTTTGTAAACAGTAAGCGTAAAACGTCCGCAAATCCATCCTCGCTATCATTCCTTAATAAGTCGGCAAATAATGATTAGACCATTGCCGATCTTTTTGCCCAATTTTTTAAAACAACCTATTCTCAGGAATACCACTCCGGACAGCCGTACCCTTACCATTTACCGAGGTCGAAGGGTTCACAGAAATTTGTTTGGTTCTGGGTATGGTAACTATAGTAGGAACTCTCGGGTCAAGAAGAAGGAGTAGGTTATGCAGTACAATAAGATCGTATCTTTATTATTCTTAAAATTACAGCTTTGGGTACTATGTTGACTGAGTTGAGGTCGCAGGTCGTCCTTATGTGTCTTCCTTCAGGGTCTTCCTTCTGAACTGGCTACTCGGCCGCACGTGGCTGTTTGCTGCGTGCTAGTCAGTGTTGGTCGTGGTCGTCCGTAGGGCAGAGAGGTGGGATACCCGCTTAATAGAGGAGCTGGTGCTGTGAGGTGAAACACACACTCAGTAGAAAAGTTTGGTTGTGAGGTGAAATACACTCTCAGTAGAGAAGTTTGGTTGTGAGGTGACACACACACTCAGTAGAGAAGTATGGCTGTGAGGTGAAACACACACTCAGTAGAAAAGTATGGCTGTGAGGTGAAACACACGCTCAGTAGAGAAGTTTGGTTGTGAGGTGACACGCACACTCAGTAGAGAAGTATGGCTGTGAGGTGAAACACACACTCAGTAGAGAAGTATGGCTGTGAGGTGAAACACACGCTCAGTAGAGAAGTTTGGTTGTGAGGTGACACACACACTCAGTAGAGAAGTATGGCTGTGAGGTGAAACACACTCTCAGTAGAGGGGTTGGCGAAGTGGGGAGGGAAATGTATTAGTGGGCAGTGAAAAAGTAGATAGCTACCTTTGGTCACGAGCACCACGAAAAAATAGGTTGTGAAACCTAGGCTGTTCCGAGTTGGACTGCCCCGATTCGATCTGGCGAGGCTCCTTTTATTCCCAACCATCAGCTGTTCTCCCTCGGATTTGGGGCTAGCGCGTGTCTGCGGTCTGTAACGCGTTCCGGGTCCCAGCTGATAGTGTGATTGTAGGCGGGCGTGCTTTGGTCACACTGGAATGCTCGATGGTCGGTGTGACCGTTCACGGGTGGGTGTTGGTCCCACTGGTGTTTTTGGCACGAATATCGAATTCGAGTCATCGTTTTTTTTCTGAATGATTATTATTATTTATTTAACGAGATGAGTTCAGGTGGTTTTCTCTTAGCCTAATAATAGTAAATAACGAAATGAGTTCAGGTTTGTTTTCACTTAGCCTAATAGAAGTAAATAACGAAATGAGTTCAGGTTGATCTGTGGCCATAGCGCTGGGCGTCACACTCCCCCCTCCTCTCCTAGGGGCAGTGGCTGGTTGGGTTTTTTGGCGCGATGAAACCATTTGCCGATGCTAACGTCTCCCCTCCTGGTATTTTTGACCCAGCAGGCTTTTCTCCTCGTAGCAGTCTAAAACGGCACTGCGAGTGTGGTCGTCGATTACTGTCTCGATATGTTGCGGGTCCAGCTCCATCCCCTCCATCCCCTCCCCATCTCTTGCTTTTTGGGGCATTTCTGGCTCGAGTGTCGTGTTGTTTTCATCCCATGGCTGGATTGTGGGCTCGAGATCTAGGATGTCCTCGTCTTCGTTGTCCTCCTCCTGTACTTGCTGTGCCCAAGTTAGTCCAATGGTAACTTTCGTTTTCGGGTTGTTTGGTTCTGGCTGTTTCTGTTGTGCCCAACTGATTCGTTTTTGTGTGGGTCTGTCGTGCTGTTCCCGTGCCAGTGCTGCGGTTTTGGAGGTCGTCGGCTTTTCCTCGTTTTCATCTCGCTTTTTTGTTGGGGCCGCTTCTCGGGTATTTGATACCCTCATCCGGGATCCGATGGGTGGTGCCTCGTCCAGTACTACCGTTTTCTTTTGACTTCCCTTGACCGCCATCATCCTTTCCTTAAACTTCTTTGCCGTTTCCAGGAATTTGTCTTTCATGTTTCTGAAAAGATAGAGTGAAGGTACCGTTATTGTGTCTGCTTGTTGATCTTCTATGTTTGTAGGTTTCAGTTGTGAGACATGTGCTCGTATCTTTTTGTTAGTTGCGCTGTCTTGGACTGTTATTATGACGGGGGATATCAGTTCGAGGACCTTGCATGGCCCACTGTACTTTGGTTCTAGTTTGGCTGTAGTTTTGTCCAGTTTCTTTGAAAGTGGGTGTGCTAACCCAAACTGTATCTCCTATTTTCGGTCTCCATTCTCTTCTTCTCAAATTATAATGTCGTGTCTGTTTTGCTGCTTCTTCCATGTTCTGTCTTGCTATCGCTTCTGTTTGTTGTCTTTCATTATTGTTGTCTTGTTTCGTACTTTGGAACCCAGATCCTTATGTAACTTCGTCGAACAGATTACCTGGTAGTCTTAGTTCCCTGCCGAATAGTAGGTATGCTGGGCTGTATCCCGTTGACTCCGATCTGCTGCTTTTCATTGCAAATGTTAATTCTGGTAATTGTTCGTCCCATTTGTTGTGTCTTCCTTCTGCAAACTGTGCGATTATTGTTTTTAATATTCTATTAGCCCGTTCTGTGGGATTTTCTTGTGGTGTGTACGGGGCCGTAAATATTTGCGTTATTCCCCACGTGTTCATTACATGCTTCGTTTTTCTGCTTGTGAACGCCGTTGTCTGAGATCAGGTGCTTTGGTGCTCCTCCCCTCGCCAGTATTTTCTCTCTGAACGCCTTTATTAGTGCGTCAGCTGTTGCTTGGCGTGCTGGTGTGACCTCCACCCATTTGGAAAACTTGTCGATAAAAACTATCAAAACTGTGTTGCCGTGTGCTTTTCTTGGAAGAGGGCCAACAAAATCCACACAAATTGTTTCCCAAGGAGCGTTAGCTATCTTTGTCAACATTTTTCCAGCTGCTGCCTGTTGTGATATTTTGTACTTTTGACAGTTTACGCACGATCGTACGAATCTGGTCACATCTTTGCTTAGCCCTGGCCAGAAATATCGTTGCCGTATCCAATATTTCGTTCGTCTGATGCCTAGATGTCCGGCCCTTGGATTTGTATGGTTCTCCTCAAGCACTCGATTGCGATCTTGTTTCGGTACGCACATGGTTGCGCGTCTTCGTCTGTTTGGTTTGGGATATGTCTGTACAACTGATCTTGTTTGATGACATAGTCGGTTTCTTCTGTTGGATTCAGCTTTAATTGTTTCCATTTGGCTTGATACCAAGCCCATTCCACCATCTTCGTTTTCCTGACTTCTTCGCGTGGTAAGCGGGATAATCCGTCCGCCACGGCGTTCAGTTTTCCTTTCCAATATCGAATTTCGAACGTAAACGGCTGTAATCCCAACGCCCATCTTGCTATCCGGCCGGATGGGCTTTCGATGGAATTGAGCCATCTGAGGGCTTGGTGGTCTGTGACCACTATGAATTTGTATCCTTCTAGATACATTCTCATCTTGTGAATACTCCAGTAAATGGCGAGACATTCCTTTTCGGTAGCTGAGTATCTGGTCTCTTCGTCTTTTAGTTTGCGGCTTGCGTAGGCGATGACATGTTCTCCGTCTGCATCCTCTTGGGTTAGTACTGCCCCCATTCCACAGTCGCTTGCATCGGTTTGCAGGATAAACTGTTTGCTGAAGTCCGGGCAGGCTAGTACTGGTGCTTTGGTTAGACATAGTTTGAGGTCGTTGAAGGCGCTTTGGTGTGAGTCCTCCCAAATGAATTTTTTGTCCTTTTTGAGTAAGTCTTGTAGTACTTTGCCTCTTTCGGTGAAGTTTGGTATGAATCTCCGATACCAATTTGCTAGTCCCAAGAAACTATGTACTTGTTTCAGTATTCTTGGTGCTGCAAGTTCCCTCACCGCTGCTATTTTGTCTGGATCCGTATGTATCCCTTCCTCGCTAGCCATATGTCCTAAGTATTTTAGTTTCCTTTGAAAGAAATGACATTTCTTTTCGTTGATACGGAGATTTGCTTTTTGCAGCCATCTCAAGACCTCCTGCAGTTTCTGTTGGTGCTCTTCTTTCGTCCGCCCGATTACGACTATGTCGTCCAGGTATGCGAAGGCATACGGTTCCATATCTGGTCCATATGTATCTTTGAAAAGTTGCAGGCGCTGTTGTTAGTCCGAACGGCATTACCTTCCATTGGAATAATCCTCGTCCTGGTGCTGTAAAGGCTGCGTCTTTCCATTGGGATCTGCCAATATCCAGATTTCAGATCCAGAGTACTTATATATTTCGCCTCTCGGAGTTGATTTAAGATGAAGTCCATCCTAGGCATTGGGTATGCGTCCTTCTCAGTTTTCTCGTTCAGCAGTCTGTAGTCCACACATAGTCTCCATTGGTCCGTTTCCTTCTTGTTGACTAAGACTACTGGTGCGCTGTATGGGCTCCATGATGGTTCTATTAGGTCTTGTTTTTTCAGCTCGTCGATTTCCCTATTGATTATTTCCATTTGTGCTGGGTTTCTCGAGTAATATCGTTGTTTAATGGGCCTTTCGTCCTTTAAGTATATTCTATGTGTAGTTATGTTGCTGAATCCTTTTATCGAGTCGAATTTCTGTACTTCCGCCGAGATCCATTCCTCCAATTCTTTGTCTACTGGTTCTGGCTCTGGTATTGTACTTCTAACTTGTTCCTCTGTGGTGTCTCGGTTTGTCTTGTTATTGATGGCTTTTGTTGCTTCTCCACACGTTATCGACGTACCCACGTTTTTCAGGAAATCCATTCCTAATATAGGGGTGTCTGGTATTCCTGCCATTATTAGGAACGCTTGCTTAGATGTCCGTCCTCCTAGCTCTACAGTTGTTTCGAAGTTGCGTGTTGTTCTTCGAGTGCTTCCATCTGCTATTCGTATTAGTCTTCTTTCCACTCCTTCGATTCCTTCGTTTTGTAGTGTCCTTGCTGTCTCTTCGTTGACCATGCATCTCGTCGCCCCTGTGTCGATAATTACTTCCATCAACCGGCTTCCAATTCTAGCCCGTCCGAGTAGATGGTAGTCCTCACAAATTAATTGAGTTGTGTCCCGCTTGGTGGGTTTTGGGCTTCGGAGACTTGTCGGGTAGTTCCCGAGCCCTGTTCGTTTTCCTGTGGCTTCCTGCAGCATTCTATTGTACGGACTCTTGTTTGTTACATGTCCAGCAGTATAAGGTCGGTTCTCTGTTACATGACCTGGTATCGTGTCCATTCTGTCCACATCTGTGGCATTTTTGTCTCCATTGTGTACGGTGTTTGATTGTTCCCTTGGCGTTCAATAGTCTTTGAGAGTCCTGCCTCGGTTTCTAGCTTCTCAAATTCCTCTGCTGTAACCAAGAATTCTGCTATAGTTCGGAACTCTCTTCGTTTTACATATAATTTAATGGGTAACCGGCAGTTCTGATATGTAATATCCAGTTTTTGCTGTTCAGTATATGTGCCGAATCTCATTAATTTTCTCAGATCTTGGACGAAGTCCCTCACTGTTTCCGTCTCGGATTGCTTTCGGTCTGTTACTTGTTTTGCTAGCTCCTCTTGGTACCGGGAAGATATAAAGTTTTCTTTTAAGCCGTTCTTTGCTTCTATCCATGTGTTTACTGGTGCCGGTTTTGTATGCCACCAGTCCAATGCACTCTCCTCTAATATTATTGGCATTGCAAATACCAAGTGGTCATACTCCACCCCGTAGGTTTCTGCTAACTCCACCATCCTACTGAGAAATTCTAGCAGGTCTCCTTTCCCAGTATAGTTGGTGTCCCATTTGCGAATTCTTTCTATGATTGCTACTGCTTCCGGAGATCCTTTCCGTATTTGTATTTGGAATCGGGACTTCTTTCTTACAGTTCTTATCTCTCCTACTGATTCCTCCATGGTGTGTTTGGTTTTGGTTGCCTTTGGTGTTGGTGATCTGGACTGTTCTGCTTTAGAATCCTCTTCTAATTCCGTTGTTTGTATGAGTGGGACTGATTTTGGCGATTGTTTTTCGATCTTTTTTGGCGTTGCGCTCCGTGATCTCCTGTTTTGTGCTTCCGTAGTTGCCAGTTGCTCTAGTCTTTCCTGTACCTCTGTACTGGTAGATCTGTTCGTTCCATGAACTGTAGCAATTGCTTCCAAGCCGAATTCCTCGCAGTAGTTTTCCAGCTCTGCTTTCGTTACTTTGTTGATCTACTGATTTGCCATCTTGACCAATTCGAGATACTATTATGCTACCACAACCTACTCGGGCGCCACTGTGACGTCGCTTCAGCCGGGGTATGCTCGTCGCGCCGGGGTTCACAGAAATTTGTTTGGTTCTGGGTATGGTAACTATAGTAGGAACTCTCGGGTCAAGAAGAAGGCGTAGGTTATGCAGTACAATAAGATCGTATCTTTATTATTCTTAAAATTACAGGTTTGGGTACTATGTTGACTGAGTTGAGGTCGCAGGTCGTCCTTATGTGTCTTCCTTCAGGGTCTTCCTTCTGAACTGGCTACTCGGCCGCACGTGGCTGTTTGCTGCATGCTGGTCAGTGTTGGTCGTGGTCGTCCGTAGGGCAGAGAGGTGGGATACCCGCTTAATAGAGGAGTTGGTGCTGTGAGGTGAAACACACACTCAGTAGAGAAGTTTGGTTGTGAGGTGAAACACACACTCAGTAGATAAGTTTGGTTGTGAGGTGACACACACACTCAGTAGAGAAGTATGGCTGTGAGGTGAAACACACACTCAGTAGAGAAGTATGGCTGTGAGGTGAAACACACGCTCAGTAGAGAAGTTTGGTTGTGAGGTGACACACACACTCAGTAGAGAAGTATGGCTGTGAGGTGAAACACACACTCAGTAGAGAAGTATGGCTGTGAGGTGAAACACACACTCAGTAGAGAAGTATGGCTGTGAGGTGAAACACACGCTCAGTAGAGAAGTTTGGTTGTGAGGTGACACACACACTCAGTAGAGACGTATGGCTGTGAGGTGAAATACACACTCAGTAGAGAAGTTCGGTTGTGAGGTGGAACACACGCTCAGTAGAGAAGTTTGGTTGTGAGGTGACACACACACTCAGTAGAGAAGTATGGCTGTGAGGTGAAACACACACTCAGTAGAGAAGTTCGGTTGTGAGGTGGAACACACGCTCAGTAGAGAAGTTTGGTTGTGAGGTGAACCACACACTCAGTAGAGAAATTTGGCTGTGAGGTGACACACACACTCAGTAGAGAAGTATGGCTGTGGGGTGAAACACACTCTCAGTAGAGGGGTTGGCGAAGTGGGGAGGGAAATGTATTAGTGGGCAGTGAAAAAGTAGATAGCTACCTTTGGTCACGAGCACCACGAAAAAATAGGTTGTGAAACCTAGACTGTTCCGAGTTGGACTGCCCCGATTCGATCTGGCGAGGCTCCTTTTATTCCCAACCATCAGCTGTTCTCCCTCGGATTTGGGGCTAGCGCGTGTCTGCGGTCTGTAACGCGTTCCGGGTCCCAGCTGATAGTGTGATTGTAGGCGGGCGTGCTTTGGTCACACTGGAATGCTCGATGGTCGGTGTGACCGTTCACGGGTGGGTGTTGTCCCACTGGTGTTTTTGGCACGAATATCGAATTCGAGTCATCGTTTTTTTTCTGAAGGATTATTATTATTTATTTAACGAGATGACTTCAGGTGGTTTTCTCTTAGCCTAATAATAGTAAATAACGAAATGAGTTCAGGTTTGTTTTCTCTTAGCCTAATAGAAATAAATAACGAAATGAGTTCAGGTTGTCGTTGTGTCCCCGGCGCTGCGTCACAAGGTTGCAATCCGATCCTAATAGCTTTCAGTCATGGTGTTGTGCCAATTGGTGATGCATTAATGCTTGTAAAGTAATGACATTTCATCGTTCCAGCGGGCTGCAGCGCTTTTCTGGCTCCTTACATACAAGGCAGAAGTTCTCTTGAGAGAATTACTTTAGTTGATGATCTTGGTGTTCTTTAAGATATCAAGTTAAAGTTTTCTGAACACATTTCTACCATGGTAAATAAGGCCATGGGAGTGCTTGGGTATATAAAGAGGTGGTCAAAGGAATTTGACGACCCCTATATAACAAAGACTCTCTATATATCGATTCTTCGTCCGATTTTAGAATATGGTTCTTGTGCATGGTACCCTCAGTACAAAGTACCCCAGGACCGTATGGAATCAGTTCAGAAAAACTTTTTAATTTTCGCTCTACGCGGCCTCAACTGGGATGCAAGTGTGAGACTGCCTTCTTACTCTAGTAGATTGCTTTTAATAAACCTTCTATCCTTAGTTAACCGTAGAAAAAAGCTTGTTGTGATTTTTGTGCACAACTTGATCAAGGGTGACGTAGATAGCCCGGACTTGTTGAGCCGCATAAACTTCACTTTTCCTGTTAGAAACACTAGAAACTATATACCGTTGTTCCTTCCGATTTGTAGATCGAATTATTCTTTGCATGAACCTTTTAGAGTTATATGCTCGGATTATAATTCCCTCTACCATATCATATCTACTTCTAATTCCTTTCCTCTTCTTAAATCACTTATACTCACATACCTTTCTCGTAGTTAGAAATTGAGAGTTTACAATATTATGAATGCATGCTTATTTCCTTTAGTAAGATTAGTTCTAATATTCCTCGAATATTAGTCTAACATACAACTTTCCTGAACAATCGCGATCGGTTCGGTTAACGAGTCACGCGTCATGCGGCAGCACCCCTCGGTCGGTTGGGTGGAAGGAATGCTGCGTTCCGGCCTGGGATTCGCGTGTGACAGCATTCGGCTGGTGTCCATGGGCCACTTGATGGTGCAGTTATTGCATATAAACGTCAAAATATAAAACCTCAGATTAAAAGAAAATTAAACACCGGAAAAACCACACGTCTCTCACAATTGAATGCCGAAACGGAAGTGTATTTACATTAAAAAAATCAGTTTTTCTTGTCAGTCATTGCTTACACTTTCGCTGTGAATTTCACTTTTTCGCTGTGAATGCTAATTTTCAGAGTTTTATTTCAAAACAACGGCTAAATATCGCATAAAAACGTGTGGTTTAGGATGATCCAAAATGGATGTTGGAACTAACTGGAAATTTCAGAAATTTGGAAAGCCGTAAAAGTCTTTAGGAAAAAATATCATCGTCCGTGCCCAACTGACCCTTGGTGGAAAAAAGGAGTTAACTGGCTCAAAAGAAGTCACGAGGGAATGATTTCCCACGGACACATCCCTGACACCTTGCTTCAGGCCAAAGTCGTTTTCATTCCCAAGGCAGACAAGCCCTCGCACACTGTCCCCAAAGATTTCAGACCCATAATTCTCTCGTCCTTCCTTCTGAAGACGATGAAACAACTTTTGGGGCTGCGTTCCGTAGCGAGTATTCCGTCAAGTATGATGTCAGACTCTCAGCATGCCTATTGTCGGTACAGCGGTGAAGAGAAAAATAAATAAATATGTATTGCCAAGAAACAATGAAGTACTACCGCCTAAGTTACCTCCTATGACATAGATTATGCTTACCAACATTGTCGGCAGCATAGCGGGCAACTATACGTCGCTATGCCTGCCAAAATAAATTGGAGTTAGTCGGTACATGGAACAATTTGGAAACGGTAGTGTTTTCTTTCGTTTTTTCCTATCGCCGCCCACAGCTCAGGTTTACCCCGCGAGTTCCCGTGTCCCACACCTAATTAAACATATAAATTGGAATAAATCGTTCAAATTTAAACACTTATCGGAGAGGAAGCTCCACCAAAACGGCCCCACTCATGATCACATCGATCATTGAAGCGTCCCTCACTAAAAGGAGTATACCCTGGTCGCCTTCCTAGATATAGAAGGCGTCTTTAATAACATCCTTCCGAACGCCATCACGGGTGCACTGACACTTATCGATCAGATGCTAAATCGCAGGACCGTCGAGGCATCACTGGGAACATCGACGTCATGATGATGTTGCTAAAGCTTTCTCTTGGAGATTCCCGCAGACGCTGTGGTAGTGTATTACAAATACGCTCAAGAAGATGTCAAAATGGGCTGACAAATGCGGGTTAGGTGTTAACCCGTATAAAACGGAGCTCCTCTCACGGAAGTACAACATTCCGACACTAGCTCCACACAAACTTGGTGAGGAAGTATTTAGTAACAATACCAAGTATCTTGGCCTGGTTCTCGACAGAAAGCTCGACTGGAAACTGAGCACAGAGGACAGGGTAAGGAAAGCCATAGTGGCCTCTATACCTCTATACCTGCAGAAAAGCCATTGGACTGAAATGGGAAATGACCCCATACATAGTTCGGTGGCTTAACATAGCCATCATTCGACCAATAATGATCTATGAAGTTGTGGTATGGTGGCCGGCCCTAGACAAGAGAATTTTTTTTAATAAGCTCAGCTGAGTTAAGCGCATGGCAAAGCTATGCATAACAGACGGACTTTGCACTACTCCAGGTGAAGTCCTGGACACTATAATGGACCTTCTTCCCGTAGATCTCATGGGTAAGAAAGTGGCAGCACTTTCCGCTCTCAGAATGAGAGAAACCAGGCTGTGGAAAACATCTGCGACTGGTAACTCGGGAATCTTGAAGAGACTTCCACAATTGCCAGAGAGGACTGATTACTGTATCCCGAGTGATCACCTCTCGATGCCCTTCCAGGTATGAATCCCACTTAGAGAGGACTGGGAGATGGACGAACCTGGGCCTGCAAATGCGGTCCGCATTCGTCGGCAGCCTCATTCCCCTGGATGTCCCTGTGTCTTGATGACAACCGCGGGGAAGTGTGGGCTTACTGTAACGATCTTAATATCAGCTACTGCTTCAGACTCCCGGATAATTGTAGCGTGTTTCAAGCGAAGGTTGAAAAAATCAAAGAGGCCAGAAGAAGAAGAGTCAGTTCCACACTTCTTCTGTCATTGCCCGGCCCTCGGAAACCGTAGACTCTGTAATCTGGAGGCCTACCTAACGTACTTCTTCTATTAAAATTGTATTTGAGATATTCAAGCAGGCTCCGGGTTCACTTTCATACACATTTTTACTTTTACTTTTGAAAACAAATGTACTGGTTCTCCCGTGTTCAAAAAGAAAGCCGCAAGCATCTTCGCCGTCGAAATTAAAAGTAACGGCTTTTTATACAACAAAATCTACATCTAAATTAGAAAGGAAAAAAATAGATGACTTATTAATTCATTATGATAAATTTGACACCATTACCAAGGCAATTTAGCCTCTGCCCTCTTTATACAAAATTTTTTGTAACCCAACCTCAAATTTACTTGGAAAAAATTCTGCAAATACACTTTTCGTATTCTTGGTATAAGCTGATGCAGCCCGATTCGTTTATCGGAATTGGCAAAGAATACATTTTTGAGCATAACAGCACAAATAATAATAAATAATATCGCGCAAAAGGCGCGTAATGGAACAGCTGTGTTAATACTGACGTTTTCGTCGTTTCGAGCATAATTCGGTGCTAAAACATACGTGCCAACGAAACATATACATTTCATTGTCGCGGCAATTCGGTCAATGCAGTGATTTGGCCAGTGAAAAACGAAGCACAAAGCGGAATCGGACAGATCATACAGCCAAACGCATTAGCTGTAATCCCTTTGCTTGTGGTTCGCAACACCCTCGAGGAGCATTCGTCTTCGTTTGCCTATAACATTATAGGCCGTTTCCGACTGCCCGAGATGCAGCTTCCTCGATTTAGTGGAGACTATATAAATTGGCCGGAATTCCAATCGATGTCCTCGACAATGGTGCACTAGGAATCGTGTATACCGGTCTTCGAAGATTCCAGTATCTGCGTGGATGCCTAAATGGAGCGGCGCCGGGGTACGATTCGTTCTTTGGGTCTTCTGAGGAAAATTACGAAGAGGCGTAAAATTTATTAAAGTTGCGACTTGATAATAAGCTCATGCATTTTCAGGCACATATGAAGGCTTTTTTCAGACTGCAAGTGGTGGAGAAGAGCTCGGCCATCGATTTGCGTGCGCTCAGCGACAATCTCTTTATCTCTCTCGCCTACCTCTTTCGTAGTGATCAGACGCATTTTTTCTTTGCGCTCCGCTCATATTTCACTTATTTTGCATAAACAACCGGTGTTTTTTCAAAATAAATCTTTATCAAACTCCCAAATTAAACTATATAAAAAAATCTATCATGAATCGCGAGTGCATGTCTATTTATTGTGTGAAAACATAATTTAATAATTCTTTTATGAGTCGGTTAACAGTGTGTTTTTGTTTTTGCTTTTCGAAAGAACGCAAAACATTAGGTTTTGCCACTCTCAGCTTTTGTTGTTTTATTACTCTCTCCCTATAACCCTAACTTAAATAACTGTTCCTTCCTCTCTCGCTCTCGATATTTTTTAGGCAGTAGCGCTCTCTCTCTCATTGCAGCTTTCTCTCATTTCTCTGCTCAGTTTTTACTGATTCAGCTTTAAGCGTTTTTCTGGCACACTGGTCTAATATCTATTTGTTTTCAAATTAATTTTTTTTATTGTATTTATAATGGAATTCTCTGTGGTCTGTGCCAAAAAAACTTGCAAAAAGGAGATCAGCCCTGATCAGCCGAATATCCCCTGCTATCTCTGCGAAAACGTAATGCACGCAAAGTGCGTTGGGTTTTAGGCCTCGTGGGTGATGCCATTTCCAAACGTAATGGATTGCATTACTGTTGTGAGGCATTTCGGACGGTTGAGAATGACATGACAACAGACTCTGACAACTCCAATTGTCCAGCAGCTGATATCGTTTGCTACTCCAAGGACAACGACAGCTGCTGATGGTCAAATTCGTTTGCCGAATTTATCACCTCGGTAAACATGCAGCCAGAAACATCTGTAGCGTCCGTGCCCGTTGAGTCCTCAAACACTTTAGCTATCCCGTTCATTCCGATCCCACCAATAAATATACTATCCGGACCACCGGATACTGCCATCACAGGTACCAGGCCTATGGTGCCAAGACCAAGATTGGTGGTGATCCCACCTAAGCGACAAGTTTTTGTCTCACGGCTGGCCACTGACTATTAGTGATGTGTCCTGATGGAGTTCCAGACCTTGTACTCAGGTACTGCGCCGAGTCTCTGTGTAGACCGTTGCTCAAACTATTCAGCGTGTCCATTAACTCTTCATCCTTCCCCTCGATATGGAAGGAGTCGTTTATTATTCTTCTCCATAAGAAAGCTAGTAAGTCTGACGGGACGAACTATAGAGGCATATCTAAGTTATCCACTATGCAAAATCATGTTTATTGTGGTGCCAGTTCCAACAGGATAAAAATGTGCGGTTCGGAAAAACAAAATGATCTTATCCGTTTTTTTTTTGCTATATCAAAATTAGATTTGGCACCCAATTTGAAGTTTATAAAAAGGCCTTTTTTACTATTAGGGCAAATTTTAACAGTAATATTCTTCTTTTACTATCTAGTTAACCCTTTGGTAAGAAAATGAATAGATAATTTATTAAATTAATCAGTTGATGAGCTTGAATAAGCATATGTTTTGAAAACATAAGATATAATTTAATTTTTTATTAACTTTTCTAAATAAAATTCACTATAATAAAGAAAATACAAAAATTTTAAATCCAATAAAAAACAATAAATAATTTAAAGAAACAAATAAAAAAAACACTTTCAAGCTTAATATATTAATTTATCATACTGAAATCGAGGTAAAGTACCACGAGATCAAATAAATACAACAGAAATAAATGTCAATTTAACATAAATAATAAATTAAATAATCACAACCTAAAAAAATAACACAAAATAACATTCCGATAAATAAAATTCTTGCATATTCAGCTATACAAATTTAAGCAAGTCCTCCTCTTCTATATTCTACATTAAAACCTGAAACTAATTCTGATTCTCCTTCAGCAAAATCAAAAGGAGTACGATTTTTGTCAGCTAAAGAAACTGTTAACCAAACTAAAGCTATAGGAAATAAAATAATTAAAAATCATACATAAATTTTATAATGAAAAAAATATATATAGTATTATGTCTACCAATTAAAAATACTGTAAGGCCGGAGCCCGGGGCTCCCGCCATACAAGACGGCGGCAGCGACCCACCCCGTACGAACCAGAAGCCCGCACGGAGCGGCAGGAACCTACGGGGTGCGAGACGTAAGCCCGCGAGGAGCACATAGGACGACGGCAGCGACCCGCCCCCGTGCGAACCAGAGGCCCGCATGAAGCGGCAGGGACCCACGGTGGCGTGAGACGTAAGCCCGCGAGGAGTAACCAACGTTTTGATTTCTACCCCCTCCCCTTTCATCATTACTGTATTATTTCCTCATAATTATCATTATTAGTATTATATTAAGTAGTTTAGGACACATAGCTTATAAGGAGTAAAATTAAGTCGTAGGATTAAGAATAATATAAGAGTCGCACGGAGCGAGAATTTGAGTTGCCCAGAGAGGCAGTAGAAGAGTAACGGCACACGGCGCAATGCGCATGCCAAGAACGTGGCCGATCGCCGCCCGAAGGTCAGGCCTCTGGGCGATCGGCGAGGAGATAGGGACAGTCGACCAGTAACTAGAGTGAAATACGGAGGTGCCCCGCGAGAAGAAGTGCCAAGTGAAGATAGAGAAGAGCCAAAAGAGACAAGCAAGGGAAAAAAGTGCGAGTCATAACGCTACAAAAGGAGAGGGAAGAAGAAATAAAGGAGGAGTAACCACGGCACAGAATTGTATCATTACTTTTGGGTGGAGGAATAATCCGGTGAGTCCAAGTTCCTTGCCGGCACTCCGGCAGACCCTCTCCCTTCCCCCCCGTTTATGTTACTCCTCTCCTGTTCAATTTATTGCATGTAAATTCTTTTCAGCATCGCGAAAAGTGAAACGATTTGTGTGCGCGGCAGTGTTAGCATTTCGTTTCCCCCCCGTTTAGGTTCCCCTCCCCCGTGGGTCTCATATATTTGGCGTTGGCTCAGCGTCGAGTGAGAGAAACGGTTTGCGAGCGTAACGGAGTTGCTCGACGGGGGTTGATTCTGTCTCGACACTGCGGCTGACGGGTGAGTGACCGACGGGGAACAGTTAGCCAAACGGAGCGAGGCAGTAAAGCGTGGACCCGAAAACGTACAGTACCGGCGCACAGCTGCAGGCAGATCCGATCGACGGGAAATCGCGTGGGTATTGGTGCACTTTGACGCGTACGTGCAGGGCCCGCACAGTGGGACGAATCGGTTGCGCGAGCGACAGAATTTATTCGGAAGGGAAATATTGGCAGTGTTCAGGCAAAGATGGAAGGGGATAAGCGAGCCGTGGGTCCACACCTGCTAACTGAGGAGCGAACTCCGAATCCGGGCATTGGCGTGGGGTGGGTGTACCGGAGGCAGCGCGACGAGTTGATCGCCATGGCCCTGGAATTGGACGTAGATTGCGCGGGGAAGGTGGAGGAGCTGCGTAAACGGGTGGCCCTCTGTGTATCCCAGGGACGCCATACGGCAGAGAAATGGGGCCTGATAGCTGAGTTAGAAGCCAGGTATGCCCAAATAGAGGCCGCTGAGGAGAAAGGGGAACCGTCTGGCCTGCAGAGGGGGACGCCCCTACACCAGTCGAAACTGGAGATAGGGGAATTGTTGAGCGTACCCGCGCGTCGTACGGCGTCATGCTCCTCACTGGTTCTACCCGACCTCCAAGTGGACAGATCCCAAGTACCGGTTCTTAAGTTAGACGAGGGGCCGAGCTCCCTTAGGGGTGAGGCAAGGCCCGCGACGGCGGAAAATGGACCAGAAAGGGGGAACCGTCATGCTGACCCCGACGAGCCGAGGGCTCGGGAGTGGGGACCGCCCAGGAACCAGAGGTTGGTCCCCGAGATCGTGCGGAAATGGGGAGTACGTTTCGACGGGATTCGCGTCCGCCTGCAAAGGAAAGGGGAGACCTTCTTGCAGTATTCCATCGCGATACAATCCTTGATGCACCAGGCTGGGTACGATACTAAGAAGAGGCTCGCTCGGATATACGACAACATGGCGGCGATGTATAAAATGTTTATCCGGCCGAGCGACTACGCGAATCTCAGTCAGCTCACTCAGAGAGCGGCAGAGGTGGAATACATAAGGAAGAGAGACCCTGGCTTTGAGGCGGGGCCGATTGAACACCCTAATGTTACGAGTGACAGATGGGGAGTGCGGGGAAGCCAGAACCCGTTCCGCGAGGGACCGGGAACGATTCGGCCGAGATGGCTCATCGCGCGACTACTCAAGCCGACGAGCAACCCTATGACACACACACATTTCCACGAGTCGGATTAAAGACGTATGTAGATGTAGAAATGCAGAGAAGACAGATGTAAGAAACAAGCGTAAAAAAAATGTAAACAGATAACATCTAATATATCTACATATAAAAATCTCAGAAAGTGTTCGATTTACTTGTTTTAAATTTTATTTATTGGCATACATTTGATTCGTCCCTTTTCCGAATTTATAATGAATTACATAAATCGTAGGCTCATATATATACTGACTGAATGCCGAGTATAAAGTAGAACCGCAGCCTTTGCCGCGGCTCACAACGTTCCCCCTCGTTTTTTTGTGTGCGTCGACCACTAAAGGCCCAGAGCCAAGCAGAGCGTATCGATTTGGTGCATAGGCCCAAAGAAAGCCCTGAAGAAAGATCGACAAAGAGATAATTCCATCCCAAGCTCTCATGTTTATTGTGGTGCCAGTTCCAACAGGGTAAATATGTACCTACGTAACGGTGCGGAAAAACAAAAGGAACTTATATCTTTTTTTTTGCTATTTCAAAATTAGAATCGGCACCCAGTTTGGAGTCTATAAAAAGGCCCTTTTAAATCGGCCAAATCGCAGCGAATGCCATAAAGCATGGTCAACTTACCGTAAGCGACATAAGAAACGGCACGCAATTTACCCATACGGGCAATACAGCAATTGCGTTTTTCTGAAGAGATAAGAGCTCACCAGCTAGCAGTCCTTACCACCAAAAACACGATGGCCTCACTGAATCCATTTCTGGACAGTTTTGGATCGATTCGAGTTGGAGGCCGACGCCAAAATTCTGAATTGGACTACGACGCAAAGCACCCAATATTGCCTCCCAAGGGACATCCTGTCACTGTCTCTATCATCGTGTTTTTTCACGAAAAATTTCTTCATGCAGGAGCTCAAAGATTGCTCGGATTGCTTTGACAAAAATTCTGTCCTATCGGCGGACGCAAATATGTGGCAGGCATCATTGGCAAATGTGTTTTATGCTTTCGGTTGAAGCCAGTGCTGATGGAGCATATCATGGGAAGTTTGTCTGCGGATCACGTAAGGACTAATCCAGCATTCCAAACAACGGGCGTTGTTTTTTGTGGACCCTTTTATTACAAGTCGGAAGTCAGAAGCAGGCAGAAGGTGCTTTAGCACCAAAGCGATTCATTTGGAAGTTGTTCGGGATTTATCTACAGAACCTTTTTTGGCAGCATTAAGGCGTTTTATAAGTCTGCATCCCAAACCTCGAATCATCTGGTCAGACAATGTGACAAATTTTGTGGGGGCAAATAATAAGCTTTTGGAACTTCACCATCTGTTCCTCAGCGATCCTCATACGTCGGCTGTATCAAATCTATGCGTTTCTAGTGGTATCGATTGGAAGTTTATCCCCCCTCGCTCGCCTTACTTCGGGGGCTTGTGGGAGGCGGCTGTGAAAGCAGCCAAATATTATTTTCATCGCATCGTTGGAACCTACATTTTCACCCTTCATGAAATTCAGACCCTGACCTGTGAGATCTCTGCCTTGTTAAATTCTCGACCGCTTTATTATATTACAGAAAGTCGCGACGATCTGGAGGTGCTCACACCAAAACACTTTCTTACCGCACTTATCCGCACCCAAAAAGCACTTTTCAAGAGGGCCGTTGCAAAGATGGCTGTAGTGCCCCTCCAGAATGAATCTGTTCAAATTCTTTGACTTCCAACATGTGCATATTCGGGGCAGACCCTCACCGATTAGTGCTTGCCAAATACCAGCTTATTATTGGCCATCAGCCGCTTATTGTAGATGGTAAAAAATTCTTTGTAATATTTTTGTCAATATGTTTGTTAAAGTTTTTACTTGCTTGCCCTCCCAAACGCTCTCTCAAAATTCGCTCTTCGTTATCTACAGTGGGGAGCAAAAGTGAATCCATACTCATAATCACTGACTTTTGTCGCCAACAACAGCTTAACGAATAAAGCAAAGCAAACCATTTTATTTTTTCATATCAATAACTTCATCCTTAACAAATAGGCAATGATAGCGAAAATGAATAAGAAAATTTCAAAGAGTCAAAGAAAAAAAAAAAAATTCAACTCGCATGTAAATTAAAATACTTCACTGATAATTGATTACAAATATAATTTATTTTATATTCGAACTTGGTGCTAAACCTTTTTTTATTAAACTCATTACACAAGAATTATAAACTTTTACTCCGAACTCGTATGTTCGACCGATCTCGATCAGATTCCAAATTAGAAATGTCGCTTCATTCCCAAACTTTATCCAACGAACCTCGGCAAGAAGCTTTTCTTTTCGGGCTTCAAGAACTTTCAATTTTTGTTTATAATATAAGCTGGAGATGAAACGGAATGAACTTGGGACGCAGATGTTTGGTCTTCGAACAGAAGCTGGTGTTTACGTTAGGATTGGTTTATTTATAACAGCGCTAAGAGCGGCCCTGGAAGCGGCCCAGGGGCAAATGCAAATGCAAAACAAAGGCAATGGCAAGATCGCTAAGTGGTCCCGATAATGCAAAACAACGGCAACTGCAAGATCGCTCAGATCGAAAATTGTTTATTAATAAACAAAGGGGCCCCGTTTCACGGGTTGGATAACTCTCCCCCTTCTAAAATGGATCGTCCCGATTCATTATGAGTTTCGTTTAAACGATATCTTAGTTCTGTTCAAAACTCTTCTTGGTTTGTCTCTTTTTACACCTGGTACTCGAAGAGTATAGGGGTATATTAGATTTTTGCCAAAAGTGGATGTGTGTAACACCCAGAAGGAAGCGTTTCCGACCCCATAAAGTATATATATACTTGATCAACATCAATAGCCGAGTCGATATAGCTATGTCTGTCTGTCCGTCCGTCTGTCCGTCTTCATTAGCGCCTATAGCTCAGAGACTGTAAAAGCTAGAGCAACCTAATTTTGTATCCAGACTCCTGTCCTATCGCACTGCTACAAGCGCATTTCAAAATTTCGCCCCGCCCCCTACCGCCCACTCCAAGGACGAAAATCTGTGGCATGCACAATTTTAAAGATACAAGAAAACTAAAAACGCAGAATCGTAGAAAATGACAATATCTATCAGAATGTTGAATCTGGATTGGATGGACTCATAAACATAGCCACAATGAAGAAAACCATTTCGAAATGCATCGTTCCCTCTCGCTCTCTCTCACACACAGGGTTGGGCGCTGTGCCCATTCGTCCAGATGAGCGCCTAGATCTCATAGACTATAAGAGCTAGAGAAACCAAACTTTCCATCCATGCTCCTGTGATATCACTTCAATACAAGTGTATTTTGCAACGCCTCCTTCCGCCTCCACAAAGGACAAAAATCCACAATTTTTAATATACGAGAAAACCAAAAACGCAGAATCATGGAAAATAACCGTATGTACCAGATTGCCGAATCGGGATCAGGTCGGATCATTATTATAGCCAGAAAGAAAAAATGAAATTTCAGTGGCCACGCAACGCCTTCCAAGCGCTTTCTCATCCCCTCTCTCTCTTGCACACATTTCCACGAGTCGTAGTAAAGACGTATGTAGATGTGGAAATGTAAAGAAGACGTAAAGAAGATGTAAAAATCGTTCGACTTAATTTTGTTTTTCTTTTTTGCTGAAAATTCAATTTGTCCCTTTTGCGGACATTTAATAAATTACATATATCAATTACATATATCGTAA
This sequence comes from Drosophila helvetica, assembly GCA_963969585.1. Lineage (NCBI taxonomy): Eukaryota > Metazoa > Arthropoda > Insecta > Diptera > Drosophilidae > Drosophila > Drosophila helvetica. The sequence continues at coordinate 19,964,126 of OZ018403.1, read as the reverse complement.
GCTCACATACATATATACTGACTGAGTACCGGGTATAAAGTAGAGCCGCGGCCGTAGACGCGTAAACGTAACGTTCTTTCGTTCCAATTCTGGCCGTTTTTTTTGGTTATAAATACAAAATTTTTTTATTTTATAATTAGTAAAAAATATATATATATAAATTAACAATATGAAGGTAAGTGATATTTTGTTATTATTAATTTGGATGAAAGGATTTAAAATACTGATATTGTCAAGAGTAAGCTGTGAATTATTGGAAGTAATATATTCGGAAGTGTCATAATTAATAAAATAATGTTTTGCTATATAGTTAAATATTTTGTTTCCAGTGTTAATAAAGGTGATAGTATTTACAATGATAGAATCATTGAAAAAAAATAAATATCAACTTTCTAGCTGAGTGTTATTTACTGTATTTGAACCTGTTACCAAAATGGCCCCATCTTGTAGGATATCTATTTTCTTATTTTTTTCCCTTCATTTAGTACGATTGGCTTTTTTGCCATTTAATAAATTTATAAAACAGTTATTTTCAAATCTTTTCTTAAAATAGTTGTTGAATATTTCTTTCTTAAAACTATTCATTAAGTAATACTTGTTTTTGCAGTATGCAACTTTATTATTAATTTCCCATCGGATTGTGCAATAGCTCTGGTATTATATAGGTCATATTTGCCATTAATAATTGGGTGTTGTTGGCAGATCACGAATAAATTGTCATAGGATAAAATTTTAAACTTTGATATATCCATTAAATCAGATAATACTAAAGGTCGCTTTTCATGATTGTAAATTTCCTTAATTTCAATTTCATTTAAAATGTTTGTGTTAAATAATTTAATTTTTGCCAGTATAATGGTATCCAATAAATGTAAGCAACCGCAAACGGTGTTTTCGTAAAATTTGTTCTTCGCTAAATATGAAGTTTTTTAAATGTTCTGTACTACCTGCTTTTTATATCTAGTTTTAAGTTTATTTCGTTCTACATGCTTTTTTTCATAAACTACCTGTCCTACATGATATTGTTTTTCTTTTCTGTTTTCATTATTTCATTATGTTTTCATTATTTTAGCATTTTTGTCGGTGTATTTTTTTATATTTGGGGAATATTTTCGTGCGGAATTTAATTATAAAAGATATCAAAAGGTTTTTGGTTTGTAGAATGCTCCGATTATATTCTTGAGCGGATCTTATTACTATTTCAGAGTAGTCAATTAGATTAATTTAATTAGATTCTTTAATGCAGCGAGCTAATTCTGTTAATGTCGAATGTGCCCTTTCAGCTTGTCCGTTTGAAGTACTATGCCTCGGGTCTGCGTAATGTAAGGTTATTATACACCTTTGTGCAAAGGATTTAAATTAGGCCGAGGTAAAACTCGGTTCGTTATCTGTTATAATTAGTTTTGCTTGGGGAAATTGTTGAAGTAATTCCATTGCCTTGTTTTTAATATTTAATTTATTTTGAATTTCTTTCACTACCAAAAATGTTAAATATGCGTCAATACAAGTTATAAAAGTAAAACTTTGTGCGTAGTGAATTTTCTCCTTCTTTTGTTGGAATAGGGGCTTCTCCGATTGGAATTTTTATTGGGTGTCTGTTATATTTGTTTTGGTTGCAAATTGTACAATTTTTAATATATTCGTTCAATTTTTTGTATAAGTTTGGCCAATAATATAATTTAGTTATCTGTTTGTAGTTTTCATCTAAACCTCTGTGTGCTCTGCAATGTGTTTCTTCTATAATTAAGGCTTTATCTTCTGGATTCTCAATATCTTGGAGGAATTTCTTCGTAAAGAGAAATTTGATTATGAAATTATCCTTTAGTACTTTTTGAATAACATATAGATCTTCTAATGTGCAATGTATTCCAGTGGATAAGTTTGGCTGAATATATTCTTCTAAAATATGCAGTAAATTCGCAACTGTGTCAAATTCAATTATATGTCGGGTATTTTCATAAATTCTTACTAGCTCATGAACTGTGATTCTAGCTTTTGCTATGAGTAACTGTTGCTTAAACTGATTAAATGGCTTCCTGGTTTCTTGAATGATGTTTTCAAAACTGCTTTCTGCTGAATGTTGGGTATTTAAATCTGAATCTAATTCCGCTTGTTCATCATCACTGTCTGTTATATGATTTATTTGAATAAGAGATAAAGCGTCTGCTACTATATTGGTTGAGCCTGGTGTATATATGATTTTAAGTGCGAAACTTTCAATAAAGTAATACCACCGTTTCATTTCTATGTTTGGATTATTATGCGATATGGAAAAGGACAATGGTTTGTGATCTGTTTGAATTTCAATTCCACTCACGCCATTTAAATAATTTCGCAAATTCTTTAATGCCCATACTATTGCTAATAATTCTTTTTTGTTTGTGGCATAAAGTTGCTCAGTTTTGTTTAAGGTTTTAGAAATAAATGTTATGGGATTTCCTTCTTGTGATAATACGGCTCCTATTGCTATGTCTGAGGCATCTGTGGTTAAAGTAAATTTCTTGTTGTAATCTAGTTGCACTAATTCTATATGTGCAATTAAACTGTCCTTTAAAATATTGAATGCTTCTACTGCTGGTTCATCCAGCTGTATTAAAGCTTTTTTTGATTCCCTTCTTGAAACCTTTCCATTGACTCCACTCAGATGCTATGTTAATGGCTTGGCAATTGTCGCATAATTTCGGACGAACTTTCTGTAATACCCTGTTAACCCTCGGGAACTGCGTAGCTCTCAGAATTGGATATTGGATATTTTTGAATGGTGTCAATCTGTTCCGGTTCTGTTTTAATGATATTATGGGAAATAATGTATCCCAGAAATGTAGTTTCTAATTGAAAAAATCTATACTTTTCAAGGGAAATGTTCATATTTGCAACCTGTAAAATTTGTATTATTTTAATTATATCTGCATTGACCTTTGAAAGATTTTTGTTGCGTTTGTCAATCCCATGGGAATTCTTAAAAATTCGTATTTACCGTTATTTATCGAAAAGGATGTTTTTTCTATGTCTGATTCTCTCATCAATATCTGATAGAATCCCTATTCTAAATCAATTGTCGAGAAATACTTTGCTTTACCCAAATGGGAAAGAATTGCTGAAGGATCCTGCATGGGATATCTGTCTGGTAAAGTATTGTCATTCAGTTTCTTAAAGTCTATTACTAATCTGTGTTTAGGAGTTCCATTCTCATTTACTCCCTTTTTTGGTACTACTAGCACAGGTGACTTGTATGGGCTCTTATTAGTTATAATTATGCCGTCGTCTAACATTTTACTTATTTCATTGTTAACGAAGTCGTTAACTGAATACTGTATACCGGTCTATCATGTTCGGTATTTATTTCCCATTTTATGTCTGTTCTAAATGGTAACTGCAAATCTATATTTGCATGGTCTTCTTGCACTATAGCTATCATTTCCTCTCTTAGTTTCTCTAAGTTTTCCTCTTTTTGAATGAATGCGTTATTCAATTGCAACTTTATCACTTCTTACGTTTATTTAAGTCGGATATTTCAACGACGGCTTGTTCAGGAGTTTTGCATCCCAAACTATTGTATATTTTGTTGTCGCGTCGGATAATTCAACGACGGCGCGCTCAAGATTTTGTAATCTCAAACTGTTATAACTTTTGTTGTCGGATAGTTCAACGACGGCGTGCTCAGGATTTTGTAATCCCGAACTATTTACTTTTGTATTGACGGATAATTCTACGTCGGTGTGCTCAGGATTTTTTAATCCCAAGCTATATAAACTCCCCTCTACCTGTTCTGTCCTGATTTCTCTTTGCTCTTCAAGGTATTTTTTCATAGTATATTCTTTTTAAGGAAGTCCTTGAGTTAAGGACAATTGGTTTAATGAGTGGTCCTCATCATAAAACAATTTTTGTTCTTTTCCATCATAATTGATTGTACCTTTTTGAATATCAATTATAGCTCCAATTTTTGTAAGAAGATTAAAACCTATAAGAAGGTCAGATTCTAACCGTTCTATTTCGTAAAACACCTGTTCAATGTTTAATATAGTTATCATATGAAAATATTTTATAATTGTATACCCATTAACTGTTAAAATCCTTTTATAAATTGGTAGCTCCTTTTTATAAAGATAAATTCCTTTTTTTATATAACAGGAAAAACTTTTAAAACTTTTAATTTGTTCCCAATTTTTTAATCGGTTCTTGTCAAATAGGGTAGCCCTACTCCGGATTCTGATCTAAAAAATGATCTTCATCAGTGTTGTTTACCCTCATTACTTTTTGAAGAGGATGATTTAATGATCCAGTTGGTTCTCGTTTTAATGGTGGATTGGTTAATCTGAACTGGCTTTTGTGTTTGGTTTTGATTATTATTCCTTCGGTAATAATTATTACTATTTAGCCTGTTAACATTATTATTCCTCCGATTGTAATAGTTATTCGGACGATTTAGATAACGGATAGATTCATCAATCTCCATTGGTTCAGGTGATGGTTGGACCTGATTTTTATTTGACATCCAAAATTGTTTTTTCCCCCACTGATTGTTATTACTCTGTCTCTGATTCCACTGATTATTAATCGCTTACTATTATTTTGACCTGGTCTATTATTAAAATTTGAATTATAATTTCCATAATTTCTCATTGCAACAAAGTTGTGAGCGAATTTCGCTCTCATGTTGTTACTTTCCACTGTACTAATGCCATTGCATTAGGCAAGTCTGCAGGATGAATGGAATATAGAGTTGCTGAAATTGGGTCGTTTAAGCCAGTTATAAAAACTCTCAAAGCGTTCTGTCTATGTCTGTCATTTATTTCTTTTATTGTTGGCTTATTTCGTCCATATATCACTATAGTTTTATTAGTTAAGCTTTCTATACACTTGGTTATAATATTCAATGACAGTAAGTTTTCCCTGAGTTAGAATACTTAATTCCTGTTTTAATTATATGTAGAGGTGTACGATCGTTAAAATAAAATCTAATCTTGCCAAGATGGCATCTAAATTTAACACAGTTCCATGGATTGTTAAATCATCGTTTGCTTTCACAGTTATTTTATTTCTTAAGATGGATATGGCTGCTATATATCTGTTACTTTTGCGAACATATTGGCTCATTACATTTTCTGCCGCTTCACTCCAGCTCACATATTTTTCCTGTTCTCCATTAAACTCTGGTACTGACTTTATGATTTCAAACGATTCTTCACATTTGATCGAATTATCAACTTCTTCGGCTGTATAATCTTCTATCTTATTAACATCCATTTGCAATTGTGTTTTTAAAGTTCTGCGGTCAGAAGTGCCTGTTGTTGTAACTGGGGGTTTGTAATTGTACTTGTTGCTGGAGCAATAGCCATTTTTCAATTTCTAAACTTATTTAATAAATCCTCTATGTCCTCCAGGGTTGTTAATTTTTAATCATTAAACTTTTTACAATCTGAAGAACTTTTATTTTTGCACAAAACTATTTTCCTAAAACATATAATTATATTATTTATTGAAAATATGCCTTTGGCTTACGATGGTCAACTTTGTTGTGTGTTCTTTTCCTGGTCTTCTTCGATTTTGGCGAGCGAATGCCCTTCAGCCCTTCTTTCCTTCCTTCTCTTATTGGTGTGAATTTTTGTGGTTTTTTTTTCATTTTTTTATTTTAATTGGGTGGTTTTCCTAGGTCTTCTTTGATGATGGCGAGGGTATGCCCTGCAGCCCTTCCTTCCTTCTTTTATTTAGAGGTGTGAATTGTTGTGGTTCTTAATTTCTCAATTTGTATTATTGTCTTTTTGTTTTCTTTCTTGTGATATGAGTTTATTTTTCAGTTCACCTTTTTCTTAAATTATCAAACATTTTAAATGGATTATTACATTTATTAATTTCCATTTAAGTTCACCACTCGAGCACTGTCACAATATTTAGGTGTCGTCGGTTTTGTGGATGTTTTAATTTTTCCATTTTGGCGGCGCGAGTTCCGTTTTTCTAAATTAACTTTTTATTCATTAATTTTTTTTGGTAGAACTTGTGAAGACGCCGCCCCACGTTGGGCGCCAATTATCACTGATGATTGATTACAAATATAATTTATTTTATATTCTAACTTGGTGCTAAACCTTTTTCTATTAAACTCATTACACAAGAACTATAAACGTTTACTCCGAACTCGTATGTTCGACCGATCTCGATCAGATTCCAAATTAGAACTGTTGCTTCATTCGGCAATAAGTTTTTCTTTTCGGGCTTCAAGAACTTTCAATTTTTGTTTATAATATAAGCTGGAGATGAAACGGAATGACTTGGGACGCAGATGTTTGGTTTTCGAACGGAAGCTGGTGTTTACGTTAAGATTGGTTTATTTATAACAGCGTTAAGAGCGGCCGTGGAAGATAGAGCCAAAGGCAAAGGCAAATGCAAATGCAAAACAAAGGCAATGGCAAGATAGCTAAGTGGTCCCGCAAAAAAAAATTTATGCAAAACAAAGGCAATGGAAAGATCGCTAAGTGGTTCCGTTAATTCAAAACAACGGCAACTGCAAGATCGCTCAGATCGAAAATGGTTTATTAATCCACCAGGGGCCCCGTTTCACGGGTTGGATAACTTGTACTTAGTTTTGCTCCTCTCGTCAATTTAATTTATTTTCACTTTCTCAAGTTTCTTATCAGCAAAAAGCTTTCAGGTTTACCGTTAAATATCTTCTATTTGTATGCTTGTTATACATACATTAAATTCAGACATTGCTCCTACAAATCGAAGCAGATTTCTTGAATTTATTAAATAGTGTCGACGACAAACTACTACCTAAACTACAATGGAATGGGAGGTACCGCCTGCAGTATAGAGAGCACCAAATCGAACGGCGAGACGAACAAATCGAAGCACCAAATATTGAGTCCTTGACCAACTGTATACAGATAGCGGTATCCGGCATCTGTGCCCATCATACAAAAAAACAGCCATGGTCAGAAGATTGAACGGATCCAGCAATAGCATTCAAAACGGGGCTCCACCTGACAGTCTGGCGCAGCACTTTAAAAAACTACTACCTCAGGACAACCAAGCTGTACAGCACTATTTCGCTCTGCCATACAACACAAACAGAGAACTGGACCGGGAAATATCGAAGGGGGAAGTTAAAGTAGCAGTGAGCAAGAGCAAGAACTGTAAAGCCCCCGGATTTATTTATTTATTTATTTATTCCGCCAATGGATAAAATCCTTATCTGGCTAAAGGGTACAAACTTAACTATAACTATAAAACTAAAGATTACACAAAAAATCTCTAACCGCTTGAGTAAGCACATCCTTCCTGGATCACCAACACAACCGAATGCTTGCTGGTAAAGAGTTAAACAACCGTAAGGCCCTTAAAATTGGTTCATTCCGCGCATAAATAGTCCTAGCTGCACTTTCATTGAATGGGACCAAGGTACGCAGATTCCTGGCTGGGACATTAAAATTGATCAAACTCAAAAGGAATGGACTGTCAACGCTACCAATTATTAAATCGTTCAGGAAAAGCAGGCCTGCTATTGAACGCCTATCCTCAAGAGTGCAGGTATGGATCAGGCAACACTGGCTGGGGTATGGTGGAATTGGCTCAGAAAAATGTAACGGCTGCAGTGCAAATTTTAAGAATTTCTTCTGAAGCCGCTCAATTCTATTGACATGCACAGTACCCGACGGATTCCAAATAAAGGAATGGAGAATAAACCGACAATCTCGAGTACGGATCCCTAAATAGCACGGTGTTACGCTTAACAAACCCTAACATTGCATACGCTTTCGGCAGAATAAAGTTAATGTGACCCCAAGATCCATAATCTCGTTCAGCGCAGAGAGTGAGTGATTATTAATGGAGTACGTTTAAAGGACGGTTAAGACACATTTACTATATCGAACAACATGACATTTATTAAGATTTAGAGGCAAATTGTTATGACTACACCAGATACTGATTTTATTCAGGTCAGATTGTAACAAATAGCTGTCAGATATGGAATCTATCAACATGTAAATTTTAAGGTCGTTAGCATAAAGAAGATATTTAGCAGATTGAATGCAAGAACAAATATCATTTATAAAAATAATAAAAAGCAAAGGGCCAAGATAACTACCTTGAGGAATTCCAGAAGTTGATTCATAGGAGTCAGAAACAGCCCCACTGACTTCCACATGATTAGTTCGGCTTAACAAATACGACGAGATCCAATTCAGTAATGTGGAGTGAATTCCAAGCTTGGAAAGTTTTGCTTGTAAGGCAGAGTGACAAACCTTATCAAAAGCCTTGGCGAAATCCGTATATACCGTGTCCACCTGCGAATGTACCTCAAAGGCTTGCATGCAATGCTTCGAAACAAATTTTTAGGCAGCTACTTCCAGTCCTCATGTCCGACCAATTTACTGGAACTGTTGCCATAGCTACTTGACGGTAATCAGGAAGTGTTGGAGTAATAACACATCGGCGTCGCCCGACGTCTGCACTGTACAGCCAAAGTAACCATAAAGAACCCCGCGCAATATTTCCGTTCGAATAAGTATTGGCAGGTTAAGATCATCAACACAAAAGTTCGAATTAGTAACCAATCGCGAATTAGTAGAGGCAATTCTTGTAGATACTTCCGCAGTCGGTGCGCGCCATTGACCGCGCAAGGCAGAAAGCTCATCATTAAAAAGTGGCAACGGAAGACAAACTTGTGGAGAGAGCAAGAGTCCGTCGAAGAGTAAGATTTTAATGTCCCACGTTGCCAACTGTGAAGAAGAGAGCGATACTCCAAGAAAATCACTAAGCCATCCACGTGTTGGACGATGCACCGTGGCAGCGGGAGGTGAGAGCGCAAATCCGCCGAGAGTATTGTGTGGGAGCGCCACCGTACCGAATTCGGGGCTGTCTAAATGAAACGGCAAAATCATCTGGTGTTGTTGTTGTTGCGAGTAAAGCTGCGGCTGCGTGCGTTGCGTCGAGGCAGCGGGAGGTGAAGAGAGCGCCTCTCCGAAGTGCATGCTACGACCGAATGCATAGCATGCGGGTGTGTTGGGAACATCACAGAAAGTGGCCATCAAGAGCGACTGAGCGTACGAAGCTGCACGATGAGGAGAGGGCGCATTGCGCGGGAGCGCAACCATACCGAGTTTAGGGCTGCATAAATGAAACGGCAAAATCATCTGGTGTTGTTGTTGCGAATACAGCCGCGGCTGCGTGTGTCAAAAAGAGAGATCGATACAAAAGGCGAGCGGCTTAGGCGCCAGGTTTTGTAATCGTTATTGGTAATATAGTTGAGAATTGCGGTGAAACGTAATGCATGAAAGTGCCGCTCCAATGACGTCAGTGCCAGTGACGCCGATTACTGGGGGTTTTTTGACGGGGACTCAGTTGGGGTAGATGTACGCAATGGCACTGCACCCATTATGTCCACAACAGAAGAATCCAAGGGCTGTTTTTCCCTGTACACGAATCGACTCACTTTAACTGATTGTGGCCAAAATTCGTCGCTGAAGACAGTTAGAAAATACTGCTCCGGGACTCCAAGCTTAAAATTTACGAACTTCAACGCATTTATGTCCACATCTTTCTTTGTTAAAGAATGGCAAGTTATGCTGTCAGAATTTACCTTCAGCTTATCAGCAACAAACTTGCACAGCGCCTCTGGCTTTATCCCAGAGAGTTTTCGCCAAAGCATTTCCCGATACACAAAAAAGGAAATGTCACTGATGCAGCGAACTATAGGGGGATATCTTTCCTCACTTCGATCATGAATGTGTTCGCCTGGAAAAGTATAATGTGCTCAGCGAATACCAAGCTGGGCTTAAAAGAGGGTATAGCACAGTAGACAGCATTTTCGTGCTAGTGGTGATAGCCAAAGAGTACAGGCGGCAAAATCGAAAGATGTACGCCTGCTTCATGGACTTCAAAGCAGCTTTCGACACTATCGACAGACAAAGCCTATTTCTAAAACTCAGCATGGCTGGCGTATCAACGAAAATCCTGAACATACTAAAATGTCTGTGTGAATTTAAATATCTTGGAGTCACATTAACCCAGAAAATGAGCTTCGAAAAGCATGTACAAAATAAGCTAGCGGACGCAAAGGTAGCTTTGAATTGCACTTGGAAACAGCTACTTGCGAAAAAATAGGTTTCCCCGAGTATAAAATATAAAGTATACATGGCAACAGCACAGTCTGTACTGGGCTATGCAGCGGAGGTATGGGGACACAAGGACGATTCTATATTAAAAAAATCTTCCGACTTCCAAAAAAAGCGCCGACCTACGCAATCCATCTGGAAACGGGACTCCCTGCAGTATTTATACATACTTTGCAAAAGCATTTCAGTTTCGCATCTAAAGTGATGAATATGCTGGTAATCGACTCCAAAAGAAAATACTCACATATCTCACTAGTTACAAAGCTGATTTCATCGCGAGCTGGGATTCGATAGCAAACGAGAGGGGAGTTTCAGGAGATTCCCAAAGCCCAACATCCTGGAGAACTTGGCACGACCAGATTATCAGAGCCACAGACGAAGCAGACAGACAAACGTGGACACGAAGAGTATGCGAAAGCGCATCGAGACCGTTATACAGCAGCCTTGACCATAACCTAGGAGTCAATAACTTTTTCACAGATAGTATAGATGCTTACCACGTAGCTCCCATCTCTAGGGCACGCACAGAGACTCTGCCTCTCAACGCGTCAACGTGCAATATGGTGCAATGGTACCAAACAGCCTCTGTTTAATATAAAATTAACTAAAGAACACACACTACTACTACTATTGTCTATCTTGCGCCTGAAAATGAAAAAACTATCGCTAGAAATCGAAAATATTATTGTATGCCTAGCTTTTCGACACGTCCTATTTCTAAAAAGCTCGGCATTAGTTAATATGTAATAATAAAATCTGTATTTGTAACCGAACAGAACCGATCGGAACTTAATTTTGCATACGAAGGTTTAGTCAAATGATTGCACCTTAACCGTTTATCCAGATTTTCACAAACGATACTTTTAAAGATGCTTAACTAATGTATCTATTTTAAAACGAGGAGGAACGTTGTGAGCCGCGGCAAGGGCCCCAAAATGCATATTCCACAAAAAATTAAAAAGAGGATTCCAATCCTTCATAAAAAATATCTACACTAAAATGAATACCTAAATACTTAAAAATGATTAATATGAACAAAACTATACGGATAAAAAAAAGAAAAACTAAAGTTTAAGCAAAATAAAACATTAAAAGAATAATATAAATAATTAAGAATACGTCCCCTGCAGGTTCCTGCCGTGCGGGCCTACGGTTCGTACGGGGGCCGGGTGGTAGGTACTAATGCCAGATAACTATAGAAAAATCTAATTTTCTGCCTCCCTAACATTAACTAAAATTCCATTATGATAGCTATAGATAGTCCCGTAGGTGCGCGCTGTGGCCCTGCTATCAGATATGTTTGAAAACGCCCAGTCAATATGCCTATCGCAATTGGTTGTGGATGGGTCCAAGCTTAACAAGGACCTACAATTCCTTTCTGAAAGGAATTCGAAAATTTCTTTACAGCAGCCTGAAAGTTTATGAAGGCATAAATTAAAATCTCCTAACACTAAGCAATTTCTATTTAAAAGCTGATTGAAATAAGTCCCCAAATTCTGCTTTGAACTTTGGCAACGGATACGTGTGGGTTCTATAAATAACAATGCAACCTACAGATTTGTACTTAAACAAAGCATATTCGAAGACTGGAGATGCTAAGTTTTTGAAATTTGCATAAAATCGACCTCTTTCAAAATTACTAAAGTTCATTCTAAAAGTTCTAAAAGTTCATTCCTAACAAATGCTGGAATGCCTCTTTTCGGTCTAGCTCCGCTGGCTACGGACGGGCAATCTAACCGCACTGCAGTGGAATAGCCAGGAATAATATAAGCTTTATTTGAGTAAATGGAAGCCTCAACGAAGCACAAAATAGAAGACTTGAGCATTAGCTGATCAGAACAGACATCGGTAAAATGGCAGTGAAAGTTTTCCGTATTATGGAAGAAAATATTGAGGTCGGACGGGTTGAGTAAACAATCGAAGTGGGTGTGAAGTAACTAAGCTGAACGTAAGTTCTCCATCTCCTTCGCGACAGGACAGTCCCACTTGGGTTTCGGAGGAATGGATGATCCAACGATATAAAGTCCGTTCGGACTGGTGGCTACATACAGCGCTTCTCTTCTGCATATTGAATGAAGTGTGGAAGACCACTTTGCTGTATGTAGCTCCCTGACTCTTATGAATGGTTATAGCTTCTGCAGCTACAATCGGAAACTGTTTTTCTACGCTTTCCTCGAGAAAATGTATCCAAAGAAGTTCGGGAGTATTGGTGGAGCTGAGATCTATCTACATTAAAACACCAGTGGCTCCGTTAACAAGACCATCTGATGTATCTACATTGACCGTCATCATATATTTAGCAGTGGTTTTGAGATCCACTGAAGTACACAAACCTTGTGTATTCGAAGCTTTGAAACTCTTAACAGAGTCCTTGATTTTGATTTCTTGGTTAAGATATTCGGCTTTGATGCAGTCTAAAGCTATTGAAGTATATTCTGCAGTCATTATCGATGAAAGCTTTACCTTATTGTACTTATCTGTCTCGCTATTGCTACAAAATAAGTGGATCGCATCTCTTGGAGCTTGATTGCCGTCAACTATTCGGTTCCTAAGCAATTGATTATCTTCCGACGTCATTTCGGCCGATGCCATGTTATTTAGTGCGGTTGCAAAAGCTTGGTCATCTCGCTGTCGCATTATCTCTGTAAGTTCGAAAAACTTGAAGCCATCCCAGAGACTAGAGCCAACTATCGCACTGTATGGATTATGCGCTCCTGATGAGGATTTAAATATCCAACGATCGCCTACTGGACATAACTGCCTTAGATCGCCGAGCACGATAACAGAAATGCCACCAAAAGGACTCTCGGGCCTTGAAAATATTTGTTTTAGGTGCCTATCCAAATATGAAAACATTTGTTCACCAATCATAGAAATTTCATCAATTATAAGAATTTTAAGATCAATAAATCTTGAACGCAAGGTATTTAATAAATCTGGACCCAACTGTTTAAAGGCATGGTTAGACTGAATGCGAGGTAAAGAAAACATATACTATATACCAAGAGAAGAGAGAATGAGTTTGCTTGTGTGCATACACACAGAGCTGCAAGCACTTATGTGTGCGTATTTGTGCCGAGCTGCCGAATTTTGACGAGACGTAAACAAGACAGAAATGTATTTGCTGGGAGTTGGGGTGGGGGGAAAAAATTCGTTGGCGATTGACATTTGGATAATAAAATTGCATTATTCATTTAAATAGTAATAATTATATAATTCATTAATCTATAATGAACATTTGATATTAGGTATACAATTATTATGGTTTTGAAATTATCCAGTAAAATATTGATATGATAATAGACCATACAATTTTTGGTTATATCCAACCTGTTCAATCGCAAAATCAACCCCTATACCGCAATTCGCCTTTCAATAAATTTCATCAAATTGTCTTGTCTTCTTTGCACAAGTTTACGTACAAACACACATACATGCAAATTAAATATTTCCTTGGTGAATGGTTTAAAAAAAATATACATTTTTTTATTTGTTATTCACTATGTTACAGTTCACTCTTAGTGTCTAAACTCACTGCTCTATTATTATTTAACTGTTCTTATTCGATTTCCCAAACGGACTGGCGACCAAGGGTCGGCTCCTAATAAACAAATCTCGGATTAAGAGAAGCAAGAGCTGCTTAAGAGATTGGCTCAAGAGAGTCGGAGAATAGGATGATGAGAATTTGGTTTCAATTGTGAAATTTCAATAAACCAAACAAATATCGGGCGGCCAACGGCGCAATTGAAACTTAATGAAAAATGTGAAGTGATATGACGTCTTACTGGAGTGGGAAAGTTCATTAGGAATTGGGGACCTAATGGAACCTAATGGAAGAACTGTGTAAGAAGTTCCCAACTAGAAGTTGTTTATAAATCGGTTAAGAAGGCTTGGGTAGTGGGCTAGTTAACTCCCCCCATTCTAAATTGGATCGTCCCAATTCATCGGAAGTGATGGGTAAATTGAATTAAGATGATTAGTCAATTCGACTCTAATTTCATCTTCAACGGAATTTTCATTTTCGGACATATTATTTTCGAGGTTTATTTCAAAACTAATTTTCCGGGGTTTGCATATTAGATATTTTCTAAATTTGATCAAAATCCTGATAATTAAATATATAATAATACATGTTATCAATATTAACGTAATCGGAATTTGAGTTTGTTTAATTTGAATAAATGGATTTAATATGTTGATATTATCAAATGCAAGTTCCGAATCATTAGACATAAAATATTCGGATATTAAAAAATTGTTGTATTGTTTAGCAGTGAGGTAATCTTATTATCAATATTATAATAGGATACATTATTAATTATAGTAGTATCATTAAAGGTTATTAAAAATGACCCATCTAAATGAGTGTCATTTACAATATTGTGTCCATTAATAAAAATGGCACCTTCTTGGATTATATCAATATTTTTATTATTCTCTCTGACTTTGTTAGATATAGATTTTTCTCCATTTAACAATCTTGTGAAACAAGTACTGTCAGGGTTTAAGGTGCGATAATTATTATAAAGTTCTGATTTAAAGTTTGACATTACATAATACTTATTATTACATTAAGCAACCTGATTATCAATTACTAATTTTCCATCCTTATGTGAAATGGATCTGGAATTGTATACTTCACAACGGTTAGTTATTATTGGGTATTTTATGTATATGACAATTAAATCCTGATTTATTGCAATTTTAAATTCAGCAATATCCAACTGGTCAGTAATAGTGACGGGTTTGTGTTCATGTTTATACATTTTTTTGATATCTTCTTCGTTTAAAACCTTTGTATTGAATACATCAATTTTAGCTAATGTAATTGTATCCATCAGATTCATAAGATCGTAAGTGAGCAAACGAAGGCGGTGTTTTCGTAGTGGCAATTCTTGATTTCTAAAGGCCGTTTTAAAATTTTCAGATAGAGTTTGTATTTCTTTGAATAATTTAGAATTTATGACAAATTGATTACTATTATTCTGGATTAAATCATCAATTTTATTCTGCACTGTTATGATATAATCATGATCAGGGGTCCCTGCTATCCATTTCCAAACTGTGCCTATTTCGTTAATACCTCGTTTAATTCTATTGGGTATTATTTTTGAGGTAAGAGTTCTGATAATATTTAAATCGTATGTCATTTCCCAAAGTAAATTCTGGTTATTATCCTGAATGTGTGCTGTTTCCAAATTGATTATTTCTTTATAATAACTTAAATTTGTTATATGGAATAAGTCGGCATATGATTCATAAGTAAGGACATCTTTTGTATCCCTATAAATAAAAAAATCGTGATTTGAATAATCCATTATTTCTTATTTGGTTGTTGTTACCATCAATAATACGAATATTGTTAAATTCATTTTCTGTAATTTGAGACAATTTAAAATTTGACGTTGTCTTTATGAATCCAACGGTTTCTATTATTTATAATAATTTTATTAGGTAAGTTTTCTTTAAATACTTGTCTTTTATATCTGGCTTTTAGTTTATACCTCTCTCCATGTTTTTTTTCATAAATAACCTCACCTACGTGATAGTCCTTTTCCTTCCTATCTTTCACATTTTTTCTTGCGCTAATTTTAATATTTTGGGAATATTTTCATGCTTGATTTTTTTATACAGAATGTCAAACGGTCTTTGATTAGTAGTTGAATGGATTGTCAAGTTATACTTTTGAGCTGCTCTAATTATAATTTCTGAATAATCAACCAAATTAAGTTGATCTTTTATGCAACGAGCAATTTTTGTAAGTGTAGAATGTGCCCTTTCTATTTGTCCATTCGAAGTACTATGTCGAGGATCTGCATAATATAAATTTATCCCACATCTTTGTGCAAAAGATTTAAACTGGGAGGAAGTAAAACATGGTTCATTATCTATCATCAGAGTTTTAGCTAATGGAAAGTGTTGCAGAATTTCTGAAATCTTATTTTCGATGTTGAGCTTGTTCGGAATCTCTTTTACAACTAAATATTTTGAATAAGAATCTATACAAGTTATAAATATTAAATTCTGTGCATAATATATATCCATATGTAAATTTTCTCCTTCCTTATTTGGGATAGGTGCCTGTTTGATAGGTATTTGTACTGGTTGTCTATTATATTTATTTTGGTTGCAAATTGTACAGTTCTTAACATATTCCTTGAGTTTTTTGTATAAATTCGGCCAATAATATAATCGGTTTATTTGTTTATAGTTTTCGTCTAATCCCCTGTGTGCTCTACAATGAGTTTCTTCGATTATTACCGCTCTGTCTTCAGGATTTTCTACATCCTGAACAAATCTTTTTGTATACAAAAACTTATTAGTGAAATTATTCATAAGAGGAATTTGAATTCTATAGAAGTCCTCTAATGTACAGTGTACTCCTATTGCTATATTAGGAGGAATGTATTCTTTTAAGATAGATACCAAATTTTCCGTAGTATCAACTTCTATTATATGTCTTGTATTTCCAAATATGTTAATCGACTCATGTATTGTATACCTTCCCGTTGCTATTAGCAATTGTTGCTTAAACTGGTTTAAGGGTTTTCGGGTTTCTTGTATAACATTCTCAAAACTACTCTCTGCTGAATGCTGAGTGCTTTGATCTGAGACCGATTCGTTACTGTCAGTTAAGTTGTTAATCTGTATTCTTGATAAGGCGTCTGCGACTACATTTGTTGCCCCTGGCTTATATATTATTTTGGGTGAATAACTTTCAATGAATGAATACCACCTTTTCATTTCTATATTTGGATTCTTTTGAGAAATTGAGAAAGAAAGTGGTTGATGGTCTGTGTATATCTCGATGTTGTTAACACCATATAAATAATTACGCAACTTTTTGGCCAAACTATGGCCAAAAGTTCTTTCTTATTAGTTGCATATACTTGCTCTGTTTTTCTTTGAGTTTTGGAAATAAATGTAATTGGTTTTCCTTCCTGGGATAGGACTGCACCAATCGCAATGTCAGAAGCGTCGGTCATTAAAGTGAATTTTTTATTATAATCTGTGTTTCGTCGTTTCTCGTCTGTTTGTTTTGAATTGTTTGAAGTCTAGTGTAAGTTAGTTTAGGGCAAGGCGGGAGCGCAATAAAAGCTTACTCTCTCGCTCTTGGCGAATTCGCCCCGCTTTGCCAACGTAGGTTAGTTAGGCTAGAGATAAATTTGAATTATACATTCGTTGATATTGATTTGATCGAGCGAACGTATTATTCCTCTTGTCCCACCTCTTAAATAAAATTACAGCCACCCAAAGTTTTTTCCGGTTTCGCATTTAGAAAAACTATTCTAAATTTTCATGGCGCCCCCGGGTGGACTGTAAAGTTAATAAAGGCAACAATAAAAGTGACAGTGACACATAGAAAAGTGCATACAAAGTAAAACAGTGGTCTAAGACACATACATATATATGCAAATACATAATTATATTTATTAGAATCAAGCATATCGTTGCCCGCGTCATGTTGTTGTGTGTTAACAAAAAACAGCAATTAAAACCTTGCTTAAGCAATCGTGTCGGTCGCGAAATACCCAGCCTAATCTTCGCCGTTCGTTTCTGCTACCGCCGAGGGATGCCCTGCACGGACTGCAAGAGGAAAGTAGCAGCTGGACGTAAAGATCCAACCGCAGAGCCAGAGGTATTTGTGCAATAATTGAAAGCTAGAGCTGAAGACAGATATAATCTTTTTTAAATTGTCTTGTGCTGGAAAAATTGCACCTCGCTTTCAATTCTTGGCACAGACGTATGACATAGTAGATCTTGAATTGCATGCATTTAGACTATAATATTCTTGCAAATATATACACATATAACACCAACAATATACGCACATACATATTTATTGACATACATTATACATATATCATAACCTATGTGAACCGCTAGTTGGATGCAACCGTTATTTATTGTTTACTGCAATCACTGTCACCCCCCCCTTACTCTTTTTTCGTTGTTTGAATCTCGCCAAAAGGTTGGTTCGTTAACCCAAGCCGCGGCGTATAACACTTACATATATCTATACATACATACAAACAAGCAGCAGCATCGGTGCACTCTCTCGTTTTCGCTTTCGCCCTTCCACCGTTGCTCGCGTTGTATTTGTTGGGAGAATATTTTTCGTTTGCCGCGCTTGATCTTAACGGAACGCCAAGTGACGCGCTACCCTGTTGTTCGAGGGTATATTGTTTTTGGGTGTTACTTACCAGTGACGCGCTACCCTGCTTTTCGAGGGTATATGGTTTTCAGCTGTCACTTGCAACCATATTATATATTGATACCTCGTGCCTCGCAGTTCAATTATTATTTGTTTTCGATTGCCGTTCTTGCTTTGAACATTTATTTATTTGTTTGTTTTCTTTGTTTGAGCATATTATAAATATAAAAAATATGGCAGAAGACAATAAGTCAGTTCTTAAAAACTTGAAATCTAAGCTCCAAAGTCAAGTTAAAAGCATTCGCCGCTTAGAAGTACGATTAGATGAAGGTTCGATACCTATACAATTGACAGAGCTACAATGTAGGCTCGATTCCTTGAATGAGTCAATCCAAAAGGCTAAACAATTACAAGAAAAAATAGAAGAAATAGATGGCGACGATGAATTCGCAGCCGAGTTGGAAGAGTTATCTATCGTAACTAAGGCCAAGATGATGTCGCTTATCTGCGCTTTTGATGTATCAAGCGATACGACGCTAACAATACCAGCCTGTGGTGCCCCAACTCGTGCTCGACTTCCGAAATTGGCATTACCAAAATTTAGTGGTAAGCATTCGGATTTTAAAAATTTCATCAGCCTTTTTGAGACTCTAGTTCATAGCGACGCAAGTATACCGGTGATCGAGAAATTTAATCACTTGATCTCGTGCCTCTCGGATGAAGCATTAGGAACAATTAAGGCGTTCCAAGTCACCGAAGCCAAGTATGAAAAGGCCATGGATAGTCTCAAACGAGTATATGATAACGAGTATCTGATTTTTACAAACAATATTTCCACATTGTTTAATCTGTGTCTTTTGAACAGAGTCGACCCAGTGACTAAACAAAAGTGGGATGAACAACTGACTTACGAAAAGTTTCCGCTTTGGTCCGACCTTGAGAAAGTTTTGAATCGTCGATACCAGTATTTGCTGCTGAAGAGTCGACGAAGCCAAAGCCGGACAAGGTTGTACCAATCAAGCAGCATAATCGTAGCTCATTTGCTTGTTCTTCTCATTCCACCAACAGAGTTCAGCGAACTTGCAGCTATTGCAATTCGGACGACCATGTAGTGTCGAAATGCACTTCATTTTTGCGACTCTCGGTCATGCAAAGGTTCGAGTTCGCTAAATCTGCACCCTTATGCATTGTAACGAACCGCTTTCTTCCGTCAAGTTCAGCTGGGCTGGCTCAGCGGTCGGCAGGTTGCTGCAACGAATTTGTTTGTTGCCCCTACGACAAGCAAGAAATACACGCGGGTCAGGTATTCTAATGGTACTTCGCTTTATTGGTATCTTATGGCTATCTTACGGCAATCTTACGGCTATATCATTCGCTGGGGTATATCGGTGGTACCTTTACCGCCACGACTCCGATGGCGCTCGGGCTAGGGGTTCTGACGCGGCTATCGCTCTGTCCGCCCGCACAACTCCGCACCAATCGGGTGTCCTCGGGGCTCCTTTGGGCAACGATTGGGGGTTCTGTCTCGGCTACCGCTCTGACCACCACTCACAACTCCGCACTTAGGAAATTGGCTCGGTAACTCTCACCTTTGATCGGGCTCGTGGCCTGTTTGTCGAGATCGTCCTTCCGCTGTCTCCTGTATCTCACTCCTGTGTCACTCTGTTGTATTTCGCTTGGTTTTTCTCCGCACTCGCTCACTCTCCGCACTTGATTGCCCATCCACTGCCGCCGGCCTCCTCTTATAGGCTCGGTGCGGCCCAGCCTCTGCGCTGCTGCTCGGCCGCAACGGTTAATTCCGGTGGCGTCGGTAGCTTTCCATCGGCCTCCGTTGTGTTCCCACGTCCTCCCCACCGGGACCAGCCTACATGGCCTGCATGGCATGTATGGCCTACATGGGCCCGGCTACATGGCATGTATGGCCTACATGGGCCCGGCTACATGGCCTACATGGGCCGGCTCACTGTCATCGTTCCCTTCCTCTCGCGGTGTCCGCCTTGTATTTTCTCATAACGGGACCGCCTCGCTCCCGTACGGCGAATTCGCCGTATCCCCTACTAGGGCTTTGTGAGGAATATTAACTCCTCACACTTCCCCCTTTCTTCATTACTGAAAACCCTTGGTTTTCTGTCCCTTTTCCGGCTCACCTCTCGTACGGCCCTCTCATGACCCCGATGAGCCTTTTAAATTGCGCGCGCGGCCGTTTCCCTCAGGGCGCCCCCTGTCGGTGCTCTGCTCCCATCGCTCGCGAGTTACCGCGGCTGGCGATGTTCACCTATCGGTTCAGAGAACCGATGATCGTCCGGAATCAGCTCCGATCGTGGAACACCCGATAGGTGCGCGACGGGCTTGGGCTACCAGACCCGCTCGATACTCACGTGTAATATCCGCCTGCACCGCGTTTCCCGGCCTGCAATCTGGCCACCCCAATCCCTTCCATCGCTGCTGCCCCAACGCCCGGTGAGTACTATTTCATAATTTTTTATTCATTCCTTCATCATCTTCCTTACAGCCTCCCTTATGCCTCCACAAATACCTCGGCTTTACCGGCGGCTACCGACACCCGGTACCGCACCCCGCGCACTCGCACGAGGCGTTTCACGCGGCGACCGACGGGTCGGGTTCCGTCCACGGCCCGGACCACCGCCTCTGGCCATTCCTCCTCGGCCACCTGGCGCCAACGCTGCTGCTCTGCTGGCTGCCCTTCGGGCATCGACCGCTGCCGCTGGAGTTGCGGCCGAGCGACGGGCGCTCTCGCCTCCGGGCAGGAGACTTGCCTTGCCAGGACAGGCCGCTCCTGCGCCTTCACAGGTGAGGGCCACACCCACGGACCGCGCTCCAACTCCTCCTCAGCAGGTCCCGCCGCTGCCGTCTCCGCTGCCGTCTCCGCTGTCGGCTCCTCTGCCGGTTCCGCTGTTGCCGCCTCCGCTGTCGGCTCCCCTGCCGGTTCCGCTGTCGACGCCTCTCCCGCTGTCGGTGCACCGTGTACCACCGCTGCTGCTGCGGGTCCACTCGCCTCGGTCGCCATCCCCGCTTTCGGGCCAGCGGGTGTGGATGCACCCGGTTCGTCGGGAGCTCTCCTCTCCTCCGGGTGTCCCCGCGGATCCCGGGCGTTGCTGCACCTCGGCGGTTCCTCTTCCCAGAGTCGGGGCTCCTCGCGCTCTTGCTGCGTCATCTCAATGGCCCAGGTGATCTGGATCGTATGGTGGTGCCATACCACCCCGTCACCGACCACCGAGTGCACCTTCTCCGTCACAAACGGGCCATACTTCGCGGCTTCGGGCCCCTGCCACTGGGGCTGCGGCTCCTGTGCCGGCTCCTGCTGGGCCTCTGTCGGCGAAGGCTGCTGCGCTGCCTGCTGCTGCTGCGACTGCTGCTGCGGCGACTGCTGCTGCTGCGACTGCTGCTGCGGCGACTGCTGCTGCGGCGATTGCGGCTGCCGCGATTGCTGCTGCAGCGAAGGCTGCTGCGACTGCTGCTGCGGCGACTGCTGCTGCGGCGACTGCTGCTGCGGCGACTGCTGCTGCTGCGACTGCTGCTGTGGCGACTGCTGCTGCGGCGACTGCCGCTGCTGCGATTGCTGCTGCCGCGAAGGCTGCTGCGATTTCTGCTGCCGCGAAGGCTGCTGCGACTGCTGCTGCGGCGAAGGCTGCGGCGACTGCTGCTGCGGCGAAGGCTGCTGTGGTGACTGCTGCTGCTGCGACTGCTGCATCTCGGCGGCCGACCTTATCCGCACGAACTTTGGTGGCGGTGGGGCCACCGCCTCCTCTCGTCCATCGGCCTCCCGCTCCGCGCTCCGTGCTCTCGCCTCAGTCTGGCGCCGCAGCGCGTCTCAAGCCGCCTGCATCATGGCCGCCTCCTCCCTCGCCTTTCGCTCTGCAGTCCTCCGCGCCTCGCTCCGTTGCCGCTCCTCCTCGCGTTCCTTCGCCCGTCGTCCTTCCGCCCGTTGGAGTCGCTCTTCCTCGCGCCGCGCTTCCGCCGCCCTTCGGTCCGCGCTCCGTTGGCGTTCCTCTTCGCGCCGCCGCTGATCCTCCTTGCGTTGGAGACGCGCCTGCTCACGCCGCCTTATCTCCTCCTCGCGTCGCGCCTCTGCCTCTGCCCTCCGGGTCCGCCGCTATTCCATCCGCTCTTGCCATAAAGCCGATATGGTCTGCTTGAGGTATTGTCTGTCCTCCTCCTCTTCCGCCGTGGACCGTTGCCTACCGGCCAACTCCTGCGGTGCCGGCGTCGGTCGCGATGCTGCCTGCGCCTTCTTTGGCTCTGCCCGCCTATGCGCCGCCGGCCGCGGCTTCGCGCCCAGGAACGCCGCGTCCCGCCTGGCCTCCTCCTCATCCCGTGTGGGCGCCCTTCGTGTCGGCGCTGGTTGCACCGACACCAGCACTACGTCGTCGCTGTCCTCTGACACCTCGATTGTCCGCCTACTCTGCGGGGAGTCCAGCGCCGACCACGCGCTCGCTGGGGAAACTCCGGGGCTCCCCATCGGTGATGCCATCAGCTCCAGCTCTGGCGTCTCGGACCGCCGAGCACACCGCTCACCACGCGAGGGCTCCGCCCGTCGCTGGCGGTGTGCACCGGCCTCTCCTGTGCCCACGCTTCGGACCTGCTCCTCCAGGTATCGTTCCATTAGTTTCTCCATCTTTCTTACACGTGTTTTCCTTTTGGGCTATGATCTCCAAGTGATCTCTCGCTGCCGTTTCGGTAGCCGCCCTGCTAATGTTGCAATTCCCTTCGTTCCGCCGTACGGTACTTCCCTCTATTGCTCTCTCCTGGGATCCCGTTGCTTCCCTCTCCGCGATACCCTTCCCTATTCGGGGCTGGGATATTTTAGGATGACTAGGGTTGATCGTAGCGACGATCCTATCCCCTTTTTTTTTTTTGTGTTTTTTTTTTTTTGTGTTTTATTTATTTTCCTGGCAGTGTTTCCATTTTATATGTTTTTTTTTCCTTTAATTTCCCTTCTTTTTTTATTATTATTATTTTTTTTTTTTTCTTTAATTTCTTTTTTTTTCTTATTATTTTGTTTTGTTTTATTTATTTTTCTTGTAGTGTTCTGTTTCCTATTCCGAGGGACGCCGTCCCCGGCCTGTTCGACCCCCATCGTACCAGGTGAGTATCCAAGATCGACTCCTTCATCCACTAATTCCGACCTCTCTTCCAGCCCGTCCAGTATCCCAGGTTCAGGTTATCGACCGCCGTCACCGCCCGCCGCTAGTAGGCCATCCGACCTCTCGCCCGGGTATACGGCGGCGGTCGCTCCCAACCCACACCTTCTCCTCTGTTTCTGGCTTGGCTTCCTGCGTGGCCTCTGCGCCAAACAACCGCCCCGGACCCGGGGATCCTCCGGATCCCCGCCCGTAAGGCAGCGCTTGGGCGGGCCTTCTGCATGGCCGTACCCGACAGACCAGTGAGGCCCTCGGATCTGGACTTCTGGCACGGTATTCACCGGACCCGATTCTTAGTTCCCCCCCCGGTCCTCCGGACGCCTCTCAGCCCGGGGCCCGGCCGGCGCACGCTCAGCGCCGTCAGGTATGTCTTGCCCCTTTTTGACGACCCGTCTTAATCTGCCTGCTTTCTTTCCAGACTCCTCTTCGCCGTCCGTCGTTCACACTCTGCCGCTGGTTTTCCGTGTCCTACTACCTTCGTATTGTTTCTTTTGGATGGGTCTCTCTCTTCCCCCTCCGGTTGTGGCTTCAGGTCCCCAATGTGCGCCCTCCGTTTGTGCTCATTGCCTTCCCTCCTGAGCTCACATATCACCGGCGAGACAAAATTCATTATTTGGTATGGCCCGTCGAATCTTGGGGCCAACTTCGCGGCGAATCCTTCGGCGGCGTTAGACAGGTGGTGTTGCCTCGCCCACACCATCTCTCCTACCTTCGGTTTCCACGACCTTCTTCGCAAGTTATAGTGTCTTGCCTGGTCCTGCGCCGCCCGCTCCAAGTTGCGCCTTACCAACTGGAACAACTCCCGTAGTTTTGTCGCGTTCTCATCTGGGGTGCGGGTCTCCTGCCCTGTACCAAGCGTCTCTTCGTCGTATAGCGCCTTGGGCAACCTTGGTTCCCTCCCTTGTACGATGAACGTTGGAGAATATCCCGTAGACTCTGACACACCCGAGTTCACGGCCAACATCAGTTCTGGCCACTTCTCGTCCCAACATCTCTGGTCTCCTTCGGTGAATTGTGCAATCATCGTTTTCACCGTCCTGTTGGTTCGCGGGGCACCTGCGTCAGCATCTTGCCGGCCGCCTGCAGTTGACTCGGCTTGAACCGCATGCAGACTTCACACTTCTTAACGTAATTTCTTACGTCGCGGTGCATTCCGGGCCAATAATATCTGGCGGCTATCCTCGTCATCGTCTTTCTGCTCCCCGCGTGTCCCGCTTCGGGGATGTTGTGATTTTCTTTGATCACCCTCTCCCGGAGATCATTCGGAACGCAGAGCTTCCACGACGCCACTTCCTCATCTCCGGCCTTGTGAGGTATGTGCCGGTACACCCGGCCCGCCTCCTCCATGTAATCGGGATACTTTGCCGGTTCCTTTTCTCTATTCTCCTTGATCTTCTTGATCCACGAACACTCGGCCTTCCCTGTTTGGTCGTCTACTCTCAGGCATCGTTCCGCTACTGGCTGTCGAGAGAGTGCATCCGCCACTATATTCAGTTGTCCCTTCCTGTATGCTATTTCGAAGTCATATTGCTTAAGTTCCAGCGCCCATCTCGCGATTCTTCCCGTCGGACTCTCAATACTATTGAGCCATTTTAGCGCCATATGGTCGGTGACCACTTTGAAGTGGTACCCCTCCAAATATGGCTTCAGTTTTCTGACAGCCCATACAATGGCCAAGCATTCCTTTTCCGTCGCTGAATAGTTCTTTTCAGCGCTATTCAGCGTCCTGCTGGCGTACGAGATGACCCTCTCGCCCCTGTCCGTTTCTAGGGTGAGAATCGCTCCTAGCCCGTAGTCACTGGCGTCCGTCTGGAGCACGAACCTTTTGGAGAAGTCCGGGCATGTCAGCACGGGATCCGACACCAGCCGGCTCTTCACTGCCTCGAAGGCCTGCTGCCTCTCGTGCGTCCACTCCCATTTCGCCTTTTTCTTCAGTAAGGCGCTGAGTGGCTGCACTAGCGTGGCGAAACCTTCTACGAACCGCCTATACCATGAGGCCACGCCCAAATACTGGCGTAGCTCTTTGACGTTCGCCGGCGGTTGTAGTTCCACAATGGCTGCCACTTTTTCGGGATCGGTGCAAATCCCTTCCCCTGTCACCAGATGACCCAGGTACTGCAGCTCCCTCCGGAAGAACTGACACTTGTCCACGTTCAACCTTAGATTAGCCTCCTTCAGTCGGCGGAAAACCTCCTCCAGATTTCGCCGGTGCTCCTCTCTCGTTCGCCCGATGACAATGATGTCGTCTTGGTATGCTAACGCGTGTGGAATCATGTCGGGTCCAATCACTTGGTCTAACGCCCTCTGGAACGTGGCCGACGCTGAGTGGAGCCCAAACGGCATCACTTTCCATTGGAACAGCCCCTTGCCTGGCACCGTGAAAGCTGTGAACTGTCTGCTGCTCCTTTCCAATGGTATCTACCAATATCCATCCTTCAAGTCCAGGCTACTGATAAAACGCGCCTTCTTGAGCTGATCCAAGATGTAGTCTATTCTGGGCATGGGATACGCGTCCTTGATGGACCTCGCGTTTATTTGGCGGAAGTCGACGCACAGCCTCCACTTTCCCGTCGTCTTTTTGACCATCACAATGGGTGAACTGTAGGGACTTTTCGATGGCTCAATCCACCCCGTCTCCAGCAATTCTTCCACCTGTACGTCGATCTCGGTCTGCATTTTGGGATTCTTCGGGTAGTACCGCTGTTTGACCGGTTGCGTGTCTTTCATGGTGATGGTGTGCACCGCCACATTGGACACTCCCGTCATGTCCCGGAATTCCTGTAGCTCCTTGGCTAGAAATTTGTCGTCCGCCAATGGTTTGGGCCTTTCGCTTCGTTCGCCCTTCTCACTCTCTGTTCCATTGGGTCTTGCCGTGGTTTCCACGATCGCCACCGACAACTTCTCTTCTAGCCTTCCGCCTTGCCGACCTCTCGCAGGGATTATCACCCTGTGCCCCGCACAGGTCACCTCTGCTCCCACGGCGGCGATGAAATCCCAACCCAGAACAAGTGCGTCGATCACCCCTGGCAATATGAGGAGTGCCATTGGGACTCTCTTATCCCCAAACGCAACCTCTACTTCGAGTTGGGATCTGATTTCCTGGCTGTGACCATCTGCCAGCCGCACCCTCTTACGCGTGTCCTTTTCCCGACCGGCTCCCCGCAACTTGTCTGCCAGCTCGCGGCTTACGAAACTACTGGTGGCACCTGTATCCACCGTAGCCTTCCACTCGCTTCCGGCAATCGCCACCACGGCCGACAGTTGCACCTCCTCTTCGGTCAGACCACCGATTAGATTTGGGGAGCCACCGCTGGGCCGTCTTCTGTTTTGAGGGCCTCGACTTGCGACCCCGGCACGGCGCTTCGCGGCTTGGGTCGCGGCGCGTTTTCCGCATGCTTGCAGCACTGCCAGGTGGGCACTCCCACCTTGCCACACCTCCAGAAAAACGTCAGTGGCTTGCCTGTGCACCCTTGGGCCCAATGGTCATCACTCCCACATCTTCGGCATGCCTGCGACGGGTTTTGCACATACCCGTTCACCACGTTGGCGTTGGTTTGATGCCCACTCGCTGGCACCGTTGGCTTCCTCTCGTGAGCCTTCCCGGGCGTCGTCTCTTCTTTGCACCTTCGGCACACCTCTGTCCCCGTCGTGCGGGTGAACGGATTCGTCGCCCTCGCCCGTCCAGCCGGGCTTTCCCGCTGGAACTCCACTCGGTCTCGCTCTAATGCCTCGAACTCGTCCGCCAGCATCATCAGCTGATCGAGACTTTGGCAGTGGTGTGGTCGTATAAATATCCGCAGATCCGGTATGCTGTTTTCCCTTATGAGCTCCAGTTGTTCGTCGGGTGTGCACTTCAACGGCCTCATAAGGGTCTGCATTTCCACCATGAAATCCTTGAAGGATTCTCCCCACCTTTGTTTCCTCATTCGAACCTCCTGGAGCAACTTCTCGAAGTACCCTCTCGGTAGGAAATAGGCTTGGAAGCTATGGGCAAACGCTTCCCATGTCTGCCATTGCTTGTTATTGGCGATAAACCACATGAGCGCCCGCCCTTTCAGAAGCTCTGGCATTGCTCTCGGGATCTGATCCAGCTCCAGCCCGTACATGTCGGCTGACCACTCCACCTGCTCCAGGAACTCGAGGGGCTTCTCGGACCCGTCGAAACGGAACGACCACTCTCGTACCTGTTTGGCCACGCCGGCAAAACTTTCTCGCGGCCGCCTCGCGGTCTGATCCTCGGTCCCTCGCCGATCCCCTCTTGCGGCGGGCTCTTCTCCCGTTCGCTGCGGGCTCTTTGCCGACCTTTGTCGACTGGAAGACCGACTCTTCTTTGGCACCGCCAGGCTCGCTGCCGATTCCTGTTGGGCTTCTGTTGGTGTATTCCCCCGCGACATTCGCCCTGAATCGGTCGGGGATTCCAGGTGTTCAACCGAGTCCCCTCCTTCGTCAGTCGACGCAGCCGCCGGGACCACGTCCGCCTTCGTTTCCCACGCTTCAAGCACTTCCGCGAATTCTGGCTCCGCCCCATGCTTTTCGGCCCAGTCTTTGAATGCCTTCCGCATTTCGGACAATGAGCCCTCCAACTGGATTCCGCATGCCAGTGCGACCTGGACCAAGTCCTCCTTCTTCAGCGAATGAATCCATTGCCGGCCTTTCATTTTGCCACCTATAGGATACCCCGCTCAGTACCGCCCTCCCCGATGTACTTTTCTTTGCTTTGTCGTGAGGCCCCACGTTGGGCGCCAGTTGTAACGAACCGCTTTCTTCCGTCAAGTTCAGCTGGGCTGGCTCAGCGGTCGGCAGGTTGCTGCAACGAATTTGTTTGTTGCCCCTACGACAAGCAAGAAATACACGCGGGTCAGGTATTCTAATGGTACTTCGCTTTATTGGTATCTTATGGCTATCTTACGGCTATCTTACGGCTATCTTACGGCTATATCATTCGCTGGGGTATATCGGTGGTACCTTTACCGCCACGACTCCGATGGCGCTCGGGCTAGGGGTTCTGACGCGGCTATCGCTCTGTCCGCCCGCACAACTCCGCACCAATCGGGTGTCCTCGGGGCTCTTTTGGGCAACGGTTGGGGGTTCTGTCTCGGCTACCGCTCTGACCACCACTCACAACTCCGCACTTAGGAAATTGGCTCGGTAACTCTCACCTATGATCGGGCTCGTGGCCTGTTTGTCGAGATCGTCCTTCCGCTGTCTCCTGTATCTCACTCCTGTGTCACTCTGTTGTATTTCGCTTGGTTTTTCTCCGCACTCGCTCACTCTCCGCACTTGATTGCCCATCCACTGCCGCCGGCCTCCTCTTATAGGCTCGGTGCGGCCCAGCCTCTGCGCTGCTGCTCGGCCGCAACCGTTAATTCCGGTGGCGTCGGTAGCTTTCCATCGGCCTCCGTTGTGTTCCCACGTCCTCCCCACCGGGACCAGCCTACATGGCCTGCATGGCATGTATGGCCTACATGGGCCCGGCTACATGGCCTACATGGGCCGGCTCACTGTCATCGTTCCCTTCCTCTCGCGGTGTCCGCCTTGTATTTTCTCATAACGGGACCGCCTCGCTCCCGTACGGCGAATTCGCCGTATCCCCTACTAGGGCTTTGTGAGGAATATTAACTCCTCACAGCATTAATTGTCTGCAAAAAGGCCACGCTGTTGTAAGATGCAAGGCCAATAAATGTCGAGTGTGCGGCCGATACACAGTGTCTGCTAATAGTCTCGCGTTGCCACCAACCCAAGAGAGTGCCTCTCCTCCTTCAAACCAGGATCAACCTTCAACGTCCCATGCTCTGCATGCGACATCGTTGGATAGGGTACTTCTGGCTACGTCGATCGTAAGTGTCCGAACGAAGAGCGGTGACCACATTCTGGCCAGAGCTCTTCTGGACTCTGGATCTCAAACCAATTTCATAACAGAGGACCTTGCTCACCGCTTACAGATCCGTAAAGAGGAGTCATGTATTAGCTTGCTTGGTATTGGTGAATCCAATTCTCAAGTAAAAGATAAAATACATACGGTGGTGAAGTCGCGATTAAATGGTAGTGAGTTCTACTTCGATTTTTGGATTTTGAAATCGATTTCAGGTTATCATCCTGACCAGTCAGTGAATGTGAGTGACTGGAGAATCCCAAAGAACCTACCTCTAGCAGACCCATATTTCAACAAGCCATAAAGAATAGATATGCTGATAGGAGCAGAATCATTTTTTGAACTATTAGCTGTTGGTCAAATTAATCAAGGTCCGGACTATCCAACTCTTCAGAAGACCCTTCTTGGCTGGGTTGTTTCGGGAAGATATGTTCCCAAAAGTTCTGTTCCCCAAATTACAAATAGTTTGAGTTGCAGTGAAGAGTTGCTAGTGTCTATCGATCGGACCTTGCAAAAGTTTTGGTCACTGGAAGAAATGCCATCTCAAAAGAAAGTGGCTACGCCTGAGCACAAGTTATGTGAAGATCACTATCGGAAGACGACTCAGGTATTGCCATCAGGTCGGTTTGAATAAAGGCTGCCGTTTAAATCAGATCCAATCTGTTTAGGCAACTCCTTTGAGGTTGCTAAACGGCGGTTTTTGTCGCTTGAAAGAAGATTGCATCGTGACCCTGAGTTGAAGAAAATGTACTTGGAATTTATGGAAGAGTACCTCTCCTTAGGCTATATGTCTCCTACCGACAATACGATACCTTCAACTCCACACTATGTAATTCCACATCAGTGTGTTCTAAGGCCCCAAAGTACGTCTACCAAGCTTCGCGTCGTTTTCGATGCGTCGTCCAAGACGTCCTCTCAGGTGGCCTTGAATGATATTCTGATGGTCGGACCTACCATTCAAGAGGAGCTATACTCGACACTGCTGCGCTTCCGTCTGCACAGGTTTGCCCTGACTGCCGATGTTAAAAAAATGTATCGCCAAGTAATGGTGAATGAAGCTGATAGGAAGTTTCAACTCATAGTGTGGAGAAGAGACCCATCTGAATCCTTGAGATTGTACAAGCTTAACACCGTAACTTATGGGACTGGACCAGCCCCATTTTTGGCTATCCGGTGTTTAAAAAGGTTAAGTGAGTCTGCAAAGCTCTCATTCCCTAAAGCTGATGACGTTATCGGGTCCGACTTTTACGTCGATGACATGTTGACTGGTGCTGCATGCGTAAAGGAGCTAAGGGCAATTAAGTCCGAAGTGTCTCAGGTTCTTCAGACTGCAGGTTTTGAGTTGGCAAAGTGGTTTTCAAACTCACCTGAGATCACCGCATCTGAGAGCACAGCAAAGCCCATAACGATCTCGGATTCAGAGTCGACTAAGGCGTTAGGAATCTCATGGTTGCCTAATGAAGATGCCTTCAAATTTAAAATTGACGATTCAGTCATGGGTCTCCGAGCGACAAAACGGAACATTTATCGGTGACATCGAAGTTATTCGACCCCCTTGGTTTGTTAAGCCCTATCATCATAACAGGCAAGATCCTATTGCAGGAACTTTGGCTTAACAAATTAGATTGGGACGAGTCGATTCCGCTGCATTTAGAAACAGCATGGAATATGTTGAAAAACACATTGTCTCACTTGGAAGAGATATCCATACCTCGGTTCGTGTTTACCGATCCGATGTCACCAGTGCAAATACATGCCTTTGCTGACGCCTCCATGAGAGCTTATGGAGCGTGCGTCTATATACGTAGCAAAACTGCAGAAGGTTGTAAAATATCGTTATTGACTTCCAAGTCCAAAGTAGCGCCGCTCAAGACCAAAACGCTCCCAAGGCTTGAGTTATGTGCCGCTCACCTTCTCGCAGATCTCTGTCACAGAATCAAGCCCCTATTAAAGGTCCCTATCGAACGAATTGTTTATTAGTCAGATTCAGAAGTAACTCTTCATTGGATTCGGTCTCATCCATCCCGTTGTCACGTTCGTTTCGAATAGAGTGGCTGAGATTCAAGAGTGGTCAGATGAAGCTACGTGGCGGCATGTACCCACGAAGCAGAACCCAGCAGATATTGTCTCTAGAGGTTGTGACGTCAACGAAATCGTCCAGTCAATCTGGTTCGAAGGACCATTATTTTTGAAGGATGACGAAGAAAACTGGCCCAAAAACTCTCATTTCGAGCTTCCAGAAGACGCTCAGCTGGAGAAGAGGAATGCTGCGGTCGAACTGACCGCCGCTGTGTAAAGTTCAGAGCTGGTAGATGTCATCGAAGGCTTTTCGTCACACCTCAAGTTGCTTAGAGTGTTTGCATATATGTTCCGCTTCATAAGAAAATGCAAAGACCCAACTATAAAGTTTGAAAAAATTGTCTCACCGACCGAATATAATGAAGCTTTCCATAAAATTGTTGAGATTATACAACATCACGAGTATAAAAAAGAAATCTAGAAGGTTCGGAAAGGATCTAGAGTTGGTCCTAGTCTTCAGCGGTTGAACCCATTCATCCATGAAGACACAGGTACTTGGTGTAATTTTTCGTTGTTGCGAGTAGGGGGCGACTAGCTAAAGCTCCTATATCATATGATGCCAAGTTTCCTTTGCTTTTGACAAAGCGCTCCCAATTTGTGCGGAGCTACGTGCGTCATCTGCACCATGCGAATTTTCATGTCGGCCCACGAGCACTGGTGAGCATCCTCCGACAGAGTGTTTGGATAGTGAACGCTCAGGAGGTCTGCAGTCAGACAGTCCGATCATGTATGCGCTGCTTTAAATGCAAGCTTCGATTGCTGACTCAACTTATGGGGAATTTACCCGCAGATCGACTCCGTGCTCTCCGCCCATTTGCAATTTGCTGTGTGGATTTTTGTGGACCAGTATATACGACATTGAAAATTCGAGGAAGGCCCCCATACAAGTCATACATCGCGCTTTTTGTTTGTTTTGCGTCCAAAGCGGTTCACCTAGAAGTTGTATCAGATCTGTCCACTGACTCTTTTTTATTGGCTTTTCAAAGGTTCGTCGGGCGCCGAGGATATCCCCAAATCGTGCACTGCGACAACGCGACGAACTTCGTCGGAGCCAGCCGCCACCTCAGCGCTCTACTGATGAGAATAGAGGAGCAGGGGGACGCAGTTCGCGAATTCGCATCAAAAAGCGGATGCGAATTTGCGTTCATACCGCCACGAGCGCCTCACATGGGAGGCCTTTGGGAGGCAGATGTAAAAACTGCCAAGAGCCTACTTCTACGGGCGGTAGGCAGCGCGCTCCTAAACGCCGAAGAGCTCGCCACAGTCCTCGTCGGGATCGAAGCGGCAATGAACTCCAGGCCGCTGGGAGCTCTCAGCCAGGACCCAAGCGACGGCGAGGCACTAACGCCCGGGCACCTGCTGATAGGCGGGTCGCTCATCGCCCCCCAGCACTGCGGACTCCGGACCAGGAGAGTCTCAGCTGCTTGCGGCGATGGCGACTTGTCTCGTCAGTCAGGCAAGCGTTTTGGCGGCGATGGTCCTGCGAATATGTCCTGGGGCTCCAAATTCGGGGCAAATGGCACCAGCAGCAACCCAACCCAGAGGAAGGAGACCTCGTCCTCGTGGCCGAGGACAATCTTCCGCCGCAGGAGTGGCTCGTCGGGAGGATCATCGCCACGCACGCAGGGGAGGACGGCATGGTCAGGGTCGTTGACCTAAGGAGGAGTGACGGAGCAGAGTTCCGGCGGGCCATCCACAAGTTGGCGCCGCTGCCATTGGCTTGAAGCCCTGCAGGCCTTCAACGGGGCCGGTGTTTCGTCGTTTCTCGTCTGTTTGTTTTGAATTGTTTGAAGTCTAGTGTAAGTTCGTTTAGGGCAAGGCGGGAGCGCAATAAAAGCTTACTCTCTCGCTCTTGGCGAATTCGCCCCGCTTTGCCAACGTAGGTTAGTTAGGCTAGAGATAAATTTGAATTATACATTCGTTGATATTGATTTGAAAGAGCGAACGTATTATTTCTTTTGTCCCGCCTCTTAAATAAAATTACAGCCACCCAAAGTTTTTTCCGGTTTCGCATTTAGAAAAACTATTCTAAATTTTCAATTGGTTGTACTAACTCGATTTGAGCAATTAAATTATCTTTCAGCTCGTTGAAAGCTCTTACAGCTGAATCATCCAACTGTATAGAAATTCTTCGGGACATTTTTTTGGATACTTTTCCGTTTTGACCTCCTAAATACTTTGTAAGGGGTTTCGCAATTTTTGCATAGTTTTGTACAAATTTTCTGTAATAGCCTGTAAGGCCTAGGAAGCTTCTAAGCTCTCGAATATTTTTTGGTATTGGATATTTTACCATTGTGTCAATTTTTTCGGGATCTGTTTTTATTATTTTATTTTATGTCATCCATATATACTTGACATGTTTTACCGACTTGTTCTCTTAATATGTCGTCCATTGCCCGTTGGAATATTCTGG
This sequence comes from Drosophila helvetica, assembly GCA_963969585.1. NCBI lineage: Eukaryota > Metazoa > Arthropoda > Insecta > Diptera > Drosophilidae > Drosophila > Drosophila helvetica. Next base: position 19,930,330 of record OZ018403.1, on the reverse strand, counting down.
GTGCGTTTGTTAGTCCAAATGGCATTCTCTGGAATTCATATTTTCCGTTATTTATTGAAAAGGCGGTTTTTATGATGTCTGATTCTTTCATAAGAATCTGGTGATATCCAGATTCCAAATCTATTGTGGAAAAGTATTTAGCTTTTCCAAGGTTTGACAATATTACTGAGGGATCTTGCATTGGGTATCTATCTGGAATGGTATTCTCATTTAGTTTTTTATAGTCTATTACTAACCTAAGTTTTGAACCCTTTTTTGGTACTACTAACACTGGGGAATTATACGGGCTTTTACTTGGCCTTATTATTTCTTCTTTTAGCATGCGACTAACTTCAGAGTTCACAAAATCTGAAGCGGACATAGCATAGGGATACTGTTTGCTATAGATAGCCCTATCGTTTTCTGTGTTTATTTCCCAGCGAACATCTGTCCTAAAAGGAATTTGCATGTTTATTTTTGAGTGCTCTTTATTAATAATGTTTAATATTTCGTCCTCCAAATCTTTTCTTTGATTTGAAGTTGACTCATTCACATTGTTTAATACATATTTGTCGGATAATTCAACGACTGCGTGTTCAGGATTTTTGAATCCCAAACTTTTCATTTTATTTAATTCATGTTTGTCGGATAATTCAACGACGGCGTGTTCAGGATTTTTGAATCCCAAACTTTTCATTTTATTTAATTCATGTTTGTCGGATAATTCATCGACGGCGTTTTCAGGATTTTTAAATCCCAAACTTGTATAACTTTGATTTGCCTCTTCAGACTCAGATCTGACTTTGGCCTATTCATCAAAGTATTTTTTTATTATATATTCCTTTAATGGAAGGACGTTTTTTCCTCCAGATAAAGAAAGTTGGTTTAAAGAGCTGTCATAATCATAAATTAATTTCTCTTCCTTGCCCCCATATCTTATTACCTCTTTTTCTGTGTCAATTACAGCTCTGATTTTTTTCAATAGGTTGTAACCTATAAGTAAGTCTGAATTTAACCCATCTATTTCATAAAATGTATATCGCGTATCGAATATTGTTACCATGTGGTAATATTTAATTATAGAGTATCCATTTACTGTGGCCACATTCTTGTATATGGGAAGTTCGTTTTTATTTCCATACATTACTGCTCTGATGTAACAGGAGGTTGCCCCGGTGTCAATTAATATTTTAAGTTTTTTATTTATCTTACTATCAGTCCGGATAATGTAGGGTAATCCTACTCCGGAGTCTTTCCTAAAAAATGATCTTCTTCGATATTATTCAATCTCATTCTTTTGTTAACCGGTTGGTTAACAGTACCTGTTGCTTCCCTTTTATTTTGTGGTTGATATTGCTGATTGTTCTGCGCCTCTGGCTTTTTATTTTGGAACCATGGTGGTCACCCCTGATCAGTCGAGTATCCCTTGCTACCTTTGCAGAAAAGCAATGCACGCAAAGTGCGCTGGGTACTCAGGCCTCGTGGGTGATGCAATTTCCAAGCATAATGGCTTGTTCTACTGTTGTGAGGCATGCCGGGGGGCTCACATAGAGATTGCCAGGTTTATGGGGCAGACGCGGAATGGCTTTAAGGAGCTGACCGTGGGCTTTAAAAAGCAGTACGATCGGCTCCTAGCCATGGAGTCTTTGTTTAGCAGTTTGCAACTGCTGAATGTGTCTCCTAGGCGGAAAAAGGTCACTCCGCGGGATCTGCAAGCCCCAACTGTCCCTCTGCCGCCCGTTGCCGAACAACCGACTCCGACCACTCCAATTGTGCAGCAGCCGATATCGTTTGCTATTCCAAGGGCAACGACAGCTGCTGGTGATGCAAATTCGGCAGCCGAATTTATCACTTCGGAGAACGTACAACCAAAAATTTCCGTAGCGTCCGTGTCCGTCGAGCCCGCCAGCATTACTAATATCCCGTCCACTTCGATCCCACCAACAAACATACGACCCGGACCACCGGGTATTGCCATCACAGGTACAAGGTCTGTGGTGCCAAACCCAAGATTGGTGGTGATCACACCTACACCTAAACGACAAATATTTGTCTCACGGCTTGCCCCTTACACCACTATAGATGACGTTACTGCTTTTATTCAAAGCAATATACAAGCCGACGGTTTAAAGGTGGAGAAGTTTAACTTCTCTTATGCCAGGGATGTAGCTTCATTTAAAATAAGCGTCTCCCCAACTCATTTTGACACCATTTGCTCTGCCAAATTTTGGCCAGAGAACATGGTGGTGAAGGAGTTTAAGGCAAAGAAGAAGAGTAGGCCCCCAATAACTCTTAATACTAGTCAGGCCAGTGCTCCATCCTCATCTTCCCAGTCCACCCATCCAAAAAACTAACTTCCTTTCTCTTAATCACCTACCAGAATGTTAGAGGCTTGCGTAGTAAGCTCAGCACTCTGTTTCGGGATAGCGTCGCATTTGCATCCCATGTAATTGTGTTTACAGAGACCTGGTTAAAACCGGAAATTCTTAGTTCTGAAGTTTTGGCAGGTCGGTACACAATCTTTAGAAATGACCGTTCGTCTCGACGTGCAGGTGGGGTTCTGATTGCAGTGGACTCTAACTTCACGTCGGAACATTTTACAGTCCAGATTCAACAAGAACTGGAATTCCTGTTTATAAAACTGATTCTTCCCGCTTTTTCAGTCTTTATTACATGCTCGTATATTCCACCTTCTTCGGATATCGCAATTTATGAGCAGCACTTGTCCGCCTTAAGCGCTGTTTCTTCCTCGCTATCGGATAAAGATCATATGATAGTTCTTGGGGATTTCAATTTACCAGGAACTGTTTGGTCTTCGGTAAACGAGTCTAATAACCTAGTCCCTATGTCACGACATGACTTTATAGACGGCTTACTCGACTTATCCCTGTCTCAAGTCAACCATGTGAAAAATTCCCTGGGTCGATTGCTTGATCTGTGCTTTGTAACGGATCCGACCATTGCGTTGTTAACCCGAGTCCCTCCGCTCACTATACCTGAAGATGCCTACCATCCTACACTTGAAGTGTCGCTCGATATAGGACCAACCGCATTGGATCGGTCGGGTAGGCTACCTCAATGTGTCCGCTGCTTTCGTAAAGCCGAGTTTGCGAAGCTTAATAACCTCATTAGGGATTTTGATTGGTCCGCTTTGTATTTGTGCACTGATGTTACAATATGCACAAACATTTTCTATGATGCACTTGACTCACTTTTTGAGTCTTGTGTCCCACTTTCCTGTCCTATTAGATCTGGGAAGCCCCCTTGGTTTACCAAAGAGTTATCCAGTCTAAAAAACTTAAAATCAAGACTTTACAAAAAATTTCAAGAAGTTGGCTCTCCTTCTTCTCTCTCTCGCTATGTAATGGCTCGGTCAAACTTTTCAGTTCTTAATTCCCAGTGCTATAAGAACTACCTATCTAGATGCAGGATACGTTTTTCTCAGGACCCTAAGCAGTTTTACAGCTTCGTAAACAGTAAGCGTAAAACGTCCGCTCATCCATCCTCGCTATCATTTCTTAATACATCGGCAAACACTGATCAGGCAATTGCCGATCTTTTTGCCCAATACTTCCAAACAACCTATTCTCAGGAATGCTACTCCGGGCAGCCGTACCCATACGGTTTACCCAGGTCGAACGGCATCTTCAGTCCCTTGCTTGTCCGGACGGAGTTCCCGGCTGTGTACTTAGATACTGCGCCGAGTCTCTGTGTGGACCGTTGCTTAAACTATTCAGCCTGTCCATTAACTCTTCATGCTTCCCCTCCATATGGAAGGAGTCGTTCATTATTCCTCTCCATAAGAAAGGTAGTAAGTCTGACGCGAAGAACTACAGAGGTATATCAAAGTTATCCGCAATTCCTAAAGTGTTTGAGAAAATTTTAACTCCGCACCTGCAGCATCTTTGCAGATCACTTATATCTCCAGCCCAGCATGGATTTATAAGGCGGAGATCAACAACCACGAATTTATTGGAGTTCACCTCCTTTATCATTAAAGGCTTCCAAGGTAATCTACAGACGGATGTCATTTACACAGATTTCAGTAAAGCATTCGACTCTGTAAACCACACTCTTCTAGCACAAAAACTTGACCTTTTAGGGTTTCCACCCAATCTCTTGAGATGGATTTCTAGCTACCTTTGTTCCAGGTCCCAAAGAGTCCTCTTCAAAAACTCCCTATCTTCACCAGTTATGGTTACTTCGGGCGTACCACAGGGCAGCCATCTAGGCCCCCTACTCTTTACACTCTTTATAAATGACCTGCCGTCGGTATTAACATACTCTCGAGTACTTATGTATGCGGATGATGTTAAGCTGTGTGTCCAGTTCAAGGACAGCTTATCTCACTCCAGGTTGCAATCCGATCTTAATACCTTTCAGTCATGGTGTTGTGCAAATTTGTTATACCTTAATGCTTCGAAATGTAAAGTAATGACATTTCATCGCTCCAGCGCCTTTCTGGCTCCTTACACACTAGGCGGGGGTTCTCTCGAGAGAATTACCCTAGTTGATGATCTTGGTGTTCTTCTAGATCCCAAGTTAAAGTTTTCTGAACACATTTCTACCATGGTAAATAAGGCCATGGGCGTGCTTGGGTTTATAAAGAGGTGGTCAAAGGAATTTGACGACCCCTATATAACAAAGACTCTCTATTTATCGCTTGTTCGTCCGATTTTAGAATATGGTTCTTGTGTATGGTGCCCTCAGTACAAAGTACACCAGGACCGTATAGAATCAGTCCAGAAAAACTTTTTAATTTTCGCTCTACGCGGCCTCAACTGGGATGCAAGGGTGAGACTGCCGTCTTACTCTAGTAGATCGCTTTTAATAAACCTTCCATCCTTAGTTAACCGTAGAACAATGCTTGGTGTGATTTTTGTGCACAACTTGATCAAGGGTGACGTAGATAGCCCTGACTTGTTGAGCCGCATAAACTTCACGATTCCTATTAGAATTACTAGAAATTATATACCTTTGTTCCTTCCGATTTGTAGATCGAATTATTCCTTGCATGAACCTTTTAGAGTTTTATGCTCGGATTATAATTCCCTCTACCATATTATATCGGCAACTAATTCCCTTCCTCTTCTCAAATTACTAATACTCACATACCTTTCTCGTAGTTAGTAATTGTAGTTGTGGTGTACGATAGTTTTAATGCATGATTAACTCCTTTAGTAAGATTAGTTCTAATTTTCCTCGAAAACTAGTCTAACATCTATCTTTCCTGCATGATCGCGATCGGTTCGGTTAACGAGTCGCGCGTTTTGCGACAGCGCCCCTCGGTCGGTTGGGTGGGAGGAGGGCTGCGTTTTGGCCTGGGATTCGCGCGTAACAGCATTCGGCTGGTGTCCCATGGGCCACTTGATGGTGCAGTCATTGCACGTCAACGTCCAAACAATTTGCTCTTTCACTTGTGAAATCTGAATTGCTATCAACTGCTTGACCAGATCGGCGGTCAGATCAGTCTTTAATTCTGTAGTCATTTTTATACCCGGTACTCAAAAAGTAAAGGGGTATATGTGTGTAACACCCAGAAGGAAGCGTTTCCGACCCCATAAAGTATATATATTCTTGATCAGCATCAATAGCCGAGTCGATATAGCTATGTCTGTCTGTCCGTCCGTCTGTCCGTCTGTCCGTCTTTATTAGCGCCTATATCTCAAAGACCATAAAAGCTAGAGGAACACAATTTTGTATCCAGACTCCTGTCTTATCGCACTGTTACAAGCGTATTTCAAAATTGCCCCCGCCCTCTTCCGTCCACTCAAAGGACGAAAATCTGTGGCAAGCACAATTTTAAAGATCCGAGAGAACTAAAGACGCTGAATTCCAGAGAATGACCATATCTATCAAAGTGTTGAATCAGATCGAATCATAAATATAGCCACAATGAAGAAAACCATTTCGAAATGCATCGTTCCCTCTCGCTCTCTCTCACACACCGGGGTGGGCGCTATGCCTGATCGAATTTTTTGATGCCTAGATCTCAGAGACTATAACAGCTTGATCAACCAAACTTTCTATTCAAGCTCCTGTGATATCAAACCAAGACGACTTTGTTTCAAACTTCAAAACCAGAATGTTGAATCTGGATCAGATCGGATCATTAGTATAGCCAGAAGGAACAAATGAAATTTCAGTGGCCTTCCAAGCGCAGACTCATTCCCTCTCTCTCTCGCACAAAGCCGTGTATGTATATGTAGGAAGTAGATTTAGACATGTAGAAAAGACAGATGTAAAAAACTTTTGTAAACAAAAATGGAAACATCTGATATATAAAAATCTGCGAAAAGGTTCGAGACTATAAGAGCTAGATCTACCGAACTTTCTATTAAAGCTCCTGTGATATTAAACCGAGACGAGTTTGTTTCAAAATTTGGTCACGCCCCTTCCGCCCACACAAAGGACGAAAACCACAATTTTAAAGATACGGGAAAACCAAAAACATCAACGTCCAAACCATTTATTTTGATTATAATTGTTATTGTTATAATTATTATGGCCCTGATAGTTGTTGTACCTAGGCCTATTCTGAACCTGTATAGATTCGTCTACCTCAATTGGTTCTGGTTTATTCTGTTGAGGTCTATACGAATACCACTGACTTTGATCGTTTTGTTGGGAATTATTAAATCTGGCCTTTTTCCAAGTATTATTTCTATTCTGGTTAAAATTGTTATAATTATTTTTGTTGTTATAATCGGGTTGGTGAAACCTTAAGTTATTGGCATTCCTTTGATTTTTATCATATTTATTATTGTTGTTTTGTCTGTGTTTAATATTTTAGTATTGTTGCCCGAATAAGTTTGTCTCATAGTTTTTCTGTTGTGTTGTTATGAAATTGTTTGCAAATTTTGCCCTCAAATTATTGCTTTCTAACTCTTGCACTATTATCATGGCGTTTGGTAAGTCCTGCGGGTTCATAGAAAAGATTACGTCTGAAATTTGGCCGTTAAGGCCGGTTATGAACATTCTTAGTGCGTTCTTCTTATGTTTTTCATTCATTTCGGCGGTAATGGGTTTGTTTCTGCCATAAGTCATTATAGTTTTATTTATTAGAAGGGTAAGTTTTTTATTTATTAGTCCATAATAGTCCATTATGGATAACTTCCCTTGACTTAAAACACTTAAGTCTTGTTCTATTATATGAATGGGACGTTTGTCGCTGAAGACGAAGTCCAATCTTGCCATTATGGCATCGAAGTTTAATACTGTGCCGTTATGAGTTAAGGCATCATTTGCCATACCTGTTATCTTGTTTCTCAGGATTGATAATGCTGAGAAGAATCTATCGCTACCTTTTTTATATTGCCCCATGGCTATTTCTGCTGATTCCCTCCAACTGACGTACTGGTCTTCCTCTCCTTTATATTCCCTGACAGATTTGATGATTTCATAAGAGGTTTCACATTTAATATTTGAATCAATTACTTCTACGTGATAATCTTCAACCTTTTTTATATCATGATTTAACTGTGATTTTAAACTCACGATCTCATCTTTCAAAGGATTCAACTCAGTATTAACGATATGTTTAATCAAATCGCCTACATTCAATGTTGAGCTGTTTGCCTGGCTGCTAGAAGCCGCTGTTGGTGAAGGTGGTGTCATGGTGAGAACTTTTTTAAAGTCGTTTATTAATTCCTCCACTTTGGTTATTTTTATTTCTTATTTGGTATTTTATTCTAAAAAAATATTATCGCTCACGAGTTGTCTTCTTATCTTCCTTTTGGCTTGATGATCCTGATTTGGGTCGTCCTTCTTAATTTGTCCTCTTTATGGTTCGTCTAGTTTTTCTTCTTTTTGTCTTCTTCTAAATTGTATGGTTTGGGGTCATCCTTCCTCGAAGTTTTTCGTTTGTTTTTTTGTTTTTGATTTAGATTTTGATGATGTTCCGTTTTTGGGTTTTTTTAATTATTTTGATTTCGATGATAGTTTTTGACGTAAATTTTGATTTTAGAGCAGTGAGAATAGTTTTTTATATCACTGATTTTCAGAATGCTGTAATCTTAGAGGATTATTCCATTAATTAATTTCCTCTACAAGGTTGTTTTAACGCGAACTCTCACTTTCGGTTAAAGGGTTTTTTTAGTTGTTGCCGCACAAGTTCCTTTGTTTACTTTAGAACTGTATGTTATTTGTTTTAAAACCTTTTTTTTCGGAACACTGAAGTGCGGCCCCACGTTGGGCGCCAATTAAATATTTCCTTGGTGAATGGTTTAAAAAAAAATACATTTTTTTATTTGTTATTCACTATGTTACAGTTCACTCTTAGTGTCTAAACTCACTGCTCTATTATTATTTAACTGTTCTTATTCGATTTCCCAAACGGACTGGCGACCAAGGGTCGGCTCCTTATAAACAAATCTCGGATTAAGAGAAGCAAGAGCTGCTTAAGAGATTGGCTCAAGAGAGTCGGAGAATAGGATGATGAGAATTTGGTTTCAATTGTGAAATTTCAATAAACCAAACAAATATCGGGCGGCCAACGGCGCAATTGAAACTTAATGAAAAATGTGAAGTGATATGACGTCTTACTGGAGTGGGAAAGTTCATTAGGAATTGGGGACCTAATGGAACCTAATGGAAGAACTGTGTAAGAAGTTCCCAACTAGAAGTTGTTTATAAATCGGGTAAAAAGGCTTGGGTAGTGGGCTGGTTAACTTGCATGCATAAGAACTTTGCATATTAAGTTGACCCACAAATACCCAACAGACATTTAATCGAATGTAAAGTCATTTATCACATAGATTATGTATTTTTACATGGGAACATTCCTTCATTATATTCATGTATAGTTTATTAAACAAAATTAGCATATAAGGGATATACAAAATATTACTGTTTATACCCGGTACTCGAAGAGTAAAGGGGTATATTAGATTTGTTGAAAAAATTGATGTGTGTAACACCCAGAAGGAAGCGTTTCCGACCCCATAAAGTATATATATTCTTGATCAGCATCAATAGCCGAGTCGATATAGCTATGTCTCTCTGTCCGTCCGTCTTCATTAGCGCCTATAGCTCAGAGACTATAAAAGCTAGAAGAACACAATTTTGTATCCAGACTTCTATCTTATCACACTGTTACAAGTGTATTTCAAATTTTCGCCCCGCCCCCTTCCGCCCACTCAAAAGACGAAAATCTGTGGCATGCACAATTTTAAAGATACGATAAAACTAAAAACGCAGAATCGTAGAGAGTGACAATACCTATCAGAGTGTTGAATCTGGATCAGATCAGATGATAAATATAGCCACAATTAAGAAAACCAATTCTTTTTTGGCTAAAATTCAATTTGTCCCTTTTGCGAACATGTAATAGATTACACGCGACTCACAACGTTCCCCCTCGTTTTGTACTATGAGCAAGCGTCTTCAAATAGTGTCATAGTCCCCAATGAATTCTAAAGTATTGGGTATTTCGTTGAGCGCGGCGTCGTCAAAAACCAATACAAACAAGCAGACCTAACATGTGTGCACACGCAAAGTTAAATCTCAGCCTCATGTATAGGGCGAGAGAGCGGTTCGCTCTCTTTCTCTCTGACTATCTGTCTCTTTCTATTTGAATCAATTCCACAATGAATTCCACCGAGCCAAAATCGACCGCAAAAATTTTGTATGGCGAGATTTATCTTACTATTTATATTGTCTTTGGTTCTACTCTTGCCGACGCACAGTGGGACATCAGACGCAAGGAGGTGGCAAAAGTCAAAAAATTTATAAACGCTTTGTATAAAATGAATACACTCATCTAACAGAGAATTTCCCATAGCCAACAAAACTCAAATTTTCAAGCTAATCACACTTTTATTTTAGGAGATATGAGCATTCAAAGTTAAAAATTATTTCAGTGTGTACAAATGTATTCAACTTTTTTTCAATTGCTGCATCTTTGAGGATGAATTAAAAGTAAACTAAGTTATGTATGATTCTGTTTTTAGTGTTTCTATTTAGGTATATTCATTGTTATTAGTAATCAATAAAAACCTTTTCTGTTGCATGGACAGTAATCAAGAAAAAACGTATTTTCAAAACCATCTAATGTTTAGCTGTTTTTCAACTTTGACCTGACTTTACAAAAAAAGTTCATCAAATTTACCAGAGATATTTTTTTTAAACGTTTATTGAATATTCCTTTACCTATGTCCCAAATTTGCGATTTTGAGGCGTTTGGCGTCTAGGTCGATTTAAGTGAGGCTACCTCAAAAAATCATATTTTGGCCGCTAAAGCCCTAAACACCTCATCAATTGCCTCATCAGCTGCAATAATCTTGCAATTTGCGTTCATTAAATCTCTTTCTTCATCTCTCCACTGATAAAACAGCATAATTAATGCTCTATATGAACACATTTGTTGCTAGTTCCGGACAGCAAAATGCCAAGACAACAATATACGGCTTCCTGAGCAGATATCTCAGTGCCTGAAATCAATTTTTTACCAATGTGCTATAGCATTTGCCTAATTATGTAATTGCCCCCTCGCACTTCTCCTACCGCTTTGAAATACCCCTTTGGGATTTATTTATATAATTTATTATTTAGCTACAGCATTGTATTGGCCGTATTGGCCCTTTGCATAGAAAGAATGTGTTTATTATAAGCATTAACGCAAACCTCAGCAAATTACCTCTTTAGAACAATTTTTAGTTTTTTTCCTTGGTGAAAATCAAAGTTTGGAGTTTCCTCCGGCAGTGGACACAATATCTCCGTTTGGGGCATTGGAGGATATGGAATACCGAATCTACAAACTTTTTTTCCACTCTTATTGACTTTTTTAAGACATGTCATGTTTGTATGCCTATGCTTTTGGTATTCAACATACGGATTTAATTCTGAGTCTGTGACATCTACTGTAATATGTGTATTAATTGAAATCGACTTAGTACTGGTTAAATCCACTCCTGGGGCATTTTTCAGCCAAAACATACCGTGAATGTGGGGGGAACCGCTTTGTTGAAATTCAACACGCCAATAAAATTTGATGACGAAGTTTTCTCCGAAAATGCCCTGTGGATTCCTCATAACTTTTAAAAGCTCACGATAACTATGATCAAAATACCTAGCACAAGTGACTGGATATGCCTTGACGTTCCTTTTCGTTATAGTGCCTCTTCTTCGCTTATGATCTCTCTATCTACGTTGCTTTTGAGCAAAACAAGCAACTCTGGCCACCGCGTTTCAGCAGCGGACAGAATGATGAAAAAAGTCGGCAGGCCGAACTGACGAATCATGGCTATAACCTTCTTCTTTTTATCCTCCCAATGAGCCGGAGACGAACGAACATTTCGAAGAACCCTATATCCCTCATCGTGGTTAATAAGTCCCCCTATAAAACTCTCATTTATATCGTTATCTGCCGATACTGCACTGGAAGTGCTCCGCTTACGTAAGCGGATAGAAATATTTTTTTTAATCTTAATAAGTAAGCTGGGCTTCATGGGAAGCTCGTGGAAGCTCCGTAACGCTATCGCTTACCGAAATAGGGACATTCACAACTGCTCCTTTAATGGCATTTTGGCCTCTCCCCCCTAGCAATATAGGCTTAATTATCATAAATAGAAGTCGAGGAGAAATCTGTCGTTCCTCTAACGGAGTAAGCCCAGTCGGGCAGTTTAGAGAAATCGAGTTCTTTGAAGAAAAGCTTAAGCTTTGTACGCTTCTTAATGTTACTGTGACATGTTTTACAGAATTTTAATTTAGGGCAATCAGAAGGGAATTTTAGAAGGCTTTCAAGAGCGAAGATTTCAGCACTAAACTCGCAATAACTTTCTAAAAAGACGCGAGGAATCGTAGCAATTTGTTTGGGGAACCACAGGCCTTTACAAGAAAGGCAGACCTGATCAAGACCCACCTTTACAGCTTCTAGGCCACTAAGCCTGATTCTAGGTTCTATATGTACCCTATCTTCCTGGGGGATATTTGGTCGTTCTTGCTGCATTCGGGAGGCGTTTCTTAAATTTTGCTCAACTCTGTTACTGCTATCGCTCCTATATTGGCTAACTCTCTGACTAACAGCTCTCGCAGCGTCAATTGCTGACAGTCGAGCTGCGACACGAGTAGATTGGCGTGCCAGAGTGTCTCTCGCTGGCATGATATTCTTACGATCTACTAAACTCCTTTCGTGGGCTCTGCGAAATCTATCCTGCTCTCGTTCTAATATCCGTCTCCTTTCATTATATTTACGTATGCGCTGTCGCCTCTCTATATTTGTCTCTTGTTCCTCACGTCTAATCTGTGCGTCTATTCGTCTAACTGTATGTCCTACTGTATCTTGTTCCTGCTCTCTTTCTCTATAGTCCAAGTCCTGTCTCGTATGGACCAACGCAAAGTATCGGCCTCTTGCTCCTCACGCCTAACCTCTGCGTCTGTTCGTCTAACTATGTGTCCTACTGTATTTTGTTCCTGCTCTCTATCCCTATAGTCCAAGTCCAGTCTTAGTGTAGACCGACGCAGAGTATCGGCCTCTTGCTCCTCACGCATAACCTGTGCGTCTGCTCGTGTAACTATGTGTCTTACTATATTTTGTTCCTGCTCTCTAGTCCTGTAGTCCAATTCCAGTTTTCGTCTGGACGACGCAGAGTATTGTCCACTTGCTCCTCACGTCTAATTTGCGCGTCTTCTCGTGTAACTATTTATCCCACTGTATTTTGTTCCTGCTCTCTAGCATCATAGTCAAAGTCCTTTCTTTGTCTGGACCGACGCAGAGTGTTGTCCACTTGCTCCTCACGTCTAATCTGCGCGTCTTTTCGTCTAACTGTATGTTCGCCTGTGTTCTGGGTCTACTCTCTGGCCCTATACCTTTGGTTGCGTCTTCGTCTGGACCGACGGTTAGTATCGGCCACTTGTCGTCTATTCTGTGCATTTATCGCAACACTGTTTCCTACTGCATTCAAAAACTGTTGCGTATCTCTCTCTCTCTCTCTCTCTCCTTCTCTCCCTCTCTCCCTCTCTCTCTCTCTCTCTAAGTTATTTAAAAATTGTGGTTTCGTCCTTTTTTGATTGGCGGAAGGAGGCGGGGCGGAAATTTGAAGTACACTTAGATCAGTGCGATATAACAGGACTGTGTATACAAAATTCGCTTACTCTAGCTTTAATAGTCTCTGAGATCAAGGTGCTCATTTGGACGGACAGTCAAAGCAGATGGAGAGGAGTCTGAGAGACAAGGAACGTTGCTTCTCTAAATGGTTTCCTTTATTGTGGCTATATTATTAATCCGATCTGATCCAGATTTAATACTCTGATAGATATGGTAATTTTCTATGATTTTGCGTTTTTGGTTTTCCCGTATCTTTAAAATTGTGGTTTTCGTCCTTTGTGTGGGCGGAAGGGGCGTGACCAAATTTTGAAACAAACTCGTCTCGGTTTAATATCACAGGAGCTTTAATAGAAAGTTCGGTAGATCTAGCTCTTATAGTCTCGAACCTTTTCGCAGATTTTTATATATCAGATGTTTCCATTTTTGTTTACAAAAGTTTTTTACATCTGTCTTTTCTACATGTCTAAATCTACTTCCTACATATACATACACGGCTTTGTGCGAGAGAGAGAGGGAATGAGTCTGCGCTTGGAAGGCCACTGAAATTTCATTTGTTCCTTCTGGCTATACTAATGATCCGATCTGATCCAGATTCAACATTCTGGTTTTGAAGTTTGAAACAAAGTCGTCTTGGTTTGATATCACAGGAGCTTGAATAGAAAGTTTGGTTGATCAAGCTGTTATAGTCTCTGAGATCTAGGCATCAAAAAATTCGATCAGGCATAGCGCCCACCCCGGTGTGTGAGAGAGAGCGAGAGGGAACGATGCATTTCGAAATGGTTTTCTTCATTGTGGCTATATTTATGATTCGATCTGATTCAACACTTTGATAGATATGGTCATTCTCTGGAATTCAGCGTCTTTAGTTCTCTCGGATCTTTAAAATTGTGCTTGCCACAGATTTTCGTCCTTTGAGTGGACGGAAGAGGGCGGGGGCAATTTTGAAATACGCTTGTAACAGTGTGATAAGACAGGAGTCTGGATACAAAATTAGGTTGCTCTAGCTTTTACAGTCTCTGAGCTATAGGCGCTAATGAAGACGGACGGACGGACAGACGGACAGACGGAAAGACAGACAGACATAGCTATATCGACTCAGCTATTGATGCTGATCAAGAATATATATACCTTATGGGGTCGGAAACGCTTCCTTATGGGTGTTACACACATCCATTTTTTCAACAAATCTAATATACCCCTTTACTCTTCGAGTACCGGGTATAAAAACTAGGGATCTATTAGGAGCAGATTTGGCGCTATAGTGTAATTAGTTATTCTCTAAGCGTTGAACAGTGTAGTTTATTTAATTCTTTTAGAAAAAGAACGTCAACTATTTGAGGTAAAAAACTCTGCCAAAAGTGGTTTTCGAAACATTTGTTGCATTCATTTCGTCGTCAAACTTTAATGAATGTAACAAATGTATCGAAAACCAAACCAAACATAATAAAAACCAATTTTAATGAGTATACGTTCTTAATAGTTGAAATGAAAATGTTAATTATGTTAAGATGCCAGAAATAAAATTTAAAGGCGAACTGTAGCTCACGCAAGCGCAAGCGGCTGAATATCATTTCTGTAGGTATTGTAATGTTCAAAGGGGAGATGAGGAAACTAAAGGGAATATACGGCATAGGCCGGATATAGAGCGGGAGAGAGCGTTATCTTAAAACCCTTTTAAGTGGCAGTTAGAAGCGTAAATCGCTCCTCTCCAACTTAGAAGCGCTTCGTCGTCGGCTGAAAATTAATAAAAACGAATAGCTCGGAGAGAGCGCTAACATGCTATCAATCGCGCTTATCCGTACCGAAGCAACAGTTCCCTTTCTCGCTCTAGCGCTTGGCTTCCCAGAGCGCGGGAGCCACGCTCGAGCTTAGCGGGAAAGGTTTTGTCGGTAAGAGGAAAGGGAATGAAGGAGAGAGATGGGAGAGGGAATACGTGAAATACCCGCGGTGCTACTTTTCTGCCTGCTTCGCTTTAGTGGCTGTGTTGTACACTTCCCTGCTTTGCATTCCCCTCCCTTGGAAAGAATTTAATGCATTTCTTGAAGGCGCCAAAACTAACAAAATTTTAAATCAGTAGGTGGTTCTAGCCGCTCGACGTTGCTGCTACTAGATGGTCGTTCATGATTTTCTTTTCGGGCTTCACTGCTCTTGGGGGCTTGTGCTGTTGTTGGGTTTAAGGTGATTCTATTTAGCGGCTGATGCTTGGCTGCGATGAAACTGCCGTATAAATGCCTACTGTTGTAGCGCTGTCGCTGATGCTGGGTCTGCGCTGTTAACGGGTGATGGTGTTGTTGGGGCTGCTGGGAGCCCACTATTGTAGCGTTGGCGCAGATGCTGAGCCTGCTCTGTTAACGGGTTATGGTGTTTTTGGGGCTGAAGAGGGCCCATTGTTGTAGCGCTGGCGCTGATGCTGGGCCTGCGTTGTTAAAGGGTGATAGTGTTGTTGGAGCTGCTGGGAGCCCACTGTTGTAGCGCTAGCGCTGATGCTGGGCCTGATCTGTTAACGGAAGATGGTGTTGTTGTGGCTGATCGCTTTTTTTAACACCTTTCGGACACCAAACCATTTCAGAGAATTTGCCTCCTCTGAGCATGCAGGACACATTTCCCCCACATACTTTTGGTCCTTTTTGGGTCGAGAAGCCAAACTACAGCGTTGATACTACCACTTCTCCCCAAGAGTGGCGACCGCTCTTCAACCTATTACGGGAATCCTCTGCAACTAATTCTGCCTTCACTAAAATTGCAATAGACCTAATCAGGGATAGTAAATCCACATAACCTTTATCTCGCTTCATAATCCAGCTCGCTGAGAACGATCTTTTTTACATTCAATGACATATCATTGCATTTACTTTTATTGTGGCACCACTAAAATCCCACCGAACAATGACAAAAATAAATAAATCACAGATATATAATTAAATATATATGTATTTTTCAGAATTTTGTATTTCATATCAAAGACATTTTTGTGTACCAAAAATATTTAATTATCCTTTCGTTGCCGTCTTTGAAGCTTGCGGTCCAAGTCGCGCAATTTAGGTTTCTTACTATTACCGTGGACTGAAGAAATTAAGGTATTTTCTGTATCAAAACTTTCATTTGAATTGACAGTTTTTGTTTTAGAATCCAAATAAAAATCGTCATGGCAGTTGGATAACTGTTTTCTGAAAGTTGCGGCACTTTGAGTAGCACGAGCTTTAGGGTGGGAAGGAGGTAACCACGAAACGGTTTGCGATGTAGAATTGAAAAAGTAAAATGATTTACAACCAGAATCATAAACCTGTTTCCAACCGGTCTCTATTGGATATTTTCGCAGTAATCTTTTGAAACGTTGAAGATATTTTTGACTTGGCTGGGAGTGTGTGCTCGTCCATCTATTAACGCAATAAAGTGAGCACTTATGCCACACGTTGTATTTGTTGGGACAAAGTTTATATCCATGATGTGATTCCGTTACACAAATTCGTTCTTTAATACGGTGTAACCAAAACTGTTCATCAGGTTTTCTGCGTTTGTTTTCCAAATTAGTGTCTTCTCTGTATACGTAAGGGCTATTTGTATCCTCATCATCATAGTTCTCTGCAATAATTTCTTCTATTGCTTCTGATATCGACGTTGATTCTGAAAAATATGTTTGTTAGCTTTATAATTTGTATAAATTCATATATTTTTTGTTTGTTTTAAAATTTGGAGTCAAGGTTTTCCCTGAAACAGAAACAGTCGCAGCGTTTTATTTAGGAATATGTGCCTCGACATTAGGATACCAAGTACTAAGTACAAGGTGGGCTACTCCCGCAAATCGGCGGTAGAGCATCCCACGCTTAAACAATAACTTCGATGGACCCCGATTTATTAAGAATTTTTTTGCAAGAACTATTTAATTCTTTCTACACCACCTTATCGAGTTAAAATTTAGGGCGCGCTTTTTTTTATGTATCTTCAAAAATAGGCCTATTCCACCAGTTCATGGTCTCATGAATTTGAAACTTTTATGAACGTCAAAGCAGAGCTGAAAACGGAGCTTAAAGCTCTCATATTTTTTCAGACAGAATCAACTGGCAGGTGCCCCGGTGCAGTGTGTTTGTTTTTTCGGAGTTGAAAAAAAAGCTATCAGCTCCGTTTCAGCTACAGTGCACTATGGGTAAAATTGCCATTTTTCGGGTATTTAGTCATTTTCTCAAAGTATTCAAACTGGGATCTGTTTTGTGTTAACATCTTAAGAAAACTTCAAACTGTAACGGTCAATACCAAAAATGTTATATAACAGACCAATGTTAAGTCTAACAGCTGTTAAAGTCAGCTGTTGCTGTTGAAGAGCACGAGCTGGAAGATCGCAATATTTTTGCAGGCTATTTTCAAATTGTCATTATTCGAACACGAAACGTTTTTTTTGCAAAATTTAAAATGGATAACAATCAGACGGGCTTGTACTATGTAATAGTTGTACTAATACGTTGTATTTGTGTGTGTTCTATTCATATTTTGTAAAAGTAGTAGATGAACTCAAAGGTCATTTCTTGGAAAGATATTTCAAGTTCGTGGAATCATATAAAACGAACATTAGAGTGCATAAGTGTACGTCCAAATGCATGTCGTAGAACCATTAATTGTGATTTAAAAGCAGTTTGCCTCAATGTGCACTTTTTTGCACTTTTTGCGCAAATCAACTTCTTGCAGGTGACTTCGTGTTTTTAAACGCGAAATTCGGCATGCGGAAGTTTGGACAAGCAGCTCCACCGTAGCCGTTTATCCATTGATTCTTACAAACGATACCTTAAACGACGCCTAATTAATGTAACTATCTAAAACAGAAAACACAGCCCAAGAAATATTTTTTTTTACTTTTCCTGAGTTTTCAAAATCAAACATTCCGAAAAAATACCGCAAAAAATGGTCAAATTTGAATTTGAAAGCTTAATAACTCCCGATGGTAAGCTGAATCTACAAAGTATTTAGGTCTGATTTGTAGTTTTAATTGTCAGCTTTTCAGAATTGTATAGTTCACTACAACCAGATGCAAGATGATAAACATATATAAAAAAAAAAAAAAACACAACCTATACAAAACATGCCAGATTTAAAAAAATTCTTTAAAAAAAATCGAGACCATAAAAAAACAACAATAATTGCTGTACAATTTTGAAATTCAAAAATCTATAAGAAAAAGGAAAAATCATCTGAATCATGCAACAAACTCTATAAAGAAGACAGACTTCATCACGCAATGGATTCCTCCGATCCAATTATTTCATCAAAAAGCCCTTCCCATCGATGATTTTAACATCTCATCATGTGAAATTGAAGACCCTGATCAAATTTTTAAGGATTTCGGACGATGAATTTGACTTTTCATTTTTTACGTGTGATGAAGAAATATAAAATTTAAAAAATGTCTATTAATATGAACTATTGTTCTTTAAATCCTGAATTTCATCAAAATTATGATTTTCTAATAGTGAAACTTTTTTTTTATGTATAAAAGAGTATTAAAGTCCATAAATATTAATATAGCTACTTAGTATCTTAATATAATTTAAAAAAAAAAAAATTTTTTTTGAATGGGTGGACGGTGACACGCCTACTTTTCCAAAAATGTTCCTAGGAGTGTACATAACATTCACCAAAAAACCGCATTGAAAAATCTTGCTTAGTTTAAAAGTTATTAATTAATACCCGAAAAATTGGAATTTTACCCATAGTGCAGTGTGAAAATGTTCAATAACACATATACATGTATGTATGTACATATATAGTACATACCCAGCAAATATTTTCTATCGCGGAAGAGTCGCAGGCGACTCGTCAAGAAGATTCATTCGATCGCCCGCGATATCGCATTCTGATCTTTTTCTTATCTTCTGTTGGGAGAAAGTGAGCCACTTCCGCGACACTTCTAGAAGAGTCTTTCGGAAGTGTCGCAGGAGACCCTTTGGAAGGGTCGCAAAATAGTCTATAATATGAGTCGTAGAAAAGTCTCCCGAAAGAGTCGTAAAAGAGTCGCCTAGAAGACTCACAGTAGAGTCTCATATAAAACAAAAATTTTTTTTTAAATTTATTTATGACAGTTAAAATATTGGTTGCAAGCAACTATGAAATATATATGTATGTATGTACATGTGTCTACATATCTTTATAGAAATATATTTTAAGGTCAGTGATGTTTATTTATTCTTTTTTGTTTTATTTTCCAGAAGTTGGACATAAGAAATTTTATATGGCTACTGAAAAGGTGTTTTATAAAATTTGACAACAGCATTTAGTACATGCACAAGACCGAATTAATAAGAAAATAAATTATTCTTATTAATTATTTAAAGATTTTTGTATGAATACACGAATTATTCTATAGCCATTACCTTTTATTAATGAAAACAGATTGAACTATTGAATACTGGCTTTTAAATTGGTTCCTCGCCATGTCAAGTTTACCGTCAATTAATCGGGAATCAATGCTTTTAATGCGTTTTAATTGATAAGTAATCGTCTGGAAATCTCCCTCGCGACTACCAGAAGTCTCTTTTCGGGGACTCTTTTATTCCCTTGTTTTCGTGACTGATCGTTGAAACTAGTAAAATCATTATTACTTTGATCACAATCACCTCAGTTTTTAGCGGATTTATTGCTTAGTTTAATTTTCATTCGTTCACTGTCGCAGCGCTGCAAAGCAGAACAACGAAGCTGTTTGGGAATAGGGCCAGGCGAAGTTTTGCACTGTGTATGTTCAGTCTTTTCCTATGCACATAGCCCGCCACTGCTCTACAGGGTACCTAGTTCGTAATTAAACATAAATATGTACATATGTATGTATGTATATGTATGCAATCTTAAGAGTTCCTCAAACTCCTTTATACCTCGATCATTCCGCCAAGGACAAATGGACCACTTCTCTTCAAGTGAAATTTCCGTGAACTGCCCATTCAAATATTATTGCCCTGGGAAACTTCGGAACCTTTTACGAGATATTGATAACATATGTATCTACATACAACAATGTACATACATATAAAAAATCGATGCACAGTTTGTTTAATAAATACATTTCAAAATGTGAACTTGTTAATTAAAATATATGTACATATGTATAGCAGTACCACTTTGCTTATTTACAAGTCCACGCTTCTTTAAGCGATTCAATAAAAGAGGCGGTAAACTCATTTAAATTTATATTTTGAAAGGGCACAGATATATCCTGTTTTACTGTAATAGCATATTTACACTATAGTCAAAAAAAAAAACTATCGATAAAAGAAATAGTTTGTAATGAATTTGTACCATTATTTTTAATAGCCTATTTACACACTGTGAGTTACCTATCGATAACCGAGTAAACTCAATAGCTCAGAACTGGTGTCTACACTATGCCAAAGTTGAGTTATTGAGTTTTGGCTTGCTGGCAATACGTGCGTGCGTTGTTTTGTTTAGATTATTAAATTGCATGATGGTGCGATGTATTGATTTGGCGACAATGTCTTCACAAACTGTGGAGTATATGGATAAAATTTTAAATACACGCATTTGGACTCTGGTAAGAAATTGGCATTTCATTTTCAAGTGCTTCTATTTTATAATAGTTATTTTTGGGAGGAGGACGATTGTGAAGAACTCTGATGCCTTTTTTAAGGAAAATTTCCGCATGGAAAGGCGTGCGTTCAACATACTTGATGGACTGTTGCCCAAACTTTAAATGAAAGATACTCCTTTTCGAGTGACAATCCCTCTGGAGAAGAGAATAGCTATTGCCTAGGATCCTCTGCGAGTCTATTTGCAGTGTCAAAAAGTTCAATTTTGTTTCATTTATTTGTTTATTTATTTTTAAAGATCTACCAAAAGTCCAGGAATGCCTGTAAGGCCTTAGGTGACCAAACAAATCTCGTACCTAGTGATAAAATTGTATAAAAAGTATTTTTTTTGGGAAATATTTGTTTGTTTACCTTTTTTCTCCACAATCACATATGTTTTTTGTGGTTTTCTTAGTGGTGATAGTTCCACGTTAGGCAGATCAGGGTTGAAATATTCGGAAAATCGGACAAACTCGATTGAAACTCAACCAAAACTCAACTTTTTTTGCCACCTCCAGGGCCCCTATGCTTCTCCATGTAAATGAAACTCGAGTTTTGCCCAAAACTCAATAACTCAACTGTAGTGTAAACAGGCTATAAAATATCCCACTTATAGTTTTTTCCCACACACCACATTTACGGGGATCGGTGAGATTGTTTCACAAATGTGAAACCTCGATTCCCACAGGCCACCATCCACTATCCATTGAAAAAACAGCTGTTAATAACAAAAAAAAAATTTTTGTTTTGAATTTGGTCAAAATTAAACTAAAATTATAGAACATATAATTATGGCTTCGACTGTGAATCACCAGCAACAAATGTTATTGCAAATAAGATGGTTGCGTTGAGAAAGGAAACCAAATCTGCAAATGAATTCGATGTGGACGAATTTTTTGCAATGTTAAATTATTTTAGTGAAAGTAGGCCAGGAATGTTGTTTAATGTGTTTAAAAAGCGGTACGGCACCTCCTGGCTCCTCGCCATTTGCTGGAGAATATCAGTTATTCTTGTCCGTCAATGCTTACATTTTCGCTGTGAATTCCATTTTTTTGTTGTGAATGCTTATTTTTCTGAGAGGCATTTGCTAAATATCGCATAGAATCGTGCGGTTTCGGAACATCCAATGTGGATAGTGCAACTAATTGGGAAATTTCGGAAATTTGGCAAACCGTAAAAGTCTGCAGAAACAGAAAGCATCGTCCGGGCCCAACTGATACGTGTTGGACAAAAAACCCTTAGCTGGCTCAAATAAAATCACGGGGGATCTACTTCCACGGACACATCCCTGAAACCTTGCTTCAGACCAAAGTCGTTTTCATTCACAAGGCAGGCAAGCCCTCGCACACTGTCCCCAAAGATTTCAGACCCTAAAGTCTCTCGTCCTTCCTTCTGAAGACGATGAAACGACTCTTGGGGGGGCGACTCGTGGCGGATATTCCCTCAAGTCTAATATCAGACTCTCAGCATGCCTATTGTCGGTATAGCAGTGATGAGAAATATAAATAAATATGTATTGCCGAAAAAAAATTAAGTACTACCTCCTAAATTACCTCCTTAGACATACACAATTACGTTTAGCAACATTGTCGGCAGCATAGCGGACAACTATGCGTCGCTATGCGTGCCGAAATAAATTGGAGTCAGTCGTTACATGGAAAAATTTGGAAACGGTCGTGTTTTCTTTGGATTTTTCCCATCGAAATATAGGGAACAGCTGAATTATGATACGCTGCCAAGATCCGACTGTGCAACAGCATTAAATAGGAGGTATCAACCCCTTTCAGCAGAAGAGTCTTCGAAAGCAAGAGAGAAACCTAAGTTTGATAAGCCTTCGACCAGCAAGAAGAACACCACCAACTGTGCATCAATTACCTCCAACCTGAGCATAGGGTTTCTCGGTGCACATCCTCTAAGTGCAGAGTTTGTGCACAGGGTCATCACACACTCTTGCACAGATATGTAGCTCCGAATACAACTGAGAATTCGGATCCACAAGATGAGGCCAATAAAGTCTAGGCTTCATCACATCATACGACTTAGGTTCGCAGGTCAAATTCATGACGGAAAGCTTGGCTCAGTCTCTGAGGTTGTCAAGGGTAAATCGTTGCTTGACAGTAATATCTGTGGGAAAGTCAAGCTCGGTCTCAAAGAGTGAAGTGTCGACCAAAATATACTCTCGATTAAACAATCATAAGTTCGTCGCTGATTGTAATCTTCCCAGTGGGCAGTGGAAAATTCCGGCTAACGTGGAGCTGGCAGATCTAGCGTGCCATCGACCTCAAAAGATAGATCGAAAAGGGTCAAGTCTCTTGTCGATTGCTGGCAGCCAAATCAGCCATCGTCGCTTGCTGTTTTTGTATGGAATGGAGTAGCCACAATTCAGGAGCTATCACGTGCGTCACGTGCCGTCGCTGTCAAATCCAGCGGACTTGGCATGCGACGTCCCTGAGCTCCTGGAGTCGATGTGGCTAGAAGGTCCGAAATTTGTATATGAGCTTGAGAGTTGTTGGACAAAGAATACGCATTTTAACATTTCAGCCGATGTACGGGACTCCGTGGTAAAAAAATCCGCCCAGGTTTTAGTTAGTGTTGAGGACTCATTTGGCAATGACATATTGTCTCGGTTTTCATCGTATACCAAATTAGTTCGAGTGGTGGCATATGCGTATCGCTTTTTTAATATAAATAAGGACAAAGAACACTTCAGGCAGTTAACTGCAAAGGTGTTGCAGCAATCGTCCCTTAAGTTGATGGAGCTGGTTCAACGAAGTGCCTGCCCAAAAGAATATAAAAAGCTAAAAAAGGGACAACTGTTGCAACCGAGCCTGCAGATGGTGCCCCCACTTATCCAGAGGAGGACAGAAGAAAGGCGGACATTTTCGATCATCAGGGTGGGAGGCAGGTTGTTGCATGCCCCTGTGTCTATTGGGGCCAAGTTCCCGGCTCTACTGCCTGCCAAGAGTCATAAAGTCGAACTGTTCTTGGGGAATTTTTACTTGAAGAATTGTCATGCCAATGCAAAGACATTAGTTAGTCTGTTGAGATAGGAAATTTGGCTCATAAATGCATGACGGGAATGTACTCGGATAGTAAGGGGATGCATTCACTGCTTTCACCACAAACCGAAGTTGATGAGCCATATCATTGGGAACCTGGCTTAGAGAAGGTCGTCTGTTCCTGATCTGTGGTGTTGACTTTTGTGGCCCTATCACTTCGAATTCGAGGTCATCCAACGCTCAAAATGTCTATCGCGGTGTTTTTTTTTTCGCTTCGAAGGCCGTCCATTTAGAACTTGTCCCGGACCTATCGACTAATTGTCTTTTCTTATCGTTTAGAATCTTCATCGCAAGGCGTGGCGTTCCGCAGACGATGTATTCCGATCACGGGACCAACTTCGTCGGAGCGCGGAACGAGCTTCAGAAAGCGTTCGAGAAGCAGTAGCCCAGCCCGATGACGTTCGCAGCAGTGCAAGGGAAATTCATCCCTCCACGAGCACCGAACTTCGGCGGCTTGTAGAAGGCGGCCGTCAAGTTGGCGAAATGCCTCTTCGTCCGGTAGATTGCTGACACCGCACTCACGGAGAGCAAGGTTCGAACGGTGTTGGCCGAAGCAAAAGCAATCCTCAACTCCAGCCCACTCCAGTGGTACCACCTTTACCAAGAGGTGGCAACTGCTCTCAGAGCTCAAACGGCGGTTCTGGCAGGCGTGGTGGAAGGACTACGTCCACAACCTAAAGCTTCGCAGCAAGTTAAAAACCCCAGAGCCCAACATCAAGGTCGGGGCCATGGTAGTGGTCCACGAAGACCATACGCCGCGGCAGCAGTGGATCACCGGCAGGGTGATCAGCGTCGTCGAAGGAGTGGATGGCAAAGTCAGGGTGGCCGAGGTGCGGTCTGGAGGGGGCGTCGTCAAGCGCCCGATCCATAAATTGGTGGCTTTACCAGTGGATTGAAGACCGACGTGCGGTCGATCAAGGCGGCCGGAATATCGGTAGAGCGGTAAAGAGAAAAATAAATAAATATGTATTGCCAAAAAACAATGAAGTACTATCGCCTAAGTTACCTCCTAAGACATACACAATTATGTTTAGCAACATTGTTGGCAGCAAAGCGGGCAAGTATGAGTCGCTATGCGTGCCGAAATAAATTAAAGTCAGTCGTTACATGGAAAAATTTGGAAACGGTCGTGTTTTCTTTCGTTGTTTCCCATCGCCGCCCATAGCTCTGGTTCATCCCTGGAGTCCCCGTGTCCCACACCTAATTAAACATATAAATTGGAATAAATTGTTCAAATTTCTACACCTATCGAAAAGGAAGTTCCACCGAAACGGCCCCACACACGATCACAACGATCATCAAAGCGTCCCCTAAATAAAAGAAGTACCTGGTCGCCTTCCTAGATATAGAAGGCCTCCTTAATAATATCTTCCCGAATGCCATCACGGGTGCACTGACCTTCATCGATCAGATACTAAGCCGCAGGACCGTCGAGGCATCACTGGGGACATCTGCGTCAACCAAGTTCGTCAGCAGAGGCACACCGCAGGGTGGAGTCCTCTCCCCCTCCTACGGAACGTAGCATACGCGGATGATGTTGCTATAACGTTCTCTGGGAGAATCCCGCAGACGCTGTGTGAGTGTATGACAAAGACTCTCAAAAAGATGTCAAAATGGGCTGACAAATGCGGGTTAGGTGTTAACCCGTATAAAACGGAACTGGTGCTTTTCTCACGGAATTACAAAATTCCGACACTAACTCCCCACAAACTTGGTGGATAATCGCTAGTATTTAGCAACAATACCAAGTTTCTTGGCCTGGTCCTAGAAAGAAAGCTCGACTGGAAAGTGAGCATAGAGGACAGGGCAAAGAAAGCCACAGTGGCCTATACCTCTATGCCTGCAGAAAAGCCATCGGACTGAAATGGGAAATGACCCCATACATAGTTCGGTGGCTTAACATAGCCTTCATTCGACTCTATGAAGTTGTGGTATGGTGGCCGGCCCTAGACAAGAGAGATCCCGAGTGATCACCTGTCGATGCCCTTCCAGGTATCAATCCCACTTAGGGAGGACTGGGAGATGGACGAACCCGGGCCTGGAAATGCGGTCTACACTTACGCTGATGGCTCAAAGCTAGACAACCGCGTGGGAGGGGGGTCTACTGTGACGAGTTCAACATCAGCTACTGCTTCAGACTGCCGGATAATTGTAAAGCCATTTCTATTGTCTCAAAACTACCCCTTGACAGGCGCTTAGTATGCGTCTTATCTGACACTCAGGCAGCTTTTAAAGCACTAGGCTCAACATCGTCGAACTTCTCGGCTTGAAATGACTGCCGTAGGTCCCTGAATGAGATCTCAGAGCAGTAAGAGATTTTCCTCATGTGGGTCCCTGGACACAGGGACAGCCAAGGACATGAGGTTGCCGACGAACTGGCCAGGCAGGGCACTTAAATTCTTCTGCAATTGGAGAGAGAGCAAGTAGCGTTGCCATGGCTACGTGTAAGCTTCATAAGCACAAAATTTTCGAGCAATTTGCAAACAGGAGATGGCAGGAAACCATCACCTGCAAAACCTCTAAGTCGATATGGCCAATTCGATCGAAGAAACGATCGTGCAGTAACACGAGGCATAGCGGGACACTAGCAGATTGGCATTCACGCCTCTAGACTGTCCCACAACGACTTCTGCAGAAGTTGCCGGGACAAAGAAGATAAGGAGTCGGTCCCCCGCTTCTTCTGTCATTGCGCGGCCCTCGACCACCGTAGACTCCGTATTCTTAGGGCTGCCTTCCTCATGGACATTTCTGACCTTTTCAAAATCAAACCATGGCTCTTGTCCAGACACATCCAAACCACCGGATGGGGCTGCTCTTAAAACTGCAACTTTTGCTCACCACGGTCTAAACAATAAGAAGGGGTTCTCGACCGTGCGGCATAACTACGGACCTTAATAGGTCCATGTGAGCTGGGGGGAGGTCCTCTCCCCAGCTACCGCCTTAACCTATCCTAACCTACTGTGGAACGACTTCATCTTACAATTACCAGCTTTTTCAAAACCATTCATCCTGACGACAAATGATAGCAACTATGCCATAGCTGCTGTCCTATCCCAAGGACACTTGGGACTCGATACCGAGTTAAATTACGCCATAAAATAAATGGAGATGCTTGCCATTATTTGGGATATAAATTCGTCCGGCACTATTTATTCGGTCAGAAGTTTAAAATTTTCACGGATCACAGACCGTTAACCTTGTGGATGAGCATTAAAGAACCAGATTCGAAATTTGTAAATTGGAAATTGCAGTTGTTAGAGTACGACTACGAAATTCTGTACAAGAAAGGATCCCTTAGTGTAAAGGCTTACACTCTAAGTAGGATCAAACTAGAAATCAACATGCTAAAAAACATGTCAGAGATGGCAACCAATAGACAAACCATGCATTCTACTGAAGAGGATTTACAACTCGGTTTCCTTATATCAGAAAAACTACTAAACGATTATAGTAAGTAGTCCTTGAAAAGGGAAGTCCAGCCTGAATAGTAAAATAGGTACCTTTTAGGAACAAGATTAGGATAAAATGGACGGTAGATTAGTTTGAGGAGGAAACACTTGGCCGTAGACCTAGAGAGATGTTGAAACTCAATAGGACAATAGCGATTTTTAAACCAGACAAGCTGGTAATACTTATACAGAATGCGTATTGCAAGTATTCCGCCTATAGTAAGATATATAAAGCACTAAGGGCACGGGCAAACTACCAGAATTAAAAGGTTTGTTCACGGGAAGAACGCATAAGTAACGTGTCTTTCAATAACGAGCACGATTATCTCCAGAAAATGAATTCATTTCAGGCAGAGATATTCCCTTAGGTAAAAGTGAGGGTTGAGGAACAAAAAAATATGAGAACAGAATCAGCGAACGCAGATCGGCAGGACCCGGTAAGAGTAGAGCCCAATGACACAATTTTTAGGAAAGAAAACCGAAGGGATAAGTTGACACCAAGGTTTACTGCACACCAAGTACCAACAGATAACAACTTAACAGTAACCACGACAAGTCCACAGAAAATCCATAAGGAAAAGATCAGAAGAATAACTAATGCTAAGGAGTAACGATAATTTCAGATGGACGGTGACGACGGCAAAAATGTTCGGAATCCGGGAAAAAAGGGAGAACGAACGAATTGCGCAGATCGAAATGGGCGCAGGCCAAATAGTGCTGACATATAAAACCTTCGTAAACATTGTTCGGTTAAAAAAGAATATAGAGAACATCGCCAAATTGGAAAGATAGAAGAGGAATAAGAGATACAATAGCAAGTTAAGACACACCAACATAAATTAGACCAGGTTAAAGGCTAGTATCCAGCACCGCGGAAAATTACTGTCAGGAATCTGCTCTTTATTTCGTGTGTGTGGAACGAAACTGAAATAGTGTGACCAAGTACTTAAAAAAGGTCGGTCACTCTGATGAATCAGCTGTCTTTTGTAAACAAAGCCAATTGTTATAGTTTAATTAAAATTAAAAATGAGAAATATGGACTGTGACGACGAATTGAGAATGCATTGCGATTGCATTCGGGATTCTGAGCCATAGGTGGATAGCTGTTCAAAACACTTTGCGTTGTGGCATGCTGTTATCTGCACAATTTTATGATGAGAGTATGCCCAGGAGAATATGGCGACCCGGTTAGAAACTCATCAGTTGACAGCCCAGCAGACACTGATGCTGAAACCTTCCGTGAACGGGTACAGGATTTCTCCAAGTTTGTTCGAAATACTGTAAAGAATTTTGTAAACTCTGCAGCCGGGTCAGTACCTTGGCAAAATGAATCTGCTGGTCTGCCTCAATAATAAAGAATTGTTTTAATTAATTTATTTAGTATGATTATTTATTACTCTCCCACCCTCCCTATCTCCAACACCCTCCCACGCACTTTTCACTCAAATATGATCAAAATGCCTCTTTTCACTTGATTCACTTCAGTAATAATAGGCGCCTATATATTACTGGCGGGAATACTAGCTGTACTCTGAGTCCAAAATCGTGTCGATATGCACCCTATCGATAAGAATCTGTGGATTTCGTTCAGGTTGCTGGATACTGAGGCCAGTAAAACACAACCGAAAAATTCCTGGCGCGTTTTTTTTTTAATGGAGTTTGGCAGTAATTTTTTTTTCTGCTGTGCTGGATACTAGCCTTAAGGAAAAAGTGGAGAAAACAAGTCCCAAAATCTAGAATAAGAGGGGGCTGATTAATGGATTGAGTTCGTATTGAAGGCGATCACGGGAAACATGGATGCAAAGGTTAGAACAGGAGATCAAGAAAACGCATCAGGAAGAGGGAATAGGGAAAATAAGTTCATTATTCTATTTAAGAATTTGACACAATATATGAACGAAGAGCATATTAGAGTAAGTAGGTTCATAAACGAAAGAAATAATGGAATAAGCAAGATATTTGTCGAAGAAGACAGGAAAATGTATATAATAGAATACATCGATAAAATTTCAGTGGCATTAGTAAATGTGAATGATTTAAACAAAAGTGTATTATTGGCAAAGATCGGGGTAATCCCTTAATTCATAATAGATAAAGGAGAGACGCAAAGTATTTTCCTAGCGCTAAAGGAGAAAATCATTCAAATAATATCAGAGGAGCATATTTATTTTTACAATTAAAGGGCGTCGTCAAGCGCCCGATCCATAAATTGGTGGCTTTACCAGTGGATTGAAGACCGACGTGCGGTCGATCAAGGCGGCCGGAATATCGGTAGAGCGGTAAAGAGAAAAATAAATAAATATGTATTGCCAAAAAACAATGAAGTACTATCGCCTAAGTTACCTCCTAAGACATACACAATTATGTTTAGCAACATTGTTGGCAGCAAAGCGGGCAAGTATGAGTCGCTATGCGTGCCGAAATAAATTAAAGTCAGTCGTTACATGGAAAAATTTGGAAACGGTCGTGTTTTCTTTCGTTGTTTCCCATCGCCGCCCATAGCTCTGGTTCATCCCTGGAGTCCCCGTGTCCCACACCTAATTAAACATATAAATTGGAATAAATTGTTCAAATTTCTACACCTATCGAAAAGGAAGTTCCACCGAAACGGCCCCACACACGATCACAACGATCATCAAAGCGTCCCCTAAATAAAAGAAGTACCTGGTCGCCTTCCTAGATATAGAAGGCCTCCTTAATAATATCTTCCCGAATGCCATCACGGGTGCACTGACCTTCATCGATCAGATACTAAGCCGCAGGACCGTCGAGGCATCACTGGGGACATCTGCGTCAACCAAGTTCGTCAGCAGAGGCACACCGCAGGGTGGAGTCCTCTCCCCCTCCTACGGAACGTAGCATACGCGGATGATGTTGCTATAACGTTCTCTGGGAGAATCCCGCAGACGCTGTGTGAGTGTATGACAAAGACTCTCAAAAAGATGTCAAAATGGGCTGACAAATGCGGGTTAGGTGTTAACCCGTATAAAACGGAACTGGTGCTTTTCTCACGGAATTACAAAATTCCGACACTAACTCCCCACAAACTTGGTGGATAATCGCTAGTATTTAGCAACAATACCAAGTTTCTTGGCCTGGTCCTAGAAAGAAAGCTCGACTGGAAAGTGAGCATAGAGGACAGGGCAAAGAAAGCCACAGTGGCCTATACCTCTATGCCTGCAGAAAAGCCATCGGACTGAAATGGGAAATGACCCCATACATAGTTCGGTGGCTTAACATAGCCTTCATTCGACTCTATGAAGTTGTGGTATGGTGGCCGGCCCTAGACAAGAGAGATCCCGAGTGATCACCTGTCGATGCCCTTCCAGGTATCAATCCCACTTAGGGAGGACTGGGAGATGGACGAACCCGGGCCTGGAAATGCGGTCTACACTTACGCTGATGGCTCAAAGCTAGACAACCGCGTGGGAGGGGGGTCTACTGTGACGAGTTCAACATCAGCTACTGCTTCAGACTGCCGGATAATTGTAAAGCCATTTCTATTGTCTCAAAACTACCCCTTGACAGGCGCTTAGTATGCGTCTTATCTGACACTCAGGCAGCTTTTAAAGCACTAGGCTCAACATCGTCGAACTTCTCGGCTTGAAATGACTGCCGTAGGTCCCTGAATGAGATCTCAGAGCAGTAAGAGATTTTCCTCATGTGGGTCCCTGGACACAGGGACAGCCAAGGACATGAGGTTGCCGACGAACTGGCCAGGCAGGGCACTTAAATTCTTCTGCAATTGGAGAGAGAGCAAGTAGCGTTGCCATGGCTACGTGTAAGCTTCATAAGCACAAAATTTTCGAGCAATTTGCAAACAGGAGATGGCAGGAAACCATCACCTGCAAAACCTCTAAGTCGATATGGCCAATTCGATCGAAGAAACGATCGTGCAGTAACACGAGGCATAGCGGGACACTAGCAGATTGGCATTCACGCCTCTAGACTGTCCCACAACGACTTCTGCAGAAGTTGCCGGGACAAAGAAGATAAGGAGTCGGTCCCCCGCTTCTTCTGTCATTGCGCGGCCCTCGACCACCGTAGACTCCGTATTCTTAGGGCTGCCTTCCTCATGGACATTTCTGACCTTTTCAAAATCAAACCATGGCTCTTGTCCAGACACATCCAAACCACCGGATGGGGCTGCTCTTAAAACTGCAACTTTTGCTCACCACGGTCTAAACAATAAGAAGGGGTTCTCGACCGTGCGGCATAACTACGGACCTTAATAGGTCCATGTGAGCTGGGGGGAGGTCCTCTCCCCAGCTACCGCCTTAACCTATCCTAACCTACTGTGGAACGACTTCATCTTACAATTACCAGCTTTTTCAAAACCATTCATCCTGACGACAAATGATAGCAACTATGCCATAGCTGCTGTCCTATCCCAAGGACACTTGGGACTCGATACCGAGTTAAATTACGCCATAAAATAAATGGAGATGCTTGCCATTATTTGGGATATAAATTCGTCCGGCACTATTTATTCGGTCAGAAGTTTAAAATTTTCACGGATCACAGACCGTTAACCTTGTGGATGAGCATTAAAGAACCAGATTCGAAATTTGTAAATTGGAAATTGCAGTTGTTAGAGTACGACTACGAAATTCTGTACAAGAAAGGATCCCTTAGTGTAAAGGCTTACACTCTAAGTAGGATCAAACTAGAAATCAACATGCTAAAAAACATGTCAGAGATGGCAACCAATAGACAAACCATGCATTCTACTGAAGAGGATTTACAACTCGGTTTCCTTATATCAGAAAAACTACTAAACGATTATAGTAAGTAGTCCTTGAAAAGGGAAGTCCAGCCTGAATAGTAAAATAGGTACCTTTTAGGAACAAGATTAGGATAAAATGGACGGTAGATTAGTTTGAGGAGGAAACACTTGGCCGTAGACCTAGAGAGATGTTGAAACTCAATAGGACAATAGCGATTTTTAAACCAGACAAGCTGGTAATACTTATACAGAATGCGTATTGCAAGTATTCCGCCTATAGTAAGATATATAAAGCACTAAGGGCACGGGCAAACTACCAGAATTAAAAGGTTTGTTCACGGGAAGAACGCATAAGTAACGTGTCTTTCAATAACGAGCACGATTATCTCCAGAAAATGAATTCATTTCAGGCAGAGATATTCCCTTAGGTAAAAGTGAGGGTTGAGGAACAAAAAAATATGAGAACAGAATCAGCGAACGCAGATCGGCAGGACCCGGTAAGAGTAGAGCCCAATGACACAATTTTTAGGAAAGAAAACCGAAGGGATAAGTTGACACCAAGGTTTACTGCACACCAAGTACCAACAGATAACAACTTAACAGTAACCACGACAAGTCCACAGAAAATCCATAAGGAAAAGATCAGAAGAATAACTAATGCTAAGGAGTAACGATAATTTCAGATGGACGGTGACGACGGCAAAAATGTTCGGAATCCGGGAAAAAAGGGAGAACGAACGAATTGCGCAGATCGAAATGGGCGCAGGCCAAATAGTGCTGACATATAAAACCTTCGTAAACATTGTTCGGTTAAAAAAGAATATAGAGAACATCGCCAAATTGGAAAGATAGAAGAGGAATAAGAGATACAATAGCAAGTTAAGACACACCAACATAAATTAGACCAGGTTAAAGGCTAGTATCCAGCACCGCGGAAAATTACTGTCAGGAATCTGCTCTTTATTTCGTGTGTGTGGAACGAAACTGAAATAGTGTGACCAAGTACTTAAAAAAGGTCGGTCACTCTGATGAATCAGCTGTCTTTTGTAAACAAAGCCAATTGTTATAGTTTAATTAAAATTAAAAATGAGAAATATGGACTGTGACGACGAATTGAGAATGCATTGCGATTGCATTCGGGATTCTGAGCCATAGGTGGATAGCTGTTCAAAACACTTTGCGTTGTGGCATGCTGTTATCTGCACAATTTTATGATGAGAGTATGCCCAGGAGAATATGGCGACCCGGTTAGAAACTCATCAGTTGACAGCCCAGCAGACACTGATGCTGAAACCTTCCGTGAACGGGTACAGGATTTCTCCAAGTTTGTTCGAAATACTGTAAAGAATTTTGTAAACTCTGCAGCCGGGTCAGTACCTTGGCAAAATGAATCTGCTGGTCTGCCTCAATAATAAAGAATTGTTTTAATTAATTTATTTAGTATGATTATTTATTACTCTCCCACCCTCCCTATCTCCAACACCCTCCCACGCACTTTTCACTCAAATATGATCAAAATGCCTCTTTTCACTTGATTCACTTCAGTAATAATAGGCGCCTATATATTACTGGCGGGAATACTAGCTGTACTCTGAGTCCAAAATCGTGTCGATATGCACCCTATCGATAAGAATCTGTGGATTTCGTTCAGGTTGCTGGATACTGAGGCCAGTAAAACACAACCGAAAAATTCCTGGCGCGTTTTTTTTTTAATGGAGTTTGGCAGTAATTTTTTTTTCTGCTGTGCTGGATACTAGCCTTAAGGAAAAAGTGGAGAAAACAAGTCCCAAAATCTAGAATAAGAGGGGGCTGATTAATGGATTGAGTTCGTATTGAAGGCGATCACGGGAAACATGGATGCAAAGGTTAGAACAGGAGATCAAGAAAACGCATCAGGAAGAGGGAATAGGGAAAATAAGTTCATTATTCTATTTAAGAATTTGACACAATATATGAACGAAGAGCATATTAGAGTAAGTAGGTTCATAAACGAAAGAAATAATGGAATAAGCAAGATATTTGTCGAAGAAGACAGGAAAATGTATATAATAGAATACATCGATAAAATTTCAGTGGCATTAGTAAATGTGAATGATTTAAACAAAAGTGTATTATTGGCAAAGATCGGGGTAATCCCTTAATTCATAATAGATAAAGGAGAGACGCAAAGTATTTTCCTAGCGCTAAAGGAGAAAATCATTCAAATAATATCAGAGGAGCATATTTATTTTTACAATTAAAGGGCGTCGTCAAGCGCCCGATCCATAAATTGGTGGCTTTACCAGTGGATTGAAGACCGACGTGCGGTCGATCAAGGCGGCCGGAATATCGGTAGAGCGGTAAAGAGAAAAATAAATAAATATGTATTGCCAAAAAACAATGAAGTACTATCGCCTAAGTTACCTCCTAAGACATACACAATTATGTTTAGCAACATTGTTGGCAGCAAAGCGGGCAAGTATGAGTCGCTATGCGTGCCGAAATAAATTAAAGTCAGTCGTTACATGGAAAAATTTGGAAACGGTCGTGTTTTCTTTCGTTGTTTCCCATCGCCGCCCATAGCTCTGGTTCATCCCTGGAGTCCCCGTGTCCCACACCTAATTAAACATATAAATTGGAATAAATTGTTCAAATTTCTACACCTATCGAAAAGGAAGTTCCACCGAAACGGCCCCACACACGATCACAACGATCATCAAAGCGTCCCCTAAATAAAAGAAGTACCTGGTCGCCTTCCTAGATATAGAAGGCCTCCTTAATAATATCTTCCCGAATGCCATCACGGGTGCACTGACCTTCATCGATCAGATACTAAGCCGCAGGACCGTCGAGGCATCACTGGGGACATCTGCGTCAACCAAGTTCGTCAGCAGAGGCACACCGCAGGGTGGAGTCCTCTCCCCCTCCTACGGAACGTAGCATACGCGGATGATGTTGCTATAACGTTCTCTGGGAGAATCCCGCAGACGCTGTGTGAGTGTATGACAAAGACTCTCAAAAAGATGTCAAAATGGGCTGACAAATGCGGGTTAGGTGTTAACCCGTATAAAACGGAACTGGTGCTTTTCTCACGGAATTACAAAATTCCGACACTAACTCCCCACAAACTTGGTGGATAATCGCTAGTATTTAGCAACAATACCAAGTTTCTTGGCCTGGTCCTAGAAAGAAAGCTCGACTGGAAAGTGAGCATAGAGGACAGGGCAAAGAAAGCCACAGTGGCCTATACCTCTATGCCTGCAGAAAAGCCATCGGACTGAAATGGGAAATGACCCCATACATAGTTCGGTGGCTTAACATAGCCTTCATTCGACTCTATGAAGTTGTGGTATGGTGGCCGGCCCTAGACAAGAGAGATCCCGAGTGATCACCTGTCGATGCCCTTCCAGGTATCAATCCCACTTAGGGAGGACTGGGAGATGGACGAACCCGGGCCTGGAAATGCGGTCTACACTTACGCTGATGGCTCAAAGCTAGACAACCGCGTGGGAGGGGGGTCTACTGTGACGAGTTCAACATCAGCTACTGCTTCAGACTGCCGGATAATTGTAAAGCCATTTCTATTGTCTCAAAACTACCCCTTGACAGGCGCTTAGTATGCGTCTTATCTGACACTCAGGCAGCTTTTAAAGCACTAGGCTCAACATCGTCGAACTTCTCGGCTTGAAATGACTGCCGTAGGTCCCTGAATGAGATCTCAGAGCAGTAAGAGATTTTCCTCATGTGGGTCCCTGGACACAGGGACAGCCAAGGACATGAGGTTGCCGACGAACTGGCCAGGCAGGGCACTTAAATTCTTCTGCAATTGGAGAGAGAGCAAGTAGCGTTGCCATGGCTACGTGTAAGCTTCATAAGCACAAAATTTTCGAGCAATTTGCAAACAGGAGATGGCAGGAAACCATCACCTGCAAAACCTCTAAGTCGATATGGCCAATTCGATCGAAGAAACGATCGTGCAGTAACACGAGGCATAGCGGGACACTAGCAGATTGGCATTCACGCCTCTAGACTGTCCCACAACGACTTCTGCAGAAGTTGCCGGGACAAAGAAGATAAGGAGTCGGTCCCCCGCTTCTTCTGTCATTGCGCGGCCCTCGACCACCGTAGACTCCGTATTCTTAGGGCTGCCTTCCTCATGGACATTTCTGACCTTTTCAAAATCAAACCATGGCTCTTGTCCAGACACATCCAAACCACCGGATGGGGCTGCCCTTAAAACTGCAACTTTTGCTCACCACGGTCTAAACAATAAGAAGGGGTTCTCGACCGTGCGGCATAACTACGGACCTTAATAGGTCCATGTGAGCTGGGGGGAGGTCCTCTCCCCAGCTACCGCCTTAACCTATCCTAACCTACTGTGGAACGACTTCATCTTACAATTACCAGCTTTTTCAAAACCATTCATCCTGACGACAAATGATAGCAACTATGCCATAGCTGCTGTCCTATCCCAAGGACACTTGGGACTCGATACCGAGTTAAATTACGCCATAAAATAAATGGAGATGCTTGCCATTATTTGGGATATAAATTCGTCCGGCACTATTTATTCGGTCAGAAGTTTAAAATTGTCACGGATCACAGACCGTTAACCTTGTGGATGAGCATTAAAGAACCAGATTCGAAATTTGTAAATTGGAAATTGCAGTTGTTAGAGTACGACTACGAAATTCTGTACAAGAAAGGATCCCTTAGTGTAAAGGCTTACACTCTAAGTAGGATCAAACTAGAAATCAACATGCTAAAAAACATGTCAGAGATGGCAACCAATAGACAAACCATGCATTCTACTGAAGAGGATTTACAACTCGGTTTCCTTATATCAGAAAAACTACTAAACGATTATAGTAAGTAGTCCTTGAAAAGGGAAGTCCAGCCTGAATAGTAAAATAGGTACCTTTTAGGAACAAGATTAGGATAAAATGGACGGTAGATTAGTTTGAGGAGGAAACACTTGGCCGTAGACCTAGAGAGATGTTGAAACTCAATAGGACAATAGCGATTTTTAAACCAGACAAGCTGGTAATACTTATACAGAATGCGTATTGCAAGTATTCCGCCTATAGTAAGATATATAAAGCACTAAGGGCACGGGCAAACTACCAGAATTAAAAGGTTTGTTCACGGGAAGAACGCATAAGTAACGTGTCTTTCAATAACGAGCACGATTATCTCCAGAAAATGAATTCATTTCAGGCAGAGATATTCCCTTAGGTAAAAGTGAGGGTTGAGGAACAAAAAAATATGAGAACAGAATCAGCGAACGCAGATCGGCAGGACCCGGTAAGAGTAGAGCCCAATGACACAATTTTTAGGAAAGAAAACCGAAGGGATAAGTTGACACCAAGGTTTACTGCACACCAAGTACCAACAGATAACAACTTAACAGTAACCACGACAAGTCCACAGAAAATCCATAAGGAAAAGATCAGAAGAATAACTAATGCTAAGGAGTAACGATAATTTCAGATGGACGGTGACGACGGCAAAAATGTTCGGAATCCGGGAAAAAAGGGAGAACGAACGAATTGCGCAGATCGAAATGGGCGCAGGCCAAATAGTGCTGACATATAAAACCTTCGTAAACATTGTTCGGTTAAAAAAGAATATAGAGAACATCGCCAAATTGGAAAGATAGAAGAGGAATAAGAGATACAATAGCAAGTTAAGACACACCAACATAAATTAGACCAGGTTAAAGGCTAGTATCCAGCACCGCGGAAAATTACTGTCAGGAATCTGCTCTTTATTTCGTGTGTGTGGAACGAAACTGAAATAGTGTGACCAAGTACTTAAAAAAGGTCGGTCACTCTGATGAATCAGCTGTCTTTTGTAAACAAAGCCAATTGTTATAGTTTAATTAAAATTAAAAATGAGAAATATGGACTGTGACGACGAATTGAGAATGCATTGCGATTGCATTCGGGATTCTGAGCCATAGGTGGATAGCTGTTCAAAACACTTTGCGTTGTGGCATGCTGTTATCTGCACAATTTTATGATGAGAGTATGCCCAGGAGAATATGGCGACCCGGTTAGAAACTCATCAGTTGACAGCCCAGCAGACACTGATGCTGAAACCTTCCGTGAACGGATACAGGATTTCTCCAAGTTTGTTCGAAATACTGTAAAGAATTTTGTAAACTCTGCAGCCGGGTCAGTACCTTGGCAAAATGAATCTGCTGGTCTGCCTCAATAATAAAGAATTGTTTTAATTAATTTATTTAGTATGATTATTTATTACTCTCCCACCCTCCCTATCTCCAACACCCTCCCACGCACTTTTCACTCAAATATGATCAAAATGCCTCTTTTCACTTGATTCACTTCAGTAATAATAGGCGCCTATATATTACTGGCGGGAATACTAGCTGTACTCTGAGTCCAAAATCGTGTCGATATGCACCCTATCGATAAGAATCTGTGGATTTCGTTCAGGTTGCTGGATACTGAGGCCAGCAAAACACAACCGAAAAATTCCTGGCGCGTTTTTTTTTTAATGGAGTTTGGCAGTAATTTTTTTTTCTGCTGTGCTGGATACTAGCCTTAAGGAAAAAGTGGAGAAAACAAGTCCCAAAATCTAGAATAAGAGGGGGCTGATTAATGGATTGAGTTCGTATTGAAGGCGATCACGGGAAACATGGATGCAAAGGTTAGAACAGGAGATCAAGAAAACGCATCAGGAAGAGGGAATAGGGAAAATAAGTTCATTATTCTATTTAAGAATTTGACACAATATATGAACGAAGAGCATATTAGAGTAAGTAGGTTCATAAACGAAAGAAATAATGGAATAAGCAAGATATTTGTCGAAGAAGACAGGAAAATGTATATAATAGAATACATCGATAAAATTTCAGTGGCATTAGTAAATGTGAATGATTTAAACAAAAGTGTATTATTGGCAAAGATCGGGGTAATCCCTTAATTCATAATAGATAAAGGAGAGACGCAAAGTATTTTCCTAGCGCTAAAGGAGAAAATCATTCAAATAATATCAGAGGAGCATATTTATTTTTACAATTAAAGGCCATAACTATTTTCACAGACATTTTTTTTGCAATGAAGTGTAAGGAAGTTCCTGTGTCAGGCCGGGGTACAGCCTCTCAGTCTGTCCAGGGCCCGATCTTCGATACAGCCAATTTGTATTTGCAGACCATAGAGAGGGATCGGAGGGCGCGTACTAGGTGCGGGGTTTGCACGGACCGAGGGAGGGGGAAACGAGTGCGAATGGATCGCTGGTATGGGGCCACCCGGCGACACACGTGGCCCACGGGGTGCAGGGTACGCTAGGTTAGGTTTGCCGGGGCGCGGAAGGGATGCACCCTCCGCGACTACTGATCGTGGCGCGGGAGGCCTGGCGATGGCCACCTGCGAGAAAACACGTGTGTGGATGCGCCGGTGAAGGGGGAGGTATGGTTTGCCCAGCGCCTCGTGCGGGGGCGGGGCATATGACCCGTGGGCTCGGTGTACGTAGGGGTGCCACGTTCTTGGCATGCGCACTGCGCCGTGTGTCGCTACTCTTCTACTCCCTCTCTGGGCAACTCAAACTTTCGCTCCGTGCGACTCTTATACTATTCTTAATCCTATGGCTTAATGCTACTTCTTATATAATATGCCTACTAAACTACTTAATACGGTAATAATAGAAATAATAATGATAATAGCGATAATAACAAAAGGGAAGGGGACTGACATGAAAGCTTGGACTCCTCCTCGCGGGCTTAAGTCTCGCACCCCCGTGGGTCCCTGCCGCTTCATGCAGGCCTCTGGTTCGCACGGGGGCGGGTCGCTGCCGTCGTCCTATGTGCTCCTCGCGGGCTTACGTCTCGCACCCCGTAGGTTCCTGCCGCTCCGTGCGGGCTTCTGGTTCGTACGGGGTGGGTCGCTGCCGCCGTCTTGTATGGCGGAAGCCCCGAGCTCCGGCCTTACACCCCCTCCCTTTCTACCCACCAGCACGACCGTGACGGCGCCGCCTCTCTTCCACGTGACGTGGTATGCCACTCCGTCCTCCAGCAGTGCTTGGCGCAGCTTTCGCTCTCTCTGCCGCGTGCCATTTCGCTCTTCTTTTTGTGTGCGTTGCTCTTTTTTGGCATGTCAGTGTGGGTTCGCTCTGGCCTTTGCTGTGGCCGATCTCCGCCGATCTCTGCGCCAGCCTCTGCTGCTGTGTCGGCTGCTGCGTCTGCTGCTGGGCCTCTGCTACGGTCTCTGCTGCTGGGTCTGCTGTTGGGTCTGCTGCTGAGTCTGCTGCTGGGTCTGTTGCTGGGTCTGCTGCTGGGTCTGCTGCAGTGTCTCTGCTGCCCTCTGGTGACAGCCCCCGTGATCCATCACCCCTTAGCTACATGTGTTGTGGAGGGGTTTGCCTCTTCACACTCCCTTCCTACTTCGGGGGGGCGTAAAGAGATGCTGACTTTCTCTCCTTTGTTGATGGACACTCTGAATTGGCGTCCCTCATGTTCTTCGATAGTGCGGAGCCGGGAGACAAGGAGTGTTTTTGCTACCGTGGCGTGTGGTGCTGTGTTGATTGGCATCTCTGGCGGTGACGTGCTTCTAGGGTGTCCTTGTTGTCCACCTAGTGATCCTAGAGACTGTGCGTCGTCCGCTCGGGTGCAGTCCATGCTGTCGTTTCTAAGGGGTAAACCTTTAGGAACTAGAACCTGCCTAGCTATATGCTACGTTGTGCCCGACCCTACCTATAGATGCGACGTACAGTTGTGGAGCTAAATTTAGTTATACAATGTAAAACTTATGACAAGGTCCCATAAGGGGATTTACTTGGCTTACTGCGCTCGTAGACGCGGTTGCCCCTTTTGGAGCAAGGACGTTAGGACAACGCACTGCCCTAAGTGGCCCTCATGAACTCGCGTATGCGTGGGCTCGTCCGCCCTGGTCGTCTTCTGCCGGGGTGTCTTCGTCGTTGTTGTCGCCTCTTCGCTGAGGTCATGGACGGCCTTGAGACCCGCCAGCCTGGTGGTTCGTCGCTTCCGTTCAGGGTTTTAGGCCTACTATGATCGTGACTTTCTGTTGAGGGTTTTGGTTTCATGCTGCGTCTGCGTCCGCTAGGGGTTCCAAGTCGTAGCTTTGTCCTTCTGGAGTCCTGCGCTTGCGCGCCGACCTGTCTTGTTGGGTCTCTGCGGTTGTAGTCTCCGTTCCGTTGGGGCGTAGTGTCGGGGTTTTGGGTTTCTTGCCGGTGATGGGTACTGTCTCGTTGTGTTTCTCTCGGGTGAGTTCTTGATTCGATGGACCCTGGGAGGGCATCTCTGTCAAGGTTCCTGCCCGGGGTTGCTGATCTGTGGGGAATTCTTTGGCCGGCGAGACGTGTGTGCTCACCTCGGCCAGAGTCCCTGTCCTGCTCTGTTGTGCTGCAGAGGACGCTTTGGTCGACGAGACGTATGTGCTCGTCACGGCCAAGGTTCCTGTCCTGCTCGGTGGTGTGGCAGAGGACGCTTTGGTCGACGAGACGTGTGTGCTCGTCACGGCTAAAGTCCCTGCCGTGTGTCGTTGCGTTGTAGGAAGAGCTTGGGTCGACGAGGCGCGTTCGCTCGTCTCGGCCAAGGTTCCTGTCCTGCTCGGTGGTGTGGCAGAGGACGCTTTGGTCGACGAGACGTGTGTGCTCGTCACGGCCAAAGTCCCTGCCGTGTGTCGTTGCGTTGTAGGAAGAGCTTGGGTCGACGCGGCGCGTTCGCTCGTCTCGGCTAAGGTTCCTGGGTGTTGTCGTTGCTGTGGGTCAGAGTTATGGACCGTAGATCTTTCATGTTTAGATCTTTCGGGTCTATAGGGCTCGTGGTCGTGGTTGTGTTTGGGTCCCCGCCGTGTAGTGCTAAGATCGTCTGGTGCCGTTTGCGGCGCTTGGCTTTCTGGCTTGGGCTGGCCGTATGTTCGGAAGTGGTGGTCGGAGACAGGGTGTCAGTTGAGATTCGACTTTGGGTGCTGAGGGGCTCGGCTATTGTTACGTTCCGTGGGTGCGGTGCCGCGGTGCTGATGGAAGGGTCTTGCCTCAATTTCAACTGAAGGTACGCTAGGCCACAGTGGATCCTTGCTTGGATACCACACAGGAAGTCGAGGCCAAGGATGAGGTCGTCTAATACAGTGGGCAATATAAGTAGGGTTACCTGGGTTTCCCTTGGGCCAGGCGCGCCCTCACTGTAATCGCTTGAGTGATGTCCTTCGTTTTCCGTCTGCTAGGCTGATCCGAGTCCTCACCTCTCGTCGATTCTCTGCCGTTCCCAGTTCCTCGGCCACTCGTTGACTAACGAACGATCGGGTTGCTCCAGTCTCGAGGGTGGCTGAGAAGGCTTTCCCGTCGATAGTAACTAAAGCGGCGATCCTTCCTCCAATCATACTTAATGGGTGGGGAACTCCGGGTACCGGGTGAGTGTCTTCGTCCGTGTCCCGCTCGAACGGAGACCTGATCCGTTTCCCGACTGGGTCTTTCGGCAGCAGTAGATGGTCCTGATATTCCGTCGGTTGGTACATCCATCACTGAAATGTCCTTCCTCTCCGCAGTTCCGGCATGCTCGGCTCACGTCGATTGGCCGCTCCTCCTCCTGAGTGCTTACCCGACTAATGCGGTTGGATGCTCCGCTGGTCTCTTTGGTGGGGCTCCGTGGGGTTGTGGTTTCGTTCCCGGGGAATGCTCGGGGTCGGTTGGCTCGTCCGGCCTTACGGCCACGAGTGAAATCTCGGTCTCATGCTGTTTCGTAGGCTGAGATGAGCTGTGTTAGCTCAGACAGCGTGCAAAAGTCCTGCCTGCGTTTGTAGATTGGGTACTCTGGTCGGAGGTTTTCATATATCCGGCCCAATTCCTGCTCCCGGGTGTATTTGGCGCGCTGCATCATCAACCGAAGGGCGATCATGTAGTCGCGGAAGGATTTTCTGGTCTTTTGTTCCCGGCTCCGGATGTTGTCCTCCAAGCGTTGGAAGTATCTGGGGGGCAGGAGGAAGTGCAGAAATTCTTTGCGGAAATCTGTCCAAGTCTGTCCCTGCATGTGGAAGGTTCGGAACCATCCTTCTGCCCTTCCGGTTAAGAGTCCTGAGATGGCGAGCGGCAGCTGCTCTGGGCTTCCTCCGTAGGAATCGCCTCTTTCTTCTAGCCTTTCGATGAATGCCAGTGGGTCGGCATGTGCGTCGAAGGTGAGTCCCCATTTCCGGAGCTTGTCTGCCAGGAGGGAGTACGAAATTCCTCCTCCCTCAGGCCGATGCATTTGTCGGTCGTGAGTTGGATGGCTCCCCTCGAGGGCCGCTGGCTCATTTGCACTGGTGGCGGGTCGGTTTGCCTGAGTTCCGGGTCCTTCAGGCCGGTGGCGTGGCTCGAGAGCGAACACCGGTTCCGGAAGGGTGGCTTGAGGGCGGCGGCTGGGGTGTACCGACGGCTCGCTTGTGGCGTTGGAATGTCCGGTTGCCAAGATTCCGGCTGGTTGACTCAAGCCGGCCACATCGGATATAATTATCTTCAGGGGGCCTGGTGGTGGGTTCTGTTGCTGAATGCCTTCTGGGATCGATGGATCGAGCACCTTCTCCACAGATCTGGTGGGACTGGTTCCCGTTGTCCTAGAAGTACCTACTTAGTCTGGTAGAGTGAGTCTCTGTGGCTTCACTTCCTTGCTGTCCTCCTGTTTGGCTCGGCTTTCCGGTTTTGGCGAAGCAGCGGGGCAGGGAATACTGCTGAAATGGGCGTCCAGTTCGTCGATCCTTGCCTGTATGTCCTCGGGGTGGCCTTCACGGGTAATGAACGCGGCAACCCGGACGCGGAGTTCCTCCAAGTTTCCGACCTCATCGAGGCCGAATTCCCCGGCTAGGATCAGGAGATCCTCCTTGCGGCGAGAATTTAACCACCGAGTGGGGGCGGGGTATAGCTCAGTTCGTGGAAGCCGTGGCATCCGCGTTCAACTCCACTAGCTGAGGTCCCGGGCATGCAGAAGGAATGTGGTACAGAGGGGAAAGAGGGGGGGGGGGGGGGGGGAAGCAATGGGGCGGTGGGTGTTCATGGGCAATAAATGTATGTACTGTGAAGATGAAATGAAAGTCGCGGTGGTTTTCTGATTTAAATTTTTTATTTTTCTGCCTGCTTCTATTCCTAAACTAATGCCCTACGTCGCACCTATCCGACTCTAACTCGCTTACGCGAGACCAGCTTACCCCTCTTCTTCAACAGGGCTCTGTCTCTCCATCGGTCCTGCGGCTGCATGGGTGCTTTGGCGCAGCATTCGCTCTCTCTGTCGCATGCCATTTCGCTCTCCTTTTCGTTCTCGCTCTCCCTGGGACGTGTGTGGGTGCTTGGCGCAGCTTTCGCCCCCTCTGTCGCGTGCCACATCGCTCTCCTTTTTGTCTGCGTTGCTCTTTTTGGCGT
Source organism: Drosophila helvetica (assembly GCA_963969585.1). Taxonomy (NCBI): domain Eukaryota; kingdom Metazoa; phylum Arthropoda; class Insecta; order Diptera; family Drosophilidae; genus Drosophila; species Drosophila helvetica. Next base: position 19,886,162 of record OZ018403.1, on the reverse strand, counting down.
GTCATGGTGGGTTCGCGCTGGCCTTTGCTCTTGTGGCTGTGGCCGATCTCCGCCGATCTCTGCGCCGCCCTCTGCTGCTGCGTCTGCTGCTGGGCCTCTGCTACGGTCTCTGCTGCTGGGTCTGCTGCTGGATCTGCTGCTGGGTCTGCTGCTGGGTCTGCTGCTGGGTCTGCTGCTAAGTCTGCTGCTGGGTCTGCTGCTGTGTCTCTGCTGCGTCTCTGCTGCTGGGTCTGCTTCTGTGTCTGCTGCTGTGTTTCTGCTGCTCTCTGGTGACCGCCCCCGTGATCCATCACCCCTTAGCTATATGTGTTGTGGAGGGGTTTGCCTCTTCACAGAAGATACCTATTTTTATACCCGGTACACGAAGATTAACAGGGTATATTAAATTTGTGCAAAAAGTGGATGTGTGTAACACCCAGAAGGAAGCGTTTCCGACCCCATAAAGTATATATATTCTTGATCAGCATCAATAGCCGAGTCGATATAGCTACATATGTCTGTCTGTCCGTCCGTCTGTCCGTCCGTCTTCATTTGCGCATATAGCTCAGAGACTATAAAAACTAGAGGAACACAATTTTGTATCCAGACTCCTGTCCTATCACACTGTTACAAGTGTATTTCAAAATTTCGCCCTGCCCCCTTCCGCCCACTCCAAGGACGAAAATCTGTGGCATGCACAATTTTAAAGATACAAGAAAACTAAAAACGCAGAATCGTAGAATATGACAATATCTATCAGAGTGTTGAATCTGGAACAGATCGAAATATAAATATAGCCGCAGAGAAGAAAACCATTTCGAAAGGCATCGTTCCCTCTCCCTCTCTCTCACACACAGGGGTGGGCACTATGCCTGATCGAATTTTTTGACGCATAGTTCTCAGAGACTATAAGAGCTAGATCAAGCAAACTTTCTATCCAAGCTCCTGTGATATCAAACCAAGACGAGTTTGTTTTAAAATTTGGCCGCGACCCCTTCCGCCACCACAAAAGACGAAAATCCACAATTTTTAAGATACGAGAAAACCAAAAACGCAGAATCATAGAAAATGACCATATCTATCGGAATGTTGAATTTGGATCAGATCGGATCATTAGTATAGCCAGAAGGAACAAATGAATTTTCAGTGGCTTTCCAAGCGCAGACTCATTCCCTCTCTCTCTCGTACACAGGCGTGTATGTATATGTAGGAAGTAGATAAAGACATGAAAAAAAAAAGGCAGATGTAAAAAATGTATATCAACAAATATGGAAACATCATTTAATAAATTACAACAAGCTCACATGCATATATACTGACTGAGTACCGGGTATAAAGTAGAGCCGCGGCTGTAAACGCGGCTCACAACATTCCCCCTCGTTAAAAATAAAACCTATGTACTAAAAAGAATGTTAGCACTACCTATTAATACAACGGAATATGTAATAGCACCTAATTTTGTAGCATGTAATGACCAAGAAATATATTACTATAGAAATAAGTTTCAGCAAATAAGAAAATTGTATACATGTAAGAATTTTAAAATTGTAAAAAGAGTTAACGAAGGTGTGCCTGAGGAATCTGATGGAAGGAAGGGCAGCGGAATGTGAGACAATGGGCACAGCATTCCGCAGCCAAATCTTTGAACCCGAGAAGGGTACGTCGCGATTTTCAACAGGATGAACGTAAAGGTACAAACTGATTGCTGCCCAGAAAGAACACCCAATGGGTCGGCAATGATTACTTTCAACGGATGCGGAATGCTGGTGGATTAAATTCAATACGAGGCAGAGGAACAACTGGACGCAGAAGAGTTAAAACTGGAGATCCTTCAGGTGGATCAAGTAAAAAGAAACAGAACGACCCAGGAACTGGGGATCCACGAACGGAGTCTAGAAATCTTCAAGAAGCAAACTGAATGAAGAAAGGAAGAAAAAGGAAGAAAACGGACGCGTCTATATTCACTCTGCATAAATTTGGCTTTAACTTGCGAAATAATATTAAAAAAGTTAGAAATTTTGTGAAATTACGCAATATGGACATAAATCCTCTCTAAGGCACACTCAAAGCTGCAATAATAATTGACACTTTATCACGAAAAAATCAGTTAATATATATTGCTTGTATTGCATTTTTTTTTTTTTTTTTTTGTCTGTGACTCCGACCAAAACCAAACATCGAACAAAGCCCTCAAACCACTTCACCCTCAAACAAATACCGTAACATAAACACTCATAACCGCGATAACTAAACCAAACCAAACGGAAAAGAAAATAGAAAATAAACACACTACAAAAAAACGATAGTATTCGTAATGCTTTCCACTACTGCACCACCAACAAAACGCACTCGGAATAACGCTGGAACACCGAGTGAGCGCCTCTCTGATGCTGCTTCGTCACAATTGCTGGTGAAGCTGCTGGAAGTTCGCATGCAGGAGCAGACGGACCAAATTGCGTGACACGTCCGGGAGGCGGAGCAGCGCATCCTCAGCAGCCTCATGGAGAGCCTGGACTCGATCGCCAGTGAGGTCAGGCAGATGGGTGCCAGTGTCATGGGGTTGGAGAGGGAGGTGGTCGACCTTCGCTCTCAAAGAGACCAACTGGGTGAGCGGGTTGAGCGGCTGGACCGGGAGTTGACGGATTTGCGCGCACTGAGTAGGAGTGTGGGAGTCATTGAGAAGAAATTGGTGGCCGACCACATGCCATCTAGCGCGTGTGATCTGCGCATCCACGGTGTCCCTTATCTGGATGCAGAGAATGCTAGAGCGCTCTATAACAACCTGTGCTTTAATCTGCAGCTGACCCCACCATCAAGAACCCGTGTTGTATTCCGGGACTATACTATCAGCTGTCTTCACTCGGCGCGGCATCGTGCACGTACGTAGTAATACGAAAAAGAGCGTTCAATGCGTTCAGCGCAATAGTCTAATCTCCCTCGTAGTGTTCAGATGCGATTTTTTTCTTTGCGCTCCGCTCATTTGTCATTTATTTTGTCTAAACAGCCGATGTTTGTCCAAAATAAACCTTTATCGAACTAACAAATCAACTTGCTAACATAAAGTCTATCCTGAATCGCGAGTGCATGTCTATTTAATGTGTAAACCCTATTTTAATACATTTTTTTTTGTGTCGGTTAACAGTGTTTTTTTCATTGCTTTTCGTAAGTACGCATAACATTATATTTAGCCGCTCTCAGCTTTTGTTGTTCTATCACTCTCTCCCTATAACCCAAACATAAATAACTGTTCTTCCTCTGTCGCTCTCGATACTTTCCGTGCAGTAGCGCTCTCTCTCTCTCTCTCTCTCTCTCTCTCATTGCAGCTGCTGCAACCGCTCTCCTCTCTCCGCTCAGTTTTTACTGATTCCGCTTGAAGCGTTTGCCTGGCACAATGGTCTGATTTCTATTTTTTTTTAAACAAATTTGGTTTTCTATTATATTTAAAATGGAATCCCCTATTATAAGTACCAAAAAAACCTGCAAGCAGGTGGTCACCCTTGCTCAGCCCTGCTATCTCTGCGGAAAAGTAGTGCACGCAAAGAGCGCTGGGTACTCAGGCCTCGTGGGTGATGCAATTTCCAAACATAATGGCTTGTTCTACTGTTGTGAGGCATGCCGGAGGGCTCACATAGAGATGGCCAGGTTTATGAGGCAGACGCGGAATAGCTTTAAGGAGCTGACCGTAGGCTTTAAACAGCAGTACGATCAGCTCCTAGCCATGGAGTCTCTGTTTAGCAGTTAGCAACTGCTGAATGAGTCTCCTAAGCGAAAAAAGGTCACTCCGCGGGATCTGCAAGCCCCAACTGACCCTCTTCCGCCCGTTGCCAAATAACCGACTCCGACCACTCCAATTGTGCATCAGCCGATATCGTTTGCTATTCCAACGACAGCTGCTGGTGATACAAATTCGGCAGCCGAATTTATCACTTCGGAGAACGCACAACCAGAAATTTCCGTAGCGTCCGTGTCCGTCGAGTCCGGTTATTGCCATCACAGGTACAAGGTCTGTGGTGCCAAACCCAAGATTGCTGGTGATCACACCTACACCTAAACGACAAATTTTTATCTCACGGCATGCCCCTTACACCACTATTGATGACGATACTGCTTTTATTCAAAGCAATATACAAGCAGTCAGTTTAAAGGTGGTGAAGTTTAACTTATCTTATGCCAGGGATGTAGCTTCATTAAAAATAAGCGTCTCCCCGACTCAATTTGACACCATTTGCTCTGCCAAATGGTGATGGAGTTTAAGGCAAAGAAGAAGAGTAGGCCCCCAATAACTTCTAATACTAATCAGGCCAGTGCTTCATCCTCATCTTCCCAGTCCACCCATCCAAAAAAATAACTTCCTCTCTCTTAATCCCCTACCAGAATGTTAGAGGCTTGCGTAGTAAGCTCAGCACTCTGTATCGGGATAGCGTCGCATTTGCATCCCATGTAATTGTGTTCACAGAGATCTGGTTAAAACCGGAAATTCTTAGTTCTGAAGTTTTGGCAGGTCGGTACACCACCTTTAGAAATGACCGTTCGTCTCGACGTGCAGGTAGGGTTCTGATTGCAGTTGATTCTACCTTCACGTCGGAACATTTTACAGTCCAGATTCAACAAGAACTGGAATTCCTGTGTATAAAACTGATTCTTCCCGCTTTTTCAGTCTTTATTACATGCTCGTATATTCCACCTTCTTCGGATATCGCAAGCACCACCTTCTTCGGATATACGAGCAGCACTTGTCTGCTTTAAGCGCTGTTTCTTCCTCGCTATCTGATAAAGATCATATGATAGTTCTTGGGGATTTCAATTTGCCAGGAACTGTTTGGTCTTTGGGAAACGAGTCTAATAACCTAGCGCCCATGTCACGACATGACTTTACAGACGGCTTACTTGACTTATCCCTGTCTCAAGTCAACCATGTGAAAAATTCCTTGGGTCGATTGCTTGATCTGTGCTTTGTAACGGATCCGACCATAGCGTTGTTAACCCGAGTCCCCCCGCTCACTATACCTGAAAACGCCTACCATCCTACATTTGAAGTGTCACTCGATATAGGACCAACCGCATTGGATCGGTCGGGTAGGCTACCTCGATGTGTCCGCTGCTTTCGTACAGCCGAGTTTGCGAAGCTTAATAACCTCATTAGGGATTTTGATTGGTCCGCTTTGTATTTGTGCACTGATGTTACGATTTGCACAAACATTTTCTACGATGCACTTGACTCACTTTCCTGTCCTATTAGATCTGGTAAACCCTCTTGGTTTACCAAAGAGTTAAAAAGTCTAAAAAACTTAAAATCAAGACTTTACAAAAAATTTCAAGAAGTTGGCTCTCCTTCTTCTCTCTCTCGCTATATAATGGCTTGGTCAAACTTTTCAGTTCTTAATTCCCAGTGCTATAAGAACTAATTATCTAGATGCAGGATACGTTTTTCTCAGGAAGCGTAAAACGTCCGCTCATCCATCCTCGCTATCATTTCTTAATGCGTCGGCAAATACTGATCAGGCAATGGCCGATATTTTTGCCCAATTCTTTCAAACAACCTTTTCACAGGAATGCTACTCCGGTCAGCCGTACCCATACGGTTTACCCAGGTCGAACGGCATCTTCAGTCCCTTGCTAAATGAAAGCTATCTGCTTCATGATCTCCGGTAAGTTAAGCCGGTGTTTTCACAGGGTCCGGACGGAGTTCCCGGCTGTGCACTTAGGTCGCCGAGTCTCTGTGTGGACCGTTGCTTAAACTATTCAGCCTGTCCATAAACTCTTCATGCTTCCCCTCCATATGGAAAGAGTCGTTTATAATTCCTCTCCATAAGAAAGGTAGTAAGTCTGACGCGAAGAACTACAGAGATATATCCAAGTTATCCGCTATTCCTAAAGTGTTTGAGAAAATTTTAACTCCGCACCTGCAGCATCTTTGCAGATCACTTATATCTCCTGCCCAGCACGGATTTATAAGGCGGAGATCAACAAAAATTACTAATTTATTGGAATTCAACTCCTTCATCATTAAAGGCTTCCAAGGTAATCTACAGACGGATGTCATTTACACAGATTTCAGTATGGCATTCGACTCTGTAAACCACTCTCTCCTAGCACAAAATCTTGACCTTTTAGGGTTTCCCCCCAATCTCTTGAGATGGATTTCTAGCTACCTTTGTTCCAGGTCCCAAAGAGTCCTCTTCTTCGGGCGTACTACAGAGCAGCCATCTAGGCCCCTTACACTTTACACTCCTTATTAATGACCTGCCTTCGGTATTAACTTACTCTCGAGTACTTATGTATGCGGATGATGTTAAGCTGTGTATCCAGTAAAAGGATGGCTTATGTCAATCCAGGTTGCAATCCGATCTTAATAGCTTTCAGTCATAGTGTTGTGCAAATTTGTTATATCTTAAGGCTTCGAAATGTAAAGTAATGACATTTCATCGGTCCAGCGCCTTTCTGGCTCCTTACACCCTAGGCGGGGGTTCTCTGAGAGAATTACCCTAGTTGATGATCTTGGTGTTCTTTTAGATCCCAAGTTAAAGTTTTCTGAACACATTTCTACCATGGTAAATAAGGCCATGGGCGTGCTTGGGTTTATAAAGAGGTGGTCAAAGGAATTTGACGACCCCTATATAACAAAGACTCTCTATGTATCGCTTGTTCGTCCGATTTTAGAATATGGTTCTTGTGTATGGTGCCCTCAGTACAAAGTACACCAGGACCGTATAGAATCAGTCCAGAAAAACTTTTTAATTTTCGCTATACGCGGCCTCAACTGGGATTCAAATGTGAGACTGCCGTCTTACTCTAATAGATTGCTTTTGACCATCCTTAGTTAACCGTGGAAAAATGTTTGGTGTGATTTTTGTGCACAACTTGATCAAGGGTGACGTAGATACCCCGGACTTGTTGAGCCGCATAAACTTCACTATTCCTGTTAGAAACACTAGAAACTATATACCGTTGTTCCTTCCGATTTGTAGATCGAATTATTCCTTGCATGAACCTTTTAGAGTTTTATGCTCGGATTATAATTCCCTCTACCACATCATATCAGCAACTAATTCCCTTCCTCTTCTTAAAACACTATTACTCACATACCTTTCTCGTAGTTAGTAATTGTAGTTGTGGTGTACGATAGTTTTAATGCATGCTTAATTCATTTAGTAAGATTAGTTCTAATTTTCCTCGAATACTAGTCTAACATCTATCTTTCCTGCATGATCGCGATCGGTTCGGTTAACGAGTCGCGCGTTTTGCGGCAGCGCCCCTCGGTCGGTTGGGTGGGAGGAGGGTTGCGTTTCGGCCTGGGATTCGCGCGTAACAGCATTCGGCTGGTGTCCCATGGGCCACTTGATGGTGCAGTCATTGCACGTCAACGTCCAAACATGGATGAGCTAACCAGCTAAAGAGCCTCTCACCCTCTCTACGACTGCCTCCCCCACAGACGCCTCGGCTGGATCGGAAGACGCAGCAGGGGTCTCAAATAGCTTTCCCTCCTGAGCACCTATGTACTTCTCCCTTATTTTTTATAGTTAGGCCTTTCATATTAATATTCAACTATCACAACTTTTATTATCAGTTAATTAATTTTCTTTTATGTATTGAGTTTGCGCCCATAATATTTTCACACTTTATCAATGAATGGTGAGATAGGTAGTTCCACGGCCGGTAGCATGATTAAAATTATTAGCAACCATCGAAAGGGTCTCTAAGTCGTTCATATAAATGCACGAAGCTTGCTAAGGAAAATCTATGAGCTTAGATTACTCTTTATCCAGTCAAATGTAGATGTTATATGTGTGTCTGAGACGTGGTTTGTGCCTGAGTTATGTGACTTGTCAATTGTGTGTGACGGCTATGTTGTTTTTCGTTCGGATCGCATTGGACATGCAGGTGGTGTTGCTATTTATGTTAATACTAGATAAAAATGAATTGTTATATCTAAACAATCGAGTGAATGTCCCATAAATAATTTTGGCAATCTCAAGTAAAATGAGTAAGAAAATTTTACTGGGATGTATAAACCGACCCCTTCGTACGATAAATGTGCCGCTATTATATACTATCTCGGACATTTCAATGTCATACACAGGCATTAGTTTTGCTTCCTTGGGGTTGCATGCCGTGTAACCATGTCTACATACTTCAGCAGTACCTGTGAAGACTTAACGTAGCACAGTGGGATATGCAAAATAATTTAAAATTTTATCAAATATAATTTTAAAAAATTTGTCCCAAAAATAAGCATTTTAATTATACAATTTTGTCTACATATGTCTACATCCACATTACAATTAATAACCTAATAAAGTTATTTTGTCTAATGAATACATTTTTGCAGTTTTTTTTTTGTATATCTTATGTCTAATATATGATATATATGGATTTATTAGTAAATGGATCTCACTTTTTAGTTATTTTTCTACTTTAACTTGACATTACAAAAATATATACTTACATTTTTTGTATGTATTCTTTGTGTATTCCTTTATCTAATTTCGAAGGCGCGTTATGCGCTTAAAGTGACGCAACCTCGCATGGAACGAATGGTGAAAATATGATTTTAATTGAGGCTTTACCTGCGACAATAGGTACGTGCAAGGTAGCGTCAGTTATATCGATCTAGAAGTGGAACGCATGGTGAAAATATGATTTTAGTTAAGACTTTACCTGCGGCAGTAGGTACGTGTGAGGTAGCGTCAGTTAAACCGATCTAGAAGTCAAAATTCTCTGAAGCGCAACACACGCACTTAAACTTAGGTAAAGGAATATTCAAAGCTGTAACGGTTGGCGTTGAAAAGCACAGATCGTAATTAGGTTATTGCTATTCGGGTATATCGCATGCAAAAACCGGGGCATTATTATGTGTGCAGGTCATTCATAGCATAGTTTGGGGTGGATGAATAAAAGCTCTGTTCCAGAACAGCTGAGTGAAACTTTGGCAAGTGCTGTGCAGCGCATCACCGATAAGTTTTGGAACACGAGCGTTTAGATCTTCTTTTAGGGCATATTTAAGCAGTGCAAAAGCCCACGATCGCTCTCTTTTGAATTTTCAAATCACTGGATCAGTGGCAGTGTCTCCGCTTTCCGTAACAATTTCCGCCCTAAAAACCACCACGTTTTCGGGAAATAACCATAATCATGAAAAGTCTCAGTATCCGTATTGTGCTCGCTATTCGGCTAATGGTGCCAAGTGCTTAATCGTGCGCCGAGACAATTTCAGCATATCCGCATCTCTGCACGCCTCCCCGACGTGCCCGGAAAACTGTGTGGCTCGAAGCCCTGCCCAGATCGATCTCGGTCAGTGGAAACCCATGAAAACGGTATGTGCGAGTGCTCTCTGGGGAAAAATTCGTTTTTTTTTTGCCCTTGTGGTTTCTATTTCGCCCATAGGGCCCTGCCTGCGATCGGCTTTCCATCAAGCTCCCCAAAGTTGCGCACCCACAACAAGCCCCGTCACTTGACGTTCGTAAACCCCGTCAGCCAAACCTTAGTGTGGGGCCGAGTAATTTGTTTTCCTCGGGAAACAACTGGAAAACCCCACCTGCTTGGACAGCAGCATAACCTCCGACGATTGCATAACCCCTGCACCGGCCATAACCTTTGCGCAAGCGCCACGCCTGGTAGTGACTGAACTCTACAAGCAGTTCAGTGAAGTTCCCCCTCCCCTGCGCCGCTAACCACCTTCTGCGACAGCCGCGAGAAGCCGCTTGTTACATGGAACAAAATTTTTGTAGCTTAGTGTAGATTTATTTTTTATAAATTCAATTTAATTTTTGGTTCCTTCTGAACCCTCATATGCACAGATAACTTATTTACCAGTTATGGTACTACCTCAAAACACCGCTACTAGTTTTCATTTTTCCAAAAATTAAAGTAATTTCTTCTTTTCTTTTTGTGTTAAAAAAACTAAAACCTCCCTAATATTTCCCTCCCTTCACCCTTCCCCATTCCCCATGAGCCAACATTAATATTATTCCCACAGCTTCCAGAACGAAAGGCGCCTTTCAGCGAGGGACCACTTTGATGCAATTGTAAGTGAGCCGAAATATTTCCCCTTTCCCTTTTGATCAGCCATTCGCTTAAACCAAACGCTTGCGCTAGCGACTTTCGGGGCCGCAAAGCCGGCGCCTAGCTTTGAATGCTGAGAAGAAGCTTTCCGTTGGTTTAATCGGTAATTCCGATTTGCATTTGGTGTTGGTTTGATTTAATTTTTTTTTGCATTCTTCCATTGCAGTAAAATTTACACTACGCAACAAAGAAAAAAACAAAGAGAAAGAAACTATGAACTTGGTGCGATTTGTGGATACTGAACTTTGACGTAAAATATAACCATTTGAATTTTGATATTATATTTTTTTTATACATATATCTTGAGATACCCTCCTTTCTTGCTATAATATTTTTTTTGTTTTTCATTATTAAGTGTTAAAATGCCTAGTTGTAAGTATCTGAGAAATATAACTTGAAGTATGCTGAAATGAATATGAGCGAATAGATTTCTAATTCCTAGTGACATGGTGACATAAGAGAGATAGGGTGGGAAGTTTAAGGGATTTCCTTCTGCATTAATGGAAATCAGGGAAGGGTGGGTATAGAAACGTGCGGGTCGAATATCACCTCAAGGCCTCGCGCATACAATCTTTTGGAGCTGACCGACAAAGAAAACTTTTTTTTCATTCTCGTCTTGTTTTGATTTCGTGCCTGTATGCTATACATATACATCTGTTGTCTTCGGAGTTTAGCTCCCGTTAGAGTCAAGGGATTATATTTAAATTTGATGTAGTAGGAGACGAGACGAGGTCAAACGACCCTCTCCCTAGTTACCGAATGAGCACGGAACCAGAGAATCCCAACCGACCGTGGCCTCAATAATCGAACTCTCCACTCCTCAGCGATTTCTTAATGAAGTCGTTGTCCTACTTGAAATCATTTGATTTTCGTTTATTACAAAGCACTGGAAAATCAGATGGATTCAGCCCCAAGTAATTAAAACTAGATTTTTATTGAGTATTGATAACAATGAATACACAAAAAAGGACTCACTAAAAAAAGATTCGTACGTAACGTAGTTTACTTTTAATTTATCCTGAAAGAAACAGTAAGTGAAAAAAAATTGAATAAATTTTTGCACACTTGTGGGTTTTATTGCTTATTAGTTTGTGGGTCTGCTCTCTAAGTTACCTTTGCCTTCGATCACAGACCTCTGTGATCCGTCCTTAGAGGACGGGCAGACACGAAGGTGCCACGTGTGGCATTGACCTACATAGCCTCGAAGCACGTTCCAGCTATCGTGCCACCCATCCCGGCACCGGATGATATCTCCCGGATCTACAAACGATGCTACCGCGGTCTTTTTTTGCGCTTTTTCAGTTTTATTAAGAATGTAAGAATTATTTTAAATTGCTTTATTAAGTTTTTTTCGTTAGAAAGAGATAGACTAAAAGTTGATGTGGGCTGTGCTGATAAAAATTGCCAGCTCTCTAAGATGGTTGCTCTTTTTTTAATTAGTAACTGTTTTAAATTCTTATAATTTTTGAATATTTTAAGCTTATTCTCTGAGGTTGGTGAATCTTTGGCATTTGAAAATCAGGTTCTCAGCTATTCAAATACATTACAGATTTCACACGTATTTCTTACTTTTTACAAGGAAATTTTCTTTTATTTTTATTGTCTTAAACTTCTTACCAAAGTAACCAAAGCTCTGCGTATTATAAAAGACTATACAATACCAAGATAGTGCATCAGGAACAAATATAATTTTAATTTTTATAGCAACAGCTATACATTCTCGCATAAGCGAGACTCGAGACTTCTGGGTCCCAAGATTCCAATAACAACTAAATTGCTTGGGCATGATTCAGCAAAAATAGTAAATATGACTACTTGAGTGCGATAGAAGAAATGATCTGTCAACTCATTAACACATACGACATCCAAAAGGTCAAGTGCAGTAATCATGTATCTATGTAATGTAGTCCAAAAATACTTATGCTTGCATGCACTTAAATGGTCACCCGCAGCAACGATGTACCCATTCCGAGGGTCTAGCGATAATAATATAATACAAATTTGTACCACATACCTCATTGTAAAATTTCATATAAGGCTCGGATTTTAAGAATAAAAATTAGTTTGAATTTACAACTCAACTCACAAATGTCTAGACTTTTCTCTTAAGGGCATCGGCCTTGACTTGATTTTTGTCACTAGTTTTAGTAACCAATTACTTTTCTTCGTTACCCCTTTGACAATTTTATCATGACACATGTAGCCATTTATAATTGTTCCTAAAAAATGTATGCTTTTTTGTTTGGGTTTTAATCGTTTCCTATTAGGATTTTGACTACCTTTCCCCTTCCCTTGCCCATGTTCATAACTGCAGACTTATTTGAATAATAACTAAAACCCAGATCCCCACATAGGAGATAAAATAAATTTATTTATCTTGTTTTGCATCATGGAATCGTGTTTTTGATGTAATCTTATTGTATAAACGTTAAAAAGAAGCGGTGCTAGACATGAACCCGGTGGGATTTCACCATGTACGGCCTGTGCTGTATTTTCCATTCTTAGTAGTTCGTGTTCAGGGTAGCAGCAGACTGGTGAATAGCACTGTGGGCGGCGCTCACGATCCCGCTCTCGCGCGGTCGTGGGTGCTCTCGCGATCGAGCTCGAGCCCAGACATTGTCGCTTCCACCCCCGTTTCAATCGGCCGCACTTATTTCTTCGTTTCGTATATACATATATATTTATAACTACGCCCGGAAATATTGAATTATTGGATATTGAAAAATACATTGTGCTAGAAAGAAATCGACGCTCTGCATTCATTCTTTTGGTTTTTGGTTGGAACATCACCGGTCCCGCCCTCCTACAAACATTGGTCCTTCGAGCCGGATCTTCGCCAAATCAAGAAAGGAGAAGTCCATCCCAGCACGCATCGGCGGATCCTCCCAGAATCAAAAGATAAGTAAGATCAATCCTAAGCCAACAGTGCAGTGCTTGTGTGTTTCCAGCCCGGTCCGAGTCCCGTAACACTTGTATTTACATACAGCGGTATACCAATATCGCTATATCATTGTACACCTTCTTTTTTTTCCGCGCCTTCCTTTTCGGTGGCATATTATCGGCTATTCCGGCCGTTCTCCGATCTTCCGTTCCGATCCTCTGTTCCGTGGGTCTGTGTTTTCTGTGTTCCGTGGTCTGTGCCGGATCCTCTGCCATTGTGCAGTCCAATTATTAAAAAAAAAAACAAATAATAAATCAAGCCCATACATAGATACATAGACATCCACATATATACATACATATATAAGCAACGCAATCCCAGTCAAATAAATACACTATCCTGTGTTTCATTTCATGTTCATTCCTAGACCAAATAAAATATAAAAATTCCTACAGTCCACTCCGAATTATCGAAAATATACGTACTTACATATTCCTTTACATATATATATACACATAATCGGTTCGTTAGCCCAAGCCGCGGTACATAACGCTCATACCCAACCATACGTACATACAAGCAGCAATAGCGGTGCCTTCTCCTCGTTTCGCTTTCGTCTCTCCACCGCTGCTCGCGTTGTATTTGTTGGGAGAGTATATGTGCGGTGCCGCTTTTGAGCATAACGGAGTGCCAAGTGACGCGCTACCCTATATTCCGCGGGTATATCGTTTTCGCCTGTGACTTGCCAAGTGACGCGCTACCCTATATTCCGCGGGTACATCGTTTTCGTCTGTGACTTGCCAAGTGACGCGCTACCCTATATTCCGCGGGTATACTATTTTCGATTGTTATTGGTAACATTCCGTATCCATCCGTCCGACCCTCCCGCATCCGATTTCTTTTTCTCGGGGTGTGACGTTCAAATATGTCCACTGGTGCCGAGGATACCAAGAAACCGTTGTCGTTGGCCGCTCCAGGTGCTAAAAAGGTCCGGAGCTCGTCCGCCCCGGGAACACCTACCTCGGCGTTTCGCAGAGTAAAGTCGCCAGGCTCTCCAAATCCCGCAAGCTCCACTGTTGCGAAGACCCACTCCATGCTGTTCCCTTCGACAGTCACGCTCAAGGTACCAGCACCCACTAACAGCAGTCCTATCTGCTCTCAACGCGCCCTCAAAATGGCCCAATCTTCCGTCAGCTCCGCACGAGCAAAGTTTGAGACAGCCATCGACAGGCCGACCACTTTCGAAACCCCATTCATCGCTCCGGGTATCAGCACCCCATCCCCCGCCATCTCTCTGATCCGCCGAGACCATTTACGGAGCATGTGGGCGAAAGTGGATGCTGAATTCGAGGCTTGTTCCATAGCAAAGGTTGACGAGGATACAGAGGCAAAAAAGGAAGTCCAAGCCATGTATCGCGAGTGCTATGGCAGCTATGAGCGATACATGGCTGATCTCACTGTCGAAGCTGCCAGTCCAGCATGTCCTCCTTCTGCACCGTCCGACTCTCATGGCGGCTGTCGATTGCTCCCATGTGACATCGAAGTGTTCACTGGGGATTACGTCCGCTGGCCCACCTTCTGGGATCTGTTCACAGCAATCTACATTAAAAATCCACGACTGTCTCCAGTGGAGAAGCTGTACCATCTGACATCCAAGATCAGTGGCGACTCAAAGGCCATCGTTGCAAAGTCCCCGCTGACCAACGACGGGTTCGAGACGGCATGGAATGCCCTCCGTGACCGGTACGAGAATAACCGGCTCCTGGTGACCAACCAAATTAACATTCTCCTCTCACTGTCCCCAGCCGTCTCGGAGTCGAGTCGTGCTTTGAAGGAGCTCCAAGGGACGATCCATGGGGTACTGACTGCACTGGAACACTCCAAGGTCTCCACCGAGAACTGGGACAGCTTGCTGGTGACGATTTGCGCATCCAAGCTTCCTAAGTTGACCCGGGCTTTGTGGGAAGACTCCGTCACCAAAAAGAAGGATATGCCGTCGTGGAACGAAATTGACTCAGTCAGAGGTATCTGACGCTGGAAGCCATCGAAGGCAACCCTTCCACGCACGTATCCAAAGTCGATCCGAATCTGTTCCGTTCCCAAGGGAGCCCTGTTCCAAGAAGGGTTCACTCGTTCGGGACTACCGTGGTTCCAAAGAGGAGATCGTGTGATCTCTGCTCCAAGGAAAATCACCCCATCCGGATATGCCCTTACTTCCTCCAGATGACCGCTGATGCTCGTTCCAGCTACATTAAGCAGAAACAGCTGTGCCTCAACTGCTTCGCAAGAGGCCATCAGATGCGTGAATGCCAAAGCGCCTACAATTGCGTCACTTGTGGGGAACGACACCACTCGCTGCTGCATCGGGGCATTCCAATTTCCAGTGAACCCCGTTCCACATCCACTTCGAATCCAAGCTCTTTTGAACTGCAACCCAGCGTTCAAAACTACTTCGCCTCTGGCCAACGAGCTGTCCTTCTAGGCACCGCGGTCATTAACATATGCCACCTTGGTACGAATTTCCGAGCCCGCGCTCTTATTGACCCGGGTTTCGAGGCAACGTTCATTACAGAGTGTCTCTTCAATATCATTAAGCTGCCATTCCGACTTATACAAGCACAGATTTCGGGCCTTAATCAGACAGTGTTCGCTCGATCCCAACAACTTTTTAATTTTTGGATCCGTTCCCCGAAAAAACCGAGCTGGCAGCTCGACGCAGCCAGCTACGTTTTGCCGGAACTGGCAGGCAACCTTCCGTCCTATCCGATCCCGCAGAATTCAATGCGAGACTTGCCGAACCTGCCATGGGCTGATCCTACATTCTACGAAAGTTCCCAGATCGATGTCCTGATTGGAGCTGACCTCCTTCCTTCCATTCTTTTAAGCGGAGCACAGCCCAACATCTGTGGGTCTCTCTTCGGGCAGGAGACTATTTTCGACTGGGTGCTTACCAGCCCAGTGTCCACTACTGGTCAAGGCAACATCTCGTCGTTTTCCACACGGGTTTCCACCGAATGTGAGCCTCCATTAGATAGACTTCTCACGAGGTTCTGGGAAGTGGAGGATTTACCTAGTAAAGTGGTAAGCGAATCTGATTCCTACTGCGAAAGCAATTTCCGTCGAACCACGTCGAGAGCGTCAAGTGGAAAGTATGTCGTCACGTGACCATTCCGCGACCCCGACCATCCTGGATCATGTCTGGGGTATTCAAGGTCGATCGCTCTGGCTCAGTTTCTGAGAAACGAAAATCGTTTAAGGAGAGACTACTCCGGCTCATGATTCTGCCAATTACTATCTTCCGCACTACGCTGTACTCAAGCCCGAGAGAACGACCACCAAAGTCCGCTTTGTATTCAACGCGTCCAGCCCTTCGACCAACGGCGTGAGCCTCAATGATCTTCTGCATGCTGGTCCAGTCCTACAGTCGGACTTAACCCTGCAGATCCTGAAATGGCGGTATTTCCGTTTCGTGTTCAATGCCGATATCACTAAGATGTATCGCCAGATTTGGGTAGATCCGAAGCACACTCCGTTCCAGCGCATACTATTCCGAAACACGAATGGAGAAATCCGCGATTACGAACTAAAGACTGTCACCTTTGGAGTCAATTGTGCTCCCTTCCTCGCCATCCGGGTGCTGCAGCAGCTGGCAGACGACGTCCAGTCCCGATTCCCGAAAGCAAGCCATATTATCCGATCCTGCATGTATGTAGACGATGTCTTAGCAGGCGCAAATTCCACCACTGAGGCTCAGCTAGCCATCCGCGAGCTGCAGGCCGCGCTAAGTTCTGCAGGTTTTCCGCTACGAAAGTGGACGTCCAACCACAAGGACGTTTTGACCAGCATTCCGAATGACCATCTCCTACACAACGACTTCCTTGAGCTTGAGGCCGAGAGCACGGCCAAGACCCTCAGGATTCGATGGAAAGCTACCTCCGACGAGTTCTTCTTTGCCCCTCCTGAATTAGCGATTGAGTCCTCCTATACCAAGCGAGCAGTTCTTTCCCAGATTGCGAAGTTGTTCGATCCGGCGGGGTGGCTGGCCCCCTTTATTGTCCGTTCCAAAATTTTCATGCAGGAAATCTGGCTGCAAGATTTGGAATGGGACGACGATCTCCCTAGCAAAATGTGTCAGCGCTGTCAGAGCTTTCTGCAAAGCTACGCCGTGCTCAATCAGATCCGCATTCCCAGATGGATTGGTTCCCAACCATCGGTGACCATCGAGCATCATGGTTTCTGCGCTGCTTCCGAAAAGGCATACGTTGCCGAAATCTACGTGCGCGTGGAGGTTGACCATCGTGTAGAGGTGCGACTGCTTACCGCAAAAACCCGAGTCGCACCCGTGAAGAGTGTATCGCTCCCCCGATTCGAGTTGTGCGGTGCGGTGCTATTGTCTGAAATGGCGACGGCTGTCTTGCCAAACATGCCGACGGCGAGCACAAGCTGTTTCTACTGGACTGACTCCACCATTGTCCTGGCGTGGCTGAGAAAGCCTGCGTGCCACTGGGCCACCTTCGTAGCCAACCGGATTACTCGGATATCGTAAGCCACCGAGGCCGAGAAATGGTTTCATGTTCCATCCAAACAAAACCCCGCATACTTAGCCAGTAGAGGCATGCCCTTGCAGGACCTGGTTGATAGCCAACTCTGGTGGCATGGACCAGATTGGCTGCGAAAAACCAGAGACCAGCACATGTGGACTGGTCTTCCGGTACGACCTTAGAGCAACGGGTAGTGAAGGTCCACTTCGCACCGAGCCCATCCGAAGAATTCCTCGAACGTTTCTCCAACTGGGAGAGAGCGCTGCGAGTCCGGGCGTATTCCTTTGGGTTCATAAACCGTTGCCGGAAGGTGGCCACCGCAAAGGAGGACCATCTTACTAGCGGAGAAATTGCCGAAGCTGAGCGAGCTCTTATCCTAGAGACTCAGCGTCGCGAATATCCCACCGAGTATCACAGCCTAAGTGCTAAGCGCCCAGTGCCAAGGTCAAGCTCTATCCTGACCCTGAACCCGTTCCTAGACCGACATGGGCTCATAAGAGCATGCGGCCGTGTCGCGGGTTCGGAAGCTCTAAGGTATGACGAACAGCATCATATTAATCTTCCGTACAGTTGTCGGCTGTCCCGGCTTCTGGCTCAGATCACGCACCGGACAACTCTCCACGGCGGCAACCAACTAATGGTGCGCCTTATTCGATCCAAGTATTGGATTCCACGGATTCAGAAGCTTATGAAAGGGGTAGTCAACTCCTGCAAAGTATGCACTATCCACCGAAGGAAGTTGCAAACCCAAATGATAGGAGACCTTCCAGCGGAGCGGACTTCCTTTTCCAGGCCGTTCACGCATACAGGAGTTGACTATGCTGGTCCTTTTGAGATACGCAATTTTACAGGGAGAGCGTATCTGATTACGAAAGGGTATGTGTGCGTATTCGTGTGCTTCTCCACGAAGGCGATCCGTTTGGAGGCCACGTCCGATCTCACCACCGAAAAGTTTCTCGCGGCCCTCGCTCGGTTCGTCGCACGACGTGGATGTCCACAGCGGATCCATTCAGACAACGGTAAAACGTTCGTTGGTGCGGCGTCTGTGCTTTCCCGGGACTTCCTAGACGCAGTCAAGGACTCGGTGACTGATGCGTACAGCCATCAGCGGGTTTCTTGGCATTTCATCCCACCAGGAGCTCCACATATGGGAGGCCTGTGGGAAGCCGGGGTAAAGAGTTTCAAAACTTTGTTTTACAAGGCCACTTCCACACGGCGATACACGTTTGAGGAGCTTTCCACGCTTCTCGCAAAGATCGAAGCATGCCCCAATTCTAGGCTCTCTCCGATGTCCGAAGATCCGACCGAACTGTAAGCCCTCACTCCCGGGCATTTCCTTATTGGCGGACCTTTGGTGTCTGTGGCCGAGCCAGAAATGAGAAGTGACCTCAAGTCAATAATCAATCGATGGCAGCATTTGAAGGCCCACAATCAACAGTTTTCAGGTGGGCGATATGGTTGACGTTAAGGAAGACAACCTGCCTTCCAATGAATGGCGACTCGAGAGAATCAAGTCCGTATATCCCGGCGCCAATGGTAATGTCCGGGTAGTAGATATTCTCACGACCCGCGGCGTCCTCAGAAAACCCATTGTAAAGGTCGTTCTCCTTCTAGGAGAACCCCGTAGTTCCGTCCAACAATAATGTGCATGTGCATTTGATCCGTTCCTAGCCCCGTGAAGAGACTCCGAGCCGTCCGTGGCAAAAATCCACCACACGCTGCTTCACCTACCCGCGTCGCGTCGCCCAGCTTCGGCAGCATCGTCGCCACCTCCGTCGTCCCATGTCAACCGCCGCCCTCGGCGCCGCCCCAGCCGGCCTGTCGGAGAAACGGCAGCACCCTCGCCCTCTGTGTCAGCATCCCGAGCCGAGCGCCGCCTGCGTCTCCCCGGAACCAACCCATGGCATGGGCCCCAGCGCACTCCGTCCACTCGCTTCTCCAGCATCGGAGCCTCAACCTCCTCACTGGTGGTCCTGGATACGGGAAAACAATGAGACGGCGGCGCTAACCGACCCGTGCACGCCGGTGAGCTGCAAGGCTAACGCCTTCAAGTTGGTTACCACTCTGGTCGGAGACGAAAAGGTGTGCACCGCCGTCATCCGGTCCAAAACGAGCGATTTCCGATTGGAAGTGGTACTTAAGGTCGAACCCAGCTTGCGCATCCGCACGCCGAACCGACAGTTGAGCGACCCCGTCCGAGCCCGATTCAGCGATCTTAGGCTCGCTGACGAGCAGTTCCATCGACCTGCCACCATCTCTCTGGTCTTGGGAGCGGACGTGTACCCGAAGGTGATCCAGCCCGGGCTCCTTGCACGCGACGAGGGCCTTCCTGTGGCGCAGAGCACCGTTTTCGGATGGATCATATCCGGGGCGTGCACGCAGCCATAGGACCCAACTTTGCATACTGCAAGGGGGGGGGAGGATGTTCAGGGTAGCAGCAGACTGGAGAATAGCACTGTGGGCGGCGCTCACGATCCCGCTCTCGCGCGGTCGTGGGCGCTCTCGCGATCCACGCTTCGCGCTCTCCACTAGTCTGTAAGCTCGAGCCCAGACATTCTCGCTTCCACCCCCGAAAAGGAACCTACCGAAATCTCCTTTCATAATAAGGAAGCTGCCGCTTGCATAAAAGCATAAAGTCTGCAAGAATTTTTCTCTGACTTTCGCAAATCAGCTGTTTAATAGTATCTGATTAATATTTTTGTAAAGGCGAAAACTAATTTTCGTTATCGGACCCTTTACCATTCCGATTGATGTTAACCCAAAGTCGACCCTGAACACATAATTTATCCACATAGCCTAGGAGGCAGTATATTTTTATCTAGCATATGCACTTTTAAACTTCTAGCCAAGAAAAAATCAACGATATGGGACAGACATTTTTAATTTCAGAAATATCATTATTTTTTTTAGGTATAGGATTAACTTTCATTCAACAGGGCAAGCGCAGTATCCATTATTATCCGTAAGTAAGTCTACCGTTACATTTTTATTTAATGTTCTTAGCATTGTATATGTATTTTGATTTGACTTGGATTTCTATTTTACCTAAGTTTTTAAGTAAATAAACTTTTTCGGGTTCCCCAGATTGTAAGTCAGCTCAGAATAATGGATGGTCATGACTACCACCCTAAAACAATTTTTCGTATTTAGATTTTTAACATCTACACCGTTGACACTGCCTATCTATCGCTCTTAACCTTGGCCAGGACTTTCTGAGGAAATATTATTCCTGACACTACTCGTAGAACTATGATTCTTCAGTACTTCATTGGCTTTCATACATTTATTTTGTATGCTACCCACTTCCTCATTTCATACTGGACATTTTTATACCAGGTACTCGAAGAGTAAAGGGGTATATTAGATTTGTGCAAAAAATTGATGTGTGTAACACCCAGAAGGAAGCGTTTCCGACTCCATAAAGTATATATATTCTTGATCAGCATCAATAGCCGAGTCGATATAGCTATGTCTGTCTGTCCGTCCGTCCGTCCGTCTTCATTAGCGCCTATAGCTCAAAGGCTATAAAAGCTGGAGAAACACAATTTTGTATCCAGACTCCTCTTCTATCACACTGTTACAAGTGTATTTTCAAATTTCGCCCCGCCCCCTTCCGCCCACTCAAAAGACGAAAATCTGTGGCAAGCACAATTTTAAATATACGATAAAACTAAAGACGCTGAATCGTAGAGAATGACAATATCTATCAGAGTGTTGAATCTGGATCAGATCGGATCATAAATATAGCCACAATGAAGAAAACCATTTCGAAATGCATCGTTCCCTCTCGCTCTCTCTCACACACAGGCGTGGGCGCTGTGCCCATTCGCCCAGATGAGCGCCTAGATCTCAGAGACTATAAGAGCCAGAGCAACCAAACTCTCTATCCATGCTCCTGTGATATCACGTCAGTACAAGTGTATTTCAAAATTTTGCCACGCCCCCTTCCGCCCCCACAAAAGACGAAAATCTACAATTTTGAAAATACGGGAAAACCAAAAAAGCAGAATCATAGAAAATTACCATATCTATCAGAGTATTGAATCTGGATCAGATCGGATCATAAATGTAGCCAGAAGGAACAAATGAAGTTTCAGTGGCTTTCCAAGCGCAGACTCATTCCCTCTCTCTCTCGCACACAGCCGTGTATGTATATGTAGGAAGTAGATTTAGACATGTAGAAAAGACAGATGTAAAAAACGTATGTAAACAAAAATGGAAACATCTAATATATATAAATCTCCGAAAAGGTTGACATAATTTTTTTTTGTCTTTTTTGGCTAAAACTAAATTTATCCCTTTTGCGAACATGTAATAATGTAATTTATTACAAGCTCACATACATATATACTGACTGAGTACCGGGTATAAAGTAGAGCCACGGCGGTAGACGCGGCTCACAACGTTCCCCCTCGTTTTATATAATTTTTCATCCATTTTTATGGACTAAGTAGTTGTTTACGAGCGATTTTTTGTATCATCATTATTTTGTTTATCTCCCATCTCCTTTCGATTCTTCCCATTGCAAACAATACACTTTATAATAAAGCCATTCCATTGCATTCTCTACTCCACATTTGTTGCACCTCTTTGCCTATGTGTACTTGGTCGAAGTATGACCAAGTCTGCCACAATTGTAGCATTTTCGTACTCTATGAATGTATGTACTAACCTTCATATCCCCAAAAGAGATATTTTTTCCAGAATATCAGACCGCTAAAAACCGACCACTGGGTCTTTTGGTATACATTTGAACGTGGAAAATTTCATCCAAAAGTTGTTCTCTCCTTAATAGTCTTTCAACTGACTTAATCTTGATATTTGAGCTTATGTTCTCTCTAATCTCTTCGTCAGAAAACCTTTATTATTAGAAACGATTTGATTTGGTGTAAAGCACCAAAACTGTTGTATTGTAGTATGGAGAAGACGTAGTGTTCATGAACTAGGTTAGAACTGATTTTATTTCAGCGAGTGTGCTTGTATATAAAAAACAAATGGTTGATGGAATATGTTTCCCTATTTATATAATACATAACACATCTCTTAAATTACGGGTTGTTCGCCATTTTTGCGCTTCCTGTTATCCTGAGGTGAGCAGCGGCGTTCGCGTGTGCTGCTACTGATGGGAATACCCGAACGGCATTGATGAGCTTGTTGAAAAACTTCTTGCTGAGATGCTACAGGCCTTTGTTGAACCCAGTAACCCTCTTCTTATGCTGGTATTGTGAGAGTTGTAGACGGAATTCATACGAACGGAGAACTCATATTTCCACCAAATCTGATTTATGTGATGCTTGATGATACCTGTGGATGTACGAAGGATAAATAATATACGACGGGTGGGCTGATTAATGAAAGCTTTTATCCATTTTTTTCCCCTTGCATAGGTCTTGGCAAAAACTGTCTGGTTCGGAGAATATTTTGTTGGCGGTTTCTGCTTGCTTTCAGTTCGCTTCTTGAAGAGATGACTCAACATCGTACGAACCGGACGACCATGAAGGTGGTGTTTGGTGTTTGTTTGCATTCTGAATTAGGTGTGATCCGATACGAACTGAGGTACATTGTTACGGCTGTATTGTCTTGATATCCATCCTTTATATTATTGCTGACGGACGTTTTAAATGATTGGACGAAACGCTCAGCAAGTCCGTTTAATGCTGGATGAAATGGTGCATTTGTGATGTGTTTTATTCCATGTTGCTGAATAGTGACAAAATATAAGCACTTACATATGAACTTATTGACATACATTATACATACATATATCATAACCTATGTGAACCGCTATTTGGATGCAACAGTTATTTATCGTTTACTGCAACCGGATCTTAACGGAGCGCCAAATGAGGCACTACCCTGTTTTTCGAGGGTATGTTGGTTTTGAGTGTTACTTGCCAGTGACGCGCTACCCTGCTTTTCGAGGGTATATTGGTTTTCGGCTGTCACTTGCCACCATCTTTATGTATTGATAACTCGTGCCTCGACATTCGATATTACTATTCTTTTTCGTTTCTCATTTTCGTTGTCCAAAATTTATAGTTGGGTCATTGGCCAAGCACGCATACCAATACGCAGCTGTAGCGGTGAATTTTCGTTTCGCTTTCGCACCCCACCGTTGCTTATCGCCGTTTTTTTCGTTTGGCGCGCTTGATCCAAACCGAACACCAAGTGACGCGCTACCCTGTATTCGTCGGGTATATTCGTTTGGTATCAGTAGGACCCAACTAATAATCGGAACAAATCGTGCTTCGCCAATTAATATTGGATTCAGTATTTAATCGACGATCAGTATGTACCATTGCACACGTATACAAACACTCACCCTACATACTTCAGAACTACAGCGGTGAATTATTTTGTTTTCGCTTTCGCCTGTCACCATTGCTGTTCGTTGTGGTTGTCGTGTGGTTTTCGTTTGCGCGCTTGAGCCAAGCAACGCTATACCCTACATTTGTCGGGTGTATAGTTTTTTTGAACTCGTTTGGGTATATTCGCATGCGAGCATACAACGCGATCACTAAGTGACGTGATACCCTACCTTAGTCGGGTATATTTATTTTTCACTCGTTTGGGTACAAACACCTGATTACCTTTCGTTATCAGTTGCTTGTGCTGAGAGTCAAGGAACAATTAATGCGTTCCAAGTCACCGAAGCCAACCATGAAAAAGCCATGGATAGCCTCAAACGAGTATATGACAACGAGTACCTGATTTTCACAAACAATATTTCTACATTGTTCAATCTCCCGAAAATCTCGCAGCTGTCCGCATCGTCCCTCACAAACCTCATTGATACGGTTTCATCGATTTATGGTTCATTACTATCGATAGGAGACGATACCAAAATTTCAAATGCAATGCTCATTCATCTCGTTTCAAACAGAGTCGACCCAGTGACTGAACAAAAGTGGGACGAACAACTGAGTTATGAGAAGTTGCCGTTTTGGTCTGACCTTGAGAAAGTTTTAAATCGTCGATACCAGTATTTGTCTGCTGAAGAGTCGACGAAGCCAAAACAAGACAAGGTTGTACCAAGCAAGCAGCATAATCGCAGTTCATTTGCTTGTTCTTCCCATTCCACCAACAGAGCTCAGCAAACATGCAGCTATTGCAATTCGGAAGACCATGTAGTGTCAAAATGTACTCCATTTTTGCGTCTCTCGGTCAGGTAGAGGTTCGAGTTCGCTATGTCTGCACCCTTATGCATTAATTGTCTGCAAAAAGGCCACGCTGTTGTAAAATGCAAGGCCAATAAATGTCGAGTGTGCGGCCGCTCACATCACACCTTATTGTACCGATACACAGTGTCTGCTAATAGTATCGCGTTGCCACCACCCCAAGAGAGTGCCTCTCCTCCGGCAAACCAGGATCAACCTTCCACGTCCCATGCTCTGCATGCAGGGTTCTTCTGTCTACGTCGATCGTAAGTGTCCGAACGAAGAGCGGTGACCACATTCTGGCCAGAGCTCTTCTGGACTCTGGATCAAAAACCAATTTCATAACAGAGGACCTTGCTCACCGCTTACAGATCCGTAGACAGGAGTCATGTATAAGCTTGCTTGGCTCTGGTGAATGCAATTCTCAAGTTAAAGATAAAATACATACGGTGGTGAAGTCGCGATTAAATGGTAGTGAGTTATCCTTCGATTTTTGGATTCTGAAATCAATTTCAGGTTATTTATTTATTTATTTATTCGCCAACGATTTAACCTTAACTGGCCAAACTAACTTATAGCTATCTTAAACAATAAACACTAAACGAAGAAAAGAGAGAACAACAAATTAATTATTAAACATGAAAAAATCAGACAGAAACCGTCTGACGGATGCTTTCCCGGTGCAAAAGTCAAAACGCATCCCAGCTGGCAGCGCAATATCATGACGAAGTGCCCTACATAATGGCTCATTATTCCCGTAGTTGGTGCGGTGGAGATCAACAGCGAATAGTACATGGTCCCTAAGGCTCCTGGCAGGCGTGTTGAAGCCAATCCTACTAAGCAGGAAAGGGCAATCGATGTTACCCACTAATAGATCGTATAAAAATAGCTGAGCCGCAATGGTTCTTCGATCCTCAAGGGAGGAGAGATGCACGAGGCGCAATCTGCACTCATAGGACGGCACCGGACTGGAAAATTGCAAAGGCTGGAGTGCAAACTTCAAAAACTTCCTTCGAAATCTCTCAACACGCGCAATCTGAGCGACCCCCGTGGGATTCCAACCCACTGAAGCATACTCAAGACGGGAGCGCACAAGAAATGCATAAAGACTTTGCCTCTTATATGGGTCCTTAAACTGCGATGAATTATGCGTAACAAAGCCGAACATGGCATAGGCTTTTGGCAAAATGAAATTCAAATGCTCGGTAAAAAGAAATTTGGAATCGAAGAAGACCCCCGGTCAAGTGTCTCCGTCTGCTTCAAGAGCGGAAGGCCATCTATCGAGTATGAGGCCTGAACATTGAATACACACTTGCTGAAGGACACAAAGTAACATTTGCTTACATTGAGAGGGAGCGAATTAAGGTTCACCAACGAACGACTCCATCCAGGTCACGCTGTAGAAGGATACTGTCCCCTAAAGTTTTGATGGAACGGAAGATTTTCAAATCATCGGCATAAAGCAAATGCTCAGAAGCTTGAATGCTGAGACATATGTCACTAATGAAAATAGCGAATAGCAACGGACCAAGAGCACTTCCCTGTGGAAGGCCGGAAGTAGCCAGATATGGGTCCGACTGCTTTCCATTGACCAATACAACATACTCTGGCTGCTCAAGATATGAAATGAACCAACTAAGCAGGCTCGACTGAATCCCCAACCGATGCAGCTTGGCTACTAGGGCACAGTGGGAGACTTTGTCAAAGGCCTTAGCAAAGTCAGTGTACACCACATCCACTTGAGAGTGCACTTCAAAGGCATGTGTGCAAAAGTTACTAAAGGCTACCAAATTAGTGGTAGCTGATCTACCTGGCATAAAGCCATGCTGGTTTGGGCTAATGTATGACTTCATGAGGAAAGAGATCTTTTTGGCAATGATGCGCTCAAGAAGTTTTGAGACATTGCTGAGTTTGTCAATTGGTCTATAATTAGAGATACAATTCCTAGTACCTTTCTTAAAAACGGGAGTAATCTTGGCAGCCTTCCACTTTGCAATAAGCTGACCCGTTGACAAAGAATTACAGAAGAGAATTTTAAGGGGTTCACAAAAAGCAACACCACAGGGACGAAGCAGCAGGGCAGAAATGCCATCATTGTCGGGTTTAATCGAGTAGTCGAAGTGCGAAGTTGAAGTCGAGTCCGCCTCCGATATTTCAAGTGAGCCAATATTGACCACCGAAGGGATAGAGTCTAAAACATCGGACTCATGCCAAACTGCGTATGGCTCAAAATTTGAGCTAAAAAAATAAGCAAAAAGGTTTGCTATGCCACCATCAGTATTTGAGCTCAAGTTACCAAGGTTCATAGCTGAATGAAGGGCACTCGTCGACCTTTTTGAGTTTATGAAACGCCAGAACGACCTGGGATTTTAAGTCATTTTAAGTCCCCTTTCAACATCGGCAATATACTAACTATATACAAATTTGTTGAAAAAAGGAAACTCCCGCTTATGCTGCACATACCTGGCCCAGTCAACGGGGTCACGGGTAATCTTAAATCGTTTAAAAAACTTGTTACGCAGATTCTTATACCTCACAAGACCCTTTGTATACCACGGTAGTCTATAGGAGCCACGCACTCTTCTGGAAGCATTCTTATCAACAATATGATGAACAGTACGAATGAAAACATTATAAGAAGAGTCAGCACTAGGATACGAGAGAACAGAAGCCCAGTTTACGTTTGGCATTTCATCACGTATAGCATTCAAACTTACATCTGTAAAAAAAAATTCAGAATCTGGTTCAGCCCAGGGCGAATAACTATAGAAATTAGCTGAGAATATCAATGGCACGTGATGCATGTCACATTCTGCAATAGGCAGCACGCAACATGCAACGCAGCAATCAATATCCGCACTATCAAAAACTAAATCTAGAATCTTATTTAACCTATTAAAAACATTATTAATTTGGGTTAAGCCCATACTAAAAAGGTCACCCAAAAAAAAGACTTCGTGCTGCAAATGCACATTACTCGGCATCATAGCCGACGACTGCCGACGACGCCGCTCACTGGGGGTTTTTTTTAAGTGGATGGAACTGGAACTTCCTGAATCGGGGTGGACGTCCGCAATGGCACAAGTGTAGGCAGATTAACAGCCGTCAGATTAGCTGCAGGCCTCTGTCCATGCACAAAGCGGGAAACTCTTACCGATACAGGCCAGAATTTGTCATCAAAGACTATCGGGAATAGAGGCTTACGGTTTGAAGTTTGAAATTAACGAATTTCAACGCAGAAATATCAGCATCTCGCTTGACCAACTTTGCACAGGAAATTTCGGCCTCGGACACCTTCAGTTTATCGGCAACAAATTTCACCACCGCTCCGTCGCAGCGGCAAATTTACCGATATGCAGGTATTTTCGGCTCTGCAATACATTTAACTGCTCACAACTCGGAGCAACACTAACAAAACGCTTAGCGTTTTTGATCCGATTCTTCCTCTCTTTCTTTCGGACTGTGACGAAGCCCTCCGAATCAGAAGGGAGAGCGGCACCTGGACCCGGGTCTATGACCGCAGTCGAGGCCACTGGCCACTGGCTTTGGAGACAGTAAATCAGTCACCGGTATGGCATTATTGGCAGCAGTGACGTCCGAATTGCATGCCGAGCATTGATGCAGCGACATAGCGAAAACACGACCGAACGCAATAAGAGCTGGATGATCACTCATCATCATCATTACTCATCTTCAGGTTATCATCCTGACCAGTCAATGAAGTCAGTGAGAATCCCAAAGAACCTACCTTTAGCAGACCCCTATTTCTACAAGCCACAAAGAATAGATATGCTGATAGGAGCAGAATCATTCTTTGAACTGTTATCTGTTGGTCAAATTAAACAAGGTCCGGACTATCCAACTCTCCAGAAGACCCTTCTTGGCTGGGTTGTTTCGGGAAGATATGTTCCCAAAAGTTCTGCTCTCCAAATTACGAATAGTTTGAGTTGCAGTGAAGAGTTGCTAGTGTCTATTGATAGGACCTTGCAAAAGTTTTGGTCACTGGAAGAAATGCCATCTCAAAAGAAAGTGGCTACACCTGAGCACAAGTTATGTGAAGATCACTATCGGAAGACGACTCAGGTATTGCCATCAGGTCGGTTTGAAGTAAGGCTTCCGTTTAAATCAGATCCAATCTGTTTAGGCAGCTTGTTTGAGGTTGCTAAACGGCGGTTTTTGTCGCTTGAAAGAAGATTGCATCGTGACCCTGAGTTGAAGAAAATGTACTTGGAATTTATGGACGAGTACCTCTTTTTAGGCCATATGTCTCCTACCGACAATACGATTCCTTCTACTCCACACTATGTAATTCCACATCAGTGTGTCCTAAGGCCCCAAAGTACGTCTACCAAGCTTCGCGTCGTTTCGATGCGTCGTCCAAGACGTCCTCTCAGGTGGCCTTGAATGATATTCTGATGGTTGGACCTACCATTCAAGAGGAGCTATACTCGACACTGCTGCGCTTCCGTCTGCACAGGTTTGCCCTTACTGCCTATGTTAAAAAGATGTATCGGCAAGTAATGGTAAATGAAGCTGATAGGCAGTTTCAACTCATAGTGTGGAGAAGAGACCCATCTGAATCCTTGAGATTGTACAAGCTTAACACCGTAACTTATGGGACTGGACCAGCCCCATTTTTGGCTATCCGGTGTTTAAAAAGGTTAAGTGAGTCTGCAAAGCTCTCATTCCCTAAAGCTGCTGACGTTATCGGGTCCGACTTTTGTGTCGATGACATGTTGACTGGTGCTGCATGCGTAAAGGAGCCTAGGGCAATTAAGTCCGAAGTGTCTCAGGTTCTTCAGACCGCAGGGTTTGAGTTGGCGAAGTGGTTTTCAATCTCACCTGCGATCACCGCATTTGAGAGCACAGCAAAGCCCATGACGATATCGGATTCAGAGTCGACTAAGGCATTATTCGAACCCCTTGGTTAGCTAAGTCTTATCATCATAACAGGCAAGATCCTATTGCAGGAACTTTGGCTTAACAAATTAGATTGGGATGAGTCGATTGCGCTGCATTTAGAGACAGCATGGAATATGTTGAAAAACACACTGTCTCACTTGGAAGAGATATCCATACCTCGGTTCGTGTTTACCGATCAGATGTCACTGGTGCAAACACATGCCTTTGCTAACGCCTCCATGAGAGCTTATGGAGCGTGCGTCTATATACGTAGCAAAACTGCAGAAGGTTGTAAAATATCGTTATTGACTGCCAAGTCCAAAGCAGCGCCGCTAAAGACCAAAACGCTCCCAAGGCTTGAGTTATGTGCCGCTCACCTTCTCGCAGATCTCTGTCACAGAATCAAGCCCCTATTAAAGGTCCCTATCGAACGAATTGTTTATTAGTCAGATTCAGAAGTAACTCTTCATTGGATTCGGTCTCATCCATCCCGTTGTCACGTTCGTTTCGAATAGAGTGGCTGAGATTCAAGAGTGGTCAGATGAAGCTACGTGGCGGCATGTACCCACGAAGCAGAACCCAGCAGATATTGTCTCTAGAGGTTGTGACGTCAACGAACTAGTCCAGTCAATCTGGTTCGAAGGACCATTATTTTTGAAGGATGACGAAGAAAACTGGCCCAAAAACTCTCATTTCGAGCTTCCAGAACACGCTCAGCTGGAGAAGAGGAAGACTGCGGTCGGACTGACCGCCGCTGTGCAAAGTTCGGAGCTGGTAGATGTCATCGAGGGATTTGCGTCACACCTCAAGCAGCTTAGAGTGTTCGCATATATGTTCCGCTTCATAAGAAAAAGCAAAGACCCAACTATAAAGTTTGAAAAAATTGTCTCACCGACCGAATATAATGAAGCTTTCCATAAAATTGTTGAGATTATACAACATCACGAGTATAAAGCAGAAATCGAGAAGGTTCGAAAAGGATCTAGAGTTGGTCCTAGTCTTCTGCGGTTGAACCCATTCATCCATAAAGACACAGGTACTTGGTGTACTTTTTCGTTGTTTCGAGTAGGGGGGTGACTAGCCAAAGCTATCATATGATGCCAAGTTTCCTTTGCTTTTGACAAAGCGCTCCCAATTTGTGCGGAGCTACGTGCGTCATTTGCACCATGCGAATTTTCATGTCGGCCCACGAGCACTGGTGAGCATCCTCACACAGAGTGTTTGGATAGTGAACGCTCAGGAGGTCTGCAGTCAGACAGTCAGATCATGTATGCGCTGCTTTAAATGCAAGCCTCGATTGCTGACTCAACTTATGGGGAATTTACCTGCAGATCAACTCCGTGCTCTGCGCCCATTTGCAATTTGCGCCGTGGATTTTTGATGACCATTATATACGACATTGAAAATTCGAGGAAGGCCCCATATAAGTCATACATCACGCTTTTTGTTTGTTTTGCGTCCAAAGCGGTTCACCTAGAAGTTGTTTCAGATTTGTCCACTGACTCTTTCTTATTGGCTTTCCAAAGGTTCGTCGGGCGCCGAGGATATCCCCAAGTCGTGTACTGCGACAACGCGACGAACTGAGTCGGAGCCAGCCGCCACCTCAGCGCTCTGCGGATGAGACTCGAGGAGCAGGGGGAGGCAGTTCGGGAATTCGCATCAAAAGGCGGATGCGAATTTGCATTCATACCGCCGCGAGCTCCTCACATGGGAGGCCTTTGGGAGGCAGGTGTAAAATCTGCCAAGAGCCTACTCCTACGGGCACCTGTTGACAGGCGGTTCGCTCGTCGCCCCCCAGTACTGCGGACTCCGGACCAGGAGAGTCTCAGCTGCTTGCGGCGATGGCGACTTGTCTCGTCAGTCAGGCAAGCGTTTTGACGGCGATGGTCCCGCGAGTGTGTCCTGGGCCTCCAAATTCGGGGCAAATGGCACCAACAGCAGCCCAACCCAGAGGAAGGAGACCTCGTCCTCGTGGCCGAGGACAGTCGTCCGCCGCAGGAGTGGCTCGTCGGGAGGATCATCGCAACGCACGCAGGGGAGGACGGCATGGTCAAGGTCGTCGACCTCAGGAGGAGTGACGGAGCAGAATTTAGGCGGGCCATCCACAAGTTGGCGCCGCTTCCAGTGAATTGAAGCCGTGCAGGCCTTCAACGGGGCCGGTGTTTCGTCGTTTCTCGCAAAGCATCTTTGCCATCATAATTTGAATGGTTATGAAGTCTAGTGTAAGTTAGTTTAGGGCAAGGCGAGAGCGCAATAAAAGCTCTCTCTCGCTCTTGATGAATTCGCCCCGCTTTGCCAACGTAGGTTAGTTAGAACTAAATTGAAATATACATTCGTTAAAATTGATTATGATCGAGCGCACACAATTATTTTCTCGTCCCGCTTTTAATAAAATTACAGCCACCCAAACCTTTCGGTTTTGTTTTAGAAAACTATTCTAAATATTCAAATATGGCTGAAAGTGAGGCTATAATGTTTCCAGTTGTGGTCGATGTCATTTGTACCACGAACGGGAACTGAGAATGTGCATCGACACAAATTAACCACATGGAGTCAAATATAGGACCGGCGAAGTCGATGTCCTTTTTCAGGCGGATTGTCTCTTTTAGCCATCTCTCGAATTGCTTTAATGGGGCTGGATTTCCTATTTTGCAAACGCTACAATTCTTTGCAATTGTGGCGATATCATTGTCGATACCACAACACATGTTGTGCCAGTTGTTTCATTCGTACTATTCCCCAATAACCCTCGTGGAGTAGATTGAGAATATTATTCCGTAGTGCTCGAGGAATAATGATTTTATTCTCATCAGAATGGAGACATAGTAGGTTGTTGTTAATCGTCAGGGCAAATATACGATTGAAATATGGCAATATTTCGAGATCCAGCTGTTGTTCTGGCCAACCAGTAAATACGAATTGATAGACCTTGTTCAGAATACGGCCGCTTTTAAGCATTTGTTTGATTATGTCGGCATTTATTGGACATGACATCTCGACGACATTGTAACATGCCTCTTCTTTGTCTAACGTAACATCTGAGCTGATAGGAAGACGTGAGAGTGCGTCTGCATTTCCATGAGCTCAAAGTTATAGGCCATCAAAATTATAGCCCAACGCTGAAGTCTGTTAGAAGTCAGATGCTTGCATGGATTGAATATGGTGACCAATGGCTTCTGATCAGTAATGAGAATAAACTTTCTGCAGAAAGGTACTGATGAAATTTCTTTACCCCAAATATAATCGAAAGTGCTTCCTTTTCTATTTATCTGTATCGAACTTGATGGACATCTAATGTTTTTGTTTTTTCCTTACCATCTGCTCGAATGTATGACAAGACTACACCAATGCCCTATGAAGATGAATCGGCGGCTAGAACAAGCGGCAGATGTTTGTTGAAATGTGCTAGCTCTGTAGCGTTCAGAATGTACGTTTTTATTGTTATGAAAGCCTGCTGCTGATCGGGGCCGAATTTGAAGACTAAGTTTTTCCTCCGAAGCTTATTGAGCGGAGACGCTAACTGAGAAAAGTTAGGAATGAAATTGCAGTAATAGTTGACTTTTCCCATGAAAGCATCCATGATTGCATCTGCTGTAGAATAGTGGGGGGCTTCAATTGTTTGACTGCCTCTAGACCCGTGCTATCCGAAAGGATGCCCTCGATGCTTACTCTTCTCCCGAGATATTCAATTTCGTTTCTCAAGAAGAAGCACTTCTCCCTCTTACATTTGATGCCATTCTCTCTTAGAATGCAAAGAACTTATTATAAGTGAGCAAGGTGCTGTTCAACTGTTGGAGCTGAAATAATGATGTCGTCTAGATAATTTTCACAACCTTCTATGCCACTCAGAAGTTGTTTGAGATGAAGCTGGAATAAAGCTGATGCGATAGCTATTCCATAAGGTAAATGTTAGTGCTAAAATCGACCCAACGGCATGTTGACGACCATAATTTCCTTTGCAGCATCATCTAACTCCATTTGTAGATATGCGTCTTTCAGATCGATTTTGGAAAATTGGGTCCCGTGACGGATAGTATGTAATAAGGACTCACGTGTTGGCAGCGGATATTGCTCGATGTCCAATTGTGAATTGACACCTTATTTTAAGTCGCCACAGATCCGTAGTGCTCCACCTGGCCTGGGTGCTAGTACTATGAGCGAAGCCCAGTTGCTGAATTTTACTGGTTTCAAAAAACCGGCATCTGTGAGACGCTTAACTTCCGCCTTAAACTGTAGAATTTTGACACGAAATTTTGCTTTAGGTAGATGCTCGCCTTAAAGTTTTTTATGGTACCAATAATCCGGTCCAAATACTTCCTTGTACTTGTTACAAAGATCAGTCATTTCAGAACTCGCGCTTCACTCACATTCAAAATTTGTTGAATTTCGAATTTAATGTCTTGTCCAGTCCGAACAGACTGTTCAAGTTTTCTACATTTGCCACGATTATGACAAAATTTGCCAATTTATTGCCACACTTTGCCACAGTGTGCAGTTCACCCAGCACGGGAATTCGTTGTTGGCCAAACGCATGAAATATACGGTCACACTTATGCAGCTTTGGACTTTTGAGTTTCTTGAATGTTTTACAATTCATAATTGATACCGTTGCGCCAGAATCCATTTGAAGAGGAATGATTTCGTTGAAAATTACCCGGTCGATTACATTTTTATTTCCCTAAAACTTCACTAGGCTTGAGACGATGTGAACTTTTTGAATTGATTCTGCGTGCTTCTCTTTATGCTGGTATGATCGCTCTCTCTCATATCTCTGCACTGATTTGACATGCAAACGATAGCTATGTGTCCCTTTCGACCACATTTATGGCAAAGAGCATCACGAAATTTAAAATTTTCACGAGCATGCGTGTTTCCACAACCGGAGCAAGATTTAAAAGAGTTCTTGCCTCCTTTTGCTTCCATACCACTGCGTTTCTGTTGATGTTTTTTTTATGCGTGTACAGCGTTCATGTCCAGTGTTCTCTTCTCGCTCTCCTTTATGACTGCTGTTTTTGCTTCGTATGTTTCGGCGATTGAGAGCACGTCTGCGAGGGTCGGTTGAAGCTTTTGCAACGCGGCTGTGCGTATTGCTTCGAATGGCGTGTATATAATTTTTTGATCGCGTATCATTTCGTCAAAATAACTGTATGAACACCCATTGGAGTTGCAAGAAATCTGACACTCACGAGCTATACCACGTAAAATGGTATAAATGCATATCGAGCAGCAACCATGTGACTCTTCTGTTTGAAGTGCTCTCTTAATTTGTCTGCGATTTGCACGTACGACTGCTGGTCCAAACAGATTCTTTACAAGTTTGAAAACATGCGTGCCCACCCACGACAGAAAATATGGCTTTTGCTTCTCGACGGAGATAACGGAGTATGCGGCGAAATTCTGCGACAATTGCTGTAAATACGTCTCCGAATTTTATGGATCATTATTAAAAATTGGGAACGGTGGGCAAACTGCTGATTCTGCTGATTCTGTACTCCGTTGGAGTACGGAGAAGACAAGGTGTTCATGATAAGAACTAGGTTAGAACGGAACTTCAATTCATTCAGAGAGAATGCATACATATGTTCGTGTGTGATAGTTTTAATGTGTGTGTGTGTGTATATAAATCATATGGCTGATGCAATGTTGTTTATTTTCTAATACATAACATGGGCAACAAAGTACCTTTGATCAACCCAGACCTAAATCCCACAGAGCCCCTTTTGGGGGATCTTAAAGAAAAGGATTGGTGTTTATAAATCGAGAAATAGGAATGATAAGTGGAAATGGTTAAATCTTAATGGTACTCCATCGATCCATAAAAATGTGCCAAGCTAGGGGATTCAGTGGATCCTCGAAATGCCGAAGTCACCAAAAATCTGTCTGTCCGTCCGTCTGGCCGTCCGTCCGTCTTCATTAGCGCCTATAGCTCAGAAATTATAAAAGCTAGAGCAACCAAATTTTGTATCCAGACTCCTGTCCTATCACACTGTTACAAGTGTATTTCAAAATTTCGCCTCACCACGTTCCGCCCACACAAAGGACGAAAATCTGTGGCATGCACAATTTTAAAGATACGAGGAATCTAAAAGAGTCATATACAATAACCATATCTATGAGAGTTTTGAATCTGGATCAGATCGGATCATAAATATAACCACAATGAAGAAAACCATTTCGAAATGCATCGTTCCCGCTCGCTCTCTCTCACACACCGGGGTGGGCGCTATGCCTGATTGAATTTTTTGACGCCTAGATCTCAGAGACTATAAGAGCGAGATCAACCAAACTTTCTATCCAAGCTTCTGTGATATCAAACCGAGACGAAATCTTTCCACGCCCCCTTCCGCCATACAAAGGACGAAATTCTGTAGAATCCACAATTTTTAAGATACGAGAAAAATAAAACGCAGAATCATAGAAAATTACCATATCTATCAGAGTATTAAATCTGGATCAGATCGGATCATTAGTATAGCCAAAAGAAAGAAATAAAATTTCAGTGGCCTTCCCAGCGCAGACTCATTCTCTTGCACAAATCTTATATATAAAAATCTCCGAAAAGGTTCGACTTAATTTTTTTTTTCTTGTAACATGTAATAAATAATTGAGTACCCGGTACCCGCCTCCGTCTCCTTCAAAAATTACAGCATTTCTAATGGAAAATTGAGCATTTACTATTGAAAAACCTCATGGCACCTCGCAATTTGCTGAAAATTTTGCAGAATTTCTTGTCAGCCATTGCTTACATTTAAGCAGTGAATTTAGCTGTGAATGCCAATTTTTCAGAGTTCCATTTGAAAACCTTCGGCTAAAGATCGCATAAAAACGTTCGGTTTATGAACATCAAAAATGGATGGTTGTGACGCTGCTACAGCCGGGGTATGCTCGCCGCGCCGGGGTTCACAGAAATTTATTGGTTTCTGGGTGTGTTAGCTATAATTAAAGGATCTCGGGTTCAAGAAGAAGGCGTAGGTTAGCAGTATAACAAGTTTTTATTATTCTTAAGATTACAGAGTGAATAGTTAGATATGTGCATCTGGGTCGTCTCGGGTCCTCCGGATGGGTCGTCCTTCTGGGTCTTGCTTCTTACTTGGCTACTCGGCCGCACGTGGCTGTTTGCTGCATGCTGGTCAATGTCGGTCGTGGTCGTCAGTGGAGCAGTGAGGTGAAACACACGCTCAGTATTGCAGTTGGTTGTGAGGTGAGAATAGAGAGGTTGGCGGTGAGGTGAAACACACGCTCAGTAGAGCAGTTGGCTGTGAGCTGAAACACACGCTCAGTAGAGAAGTCGGTTGTGAGGTGAAACACACGCTCAGTCGAAAAGTTGGCTGTGAGGTGAAACACACGCTCAGTAGAGGAGTTTGGGAACTAGGGAGGGGAAATGTATTTAGTGAACTAGTGCCAAAGTAGAGAACTACCTTTTGGTACTAGAACCACTGTAAAAAATTTAGGTGGGAAACCTAGGCTGTTCCGAGATGGACTGCCGAGTTGGCGGGTCCGGATGGACTGCCCCAATGCGAACTGGCGAGGCTTTTATTCCCGAACGTCAGCTGTTGTGGCTCTTGATTGGGCCTAACGCGTCAGTGTAACGCGATCTATTGGCTCAGCTGAGGGTGTGCCCATTAGCTTTTGCGCTACGGCCACACTATGCACGATCGTCGGCAGTGTGACCGTCTGCGGCTGTAGTCTGGTCTTACTGTGAAAGGCGGCGCGCCCTACTATTTGAATATTGATATATTTGTGGCGCTGGGCGTCACATGATGAAACGGCAAAACCTTACGGACCGTCCCCGAATAATAGCTTTTTTACACTGGGCGCGTTTTCTATGGATATCGGCCAGGAAGCAGAGAAGTAGAATTGGCGTTTACATTGACAGACGCGCGTTCTTGTGTCTTGAAAACAGCTGACGAGAGACAAAATTGCGTTGCACAAATTTAAAAAAAAAAACTGATTGTGAGCAATATAACACGAAAAGTATTGATTAATTTATCTGCTGTGGCGCAAAATGAAGATAATCTTTTGCAATGCTTGAAAGCGGCGGGGTCATCTGCAGACAAGTTGCAATTTATCTTTAAGCTGCAACGACGCCCACGCGTTTGGACCCTTGTAAGTAACAGGCATCTACTATTCTCAGTTCAATTAAATAGTGAATTCTAAATTGCAATAGCCACGGTATGGTTTATTTTGGGAGGAATATGTTGCAAACAACTCCGACGCGTTCTTCAAAGACAACTTCCTCATGAAGAGGAGTACTTTCGATGTTCTTGTGGGGCTGCTGCCTAATCTCCGAAAGAAAGAATTTTCATCAGGCAATATCTTTGTAGAAAAGGATAGCCATAGCGCTATTGCCTAGGATCCTCTGCGGAAAATCGCTTTATTGGCAATCTCTTCGGTGTGTCAAAAGCTAATGTGTGTATGATATTGATGAAATTTTGTCGGGAGGTAACTGCTGATTTCGCTGACGAGTATTTGCCAGCTGAATTTCTTACTGTTCAAAGATTCAAAGACATGGGATTTCCATAATGCTTCGGGGCTATGGGCAAGTGATTCAGACTTTGAATTATGCATCATATACTGAGCAAAATCTGTCATAGATGGCTGCCACATCAAGGTACAACCGAAATCTGAGGATGCAGTGGATTACCGGAATTACAAGAAATTACAACCGTCCTATTCGCCTTGGTTGACCATCGGTAAAAAGCCAATTTTAGTATGAACACAATGAAATTTTATAAGCTCTGTACATTTATAGTTACAGATTCTCATACAGAGACCATATCCGTTTTCTGTTGAGGCTTCTCCAGAATATAAGGCATTTAATTATAACTTGTCGTAGGTTATACGTGTTGTGAATAACGCATTCGGCCAACTAAAGGCTCAATATCAAAGGATTGGAAAGGGGCTAGACAACAACATCAATAACACTACAAAAATAACTGCTGCTGCATACTCCACAATTTCTGTTCAGTCCATAACTGCAAACTCTCCGACAGATGGGAGCTAGATGATGAAACCATACAAGTCCAAGAACAACCTGAGCATGAAGTTTGGCTGGGAAATTCGAATACACGGGCCGAAACTATAAGGAATGTTTTATAACTCCACTTTCACTAAAATCCAACTCTTTATAAATAAACAATGTGTACCATTTAACAAATTATTATTTATTAAATATTTTAACAAACTTAATCTCGATTTTCGAATAGTTCCAGAATTCGAATTTGGAACTTACCGGAGGTTTCTGCTGCTGTCTTCATCACCTTTAATTTTCCTTCTTCTACCTCCAGCATTTTTTGGGCTAAATACTCGACTTGGCGATGTTTCGGTTGGGAACCGGATGGCTCTACCAATGAGGTGTTCAACGTTGATGCATTGCTATTCTCCGCATCAAATTCAGAAATCTCTTCAATTACACTTGACAAGTCTGCAAAGTGTTTATAAATTCAATTATTTATTTAAAAATTTGTATTTAATTTAATACCTGTACTCTCAACTCCATATACGTATATTGACTTGGTGGACTGAAGGATTATAGATACCCTCTCGAAGTGCTCCCATGTTTATGGGGTGCCATCTGAAGGACCCACCTTAGCCAGTTTAGTTCTTAACAGTTTAAAAAGTAAATAAGAAAACATGTGTGCAAATAATGTTAGGCATGTAACTTGGAATTTGCATGTAACTTGTATTTCCTCGTCAAATTATCAGTTTTATTTTTAACTTCAACTTGAGAAGGTCCGAAATCGTTTAGTGCAGTGGCAATTTCCTTATAAATATGGGAGTTTTTTGTATGGCATATGTGTCCACAAAAATCTTCAGAAGTTTATTTTTCTGCTTGTTCTGTTCAAGCATTATTCTAGCTCTTTTATAGGCTAACTCTAATCAATTTTTTGATTCCTTAGCGTAATCATCTATATTATATAAACGCGTAATGTGCTCGTCTATACTATTAAATGCCACGGTTCTTATTAAAAATTAATTCATAGGGACAGTAGTCATGCGTTGTGGATGGGGTTGTTTTAAAACAATATACGAAGTACCTTAACCATACATCCCAATCAGTTTATCAACTGATATATAAGAACGAATGAATTGGTTGAACGTTCCATGACTTCGTTCTACAGTTCCTAAAGTTTGGTGGTGGTGTGCAGTATAAGTTATATTTT
Organism: Drosophila helvetica; assembly: GCA_963969585.1. Lineage (NCBI taxonomy): Eukaryota > Metazoa > Arthropoda > Insecta > Diptera > Drosophilidae > Drosophila > Drosophila helvetica. Next base: position 19,846,480 of record OZ018403.1, on the reverse strand, counting down.
TAATACCAAGGTACTTACATAGATGTTCTATAACTAAATTTTTATATTCTGTACCCATGTCTGTTATGAATGTCTTCATTGGACCGTATTTCAGAATAAAATTTTCAAATATAGCTTTCGCTACTACCTTTGCACTTATGTTTTGAATAGAAATTGCAACCATATATTTAGTCAAGTCATACATCAGTGTGACTGCATATTCATTGCCTTGCTCTGATTTTGGTAGTGGACCGATCGTGTCAACTATTACTCTATCAAAACCATTGATTGGTGTTTCATTAATTGTTAATGGAGTCTTAGTATGCGTTGTTATTTTCGCTTTTTGACATTTTTGTATGTACATAGTTATATCCTTAGACATACCTTTCCAGAAATAATATCTTTTGACCTTGGCCAAGGTTTTGGTGATGCCTGTGTGACCTCCTTGTATTTGATCGTCATGGTATGCAGACAAAATAGCTTCTTTTTCTTTTTGTTTTTCTATTAGGGTCACCGGGTTGAGTAACGCTATTCTTAATGAATTCAATATTTTATTGCCCATTTGTTAGAAATTATCAATTGAAACTTGTTCAGAGATATTGTCCCACGGTGCCACTTTTAGTTTGCTGATTTTATGCATACCGGCTTGCGTTTCAAGCCTTTGGAAGAACTGACCTAAGTCAAGAGTTCCATTAGTATACAGATCGCTAACCTTATATCTTGCAGTAATTTTTTTTCGATGTTTGAAAAAAACATGTCATATTTTTTACGTGCAAGGTCACTACTTTACGTACTTCATCATTTTTGATGGCTTTATATAATGTTACTGGCTTTGAATCTGTTACAAGAGATTGCCTAGGAAATTCTACTTTTTCGTGTCCTGCGCAGGATTTTTGTCTACTTTGTTGTCTCGTAGTGACTTTTAGTATTTGCTGTGTTATGTTTTTTAAGTCTTTTATTGTGATTATTGACAGTGCATCTGCGACGAAATTGTCTTTTCCCTTTAGATACTCGACTTTAAAGTCGTACTTTTCTAATTCGAGTCGCATGCGTGTAAGTTTGTCACTAGGGTTAATCATTGAGAAGAGGTATTTTAGTGATTAACCGTTTTCACTGTAAAGTGCTTGCCAGAAATGTATTGTCGAAAATGTGTAATTGCCCAATGAATTGCTGCTAACTCCTGCTCTTTAGTACTTTTACTGGGTTCCATAAGTTTATCTTTTAAATATTGGAATGCGTTTTGGCATTCAGCTGACCACTCAAAAGGTCAGCTACATAATCTTGTTATGTGCCGGGAATAGTCGGCGAAGTTTTTAATAAAACGTCTGTAATAATTGCAAAATGCAACAAATCGTCTAGCGCTGTCCGCATCATGTGTGACTGGATAGTTTTTGATGAAGTCATATTTCTTGTCATCTGGCAGAATTCCTTTATCTGTGCATCTATGGCCAAGGAAGGTCACTTCATGCATAAAAAATTAACATTTTTGCGGATGCAGTTTTAGGTTGTGTCCTACATATCTCAAAAACATCTGTTAAGTTTTTAAGCATATGCTTCTCGGAACAACCAATGACTATCAAATCATCCATATAAAGGAATGCCTGAGAAGCTTCAAGCCCAGAGAATGCAATAGTCATCATTCTCTGAAATGAATTCGGCGCTATTTTTAAACCAAACCGTAATCGCGTGAAGCGATATGAGCCATTGCTCGTTGAAAAAGACGTTTGTTTCTTGAACTTTCTTCTAGTTCAATTTGATGAAAACCTGACATTAAGTCAAGGCATGAGAAATACTTTGCTCTACCTAGTTGATCCAAAATGTCATCAATTCTAGGGAGTGGAAATTTTTTTGGAGTTTTTTGTTGAGTTGACGATAGTCAACCACCAGTCGCCATTTAATTTCGTTGATCCTGGCAGGGATTTCTTTGGTACCAAAATTATTTGTGGTTATCGATTCGGTTTCAAGACCGAATACATCACTATACTTGAAACATAATTCCATTAATTGTCGCTTGAATTGTTTTGGAAAGTGTTTGCTTAATTGAGCTATAACAGTTTTTTCTCTATTTTCTGGGATTGTTTGAATTACATTGAAATTCGAAAGTGGTTCAAATTTGAAATGTTTTATATTAATTAAATGATCTGTATTGGTTGTATACAGTAATCGGACAAATGTATTTTGCTTGGATGCAATTATATTTGCCACAAAAATACCAGGTTGAATTTCTTAAAGTTAGGTCGGCTTTTCCAATTACTTGGGATCTTGCTGGTAGAAGTATGGTATTTTTACCAGAACTATATGTTATTGGAACATAGATTCCAATAAATATTGGAATGTCGATATTATTTAGTCGTATTATGAACCAATTTTTAGAAGGATTTAGGTCTATTTGACAATTTAGTTCTTTAATAAAATCAATTCCTATTATTCCATCACACGATATTGCAAAATTTTGGTTAACCATGTGAAAATTGTGAGGGATTATGTATCTGCCTGTATGAAGCTCTACTGATTCAAGGCCTTGGGATTTAATAGCTCCTTCTCCTATGCCTTGAATATTTATTGTATTTTCTATTTGAACGTTAAGCCTAGTACTCAGCCAAGCACAATTTTATTGCGCAAGAATCACGGATGATATTCGTATGGAAACGATAAAAATGCATGCCTGTAATTCTTGCGCAAGAATTTTGCAATTACAAGCAAAATAAATGACCGATTAATACTGGAAAGGCAACGATATATACTAGAAAGGAAAAGGTGGTATTTGCTGGGCTCGATTGAAAGATAGAATTATTCTATATTCTGTCGTCATCGACACTCGTATATCGACATCAAAATGAAAAAGTCCAATAGCTAGCGGCTTGATGAGTTCTGCCAGGAAAGTGCTAGAAAATTGTCATAATGAAAAAAAATTTATTCTCATTGAATCCAATTATATGGGTATTGTAATTTATCAATTTACTCATTTTATTTATTTATAATTTGATAGATACTGATTTATCCAATATTGCGGAGCTTTCTATGTTCATTGTCGTTCTCCAGTGCCACAGAACCCATAAATAGTACATTCCGGCTTGCTTTCTGAGAAAATTTGAATTTCCAACTGATTTTATTTTTAAACAAACACAAAACAGTGTAACCGTAGAGTATGCACATCTGGTCACACTGGTCACACAGCAAAATATAGGTAATTTTCTTGCGCAAGAAAATTTTACTTGTCTGAGTACTAGGCTTTAGTGAAGACGTCGGAATTATCTTTTAAGATGGAAATATTTGCTCCTGGATCTATTAAAAATATATTAAATATATAAAATTCCCTGTTTCTGCGTTTTTCAATTTTACAAAGATATTGAGATTGAGGTTGATAGTGTTAACCTTTGGGTTTCTTAATATTCTGTATCTAAAGGTTCCTGGGAGTTTCCCGAAGCTGTCTGGGTAACACGGACATTGTTATTCTGTCTTGTGTTACTATAGTTGTCGTTTCTTTGGTTGTTATAGGATCCACCATTATAACGGTTAGGTTAGGTTAGGTTAGGTTAAGTTAGGTTAAGGCGACAGCTGGGGAGAAAACCTCCCCCCAGCACACGTGGACCTATCAAAGATCCGATGTGATGCCGGATGGGCGTGAGCCCCTTCTTACTGCCTAGACCGTGGTGAGCAAAAGTTGCCGTTTTAAGGGCGGCCCATCCGGTGGCTTGGATGTACTTGGACAAGAGCCCTGGTTTGTTTTCGGAAAGGTCCGAAATGTCCATGCGGAAGGCAGCCCTAAGAATCTGGAGTCTGCGGTGGTCGAGGGCCGGGCAATGACAGAAGAAGTGGGGGACCGACTTCTCCTCTTTCTCGTCGCGGCCGCTTCTGCAGAAGTCGTTGTGGGAGATTGACAGTCTAGTATCGTGAGTGCCGACCTGCCAGTGTCCCGTTATGGCTCGTGTTACTGCAGAGCATTGGACTCCACTGAGTCTATATAGCTCTGCCGAGCGTTTTTTCGATCGACATAGCTATATCGATCTGGAGATTTTGCAGGTGATTGTTTCCTGCCTGTCCAGTTCGTCGGCAGCCTCATTTCTCTGGAAGCCCCTATGTCCAGGGACCCACATTGGGAAAAGTTCTTACTGCTCTGGGGTCTCATTTAGAGACCTACGGCAGATATTTACAGTCGTGGAGTTCGACGATATTGCGCCTAGTGCCTTAATGGCTGGCTGGCTATCAGAAAACGCATACTGAGCGCCCGTCAAGGGCTGGTTTGGAGACAATAGAAATGGTCTCTTTGATTGCTTCAGCCTCGGCTTGGAACACACTGCAGTGATCCGGGAGCCTGAAGCAGTGACTGATGTTGAACTCGTCACAGTAAACCCCCCCCCCCCCCCCCCCTCCCCACAATCCCCACGCGTTTGTCTAATTTTGATCCATCAGTATAAATGTGGACCGCATTCTCAGGCCCAGGTTCGCCCATCTCCCAGTTCTCCCTAAGCGGGATTGATACCTGGAAGGGCGTCGAGAGGTGATCACTTGGGATACAGTAATCAGTCTTCTGGTAATTGCGGAATTCTTGTGAAGATTCCTGAGTGTACAGGCGCAAATGTTATCCACAGCCCGGTTTCTCTCATTCTGTAAGCGGAAAGTGGTGCCACCTTCTTTCCCATAAGATCCACGGGAAGAAGGTCCAACACGGTGTCCAGAGCTTCTCCTGGAGTAGTGCGAAGTCCGCCTGTTATGCATAGCGCTGCCATGCTTTGAACTCGGCTGAGTTTATTGAGACAAGATCTCTTGTCTCACCAGCCACCCCCCTCTATCTGCCGCAGCAGGTCGTTCACTGATACGTTTAATAGGAGGGGCGAGAGGACTCCACCCTCCGTTGTACCTCTGCTGACAAACGTGGTTGACGTCGATCTCCCCAGATCGACGCCTCGACGGTCCTGCATTCTAGCATCTGATCGATGAGGCTCACCGTCCGGGAATCGACCCAAAACTCCATCAGTGCACCCGTGATGGCGGTCGGGAGGATTTTATTAAATGCGCCTTCAATGTCTAGGAAGGCGACCAGGGTGTACTCCTTGCAGTTAAGGGACGCTCCGATTATCGATGTGATCATGTGTAGGGCCGTCTCGGTGGACTTCCTTTCCGATAGGCATGCTGAGAGTCTGAGATTATGAGAGAGTATGAGTATGAGAGTATGAGAGGGCTTGCCTGCCTTGAGAATGAAAACGACTTTGGTCTGAAGCCATGTGTTAGGGATGTGTCTGTGGGAGGAAATTCCCTCGTAAATCCTTTTGAGCCAGTTAATGGCTTTTTGGCCTGCATGGATCAGTTGGGCAGGAATGATGCCATCTGTTCCAGCAGACTTGTAGGACTTAAAGCTCTCCTGCTTCCTCTGTAATTTCCACGACTTCTGTTATTGTTATTGGCCGCTAATTGTAGCCTTTGCACCCACGGTCATTTATTTCACCACGATAGTTACCTATAGTTACCATAGTTATAACCGCGGCTTGCATGTCCTTTTTGGGATAACAGTATTCAACTACTACTGATAGTTATTTCTGAGCTGCAGTGGATATATTTTTCTATGGCATCCTTCATTGTTGGGAATGTGCCTGCGTCCAATATGGTTTTTAATCGGCCGTGATCACAATTTTTAACCATTGTTTTGATAGCTTCTTTTCGGCTGAATTTCTCGGCAAAATTTACTGGCGATCCCTCATCGATATACGAAGCTTCAAGGAATTTTCGCAAGCCAACGATTTCTTTGGTAAATTGGCTGTTTTGCCGTTTTGGCATACCCTTTCCAATTTTTCCTATATTACGTCAGATGATTCTCCGACAATATTGACCTGAAATTTTTTTATAATTCCTTCTATTGTGCTCTCATCTGTTACCTTATACAGTATTGAGCCTATCAGTTTTGACTTTATTACTTATACTGCTAAACTTTCATATTGCCCTGTGGTTAAATTGACCAATTTTACGGCAGTAAGGAATCTTTTTAAATGGAGCTTTTGTCCATTAAGCTCTGGGATGGCCTGCGAAATGTCTTTGATAAATGCCCTGTGGGCAATTGTATTATCGGTCATTGTGATTTGTTTTTGGTCCACCAAGCTGTTGGTTGACTCCGACTTTGACCAATCTTGATCTTCTGGTATTGTTAATACCGCAGGGATTGTTAGATCTTGCAGATCTTTTTGCCTTGTTGCACACAACATAGTGGGCAAACATTACAAAGTTTGATAAATTTGTTTTTTTCTTATGTAGCTTAATTATTGTAATTATTGTATTTATTGTAATTGTTTTTTATGGTGGTCCCTCGGTTGTGAGAGGGACATGGCATAAAGGCCATGCCACTCTCACTTTGTTATCCAACGGCGGCGCAAAAGACGGTCCTAGTCTTTCGCACATTCAAAGTGTTGGTCCTTTGCCGATCGTATTGTAGAGATTCTTCTGGTTCTAATTTCTTCGTTGGCAGGTGCCAATGCAGTAAGGGCTGTCAAGCTGGCCTTTGCAGAGTCCAGGGCACTTCCTTGTTTGTTGAGGTAGCTGCTTCTATTCTGTTTGTAAATTGTCATTTTGTTTAGCTATGTTCGTAATTTTTTTCGGTCTGCACTCTTCGTTTGTTATTGTTTCAGCTGGCAGAGAAGAAAATTTGTCTGCTAATAAATTAAAAGAAATAGTTCAAGCAAAATTATAACATTTTAATTCATATTTAATAGGGCGAAATTCAAATACATATATATTTATAAAGATAATAATAATATGTACAAAACATTACAGTAATATTTTGAGCATTTTTTTTTGACCAATCAGTCTTTGCTTTTGTTTTTGTATTTTCAGTTTTTTATTTAAATTTTTTATACGAAATTTTATGCGCATTTAAAAAAAATTCTTTTGTCTTTATATTTAATTTAATGTTATTTGCACAATAACACACATAGTTTATTAAATATATGCCGATTTAAAATAATAGCATATTTTCTTCATTGTACGAATCCATTCGTAAACAATGAAGAAGAAGAAAACGAAAAAATCGTGCGCTACAAAACCTCTTCCGACGACGTTTGACAAACGACTGACACAAAATAACGTCCCCGAAAGAGAGCACGTATGGTGAATACGTCACCTTATATATAATTTCACCATGCACACAACCAAGAACTGACAATGCCTACAATCAAAAATTTGTTGTGTATAAAAACACACACACCAATGCCATTGCTTCGTTGCTGTCGGCTTCGGCTAGCGCCGCGTCATGAGCCGAACAGTTGCTGTACCGCGCCGAACGCTTGGTACTGCAAATCTCAGACTTCGCTTGCGACAGCCGTTTGTATGAAATGTCTCATCTATGTACTGTATGGTTAGTGGTAATAGCCTATTTAACTCAGAACTGGTGTCTACACTAAGCACAGATATATACTATATACTATATATACTATACACTATTCGGCACAGATGCAATGATGGTGCGATGTATTGATTTGGCGACAATGTCTGCACAAAATGTGGAGTATTTGGATACAATTTTAAATACACGCATTTGGACCCTGGTAAGAAATTGGCATATCATTTTCAAGTGCTTCTATTTTATAATAATATTGAATTATAATAGCCGCGATGCGGATCTTTTTATGAGGAGGACGTTGCGAAGAACTCTGATGCCTTTTTAAGGAAAATTTCCGCATGGAAAGGCGTGCGTTCAACATACTTGATGGACTGTTGCCCAAACTCCAAAAGAAAGACACTTCTTTTCGACTGACAATCCTCCTGGATAAGAGAATAGCCATTGCCTAGGATCCTCTGCGTAATATCGTACGGTAGTGAGTCTATTTGCTGTGTCAAAAGCCATTTCATGAACATAAATATAAATAAAAATTTAAATAAGTACAATTTTGTTTCATTTATTTGTTTATTTATTTTAAAAAATGCGCCAAAAGTCCAGGAATGCCTGTAGTGATGCCTTAAGTGCGTGTATCTAGCGATAAAATTGTATTAAAAGTATTTTTTTTAGGAAATATTTGTTTGTTTACCTTTTTTCTCCATAATCACATATGTTTTTTTGTTGTTTTTTTAGTGGTGATAGTTCCACGATGGGCAGATCAGGGTTGAAATATTTGGAAAATCGGACAAACTCGATTGAAACTCAACCAAAACTCAACTTTTTTGCGACCTCTAGGGCCCCTATGCTTCCCCGAGTAAATGAAACTCGAGTTTTGCCCGAAACTCAATAACTCAACTGTAATGTAAACAGGCTTTAACATACAACGAAATACCTGACGTGTACCATTTATCACGGTTCCAAAACGACAAAACCGTTTTGCGCTAGCTTGACGCATATTAAAAATTAGGAAGCGTTATGATAGGAAATTTTTATTTTTAGCAATTCCCTATCAGGTCACATTATTTTCAGCAGAAGTCAACCAGAATAAAGATTAATATTTTAGAAATTAATGGCAATATGGCTGACGTCGTTGAACCATTAACTCTGTCTAGAGGTAATTTGTAAACACGAATCACTTCGAAGATTTTTATTAAGTTCAAATTTCCTTTATTCAGATGTAAAAAGATCCATAGAGCTGCTAGAGAAGCTGCAAGCGAGCGGCGACTTTCCAACAACCAAGCTTGCTGCTCTACAAAAGGTGCTGAGCTCTGATTTTATGACTTCTGTTCGAGAAGTTTATGAACACGTATATGAAACGGTTGATATCCAGGGTTCCCATGATGTACGTGCTTCTGCTACAGCTAAAGCAACCGTTGCTGCTTTTGCTGCTAGCGAAGGACATGCGCACCCTCGTGTAGTTGAACTGCCGAAAACTGAAGAAGGTAGGTGGGCTTCAGGGTTTCAAATATTTACTTATGTATTTATGTATTTACACAACATCTACCACAGTAGGGAAATATCTACCCTGGTAGTCATAGAGTACTGGAGTACATATGTGCATATTTACATATTAAAACAATCGAATACGAAAATGTTTAAAAATGTGTTGTATTGTAAATATGAAGTTTTCTCAGTGAATATCTGCTTTATTCAAAAATGTTTCAAACAAATGTTGCTCTTATGTATTTATTATACCTGGTACTCGAAGAGTATAGGGGTATATTAGATTTGTGATAAAAGTGGATGTGTGTAACACCCAGAAGGAAGCATTTCCAACCCGATAAAGTTCGTTAATATAGCCATATTGAAGAAAACCATTTCGAAAGGCATCGAAAGGTCCAGATGAGCGCCTAGATCTCAAGGACTATAAATTTTATGGTATAAAAGCTAGAGCAAATAAACTTTCTATTTATGCTCTATACAAGCGTATTTCAAAATTTTGACATGCCCCCTTCCGTCTCCACAAAGGACGAAAATCGATGGAATCCACAATTTTTGAGATACGAGAAAACCAAAAACCCAGAATTTTGGAAAATAACCGTGTCTACCGGAGTCTGGATCAGGTCGGATCATTATTATAGCCGGAAGGAACAAATGAAATTTCAGTGGCCACGCCTTCCAAGCGTTTACTCATTTTCTCTCTCTCGCACACATTTAAATACATTTTTTATATGTAAGTCGATTTTAATTTTAGACATAACATTTTGTTAAAGAAGGAACAGATATTAGATCTTAAAATAATATATTCCTATGATGTTGCTCCTAACTGCCATTATCCTTGACGGCATGGAATCAACCAGGGTCTTAAGGGTTTCTTCATCCAAAGTATCATACCACACGATTTTTAAGGCTGAAATGAGTTTTTTTTTTTGCTCTCAGGCTTTTGTGCTGCAACTTAAAGCTTCATTCCATGCCATGGGTGCTCAATGGGGTTCAGGAGAGGCGAGTTTCCCGGTCAATCTAAGCAAAAAATTCCTATTAATGTTTTGTTTGCAAATGTTTAGTTAGAAAGAATGAAAATAAAGACAAAAAAAATAATTTACTGAACTCGCTCGGTAGCAAGGCGCAGGAATCGTCCTGAAAAATTGCATCCAGGGCATAGCATAAACGTTACTCAATGGCTAGAACCCTTTCCGTTTTTTTTCGCATTTGTTTTTTACATCTGTCTTCTTTACATTTCTACATCTACATACGTCTTAACTACGACTCGTGGAAATGTGTGCGAGAGAGAGAGAAAATGAGTAAGCGATTGGAAGACCACTGAAATTTCATTTGCTCCTTCTGGCTATAATAATGATCCGACCTGAGCCAGATTCAAAACTCTGATAAATATGGCCATTCTCTATTATTCTGCGTTTTTAGTTTTGTGGTATCCTACAAATTGTGCATGTAGGAGTCCTTTGTCCTTTGTAGGAGCGGAAGGGGGTGTGGAACAATTCTGAAATACACTTGTACTGTAGTGATATCACAGGAGCATGGATAGAGAGTCTCTGAGATCTAGGCGCTCATCTGGACGAATTAGCACAGCAGACGGGGTCGCGTGTGAGAGAAATGGGTTTCTTCATTGTGGCTATATTTATGATCCGATCTGATCCAGATTCAACACTTTGATATATATAGTCATTCTCTGTAAGTTTTCTCGTATCTTCAGAATTGTGGATTCCACAGATTTTCGTCCTTTGTGGGGCGGAAGGGGGCGTGGTCAAATTTTGAAATAAACTCGTCTCGGTTTGATATTATAGGAACTTGGATAGAAAGTTTGTGATATCACAGGAGTCTGGATACAAAATTTGGTTGCTCTAGCTTTTATAGTCTGAGCTATAGGTGCTAATGAAGATGGACAAACAGACGGACGGAAAGACAGACATACCTATATCGACTCGGCTATTGATGCTGATCAAAAATATATATAATTTATGGGGTCGGAAACGCTTTCTTCCATTTTTACAAAAAATCTAATATACCCATATACTAATCGAGTACCGGGTACAAAAAGTTATTAAGAATTTACTGAATTGATCAATTTTTGAAAATAAAAATTAGATAGCCTGTTTGGGGCCCCCTTGAAAAATCCACTAAAAATTAAGAAAAATGAAATAAAACCACCAAAAATAGGAAAAAAATGAAAATGTATTAATTTTTAGGGCCTTAACTGGCCTACTCTTTCCAGCTGCTCTTAGCTCTGTGGATAGGAGAAGACAATGATGAGGCCGCATCTTTAAGCATACGGCGCATCATTGGCAAGTGTTGCCGTATTCTGTGCAGTATTTTTACAAAATACTGAAATTATTCGGGGTATCGACGGGGTATCGAGAGCAAACATCTGTTTTTGTCAAAAAATAACCGCCAAACCGTTCCTAATAGCCTGTTCCCACAGGCGACCATCCACCATCTCCCTTCCATTTCGGGGATGGTCCGTAGGATTATGCCGTTCCGAAATTTCCCAGTTAGTTCCACCATCCATTTTGAATGTTCCTAATAGCCTGTTCCCACAGGCCACCATCCCCCATCCATTTCGGGTCCTTACGGACCATGTAAGGTTTTGCCGTTCCGAAATTTCCCAGTTAGTTCCACTATCCATTTTGGATGTTCCTAAACCGTACGTTTCTGTGCGATATTTGGCCGATTTTTTCAAATACAACTCTGAAAAATTGACATTCACAGCGAAAAAATTGAATTCACTATTAAATTGTAAACAATGAATGACAAGAATAACTGATGTTCTCCAGCAAATGGCGAGGAGCCAGGAGGTTTTTTAATGGCGGATGCTCAGTTTTTCATTCGAAATGCTCCAATTTCTTCGGGAGAAGAAGGCGAACAAATAAAAAAAAAAACAATTGTAGCTTAACAAATGTTTTTATTTGTTTAAACAATGTTTTGCTTATTACTGGTACCGACACTCGGCAAATTTCCTTGGATTTTTCCTCCAATATTGCCGACGCTTCGATCCGTTGTGCAAGGCTCGACTTTTGATATAATTTTGAATCGCTGCACCTTCCTGTAGAGCCCATGCTTACTTGCAAAAATCTATATCTGAAGTTAATTAAAATGAAGTACATTTGGAAGACTATGACTAATCTATTCTTCCTCATCGAATCCCTAATTTTTGACCAACGCCACCATCAATTTTTGCAGCAACATTTGTTGCTTGTTATTCACAGCCGAAGCCATAATTAAATGTTCCATATTTGTTGTTTATTTTCACAAAAATGTAGTGCACTAATTTTTTGTTTGTTATTGTCAGCTGTGTTTTCAATGGATGGTGAATGGTGGCCTGTGGGAATCGAGGTTTCACATGTGTCAAAAAATCCCACCGTCCCTCGTAAATGTTCTGTGTGGGAAAAGGCTATAAACATTAAAATTAAAATTTGAAAGACAAAACTCTGATAGAAAACAACAAAAGGGTAACACAAATACTTACAAGAGTCCACAAAGATCTTTTGGGATGCACTTATTCAAACTTTAAAAGTGCCACTTGAAAATGAAAGTCGTCAGCACACATTTTTTGTTTGATGGAGCAAAGATAGCTTCACATACATCGGACTCCTCCTTAACGAGCTCCATAAACAATTGGGTGCTCGTGGTGAAACTCCCAACTGCACCGTTTTCCACATTTAACAATAAATCGCTCATTATTTGGACAATTTCTTTAAATTTCAATAAAAATTCTTTTCCTTTCTTCTTCTTATTCACCTCGTTTGTTTACTTTAGCAGCCCGAACAGCTGACAAAATGATGCGGAAAAGATGCGGCTTAGGTGTAAGCGCCTCGCATCATTTTTCCTCACTTTCGATAACGATGCGGCAGTGTAAAAATACTATTAGAAAATTTTAATTAATTTTGTATTCAATTAATTGATTGATTTGATTATATTTAATTAAATGATTCTGCTGGTGTTGACTTGACGTAAAATGTATAAAAACAGTATTAAAATACACACCTGATCATATTAATAGGTACACACGTCAACTCTGACTTTAAGGTAACAGAAAACAGTTTTATTCATTGTTTCAAACTAAAATTTGTTCTCATTTGTTCTTAAACTATTTGTTTTTAGAAAATAAACTTAATTGTAACATAGGATAATAATATAACATAAAGGAGATCATTTTGTCTTTCAGATACGTTTTCAGTCTGATCATAATAATAGGTACACTTCATGTGTTGGTAAGAAACAAAATTTTAATTTCCATTTCGTGTTCTTTTTTTAGATAAATTAGTATTCCCTAACTCAGTATCCAGTGTTTCCACCTCTATTTTTGGACACTACTGCTATTCTTTTTGGCATACTTTTAATAAGAGCCTGGCAGGTCTCTACTGGTGTCTCATACCACAGTTAATCTGAAAAAAGAAGGCAAATCTTTACGAGCCATCGCCAAATTAATGAACAGGTCTCATAATTTTGTTAAAAATGCATTAGAGAGAAAACCAAGACAGGAAACCCGTGGAAGGCCACAAAAAACAACAGAAACCCTTGACCACTACATAGTATCTTTAAGCAAAAAGGACCCGTTTAAGTCATCGAAGGCTATTGCTGCCGAAATTGGGAGTTCAGTTAGTGCTCCAACTATCCGAAGACGACTACAAGATGCCAACCTATCAGGAAGAATTGCCAGAAAAGTCCCACTTATGCGCAAAAAAAATATCACCATGAGGCAAACTTTTGCAAGGGACCACAAAGACTGGGTAGGATGCACCAGTGAGAAAAAATGGAGAAATATATTATGGAGCGATGAAACCAAGATTAATTTGTTTGGAAATGACTGTGAAAGGAATGTTCGACGCCCTAGTGGAAAGGAATTCCATCCACGGTTTGGCAATATAATGGTATGGGGTTGCTTCTCCTGGTACGGCGTAGGTCCAATTTATCAGACTACGAACAAAATGAATGCTGTGGAGTACAAATTCATATTGGAAACAGTTATGGTACCATATGCTGAGGAAAATATGCCGTAACGTTGGGTATTTCAGCAAGATAACGATCCTAAACACACATCAAGGCTGTTATCTAAATTTTTCGAGGACCAAAAAGTTGACGTTTTAAAGTGGCCAAGCCAATCCCCCGACCATTGACCATTGAAAACTTGTGGGGAGACTTAAAGAAGAAATTGGCAAAGCATTCATTTTCAAACAAACAAAAATTATGGGAAGGTGTCCAAAAACTGTGGTATGAGACACCAGTAGAGACCTGCCAGGCTCTTATTAAAAGTATGCCAAAAAGAATAGCAGTAGTGGCCAAAAATAGAGGTGGATACACTGGATACTGAGTTAGGGAATACTAATTTACCTAAAAAAAAGAACACAAAATGGAAATTACAATTTTTTTTCTTACCAACACATGAAGTGTACCTATTATTATGATCAGACTGAAAACGTATCTGAAAGACAAAATGATCTCCTTTATGTTATATTATTATCCTATGTTACAATTAAGTTTATTTTCTTAAAAACAAATAGTTTAAGAACAAATGAGAACAAATTTTTAGTTTGAAACAATGAATAAAACTGTTTTCTGTTACCTTAAAGTCAGAGTTGATGTGTGTACCTATTAATATGATCAGTTGTGTATGTCACATCAACATAGAAAATTATATTACGCAGTTTTTCGACCAAACACGCAAAAACACGGTGCTATATGAGGCGGCCTAAACATGGAAATAATAATTTCAAGAGACCAAAAAATTATGTTTGCATATATTTTGGTTAAATAAGAAGATAAATCAGAAAATACATTGACAACACTGCAAAAAAAGGAAACCCTCAATTTTTTTAAAACTGCTTAACGCCCATATATCGCAATTAGAAAACAATAAAAAATGATGGGGGACGTTGTGAGCCGCGTCTGCGGCCGCGGCTCTACTTTATACCCGGTACTCAGTCAGTACATATGTATGTGAGCTTACGATATATGTAACTTATTACATGTTCGCAAAAGGGATAAATTGAATTTTAGCCAAAAAAAGAAAAACAACATTAAGTCGAACCCTATCCAGTTTTGAATTTTGCATTTGTTTTTTACATCTGGGCATTTCTCTGACGAGGTCCACCCAGACCCAAAAATTATAAGTCGTACGGACTTAAGTATGTTTTATTTTTATAGAGAATTGATGAAATCTATCTTATCAAAAGAGTTTTCACACCTATTCATAACCGAACTCGATATATTGTAACGCAAAGTCGCGTAAGAACATCTGTCTTCGTTCTGTTAATTTCATTGCATGATTTGTTTTGATTCTAATTCTTAAAGAGAGACCTTATAGATTGAGTGTTGCCCCCTCAAGTCTTCCATAGGGTACGTATAAGCAAATAAAAATGCATAAGGGACTATGCGATTGAAGACAACTGTTACTTTTGGTATTGTCTTATCGCATATTTCATTGTCCCGTGCGACAGTGAAAAACAAGATTTGTTATCAGTACGTCGAAAGTTCATGCAGAAATCGCATCAAATTTTGTGTGCAAACAGGCATTATATTAATCATTAAGAACTGTTTTTGGAAAAAATTATAATTGTGATTTTTGTACCCATAAAAAGTTAGTCCCGTGCGACATCGTAAGTGTAAAATCTGAAAAAAAATACTTTTTTTTTGTTGTAAATTAACACATATAAATGATTTTAATCTAGATGAGCGAAAATAGGGTCGAGAAAAACAGAGAGAGCTGCAAATGATGGAGACAAAATCAGAAAGAATATAAAACAACATTACAAAAGTACAGAGAAAAAACAGGGAACGTATGTGGACTGCTAGACAAAATTGGAAAGCGTTGGCTGAGGGAAACAATCTCATAATTGGCAAAGAATAATATAAATGGGGTTAAGATTTTATTTATGTCATCTGAAGAGATTGAATCTAGTTCCTAGTTATATAATTTAAATGAAAAATGTTAGAAGTATTCAAGGAATATCGCAATTACATATCTTGTTTTGCCAAGGACGACAGTTAATAGCAGCTCGGACTGCATATTCAGGAAAAAAACATTAACATTGATAGATGTATAAATATAGATTCATGTTCATTGACATACATACAAGTGACATGTATATAAGTTTGTTACAATTTTTGTTGATTATTATTATGTACAAATAAACGCTTCAAATTTAATTCTAAATTTTGTAAACGTTTTTCAAGCTGTTTTATATATATATTTTTGAAAAACAGCGGCCAAAAAAAATATAAATATAAAAAAATGTCCCGTGCGACATGTCCCGTGCGAAAATGGTTGAAATTAAATTTAAAAAAAAACTACGAGTCATGTTTGCGTAGAATTATAACCATTTTGAAGAGGCATCAATGCACAACATTAATCAGAAATTTGCAGAAATATATCGCATCAACTTTCGGTGAAATCTGAGTTGAGTTGGTCACCGAAAACCACTTCTATATTTTTCCCGTGCGAATACCATGGCTTTTTGCAAATATCTCGAAAACTAACAGTAGCCCAAAATCACCCTTAGCACCAGTTATAGGGCTAGTCAAGTGGTGAATCAAAACGGTAGAACCATTTTGAAAATCCGTTTTGTTTTGCCATTTTTACCCCTTGATATGCGTACGAACTTCAGGGAAATGCCCATCTGTCTTCTCTACATTTCCACATCTACATACACTACTGGCCAAAATAATAAGTACACGCTTATGAGCTTTCTTTCACGTCTCGTAAAACTTTTGTAAGAAACATAAAGCAAATATTAAATTCACTCTAAATTTTCTAACCTAGAGTAGACTATAGAAATATTTAACACAAGCATTTTTCACTTCACATATATTGATTGTGATCGATTAAACATAAAAAAGTAGTGGCCAAAATAATAAGTACACCAATTCTACAAAGCAAAAAACTCAAAGCATATCCAAATTTTCTAATTATTTTCTTATTTTTAGTAATCGTACGCTAGTATACGGTATAGCCACTCCTTTCTTGCATGACTTTGGCGATTCTTTTTGGCATACTAGCCATATGTTTGCGGCAAGTCTCCATTGAAATCTCATACCACGTTTTTTTCTAAAAATTCCAACAATTCTCGGGCTTTTTGAATCGTGTTTGTACCAATTCGACGTTTTAAGTCTCCCCATAGGTTTTCAATTCGGTTTAAGCCAGGAGACTGACTTGGCCAACTCATAACCTTTACAATGTTCTCGCTAAACCAAGCCATGACAAGTTTTGAGGTGTCCTTTGGGTCGTTATCCTGTTGAAAGACCCATCTCAAGGAATTGATTTCCCTAGCATATGGTTGCATAAAGTCTGTCCATATGTTATTATACCCCAATTGGGTTAACGTATCAGTTGGGCGATGTATAGGCCTAACGCCATTTTTTCCTCGGAGTGAACCTTTCGATCTATACCTCCTGGTAAGTCTGTATATTGAAGTCTCCGAAGAACCGTTCGATATGAAATATTATTGCCAATTTGAGAGGAAATAGAGTTGGAAGACATGAAGAGATGCCTTTTTTCAGGACTTTCGACGCAAGTGTCCGTTGTTTGTGAAGTTTTTTTTCTTCCGTCCTTGATTTTCAGTAAGCATCCATGATTTTGAGGAATTCTGAACAAAACATGCCAATCGTCCTAAAATTCTCGCATTTTTCCAAAGGATTTTCCCTTCATTTTGAAGATTCATGGCAACCTTATCTACTTCAGCAGTGCAATACTTTTTTCAGCCCATCTAAAGATTTTTTTTAAACTCTCATGTACTTAAAAATGCAATATGCAATCAAAACCAGCAAACCTTTGACCAGATCCTTTTCAAATCCTTAAAAATGTTTAAATAACAAAAGTGTACTTATTATTTTGACCAGACCGAAAATGACCATCCAACACAAATTTAAGCTTAGAATGGAATAAAGAGTGTTCCCTACTTTCATTTTTAGTTTAAATGTTTGGCAAGACTGTAACCTTTCAAAATATAAAGAATTGGCAGCCGTGCATTCAAAAACCTTCAAGATATATAATATCAAACTAGCACGATACCTATGTACTTATTATTTTGGCCAGTAGTGTACGTCTTTACTACGACTCGTGGAAATGTGTGCTAGAGAGAGGGAATGAGAAAGCGCTTGGAAGGCGTTGCGTGGCCACTCAAATTTCATTTCTTCTTTCTGGCTATCCAGATTCGGCAATCTGGTACATACGGTTATTATCCATGATTCTGAGTTTTTGGCTTTCTCGTATCTTAAAAATTATGGATTTTCGTCCTTTGTGGGGGCGAATGGGGGCGTGGAAAAATTTTGAAATACACTTGTATTGAAGTGATATCACTGGAGCATGGATAGAAAGTTTGGTTTCTCTAGCTCTTATAGTCTCTGAGATCTAGGCGCTCATCTGGACGAATGGGCACAGCACCCACCCCGGTGTGTGAGAGAGAGCGAGAGGGAACGATGCATTTCGAAATGGTTTTCTTTATTGTGGCTATATTTATGATCCGATCTGATTCAACACTTTTATAGATATGGTCATTCTCTGGAATTCAGCGTCTTTAGTTTTCTCGTATATTTAAAATTGTGCTTGCCACAGATTTTCGTCCTTTGAGTGGGCGGAAGGGGGCGGGGCGAATTTTTGAAATACACTTGTAACAGTATGATATGACAGGAGTCTGGATGCAAAATATGGTTGCTCTAGCTTTTATAGTCTCTGAGATATAGGCGCTCATGAAGACGGACAGACGACCGGACAGACAGACATAGCTATATCGACTCGGCTATTGATGCTGATCAAGAATATATATACTTTATGGGATCGGAAATGCTTCCTTCTGGGTGTTACACACAACGGTTATCACCACAAATCTAATATGAGTATATGAGTACTCCAATACCAAAAACAATATAAATAGTAAGATACATCTCCAAACAACATTTTTGAGGTCGATTTTGGTTGTCTGGATGCAAAATATGGTTGCTCTAGCTTTTATAGTCTCTGAGATATAGGCGCTCACGAAGACGGACAGACGACCGGACAGACAGACATAGCTATATCGACTCGGCTATTGATGCTGATCAAAAATATATATACTTTATGGGGTCGGAAACGCTTCCTTCTGGGTATTACACACAACGGTTATCACCACAAATCGAATATGAGTATATGAGTACTCCCATACCAAAAACAATATAAATAGTAAGATACATCTCCATACAACATTTTTTAGGTCGATTTTGGTTGTGTGGAATGGATATCAATTCGAACAAGAAGAGAGAGACAGATAGTTAGTGAGACAAAGAGCGAACCGATCTCTCGTCCTATACGTGAGGCTGAGATTTAACTACGTACGTGTGCACACATGTTAGGTCTGCTTGTTTGTATTGGTTTTTGACGACGCCGCTCTCAACGAAATACCCAATACTTCAGAATTCATTAGGAACTATGACACTATTTGAAGACGCTTGCTCATAATAAAAAAAAATTAATATTTTGTATATCCCTTATATGCTAATTTTGTTTAATGTACTATAAATGAATATAATGAAGGAATGTACCTATGTAAAAATACATAATCTATGTGATAAATGACTTCACATTTGATTAAATGTCTGTTGGGTATTTGTGGGTCGACTTAATATGCAAAGAATTTTAAAGTTCTTATGCATGCATGCATGTGTGTTTGTACGTAAACTTGTGCAAATAAGACAAGACAATTTGATACAATTTCTTGAAAGGCGAATTTCGGTATAGGTTGGTATAGGTATAGGTATAGGTTGCGATTGAACAGGTTGGATATAACTAAAAATTGTATTGTCCATTATCATATCAATATTTTACTGGATCATTTCAAAACAATAATAATTATATACGGTAAATCAAATGTTCAAATTGGGTCATATATTTACATTGTATTTTATTGAATTATATTATTATTACTATTTAAATGAATAATGCAATTTTATTATCCAAATGTCAATCACCAACGAATTTTTTCCCCCCCACCCCAACTCCCAGCAAACACATTTCTGTCTTGTTTACGTCTCGTAAAAATTCGGCAGCTCGGCACAAATACGCACACATAAGTGCTTGCAGCTCTGTGTGTACTCACACATGCAAACTCATTCTCTCTCTTCTCTCTTATCTTCTTATCTTATGCGAGCGAGTCAGCGCGTACTCGAGCATTCACAGAAAAAAGCGCTGCTCACGATATGAAATTGTATGGGCGTTCGGCATCTTACTATTTATATTGTCTTTGGTTTGTGTCACATACAGCGTCCGTTGTCAGTAAGAATGAACCGACAAAAACAAAAGGAATGCTTACCGTTTACCTTCAAAGAGACGAAATTGCCCTCAGGCAACGTTGGGTTCGAATGGGTTAAGCTTTCAAATTCAAAATTTGATCATTTTGTGTATTTTTTTCGTGAATTTTATCTGTGAAAACTAGGGAAAAGTCTTGGACTGAATTTTTTGTTTTAGATAGTTAGGGGAAACATGCCTACATTAGGCTCCCAGTTGCAGGCCCCCCACGTAAACTTTGACAGGAAACAGAAGCCACTGATCTGAGTATCAGTATGAAGTTTTTGAAGTATGCATTTTTATAATAGCTGTGAGCATATTAAAAAAAAATTGCAATAAAAAGACACTAAAGTAATATTTTATTGTTTTCGAATTGCTATATATGGCCTTTACAAAATGTAAAAAAATGTGAGTGTTTCATTTTTTTGCAGTGTCAAGTTTCGTGTGTTATCGAATACATGAAATGGTATTTATGCACACACTTTTTCCCCATTTCAAGAAATGATTACATGTGTATATGTTAACGTGACATATTTTAACATTATAATTATGCATTTTAAGTCAAGTCAACACCGGCAGAATCATTTCATTAAATATAATCAAATCAATTAATTAATTGAATAAAAAATGAATTTAAATTTTCTGATCCATAAGCTAAGCGCAGCAAGAAAAAGTAGGCCAGTGAAGGCTCAAAAAATTAATACATTTTTAATTTTGGTGGTTGCGTTTTTTTTCATTTTAGTGGATTTTTTAAGGGGGCCTCAAAAAGACTATATAATTTTTATTTTCAAAAAATGATCACTTCAGTAAATTCTTAATAACTTTTCTATTTGAAGGAATCAATTTAGTCTTTTCAAAGACGTTTATCTAAGATATCTAGCTTCTAACTTATGAAGTTTGTATAATATGCTCTTGGTCAAAAGATATGAGGCAAAAACGAAACGGGTCCCATAACTGGTATGTTTCCCCTACATTAATAAGGCGTCGTTTTATTGTTACCGGCAAACCAAATTCAGCCAATTCTTTCGTTAATTTTTCAAGTCGCAAACCTCTGAATTTGACCATTCTTCTATTCCCACTTTCGGATAGAATATGCATGTCTGATTGGAAGAATTGCATTAATTCATTGTCCTCATTCAATGAACGACCAGCACGCAGGCATTGAGGTTACTCCAGCCACAACCTTCATACAAGTTAACGTACCCAATTACATTGGTCCCTTATACGAGTTATAAACAATCTTTGGTGTCCCCAGATTCAATCTCGATCTTTGGATTTCAATTGAACACCGGCTTTCTGCAGATTCTGCATTTATGGTATTTCACAATTCTAGATCTGGATGACCAATCCGAGTCAGTCCGTTTGTTTTTAGGAAAATGGTATCGAGAAGAGAACCATTGGGGTTTCATGATGTAGAGATGGAATCAGTAGAGTTAGTCTTGATCTTGGATCAGAACGGAAAAGTCGAACTAAAACTAATGTCGCCAAAATCGTGCCGATACCTATCCGGTTGAACAATTTACCTCGAAACTGAAATTCTTTAAGTCTTGTTAAGCTCAATAAATTTGTGAAATAAAGTTAAAAAATTTTACTTTGTAAAAACACAAATCGCCACCGCGAATGTTTAATTTACACGCGATTTGCGATGCGCGTTCGTGGTTTTCACCGGATATTAAGTAAATTTTTAATAATGTATATTCTTTGTTGGGCTTGGCAACAATGAATCCACTTTTTGATACACTTTTCCTTTAATTTTAAATGTTGAATATAATTATTGACCATTTCCCGCATGCATTTAATGTACGAATGGACTTCAAGAACAGGTTTGAATCGGGATCCGTGACGATGAGCAACTGTTCAATGGTTGTTGTGGTCTCAGTTTCAGGTAGTTGCACTTTTCTTAATGCGCAACAAAAACTACTTGACTCATGTTTGAATTAGAGTGCATGACAATGTAAGCATTATTTGTCTATAGCAAAAATAAGCGCTTTCGGATAGCCGGAGTATTAAAAATTTGGGTACTCGAATGCGAGACGAAGAACGAATCGGATGTAAATGCTCGATGTTGACGTTTTCTGCAATTTTCTCTATTTTCTCCGTTCTAATTGTCGTTGTTTCTCGTTCCTCTTGTGATTGATATTCATGCAATTGCGACATGCTCATACGCACATTTTAGCTGGATCCCTTGAGGTTTGCTTGTTGCTCTATAGGACCAGCACTTTCGGATGAGCGGAATATTCAATATTGCGCTCGTACTATAATGCGAGACGAATAAATGAAGTGCATGTAAATGCACATACTTGTTAGCGCTGTCTGCCATTTTCTCTGTATACAAAACATTCACATTCACAACACGTAACGCACACAAATAGATCAATGCATACTTGAATATGTTTACATTTCGTTGGGGTAAATGGAATATTGTTTATACAAAAAAAAAGGGGGAACATTTGGAGCCGCGTCTACGGCCGTGGTTCTACTTTATACCCGGTACTCAGTCAGTATATATGTATGTGAGCTTTAGATATATGTAATAAATGTTCGCATAAGGGAAAAATTGAATTTAATATTATTATTAGATATTTTCATTTTTGTATGCATAAGTTTTCTACATCTGTCTCTTCTACATGTCTACATCCACTTCCTACATATTCATACACGGAATGAGTCTGCGCTTGGAAGGCCACTGAAATTGCATTTGTTTCTTTTGGCTATACTAATTCTGATTCAGCACTCTGATAGATATAGTCATTGGCTAGTCATTTTGAAACAAACTCGTCTCGGTTTGATATCACAGGAGCTTGGATAGAAAGTTTGGTTGATCTAGCTCTTTTTGTCTGATATCTAGGCGTCAAACGATGGGAACGATGCATTTCGAAATGGTTTTCTTCATTGTGGCTATGAATATGATCGAATCTGATCCAGATTCAACACTCTGATAGATATAGTCATTGTCTATAATTTTGCGTTTTTAGTTTTCTCGTATCTTCAAAATTGTCCTTTTCGTCCTTTGTGTGGGCGGAAGAGGCGGGGCGAAATTTTGAAATACACTTGTAACAGTGTGATGCAAAATGAGTCTGGATACAAAATTTGGTTGCTATAGCTTTTATAGTCTCTGAGCTATAGGCGCTAATGAAGACGGACAGACAGATATAGCTATATGGACTCGGCTATTGATGCTGTTCAAGAATATATATACTTTATGGAGTCGGAAACGCTTCCTTCTTGGTGTTACACACATCCATTTTTTCAACAAATCTAATATACACCTTTACTCTTCAAGTATTTACTAAATATACAAAAAAAAAAAAACCAAATGCAAACACTGACACGAAATTTATATATACTTATTAGATTTTACCACATATTGAATCATGTAAGAAACTAAAATATAAATTCTGTTACAGGGTTGGGTTTCAACGTAATGGGAGGAAAGGAACAAAATTCCCCAATTTATATATCTCGCATTATACCAGGAGGAGTTGCGGATAGACATGGAGGTCTGAAAAGAGGCGATCAATTACTGTCAGTCAATGGAGTGGTATGTTAAAACCTCTATGTTTAAATCTCTAAAACAATTTTTCATTTGGGCGTTCAAATGCAATGACTGCATATGCAATGACTGCATATGCAATGACTGCATATGCAATGACTGATCTATGCGACACCAATCCGAAAACTGCACCGCGCGGATCGCGGCAGGAACGTAACGCCCCTCCCGGCCAACCGACCGAAAGGCGCTGCCGCAAGACGCTCGAAGCGTATTACCGAAAGACATATGTTAGAATTATATTCGAGGAAAATTGGAACTAAACTTACTAAAAGACATAAGCATTCATACAATATAAAAATATAATTAATAATTGCGAGAAAGCTATATTAATATATTTAAGAAGAATTAAGAAGAGGAAAGGAATCCGTAGTAGATATTATATGGTAGTGGGTTTAGTTTCTAGTGGATCGAAAGGAATTTAGAAGGGAATGTTACCGTCAAAGCCGAAAAAAAATCGAATTTTTTTTTTTTTTCTAATTTGTGCTTTTGTTTTATGGAAATTACGTGTAGGATAGAATATTTCGATAGTTCTCAAGATATACTCGATCTTGCGGAACAGTCTAGGATGTTACAGAACGATTTTTTTACTACATAAAACTTTCACCGCGTTTTTCTCGAAACAAAGTGTTCCGACGCGTGGTACCTTCTACAGCTTGGATGATTTCAACCGATTTCAAAAACCAACTCAAATGAAAGCTAATTTGGAGACCCTGACGGAGCGTTTTTTTTTTCGAAGTTATTATTAAAAATATTTTTTTTTAACGTTAAATCGGAAAAAGATCATGAAAAACGAACTTCTTTTTTAATGGCCGCCATTTTGTTTTAAATTTTTTTTAAGAAATCTGAATTTGGCAGGGCTTTCAAATTTTATCTATTTTAAGAATTTGTTTGGTTTTTAAATTTCGGATGACATTTGGAGGCTGTATAAGGTACCGCGTGGGGTCACCTCGTGTCGGAAGAGGCTTCTATGGCGGAAGCTGGAGCCACCATTTTGAAAAAAAATGTTATAACAAAAATGTAATAAATTACTTTTTCAATTTCCAACAAAACCTAAAAAGTTTTTGCAGAATACTTTATTTTGTGTCGAACAATTTTTTAGGGCCTTAGAACGGTAACCTCCGCTTAAGCGTATCCGGCTCAACAAATCAGGGCTACCTACATACGTCATCCTTGATCAAGTTGTGCATAAAATATACTTGTTTTCTACGATTTTCAACTTGCAATTCAGACCATTAGGTTAGGAAATGGCATCACCCACACGGCCCGAGATCCCTGCTCATTTTGCGTGCACTATGCCATCGCAAGGCCAGCAAGGGATACCCGGCCGATTATGGATGATCTTTTCCATCCAGTTTAAAATATTCAAAATAAATCCCAATCGTCTGAATATTTTATTATCCACTGATTTCGGCTATCCTATGCGTCGTATAGAGGCAATCGAATCGATTCAAGTTTAACACTTTTAATTATAATTATGAGTTGTCGATCTTATATTCTAAAACTGTAATTTGTGCAGGATAACATTTAAAATTTTTGTTTATCACATTCTTACGAGTATCAACGATAGAGTTAGTAAGACGCTGTGATTTTATCATATTTCATAATGGTTATCTATAAAAATTCAATTTTTATTTCAGTCGGTAGAAGGAGAAAACCATGAAAAGGCAGTTGAATTGTTAAAGCAAGCAATTGGTTCTGTGAAACTTATAGTTCGTTACACACCAAAGGTTCTTGAAGAGATGGAAATGCGATTCGATAAGCAGCGTAATACCCGCCGTCGTCAATAATCCATATTAAACAAGTAACCAAAAATTTAAATGTATCTGTGTTTACATAAAACCTTAATATTATTACCTTAAAACTATGTTGATTTTTGCTCGAATAAAACGACACCATTAGCTATAATCGAATGTTTCAATGTTTAATGTTTATGTTTATATTTAGGTACTGAAAAATCTATAATGTGTATAATTGTACAGGAATTTAAATATATCCATTATATATTATTAACTATAATAAATATTGTAACGAATGGGTAAATCCTTTAGGCGGACTATTGGGTAGTCGCGTCGTTTACTGAAAATAGTTGGTCTTGACTCAACATTGTTGAGAACAACACATATTCTCCCTGCTTAGTAGAAAATACTCTCTGTTTTTATATTCTTAATCCGGTAAATACGAACCGTAGAAGCGTAACAATATGTAAGTATATATTAGAGCCCTGCATGAACGGGAAACCGAATCGATTCGGTGGGATTCAGGATTCGCTTCGTTCAGTCCGTTTGAATCAAAGCTTTCATATAACTTTGAATCGGTCGCCCAAAACTGATTGAACGGACCAGGTATTCCCCAGAAGTCGATTCCACACCACTGAAACGGCTATCCAGGCAGAAGGCGTTCCACCTGAAGTGATCTCATGAGCTGATGCTGAATTTTGAGCCTGAAGCGGAAGCAGGATCGGACGACGCGACGTGCTGGGTCCCTGGCGTTCACAATACAGTATTCCAGACGGTCAGCTTTTCGAGTAGATAACACTAGTCAACACGACTTTACCGATGTGGCCAAAGACTTTCTCTAATAGATTTGGGGATTTACAAATTTTTAAGCAATTATGGTTTTTTTAGGCCTAGTTTTTTTATATTTTCTATTTTTTTCAGAGGTAATGCTTCTTTATTTTTACATTACTAATCTATTACTATGTTTATGCTATGAATTTCATGAATTCTTGAATGCGTGAAATTAAGTTAGCCCCTGTTTATCCGACGGAGACGAATACATGAAATCATATCAGCAGAGTTGCCAACGTGTAATTTGGCAAAAATTTGGAAGTGAACTCTGGTCACACTATTTGTAGTTGGCTGTTCATAATAAAAAAACGAGGGGGAACGTTGTGAGCCGCGTCTACGCCGCGGCTCTACTTTATACCCGGTACTCAGTCAGTATATATGTATGTGAGCTTGTTGTAATTTATTACATGTTCACAAAAGGGAAACATTTTATTTTAGCCAAAAAAAAAAAAATTTAAGTCGAACCTTTTCGGAGATTTTGATCTATTAGATTTTTCCATATATGTTTACATAAATTTTTTACATCTGCCATTTCTACATGTTTTTATCTACTTTCTACATATACACACACGGCTGTGTGCGAGAGAGAGAGGGAATCAGTCTGCGCTGGGAGGCCACTGAAATTTCATTTGTTCCTTCTGACTATATTTATGATCCGATCTGATCCAAATTCAATACTCTGATAGATATAGTCATTTTCTATGATTCTGCGTTTTTGGTTTTTCCGTATCTTAAAAATTGTAGATTTTCATCTTTTGTGGGGGCGGAAGGGGGCGTGGCCAAATTTTGAAATACACTTGTACTGACGTGATATCACAGGAGCACGGATAGAGAGTTTGGTTGCTCTAGCTCTTATAGTCTCTGAGATCTAGGCGCTCATCTGGACGAATGGGCACAGCGCCCAACCCTGTGTGTGAGAGAGAGCGAGAGGGAACGATGCATTTCGAAATGGTTTTCTTCATTGTGGCTATGTTTATGAGTCCATCCAATCCAGATTCAACATTCTGATAGATATTGTCATTTTCTACGATTCTGCGTTTTTAGTTTTCTTGTATCTTTATAATTGTGCATGCCACAGATTTTCGTCCTTGGAGTGGGCGGTAGGGGGCGGGGCGAAATTTTGAAATGCGCTTGTAGCAGTGCGATAGGACAGGAGTCTGGATACAAAATTGTGTTCCTCTAACTTTTATAGTCTTTGAGCTATAGGCGCTAATGAAGACGGACAGACGGACAGACGGACGGACGGACAGACAGACATAGCTATATCGACTCGGCTATTGATGCTGTAAGGAAGTTCCTGTCTCAGGCCGGGGTACAGCCTCTCAGTCTGTCCAGGGCCCGATCTTCCATACAGCAAATTTGTATTTTCAGACCAACGAGAGGGATCGGGGCGTGTGTCAGGTGCGGGGTCGCTCTGACCGAGGGGGGGGGGGGAAACCCGAGTGCGAAGGGATCGCGCGGGTGAGGGTCACCCAGCGACACACGTGGCTCGCCTAGTACAGATTTCCCTAGGTTAGGTTTGCAGGGGCGTGGGAGGGGTGTATCCTCCACGGTGACCGGTCCTAGCACGGGCGGCCTGGCTGTGGCCTCCGGCGGGGAAAACACGTGTTGTGAGGCCGTGGTCCCGGGGGGGGGGGGGGGGGGGGGGGTAGGGTGTGTTCAGCACCTCGTGGCGCGTGCGGAGGCGGGGCGTATGGCTCGGGGGGGGGGCTTGGTGTACGTGGAGTGGCGCACGTGGTGTCGACTGTACCATCAACGGGGAAGGCTATGTTAAGGAGGGAAACCAAGGGGGAAGGGGGAGCGTCAGGTTCGCAAATTCGTGGCTTCCGCGTACAAACTTGCGCGCTGGCGTCCCCAAGGATAGGGAAGGGGGGTGTTCTACAGGAGGAATTTTCTACTAGGAGGGGGAGAGCTCAGTTCGTGGAAGCCGTGGCATCCGCGTACAACTCCACTGGCTGATGTCGCAGGCATGCAAATGGAATATTTTAATGGTACAATGGCAGAGGGGAAGGGGTGAAAACAATCGGGCGGCGAATATTGGCGGTGGTTTAGGGGCAATGGTCATAGATATGTGAATAATTTATGTTTGGTTTAATTCATTGATTTATTGTCTGCCTGCTTATCTATCTATACATATGTGTGTGAAAATCTAATCCCTACATCGCACCTATCCCCCTCTCACTCGCTTACGCCAGGCCAGCTTACCCCTCTTGCTCCGTAGAGCTCTGGTCCATCATCTTTTCCTCGGCGGCTGCGGCTCCTCGCTGATCCAGAAAAATGGCGGACCTCGTGCTGTCCGCTTTGGGTTTTCGGTGTTTTAATTTTTCCCGCACTCACGACTGCCCTTGGTAGAGGCTCGATTTTCACTCCCGATCTCCATCATTTTTGGCAGCCGGCTCAGCCAGCCGTTCGAGCCTCTGCTCCCAGCTTCTGCCGCGACCCGGCGCTTTTGTCGCGTGCCTTTTCTCTCGCTCTCCTTGGGTCGTGCGTGGGTGCTTTCGGCGCAGCTTTCGCTCTCCTCGGGGTCGTGCGTGGGCGCTATTGGCGCAGCTTTCGCTCTCCAAGATTTTGGCAGCTGGCTCAGCCAGCCGTTCGAGCCTCTGCTCCCAGCTTCTGCCGCGACCCGGCGCTTTTGTCGCGTGCCTTTTGCTCGCTCTCTTTGGGTCGTGCGTGGCTTGCTTCGGCATGTGAGGGTGGGTTTTGCTACGTGTCTCTGCTGCTGGTCTCTGCCGTTGATCTCTGCTCTGGTCTCTGCTCTCTGCTCCGGTGTCTGCTGCTGGTCTCTGCCGTTATCTCTGCTCTGATCTCTGCTCTCTGCTCCGGTGTCTGCTGCTGGTCTCTGCCGTGATCTCTGCTCTGCTCTCTGCTCTCTGCTCCGGTGTCTGCTGTCGGTCTCTGCCGTTATCTCTGCTCTGCTCTCTGCCCTCTGCTCCGGTGTCTGCTGCTGGTCTCTGCCGTTATCTCTGCTCTGCTCTCTGCTCTCTGCTCCGGTGTCTGCTGCTGGTCTCTGCTCCAGCCTCTGCCGCTACGTTTGCTGCCAGTGATGCTCTCTGCTGGTCTCTGCCAGTGCTGCGCTCCCTTAAATAATACTTCCTTTTTCGTTCTCTTACTCTATATTTATGTTATTTGGATTAAGGCTTAATAGTTAGTGAACAAAAGGGGGAAGAAATAAAAAATAAAAATATTCTTGACAGGCTCCAGCCTGGTCTGTATCTTTCCGCCTCCCGGACGAATGTTGCTCCTTGTTGGCCTACGTCGTTGTGAAGGGGTATGCTCCTTCACACTCCCTTCCTACTTCGGGGGCCGGATTGAGATGAACACCTGGCCTCCCCGATTTGTGGAGACCCGAAAATGTCGGCCCTCGTGCTCCTCGATGGTCCGGGTTCGAGGCCCGTTGACCTGTGCGCGTTGCAAGAGGTTGTCCCGTAGCGTGACTGGGATACGCCTCTCCGGGGTCTCCACCCTCCATTCCGCGGGTGCTACTGGCCACCCCTGTTCCTCCTGGAGCTCGTGTAATGCGGGCATCCCATCGAACAGGACCAGGAGATCTTCGAGCCCTGATTCGCTCAGCTCGAGCGAGGTGTCCGCTTCCTCGCTGGCCCCCTCGGGTGGTAGCTGAGGAACCTCCTCGTCGTAGTCGGCTTCCTCGATAGGTGCGGGGGCTTGGGCACCGTTAGGGTTCCTTGGCTCTGCTACTCCTGGTCTGGGTGACTGCGGCCGCTCTACCTCAGGCTCCGGTGCGGGTATGTCCGCGTTGGCCGCAGCCTCTACCTCGAGGGGCTCCGGTGCGGGTATCTCCGCGTTGGGCGCAGCCTCTACCTCGAGGGGCTCCGGTGCGGGTATCTCCGCGTTGGGTGCAGCCTCTACCTCGAGGGGCTCCGGGGCCGGGACGTGAGGTGGGTCCATTGGCTGCGCGGGCACTAGAAGCGGGGATGGTGGCCTTTCCACTTCTGGTCCTTCGTCGGATCCGGAGGAACCCCAACCTGCGTCGATGCCTGATTCCGGACCTGGCCGTATGAGGGTGCTTTCATCGTCCCCTCGTAGGCGTCCGTCGTCTGCCCCCATGGGTTCGTCGTCATCTCGAGGCGGTAGGCTGCCTCTGCCGGAAGATGACCCCGGCGATCGTCGACGAGCGTAGGCGCCCAGTGGCCGGTACCTGCGGCGTCTATTTTGCCCCGGCGGCTCCCTGGCCTCGGCTCGTGCTCGGGCTAGGTCCTCCTCGACCTGTCGACGGATGTCTGGGGATCTGGCTCTCTCGGGTGCAGCGGGGACGGGCTCTTGTCCGGCCAACCACTCCCCGACCAATTGCTCTCGATCGGGTATCACTAGAGCCTGTAGGTCTTCCCATGGTCCTGCCTCCGGCATGGGTTCCAACGGGGCTGGGTTGATGCCGGCCTGTGATGGCGGTCCCTCGTCCGAACTGATGTCGGAGTAGTGAGGTGGGTTATGCTTCGTCCCTAATGGTCCCTGCTTCTGCTTCTCGTTGTTGTGGCTGTCGCGCTGCTCTGCAGCCTCGCCTTCGTGGTCGCTCCAGTCGTAGCCCCACCCCGGTGCGGCGTCTATGGGTGCGTCGTGGCCGATATCTACTATACGTGCTGCTCGCTGGGGTTGGGGCCCGGGGCCGTTTCGGAATGGTGTGCTTGCGCAGGGTGTCGCTGCTCCCGGCCGTACTGGGTTGCGTTTTGATCGCCGCTCGTACGTGTGGCGCCAAGCTGCGCGGGGTGGTGTGGTTTCTGCGTCCTCCTCTTCGGGCTTGTCGGCCATGGATATCGGCTTTGGTCGCGCTTGGCTTGGGCCAGTTGATGGCAAAGGTCCCGCAACCGTTTGACCTCCCTGCGGAGCAACTGGTTCTCGACGCGTAGGAGTTGGGCCTCGGTTGGGGATTCCGGGCGCCGGCCCTGTCGGGGGATGCCCACGGCCACCGTCTAGTCTCCGGCGGCGTAGAGGCGTTGTCTAGCTTCGCGGGACGTGGAGGGTCCCTCGGATTCGTGGGGTTCCCCAGACGCGTGATGCGACCCGGTCGTTGTGGCCTTGGCTGCTCGGAGGCGCTGAACGGCGTCCTTCAGGATCGCGATGTTCACTGGGCCTTTTAGTGGAGGCAGTGTTGG
Organism: Drosophila helvetica; assembly: GCA_963969585.1. Classification (NCBI taxonomy): domain Eukaryota; kingdom Metazoa; phylum Arthropoda; class Insecta; order Diptera; family Drosophilidae; genus Drosophila; species Drosophila helvetica. The sequence goes on along the minus strand of OZ018403.1, from coordinate 19,815,201 downwards.
GGTTGGTGCCCGGGGGTTTGCTGGGTTTTCTTGGCGGGTCGGCCTGGTCTTGACGTCGTGTGCTTGGTTTGCCTTTATGAAGGCTAGCGGTGGTTCTGCTGGCCTGGTGGCGTTGCTGGCCTGCGGTTGTCCGATGGCGCTTGCGGGTCTTTCTTCATGGTCTGATTTTCCTGATTGGGTGTGCGATGGCAAAGGGGGCTCGTTCGGTGTTGACGGGTAGACGTGGGCTGCTACCCCTGGTGGCGACGCGCCTCTAGGGTGTCCTTGGTGATCACCTTCTGCCCCTACAGGCGGTGCGTCGTCCGCCCGGGCGATGTTCGGGTCTTCGTTCCTAAGGAGGAAACCCTCGGGGTTAAAGCCTGGATAATTATGCTATTTCCCTACCCATGCCCTACCTATAGGTGCGACTTACATGCTGGAGCTAAAGCTAAGGTATGGTGTGGTTATTACAATGTTGGGCTTAATGACTATTTACGTAGAGGTGAGTGTGGTCTTACTGTGTGTGTATACGCGGCTGCCTCTTGCGGGGCGAGGACGTTAGGACAGCGCACTGCCCTAAGTGGCCCTCATGAACTCGCGTGTGGGAGGGCTCGTCCGCCCGAGTCGTCTTCGTCTGCGGTGTCTTCGTGTTTTTCATCATCGTGGCGTTCGTGGTATACCTTGAGATCCGCCAGCCCGGCGGTTCGTCGTTGCCGTCCGTTGGGTTGCTGCAGGCGTACTATGGTCGGGGAGAGGAACTTTATTACCCGATATGGACCCTCGTACTTTGGTGCCAGCTTCGCAGCGAAATTGTCCGCTGCCTTGGAGAGATGGTGCGTTCGTAGCATGACCAGTGTCCCGATGGTGGGCCTCCATTCACGTCGTCTGAGGTTGTATAACCTCCCCTGGTTCTGTGATGCCTGTTGGGTGTTTTGGCGTACCACCTTGAAGATCTCCTGCAGTCTCGTAGTTTTGTCGGGAGGCGTTTCTCCAATTTCGCCCAATCCTGGGGTGGTCTCCTCGTAGAGGGCTCCTGGTAACCGTGGCTCCCGTCCCAGTACGAGGAACGCTGGGCTGAAGCCTGTGGTGGCGGAAGCGCTACTGTTGATGGCCAGGCTGAGTTCGGGAAGCAGGTCGTCCCACGTTCGTTGATCTCCATCGATGTACTGGGCAATCATTGTCTTGATTGTCTTGTTGGCGCGCTCGGTGGGGTTTTGCTGGGGGGTGTACGGTGCTGTGTGTTCCAATTCGATGCCGGCTAATTTGCAGAAATTTCGGAACGAGCGACTTGTGAACTGCGTCCCATTGTCGCAGACGAGTTTCCGGGGGCTGCCGAACCTACCCAGAATTCGTTCTCGGAATGCCTTCTCTAGGAGGGCTGTCGTAGCCTTGCGGAGTGGAATTAGTTCTACCCATTTGCTGAAAGCGTCGAAAAACACCAGGAGCATGGTGTTCCCGTGCTTGGACCGAGGCAAAGGGCCCACAAAGTCTGCACATATGATGTCCAGTGGTCCTTGGACCTGTCGTGTGTGCATATGTCCTGCCGGTTTGACTTGGCTCACCTTGAATCGCTGGCAACTACCACATCGTTGGACGTAGCGCGCGACATCTCGGTAGAGTCCAGGCCAGTAGTACCGCTGGGTGATTCGCGTGGCTGTCTTTCGGATTCCTAGGTGTCCTGCTGTTGGGTGGTCGTGGCATTCTTCTAACACTCGTTGCCGATGGTCCTTGGCGACGCACAATTTCCACTGAATGGGGTCCTCTTCGATCGATCTGTTGCTTGCCTGTTTGTAGATCTGCCCGTTTTCCGTGATGAACTCTGGATGTTTCTCTGGCTGGTCCTGGATGCGTTTGAGTAGCCGTCTGAGCCATGGGCAGGGGTTCTCCTCTTCATCAGTGCGCTGGAGCGCCTCCACTGGCTGTCGTGAGAGGGTGTCGGCCACGATATTCTGGCTTCCACGTCGGTAATGGATGTCGAACTGGTACTGTTGCAGTTCTAGTGCCCAGCGAGCGATGCGGCCTGTGGGGTTATCGATGGAGTTAAGCCATTTTAACGCGAGATGGTCCGTGATCACATCAAAATGGTATCCCTCCAGGAAGCAGCGAAGTTTTCGAATGGCCCAAACTATGGCCAGACACTCCTTCTCGGTGGCGGAGTAGTTCTCTTCGGCCTTGAGTAGTCGTCGGCTGGCGTAGGCGATGACCCTTTCCTCTCCTGCTATCTGTTGTGTTAGCACGGCTCCGAGGCCGTATGCGCTGGCGTCCGTTTGCAAGGCGAACCTCTCACTGAAATCTGGGCATGCCAGTACCGGTGCCTGGGTCAGTTTTTCCTTAAGAGTTTCGAATGCCTTCTGTTGCTCCTCGGACCAGACCCACTTCTGGTCTTTCTTCAAAAGGATCGTCATGGGCTGGACTATGGTGGCGAAGTTAGGGACAAAACGTCGATACCATGAGGCCATTCCAATGCAACGTCGTAGCTCCTTCAACGTGGTGGGTGGGGTTAGCTTCTGGACTGCGATGACTTTTCCTGGATCGGTGTGAATGCCTTGTTCGCTAACGTGCCCGAGATATACCAGACTCTTCCTGAAGAAGCTGCATTTGTTCCGGTTCAGCCTGAGGTTGGCTTCCCGCAGTCTACGGAAAAACTCTCGCAAGTTCTTGATGTGTTCTTCCAGGCTTGCTCCGATCACGATGATGTCGTCTAGGTACGCGAAGGCGTACGGCTCCATGTCGGGTCCAATGACGCTGTCCAGGGCCCGTTGAAAGGTCGCTGGCGCTGAGTGGAGGCCAAACGGCATGACCTTCCAGTGGAAGAGGCCTCGGCCCGGGACTGTGAAGGCGGTGGCTTCTCTGCTGCCCTCGGCTACCGGGATCTGCCAGTATCCGTTCTTCAGGTCCAGCGTTGAAATGTAGAATGCGTTGCGGAGCCTTTCCAGTATGTGATTAATGCGTGGCAGTGGGTAGGCATCTGGCACCGATCGGGCATTTAACTGCCGATAGTCCACGCACATCCGCATCTCTCCCGACTTCTTCCCTACCATAACGATGGGTGCGCTGTGGGGGCTTTTGGTTGGCTCGATCCTACCGTCTTGGAGTAGTTCGGTCACTTGGGCGTCGATGATCTTCTGCATGGCCGGATTCTTTGTGAAGTAGCGTTGCTTCACGGGCTTGTCGTCCCGCATGCTCGGCGATCTGCGATATCCCGTTCAATCCTTCGAATTTCTCCAGTTCCTCCTCCAAGAACTTGGCTGCTTCGGGTGTGGGAGGTGGCACTGAGTCCGAATCTGCCTGCCAGGGTGAGAGTTCCTCCAGCTCCATGGCTGCGACGGCGGCCAGAATTTCACATTCGTAGTCATCCTCGTCGATTCGTCGGAAGGGGTTCTTCTCTCGTGCCAGATCCACGTCGCGTGCGCGGAATGGGTTCTTCTCTCGTGCGGTGGCTGCGTCCGCTAGTGGTTCCAAATCATAGCTTTGTCCGGCTGAAGTCCTGCGCTTACGTGGTGACCGGTCTTGTTGGGCCTCTGCGGTGGTAGTGCCCGCTCCGTTGGGGCGTAGTGTCGGGGTTTTGCGTTTATTGCCGGTGATGGGTCTTGTCTCGTTGGGTTTCCCTCGGGTAGGTCCTTGATTCGATGCCCCATATGAGGGCATTCCTGTCAAGGTTTCTGCCCGGGGTTGCTGCTCTATGGGGAGTTCTTTGGTCGACGAGACGGGTGTGCTCGTCACGGCCAAAGTCCCTGCCTGGTGTCGTCGCATTGTCGAAAGAGCTTGGGTCGACGAGGCGCGTTCGCTCGTCTCGGCCAAGGTTCCAGTCCTGCTTGCTGGGGCTGCAGAGGACGCTTTGGTCGACGAGACGTGTGTGCTCGTCACGGCCAAAGTCCCTGCCTGGTGTCGTTGCGTTATCGGAAGAGCTTGGGTCGACGAGGCGCGTTCGCTCGTCTCGGCCATGGTTCCAGTCCTGCTTGCTGGGGCTGCAGAGGACGCTTTGGTCGACGAGACGTGTGTGCTCGTCACGGCCAAAGTCCCTGCCTGGTGTCGTTGCGTTGTCGGAAGAGCTTGGGTCGACGAGGCGCGTTCGCTCGTCTCGGCCAAGGTTCCAGTCCTGCTTGCTGGGGCTGCAGAGGACGCTTTGGTCGACGAGACGTGTGTGCTCGTCACGGCCAAAGTCCCTGCCTGGTGTCGTTGCGTTGTCGGAAGAACTTGGGTCGACGAGGCGCGTTCGCTCGTCTCGGCCAAGGTTCCAGTCCTGCTTGCTGGGGCTGCAGAGGACGCTTTGGTCGACGAGACGTGTGTGCTCGTCACGGCCAAAGTCCCTGCCTGGTGTCGTTGCGTTATCGGAAGAGCTTGGGTCGACGAGGCGCGTTCGCTCGTCTCGGCCAAGGTTCCGGGGTGTTGTCGTTGCTGTGCGTCTGAGCTATGGGCCGTAGATCTGGTCGTGGTTTGATCTTTCGGGCCTATAGGGCTCGGGGTCGTGGTCACGTATGGGTTCCCGCCGTGTAGTGCTAAGGTCGTCTGGTGCCGTTTGCGGCGCTTGGCTTCCTGGATTGGGCTGGCCGTATGTTCGGAAGGGGTGGTCGAGGACAGGGGGACAGTTGCGACTTGACTTGGCGTGTGGAGGGGCTCGGCGAACGTTACGGTCCGTGGTGGCAGTACCGCCGTGTGGATGGAAGGGTCTTACCTCAATTTTAACTGGAGGTACGCTCGGCCACAGTGGATCCTTGCCTGGATACCACACAGGAAGTCGAGGCCCAGGATGATGTCGTCTAATACAGTGGGCAAAATAAGTAGGGTTACCTGGGTTTCCTTTTGGTCGAGCCGCACCCTCGCTGTGATCGCTTGAGTGATGTCCTTCCGTGTTCTATCGGCTAGGCTGATCCGAGTCCTCACCTCTCGTTGATTCTCCGCCGTTCCCAGTTCTTCGGCCACTCGCTGACTAACGAAAGATCGGGTTGCTCCAGTGTCGAGGGTGGCTGAGAAGGCTCTCCCGTCGATGCTGACCAGAGCGGCGATCCTTCCCCCAATCATACTTAATGGGTGGGGGACTCCGGGTTCCGGGTGTGTGCCTCCGTCCGTGTCCCGGTTGAACGGAGACCTGTCCCGTTTCCCGACTGCGTCTTTCGGCAGCAGTAGATTGTCCTGATGTTTCGGCGTCCACATTCCCAGCAGAAGAGTTTCTGTCGGTTGGTACATCTATCCCTGAAGTGTCCTTCTTCTCCGCAGTTCCGGCATGCTCGGCTCACGTCGATGGGCCGCTCCTCCTCCTGAGTGATTACCCGACTAATGTCGTTGGATGCGCCGCTGGTCTCTTTGGTGGGGTTCCGTGGTATAGTTTCGTTCCCGGGGAATGCTCGGGGTCGGTTGGCTCGTCCGGCCTCCTTGCCACGAGTGGAATCTCGGTCCCGTGCCGTTTCGTAGGCTGAGATGAGCTGCGTCAGCTCAGACAGCGTGTGAAAGTCCTGCCTGCGTGTGTAGATTTGGTACTCTGGTCGGAGGTTTTCATAAATCCGGTCCAATTCCTGCTCCCGGGTGTATTTGGCACGCTGCATCATCAACCGGAGGGCGATCATATAGTCGCGGAAGGATTCTCTTGGTCTCTGCTCCCGGCTCCGGATGGTGTCCTCCAAGCGTTGGAAGTATCTGGGGGGCAAGAAGAAGTCCAGAAATTCTTTGCGGAAATCCGTCCAAGTCTGTCCCTGCATCTGGAAGGTACGGAACCATCCTTCCGCTCTTCCGGTTAAGAGTCATGAGATGGCACGCGGTAGCTGCTCTGGGCTTCCCCCGTAGGAATCGACTCGTTCTTCTAGCCTTTCGATGAATGCCAGTGGGTCGTCATGTCCGTCAAAGGTGAGTCCCCATTTCCGGAGCTTGTCTGCAAGGAGGGAGTACGAAATTCCTCCTCCCCCTGGCCGATGCAGTTGTCGGTCATGAGTTGGATGGTTCCCCTCGAGGGCCGCTGGTTCAATTGCACTGGTCGGCTGCCGGTTTGCCTGAGGTCCTGGTCCTTCAGGCCGGTGGCGTGGCTCGAGAGCGAACATCGGTTCCGGAAGGGTGGCTTGAGGGCGGCGGCTTGGGTGTGCCGAAGGCTCGCTTGTGGCGTTGGAATGTCCGATTGCCAAGATTCCTGCTGGTTGACTCGGGCTGGCCACATCGGATATGATTATCTTCAGGGGTCCTGTCGGTGGGTTCTGTTGCTGAATCCCTGCGAGGATCGGTGGGTCGAGCGTCTTCTCCACAGATCTGGTGGGGCTGGTTCCCGTCGTCCGAGAAGTACCCGCTTGGTCTGGTAGACTGAGTCGCTGCGGCTTCACCTCCTTGCTGTCCTCCTGCTTGGCTCGGCTTTCCGGTTTTGGCGAGGCGGCGGGGCTGGGCGGTTCCCTAGGGCTGGGAATACTGCTGAAGTGGGCGTCCAGTTCGTCGATCCTTGCCTGTATGTCCTCGGGGTGGTCTTCACGGGTAATGAACGCGGCAACCCGGATGCGGAGTTCATCCAAGTTTCCGCCCTCATCGAGGCCAAATTCCCGGGCGAGGGTCAGAAGATCCTCCTTGCGGCGGAAATTTTAACCACCGAGTGTTCATCCTTCCTTTGGGGGTGGTATTCCCCAGCTCAGGGTTGAGTCCCTTGACGCGGGGCCTGCACTGCCCGGGCGGGTCGGCGATGACTGGTGAAGGTCTCGAGGCTACGTTACACTGGATAGGGTGCGGTACGCGGCTTGACACTCGGACTCAGGGATCCTCGGTCAGGATTTGGATTACCGTGCGAGGATACGCGGCGTTGCACTGTAGGTCAGGGATCCTTGCAAAGGATATGCTTTACAATGCACGGACACGCGGCGCGACACCGTAGGTCAGGGATCCTCGGTGAGGATTTCGGTTACGGCGCGAGGATACGTGGAACGGTACTGCAGGTCAGGGATCCTTGCAAAGGATTTGGTTTACAGCGCGAGAGTTCACGGCACGGCACTGTAGGTCAGGGATCCTTGAAAAGGATTTGGTTTACAGCGCGAGGATACGTGGCACGGTACTGCAGGTCAGGGATCCTTGCAAAGGATTTGGTTTACAGCGCGAGAGTTCACGGCCCGGCACTGTAGGTCAGGGATCCTTGAAAAGGATTTGGTTTACAGCGCGAGGATTCACGGTACGGTAGCGGAGTCAGGGATCCTTAGTAAGGATATGTTTGTGTCACGGTTGATCGCTTGGTTTTCACTGGTTGTCTTGTTGGTCGACGGTTGTGTCCCGGTTGAAGGTCCGAACCCTTTCCTGGGCCTGGGCTCCCACTTAAATCCCCCGCCGCCAAGCTTTTGGGCAGAGGGTTCAAGCTTTCGGAGTGGAGGGCTCGGCCGCCCGAGTGCAGCCCTCTCTCGATTCCGTCGTCCCTGTTGTCGTGTCGCCGCTGCCTCTGTCGGGGAGGCTGGGCGCCCTCTCTCTGTCGTCGTGTCGCTTTCTAGTGCTGTCTCGCCGCCTGATCGTCGCTCGTTCTCGCTGTCGCCTTGTCGTCTTGTCGCTTTGGCCTCTCTCGCTGCGCGGCGAGGCGCCATTTCTGCTCTGCTTCTAGGCGGCCGCTGCTGCGGTCTGGCTGATGCTCACCGATGCACGTGGGTACAGTTTCGCCAATTTCTGCGGCGTCACTTGCCGTCCCTTTCGCACGATCCGCAGCAATGGCGCGGTGGCTAATGGCGCGTCCGCCGTCGTTGCCTTCTGGCTACGACCGCGTGGTCCCGCTGGTGTCCCGTTTGGGCTCGTGGTTCAAAGCTCGCGGTTGCTGTTGCTAGGGGAGGGGAAAAACCAGCCTCAGCTGTATTTGAGCCAGAGTTTAGGTTGGTGCACCCTCTTTCCTCTATACTTCTCCTGGCTGTCCGCCCTTAAATTTGCGGCACAGCTTCGTGGCCGGGCTACGTGGCCACGTGGATCTGTGACTACTATGCTGTTTGTCTGACTGTACTCAGGCGGGGGTGTATGGTAGGCCCGGTGCCGCGCGAGACGCGGGGCGTTTTCGGTCGTGGCTTTGAAATTTTGGTTGGGGGGGTAAAAATCTGGCATCGGCGGCCACCGACCACCTGTCACTCATTCTACGATCGCTTTTCTACTTTTCCCTTTCCCGCACTACTTTCCTCTCGATCCACTCTCAGGTCCCTGCTTGGGCGCCATCTGTAAGGAAGTTCCTGTCTCAGGCCGGGGTACAGCCTCTCAGTCTGTCCAGGGCCCGATCTTCCATACAGCAAATTTGTATTTTCAGACATACGAGAGGGATCGGGGCGTGTGTCATGTGCGAGGTCGCTCTGACCGAGGGGGGGGGAAACCCGAGTGCGAAGGGATCGCGCGGGTGAGGGTCACCCAGCGACACACGTGGCTCGCCTAGTACAGATTTCCCTAGGTTAGGTTTGCAGGGGCGTGGGAGGGGTGTATCCTCCACGGTGACCGGTCGTAGCACGGGCGGCCTGGCTGTGGCCGCCGGCGGGGAAAACACGTGTTGTGGGGCCGTGGTCCCGGGGGGGGGTGGGGGGGGGGGGGGGGGGGGGGTAGGGTGTGTTCAGCACCTCGTGGCGCGTGCGGAGGCGGGGCGTATGGCTCGGGGGGGGCTCGGTGTACGTGGAGTGGCGCACGTGGTGTCGACTGTACCATCAACGGGGAAGGCTAGGTTAAGGAGGGAAACCAAGGGGGAAGGGGGAGCGTCAGGTTCGCAAATTCGTGGCGTCCGCGTACAAACTTGCTCGCTGGCGTCCCCAAGGATAGGGAAGGGGGGTGTTCTACAGGAGGAATTTTCTACTAGGAGGGGGAGAGCTCAGTTCGTGGAAGCCGTGGCATCCACGTACAACTCCACTGGCTGAGGTCCCAGGCATGCAAATGGAATATTTTAATGGTACAATGGCAGAGGGGAAGGGGTGAAAACAATCGGGCGGCGAATATTGGCGGTGGTTCAGGGGCAATGGTCATAGATATGTGAATAATTTATGTTTGGTTTAATTCATTGATTTATTGTCTGCCTGCTTATCTATACATATGTGTGTGAAAATCTAATCCCTACATCGCACCTATCCCCCTCTCACTCGCTTACGCCAGGCCAGCTTACCCCTCTTGCTCCGTAGAGCTCTGGTCCATCATCTTTTCCTCGGCGGCTGCGGCTCCTCGCTGATCCAGAAAAATGGCGGACCTCGTGCTGTCCGCTTTGGGTTTTCGGTGTTTTAATTTTTCCCGCACTCACGACTGCCCTTGGTAGAGGCTCGATTTTCACTCCCGATCTCCATCATTTTTGGCAGCCGGCTCAGCCAGCCGTTCGAGCCTCTGCTCCCAGCTTCTGCCGCGACCCGGCGCTTTTGTCGCGTGCCTTTTCTCTCGCTCTCCTTGGGTCGTGCGTGGGTGCTTTCGGCGCAGCTTTCGCTCTCCTCGGGGTCGTGCGTGGGCGCTATTGGCGCAGCTTTCGCTCTCCAAGATTTTGGCAGCTGGCTCAGCCAGCCGTTCGAGCCTCTGCTCCCAGCTTCTGCCGCGACCCGGCGCTTTTGTCGCGTGCCTTTTGCTCGCTCTCTTTGGGTCGTGCGTGGCTTGCTTCGGCATGTGAGGGTGGGTTTTGCATTTGTCTTCGCTACGTGTCTCTGCTGCTGGTCTCTGCCGTTGATCTCTGCTCTGGTCTCTGCTCTCTGCTCCGGTGTCTGCTGCTGGTCTCTGCCGTTATCTCTGCTCTGATCTCTGCTCTCTGCTCCGGTGTCTGCTGCTGGTCTCTGCCGTGATCTCTGCTCTGCTCTCTGCTCTCTGCTCCGGTGTCTGCTGTCGGTCTCTGCCGTTATCTCTGCTCTGCTCTCTGCCCTCTGCTCCGGTGTCTGCTGCTGGTCTCTGCCGTTATCTCTGCTCTGCTCTCTGCTCTCTGCTCCGGTGTCTGCTGCTGGTCTCTGCTCCAGCCTCTGCCGCTACGTTTGCTGCCAGTGATGCTCTCTGCTGGTCTCTGCCAGTGCTGCGCTCCCTTAAATAATACTTCCTTTTTCGTTCTCTTACTCTATATTTATGTTATTTGGATTAAGGCTTAATAGTTAGTGAACAAAAGGGGGAAGAAATAAAAAATAAAAATATTCTTGACAGGCTCCAGCCTGGTCTGTATCTTTCCGCCTCCCGGACGAATGTTGCTCCTTGTTGGCCTACGTCGTTGTGAAGGGGTATGCTCCTTCACAATGCTGATCAAGAATATATATACTTTATGGGGTCGGAAACGCTTCCTTCTGAGTGTTACACACATAATTTTTTTGCACAAATCTAATATACCCCTTTACTCTTCGAGTACCGGGTATAACAAGATGGAAAACGCGCAAATGTATATTTATAATCGTCAAAAGCGAACAACAAAATTTATTTCTAAGTCCGCTGAGTGGAGGCACAAACGTTTGATGGCCCTCTTGAAGGCGAGGCGAATTTTGGTCGCAAAGTGTCACATGATGCTGATGCAATTTTACCCGGCTGCAACTGGAGCACTCAGCTTGCAGAAGTCGAGAACCCGAAGGTTCAGGAGCAGACCAAGAAGCAACGCGTTATAACTTCTCCCGACTGTGATAAACCTAAATATTATAGCTAATTTCCCATTAAGGACTATTTCCAAATAAAAGCTTGATCTGATACTTAAATTTTGTTTCGATTTTATCGTTCAAAAGTAGTTTTACATTTAAGGTACATCATTTCTGGAAAAACTCCCGCATGAATTTTTGGGTCTCGGCCCGATCTTCTGCCAAGACTTCTCGCATGCTCTGCACAAAGGTTGCATCGATGTCCTTCTGGGTCTGAAGGAACTCCTGATTCTGCCTGTCCAATGCAGCCTTATTTTCATCCGACATTTTCTGCAGGATCTCCACGCCGTTTGCCTTGTCTGAAATCAAAATTTCATTATTAGAAATTGTAAATTTATTGAAACAAGGAAATAGGCAATTAAAGCGGTTACGTGGAGTATGGCGACTCTTAGGCATGATTGTCTCCACCATGAGATTAGGTTCGGAGCAATTCTCCACAGACGAGCGGCTCGCATCGGCATTAAATATGTCTTCCGTTTCCAGGAACACATCTTCGGTCAGCTCGTCGAAGCCATCGATTGCTACAAATCTGTCCTCGGATGTGTTGACACCTGCAGCCTGCGCCACAGGGCGGTTCCCATAGAGCTCATTGAGCTCGTCGAAGTGGGCGCAAGTTTTCCGGGCAGCGCCACTGACTGCATTATTGCGCTTAGCCTCAAAGAAGCCTTTCTTAAGCATTCTGAGCTTGCTCTTCACTTGCTCGGACGTCTTGGTCATGTTTTTGGCCTTTAGGTTGGCAGAAATGCCCTTGCATATTTGGTTGTTCCGCTTGGTTTTTTCGTCTAGGCTGCCCAACACATTCTCCTCCTTCACCAGCGCAAGAAGTTCAGTCACCTCCACATCAGTCCAAAACGATCTTTTTGATTCCGCATCCATTTTCTACAAACCTTCTCGTCACTTTGCCTTATTTATTTATTTTTTTCGCCCGGCGTTGCCATCTAATTTGTACAAACTCAATCTGGTCAGACTATACTATTTCATGAATTCAGGCTGAATTCATAGTCAACTATCGTGTGTTAACGAATACATGAAATGGTGTTTATGCAAGTTAACGTATCCAATTACATTGGTCCCTTATACGAGTTATAAACAATCTTTGGTGTCCCAGATTCAATCTCGATCTGTGGATTTTAATCTTTGGCTCCCAAAAAATTTATAAACAATCTTTTCTCACACCCCACCTAAAGTGGAAAACAAACTTTTCTTACACCCGCCTTAATTGAAAAACAATCTCGGCCCACTCTCGGCCCATGCCCGGCTTTCGGGTAAACAATCGAACACCCGGGTTTCAAGTAAACAATTGAACACCCGGCTTTCTGCAGATTCTGCATTTTTGGTATTTCACAATTCTAGATCTGGATGACCAATCCGAGTCAGTCCGTTTGTTTATAGGAAAATGGTATCGAGAAGAGAACCATTGGGGTTTCATGATGTGGAATCAGTAGAGTTAGTCTTGATCTTGGATCAGAACGGAAAAGTCGAACTAAAACTAATGTCGCCAAAATCGTGCCGATACCTATCCGGTTGAACAATTTACCTCGAAACTGAAATTCTTTAAGTCTTGTTAAGCTCAATAAGTTTTGTGAAATAAAGTTAAGCAATTTTACTTTTTAAAAACACAAATCGCCACAGCAAATATTTAATTGGCGCCCAACGTGGGGCCACGCGTATTCACAGCACCGAAAAACAAAAGTGTTGCGTAAGCTCGAACCCAATGAAGGACAATTAATTAATGCAATAAATCCTTCAATAGAATGCGTTGTGACGGAGTGTTAAGACAACAAAAAAAGAAAAGTGAGGAAATTAAATAACTAACCGGAAGGCTCGGCGCGTAACAAATAATAACAGTATCTAATATCAATATTCAATTGATTGGATTGAATACGAAAAAACCAACCAACCAACCCAACCAACCAAAAAAACCATACGAAAACCAAGGAAGAGCTGTAGGGAGGACCCTCGCTGCTATCAACTATCTAAATTGGAAAACAATTTTATAAATCAAATAAAACGTCATTAGAAGGAAGATATCAAGTTAACCAAAAGAATCAGAAAAAATTGAATTTAAGAAACAGATAAATAAATATAAGTATTTATATAAGTAAAAATATTCATATTATAGAGTACAACATTTGAAACTAACCTTTTAATAATAGACTTTTAGAATGAGGTTAATAAAAAGATGACAAAACAATCTTGACTTATGGTAAGTACAGTGAGGTAACCAAAGAAACAAATAACAAAATTAGAGAGAATGCCTTACGCATTTTCATGACTGGTCTCAACGGCGGTATTTCCAAACTACTGTTTTCATTAAACCCACCAGACCTACCAAATGCATTGGCCAAGTTGCAAGAACTACAAGCTAATAACAGACGGGCACAATTTGCCTACCAATTCAATAACCCACCAAAGAATCCAGGAAATACCCAAAATAGTAGGTCTACCCTACTTAATAAGAACAGACAAAAAATTAAATACAAATTTTAAGGTCTTAATAGATACGGGAGCAACATCCTGTTACATAAAAAAAGGAATTTATAAGAATAAAAAATAATTGCCAATTTATAAGAGGGTTGCCAGGGTTGCCTCTATTTTACGAAAAAGAGGGTATGGAAACGGATTTACTTATAGGATTTAATCTACTAAAAAAGATAGAGACTAAATTCCTGGGATACATCGTTTCCCATAATGTCATTAAAACAGACCCGAAAAAAATAGATACAATACAGAAATACCCAATTCCGAAAAATGTCCGAGAGCTACGCAGTTTCCTAGGATTAACAGGGTATTATAGAAAATTCGTCCGGAACTATGCGACAATTGAAAAGTGGAGTAAATGGGAAGATTTCAAAAAGAGCATCAAAAAAAGCCTTGATACAGCTGGATGAAACAGCAGTGGAAGCATTTAATATTCTAAAAGATAGCTTAATTGCACATATAGAATTAGTATAACCGTATTACAATAAAAAATTCATTCAGAATTATTAGCAATAGTGTGGGCACTGAAGAATATAAGAAATTATTTATACGGAGTTAGTGGAATTGAAATTCAAACAGATCACCAACCATTGTCCTTTACCATGTCACAGAACAATCCAAATATAGAAATGAAACGGTGGTTCTACTTTATTGAAAGTTTTGCACCAAAGATCATATATAAACCAGGCTCAACCAATGTAGTAGCAAAGGCTTTATCTCGAATTCAAATAAATCATATAACAGACAGTGATGATGAACAAGTGAAATTAGATTCAGATTTAAATACCCAACATTCAGCAGAAAGCAGTTTTAAAAACATCATTCAAGAAACCAGGAAGCCATTAAACCAGTTTAAGCAACAGTTACTCATAGCAAAAGCTAGAATCACAGTTCATGAGCTAGTAAGAATTCATGAAAATATCAGACATATAATTGAATTTGACACTGTTAAGAATTTACTGCATATTTTAGAAATAAATATTCAGCCAAACTTAACCACTGGGAATACTTTGAACATTAGAAGATCTATATGTTATTCAAAAAGTACCAAAGGATAATTTCAAAGACCAATTTCTCTTCACGAAGAAATTCCTCCAAGATATTGAGAATTCAGAAGATAAAGCCTTAATTATAGAAGATACACATTGCAGAGCACACAGAGGTTTAGCTGAAAACTACAAACAGATGACTAAATTGTATTATTGGCCAAACTTACACAAAAAATTAAAAGAATACATCAAAGGTTGGGAGATATGTAACAAGAATAAATTTAATAGACATCCTGTAAAAATTCCAATAGGTGAAGCTCCCATTCTGACTTCTTGTCAGAATGGGAGCTTCACCTATTGTATTGTATAGTATGTATGTAAATATAATAATATTGACCCTCGTTTTGTATACGACTTCCGAAGTCATTGACTATACGCACAGTGATTACTTGTTACTTAGAGACGACAGGAACGTTTAAACTTATGAATCCTACGCTGACCTCTATCACATTACTAACTTAAGTTTTTATAAGGAGATAATAAATATAGAATCCAAATATGTTAATAAATCCATTAATTCGGACGATGAAATTAAAATGGATATTAACTTATTAAATTTGATGATTTCAGAATTAGCCCCTAAGAAAAATAGAAGGGGAATTAATGAGTTGAATACCATTTTAAAATGGGTAACAGGTACCCCTGATCATGAGGATTTTTAAAAAATTTAAAACGAATTGATTGAAAATAATAATAAACAGTTTATAATGAATTCAACATTTTTTAAGGAAATTGAATTGCTATCAAACTCATTAAAAAATGTTATATTCAGTGAAGAGACAATATTAAGAAAACATCGTTTAAAATTAATTACATTTGATCTGCTGAACTTGATTGATACCATAACACTTTCAAAAATAAACATTCTTAATACAAAAGTTTTAAATAAAAATGAAATAGATGACATTTACAAGCACGAAAAAGAGCCAGTTGAGTTATCAGATTTACTTGACATTGTAACTTTTAAAATAGTTCGAAACGCAGACTTAATAATTATTTATATAAAATACCCCTAAATTAATAATATTTGTAAACTTTAGCATGCAAGAGCCATATCACAACATGATGGAAAATTAGTTATAAGCAAAAATATTTGCGAATGCGGGGGACGTTATTATCTAATGAATAATTTCAAAACAGAAACATTTAACAATTATGCGAAAATAAGTTTAGAAAATAATTGTTTTACGAATTTACTAAATGGCCTTAAAGCCAACTGCTCGAAAACAAGAGAAAAAAACAAAGAAATATATTTCGTGGAAAATGGTGCCATATTAGTGTCAGGCACCAATAACGTAAACAACACTAAGTTGTTAGGTACTTATCTTCTCATATTCAACGATACAATTATAATAAATAACAAAACCTATATAAATGAGAAGAATAAAATTTGGGAATACGTATCGCAACATAGATATAGTAATTTTGATTTAGTTGATTATGTACAATGCAGTGATAAGTTACTTTCCTTTGACAATGCTAATATTATAAATCCATTCATAAAATTCGGGAATACTGGATTACCATTAAAAATTATATTTTTAATAATTTTCGTATTAGCACCGTTGTTTTATTGCGGCTACAAATTAACCATATTAATCCACTCTAAAGCATTCATGAAACCCATATAATTGAAAACAATCTGAGTGAGAACTGAAATCTGAGTTCTATCAGAACCTCAAAATGTATCGGTACGACACATTTAAGAACGGGGGGAGTTAACGTATCCAATTACATTGGTCCCTTATACGAGTTATAAACAATCTTTGGTGACCTAAAACTTAAGTCGCCAAAAACGCGCCGATACCTATTCGGTTGATCAATTTACCTCGAACCTGAAATTCTTTAAGTCTTGTTAAGCTCAATAAGTTTATGTGAAATAAAGTTAAACAATTTTACTTTTTAAAAACACAAATCGCCATCGCGATTAATTTGCCACACTTTTTTCCCAATCGCATGAAATGATTTCATGAAATGGGCCTAGCATAAACACAGTATATCTTACATCTGGTTGTACACTTGGCCCTCGCTTAACACGGAGCTTAATAACTTCCAGACGGTAAGTTAAATGTACAAAGGGCTTGGGTACGATTTCTAGCTGCATTTACCAGCTTTTTAGAACTGTTCAATACAACCAGATGTATAATATATAAGTAATTTGAAAAAAGGAAGCACTCCTGAAAAAAGCATGAAAAAAATAACTGATTTAAAAAATTCCTAAAAAAAACTGTCTAAAAAAAACCATAATTGCTTAAAAATTGTTAAATCCCCAAATCTATCAGAAAAAGTCATTTTTGGCCAGCGGAAAACAAAGTTAAATTTTGTCGAGTAGTGTAATTGGATATTATGATAGCGCAGTAAGTGCTTTTACACTGCTCAGTGTTGGCCACCTCTTTGTGTCGATGAAGTGAGGTGAAAAAGCCCTATCTGCGGCAGGCTGCTTCAGGAAAGGTAGATCAGTGAACTACATTGATATTTCAAGTTCGTGAGTTGTAGCTCCTCGTGAGACAATATCGGCAGGCACAAATCTACAATCGACTGTCGAAGTTTTTGAGACTCGATTCCCAACGAAAGGAAATAAGGTCACCGAGTGTTGCTTCGACCAGTATTGTACTATTCGTGAGTCTCACCACAACTGAGTAGAATGCGTCATATCGAAAAGCAATGGTTTGACCTTTGAATAAAAATGTGCAAGCAGGTGCTCCATACAATTCCAATATAGGTAACGACTTTTTCTTGACTGGCGCCACACTTGACTTGGCCGTTAGGTGGCTGATAGCAATGAGGCCACTTGCAACTTCTAATCCGGATATGGCTCTAAAAGAGTCTAATCAAGTGCTCCAGGCCGCCAAGTGATGTAGTGCTAGGTATGGCGCCGATTCCTCTCCGTAGGTTACGGTGTTGATATATTAAGTACACAGCTGTTATTCTGGAAATGTTCGCCAAAGATGGTATTTGCGATAATTTGTAACAATGTTTACATGCCTGTACATTTTCGTGACATCGTGGGTTAAGGCACAACAGCAACATGTATAAATAAAATGTTATTGATTCCGTTTTATTTATTCTGAGGCTTGGCAAGAAAAGACGAGATTTCTGTTTCGGTATTTATTGCCGGCAAAACTGGCTCGGTCAAGAATGAGATTAATTCTAAAATACAAAATTGAAATATGAAAATGATATTCATAAGACTGCCCCCGAGTTCTGGAGCGTTGCCCAAGTAGTGGACCGACGTCTGCACCGTCAGCGCCTTATGCGGCAATGTAAGTTGACGCCTCCATCCACTTGAGTTTGGCATCAGTGTTCTTCCAATTTGGAATTCCACTTATACCCTGCAGATGAAGGAGAGGGGGGTACCCCTCTCAAAGAGTGCTCGTCCTTGGTGCTATCAAACACTCGATTAGCGCGTTGATTTGACTTACGTCTCTCTTCATTTTGAGATGGAATCTGATGCAAATGATTCCACCTAGAGCTCCGCACATAGACATTCCGAGCCCAAAAGCGAGGAACGGATTGAGCCTGACCTGATGTAGTTTAGGTTGTCTGCGCTGAGCTGGTGTAGGAATGGAAAGCTCAGGATCGTCTGGTGCCCAGTGATATTTAAGACGGGCACCTATGCGATTCCAGGAATTCACTGTTAGATGTTGATGCGATTCTGGAACAGTGAGCCGTTGATGGTTGCGAAGTTGTTAAAAGTGACCAGCTACGTTTCGGAGTTTGTGACCAACGTGTCCGAGTCACAGTTGATTGTGGCAGGCCTGTTGTTGATGATGACCATACCGTCGTCTACGAGGGTGATGGGCTCCTCGGTTGAGAAAGTCAATGAGTGCTGCCACCAGTGTGTAATTCCTGCGCGAAGGAAGATTTAATTTCTCTCTTGCAGAATGTGGTCGTGGGGGTGCAGCACGTGACGGCCCACTCTTGGTTTCCGCACTCGGTTACGATGATCTCCATCAATTGTAGTATCGTTCCGTTGTGCTCAACCGGGAATATCATGATCTTTTTACATGCTATGATAACTTTAGGGTATTCTATTATGAAATTTTATTATCAGGTTGCAAGATTTTAATTCTAGATACTTCTTATAAATTTGAAACTTTGACCCCTGTGAATTGGTCAGTGAGCACTGATTCTATGTCAGCGTAGTCTAAAACGGAAGTTTTATCCCACTATTCAGTGGCAGATTCTTTTCTTTCAATGCTCAAAACTTTGTCAGTTTTGCTCTAAAATTTTGAAGACGAATTCTTAAATAGGTATTGTTTAAAAATGCGAAAACAAATTTTTTTTGTAATTTCAAAGTTACAAGTGGAGGTAACCCCTTAATATCTGTCTGTTATTTGGCTAAAACTAGCTGCGCTTCTGTGAACCTTGTGTTTTCTAAATCGGATGAGTCTGGCTTACTGACCACAACATTAAGTTCTGTACCTAGGACATGTAAACTCTTTGCCAGCCTGTGGTGAATACCAATATCGGACAACATATCTTTAATGTGGTAGCAGTCAACGTCCAGTAACTGTCTCATGTGGGATTTTGGAAAGAGGTCTGCCATTTTGGCGTTCTCGTCGACTATATTCGGTCAAATTTGTCATGTGCATGGCCGTCACAAATCAGTTCAGTTCCGTCCG
Organism: Drosophila helvetica; assembly: GCA_963969585.1. Taxonomy (NCBI): domain Eukaryota; kingdom Metazoa; phylum Arthropoda; class Insecta; order Diptera; family Drosophilidae; genus Drosophila; species Drosophila helvetica. The sequence goes on along the minus strand of OZ018403.1, from coordinate 19,796,526 downwards.
TATGTAGTTTGAGTGGGAGTAGTCTGTTATTCGAGCCATGACTATAGTGAGGAGGTGAAGTACCCAGACAATCCTGCGGATAAAAATACGTACAAAATAAAAAAAATAAAATACTAAAAAATACCACTTAATACCAATATACCAATTAACTTTCCTTATACCTAGTCGGAGTAGCTACCTGATGTTGTCCTTATGGACCACCCTCTCCTTAATAAGGACTGTTGGCCCCAAGTCTGCCTGAACTGTTTTTCCACATACAAGATGGTCAGATTATTCGCGAGGCGTCTATTAGACTTAACTACAACTTTTTCGCCTACACTGAAGTTTCTGTTCTGACGTGCTTGGTTGAATCGATTGTTCTGTACAATCTGGGCCTTTCGCGCTTTATTCTGTATTTCCTTGTTCATTTCCGCTCCCACAATGGGCCTCTTGTTGGTGACCGAGTGCACCGATCTATTGTATTCCGTTGTTGCTTGAAGGAAGAGTTCGACCGTATCGGTGATTCCTTTAGCCATTTTGATGCACGTACCATGGAACCTTTCTACTTTTCCAGTAGAATTACTGTGGATGGGTGGAGCGTTAGCCATGTGGACCCTGAAGTTGTTGTGCACTAAGGACCTGATGGTCTGCGAACTTAGCATTATCACAAAATATTTTTTTAGTGTTGGGGAAAATTTTCAAAAGCAAGAGTGGAGTTTTAATGTCTGCTATGGGGCGGGAAGCTATCGGCTGTACTATGGTAAATTTCGAGAATTTGTCCACGAATGTTAGAAAATACTTTTAATCTGTGGGAAATATGTTGACATAAAACCGATTCTGCTCGATGCTGATAATTTCTTTTTTTCCTGCCCAAGCTAAGCAAGCTAATAGATCATCGTCTAATCTCTCTCGTAGTGTTCAGACGCGTTTTTTCTTTGCGCTCCGCTCATTTTTCACTTATTTTGTATAAACAGCCGGTGTTTGTCCAAAATAAACCTTTAGCGAACTAACAAATTAACTTGCTAACATAAAGTCTATCCTGAATCGCGAGTGCATGCCTATTTATTGTGTAAAACATAATTTAATAATTCTTTTTTGCGTCGGATAACATTGTGTTTTTGTTGTTGCTTTTCGTAAGTACGCTCTCACATTGAAAAAGTAATGCACGCAAAGTGCGCTGGGTACTCAGGCCTCGTGAGTGATGCAATTTCCAAACATAATGGCTTGTTCTACTATTGTGAGGCATGCCGGGGGGCTCACATAGAGATGGTCAGGTTTATGAGGCAGACGCGGAATGGCTTTAAGGAGCTGACCGTAGGCTTTAAAAAGCAGTACGATCAGCTCCTAGCCATGGAGTCTTTTTTAGCAGTTTGCAACTGCTGAATGAGTCTCCTAGGCGAAAAAAGGTCACTCCGCGGGATCTGCAAGCCCCAACTGTCCCCCAGCCGCCCGTTGCCGAACAACCGACTCCGACCACTCCAATTGTGCAGCAGCCGATATCGTTTGCTATTCCAAGGGCAACGACAGCTGCTGGTGATGCAAATTCGGTGACTTAACGTCTACTAAACCCATGTTGGGTATTTTTAGTTTACGATATATATGATTATTATCGTTTATCAATTCGTTTGAAAAATTACTAATAGAATTACTTTCCATAAACAATAGTCCTACCTATCGTTTCGTATAGCTTTACGGGCTATACTTCTAATTGGGCAGAAAATGTTCTGCGCAATTTTACAATTTTTGTTTTTATTATATTATTTTATATAAGAATATTTAATTATGCTGCTGCTCCGGACCCATTCTGCGTCAACTGGACGTCACTGGCCTGGCGTCAACGTGCTCCCTCGTAAGCGCAAGTGGCGGGGCGCCCCTCACGCTTGTTGTTCTCAGACTTCTTTTTTTTTGTTATTTCTGCACTTCTTCGGCAGCTGCTGGCAACATGCAAGTGGATTTGCAATGTGGGCTTTCCAGTGGTCCAGGGCAGTCCCTCGGGCATTTGGCTGGCATCTTCGGCAGTGGCTTGTAAAAATTGGGATTTCTTTTAGTTGTTTGATTGACAACTTTAATTGCTGAGTGAGTTTTTGTGATGGGTTTTAGGTCATCGAGACTTTGTTTAAGGTAGTCAACCAACTTTTGTGCAGTTGACCATGCGTGGGGTGGTGTTTTTGTGAATGTAAATACCATGTGAAAGGTATTTTTCTTAGAGTTTAAATAGTATAAAACATCGGACGTCTGTCCTGTTCTATTCACTTTATTCGAATGATCTTAAGCTAAATACATTTGGTGTAGATGTTGATGAGTTGAGTTGTAAATTCGAACTGTTTTATTTTCAAAACTTATGCACTATATATAGGAAAATATAAGGTAATTAAAACTAATACCAACGCTAAGAAAAGGAGGGATGTGCGGCACTTGTTCCCACGCTCATCCCTGCTAATGACACCAACTACATGCAAACAACATGTGTTAATAGATTTGGGTTCGACGTGCCCATGTATATGATTTTATGGTCGAACTCTATGTGTCCTTTTTTCTCAAGTGGCCTCCTTCAAGTGGACTGTATTGTTTAGTGGTTGGCCTCTGTCGGTTCCTGTTCATGTTTTATGAACATTTGGGTTCGTATAGCTAAAACTGCAGGCGCCACTGCCAGAGACTCCGGCAGCGAAGCAGCCTGTGTATGTATATGTATATATGCATTAGTGAGTAGCGGCGGTCGCTACATAAGAGAGAGCGTACCATGTTCACTTGGTGACAGAGCGATCGCACTTCAAATGTGCTGACTCTTAACATTAAGAGCCCGTTGCATGTGTGGTTAAATTACCAGCACTGCCCATGGCATGTGTGGTCATAAATGAGATATATGAGATATGCTTTGGTCGCTGTTTATGCAATCATCATGACAAAGTGTCACAGTGTAAATAGAATACTATTTATGCATAACACTGAGTACAGTGTGCATTCGATAAGTGAACATACTACACCAGATTGGCGACCTCTTCGGACCACTTCCTTCGCTGTTGAAGGCTGAGAAGATGGTCTCTGGACCAATCTTTCCAGAATCTTTGCTTGATGGCAGACACGAGCTGCCATTGTTGCAGATACGAGAGGCTGCTGTCTGGTCTGGGCAGCTATGATTCGGGCTGCAGTGAAACTAGCATTCTGCCGACTAGTAGATTCGCGGGAGTCAGCACCTCCCTTTGGTTGGGACTGCCGCTGTCGACCACCAGTGGCCTGGAATTGAGCACGGCCTCGACTTCCACGAGAACCGTATGCAGCTCGTCTTCCTTGAGCACCGCGCAGCTCATGGCCCTGATCGGCAAATGTTTGGCGGACTTTACCGCCGACTCCCATAGGCCTCCAATGTGTGGAGCTCGTGGCGGGATGAGCTCCACCGAAAACCGGTGAGGCGCAGCATAAGCCTTGAGGGCCTCGTCCTTGGCATCCATGCCCTCCATACGTTCCTTGAGCATGCGAGCTGCACCAACAAAATTCGTGGCGTTGTCGCAGTACAGCTTGACAAGTGGCCCACGACGACCAACAAACCTGGATAAACACAAAATAAAAGTATTAGAGGTGAAATCTTTCACAATATCTAGGTGCACAGCCTTAACTGCGAAGCAAACGAACACTGCTATGTACATTTTGAGAGGCTGTTTGCCTCAAAGGGTCGATTCTCTCGATTTGTGAGAGAAGCTTAGGCTTGTGGTGGAAGCAGTGTACGCATTGCCGGACAATGGCATTGCACTCTCTTCGTGCATTTATTAGCCAAATGGATTGTCTTAGGAATCCCACTAGTGCACGTGGTCCAGCGTGACAATTGACTCGATGTAAATAGCTAAGATAGAGAGTAACAAATCTACAATTTTTGGGCATTAACAATGGAAACTTAGCATTATGTGCTTGGGGACATTTAATAGGCGACCGCCTACTCGAATCAACGAAAACCAGCATGAGCCCACTTGTTCTTCCGACAGAAAGGGATTTAGCTTTTGAATTGATGTTTGCAACTTTAATGACTTCTTTGTTTTGTCAATCTCCTGTGCAAATGCGTCTCTTTGTACAGCTTCTACTGCTGTTAGAAACGCTTCGCTGAGCTCGTCTGATGAAGGACAAGTGCTACTCTAAGTGACTCCTTTTCTTCTATTGATGAACCGGCGGATATACGCAAATGTGCCTACCACTTTCATATACGATGACGAATTTTCTACAAGTGAGAACGGCATTTTGCTCGACATCGGCCGCGAAAAGTGCAGTGCTACCTTCTTTTCTCCAATAACGCATTCGCTTCTGTCAACTGTAAATGAGGATTTTGAGGCCAATGTTTGGATTCTTGCTGCAAGAACGTCGGGCCATTGAACCATAATAGCGAATTTAGGTTCGCTACCGATGATCCTCGAGATACTAGGTCGGCAGGATTTTCAATGGGGGGCACATGTCTCTATAGGACTGTCGAAGTGATATCCTGTATCTCTGCAATTCGATTCGAAACAAACGTAGTTAACTGGGAGGGATGAGTTTGCAGCCAATGTAAAACCACTTCCGAATCTGACCACAATACGACCTTTTCTACGGGACAATCTATCATGGACCGAACTTCCTCCCACAACTTTGCCAAAAGATGAGCGGCACATAGCTCTAATCTTGGGATTGTTTTTGTTTTTAAAGGTGTCACCCTCGCGTTTGCCGTTAATAATTTAAACTCCATTTGCATGGAAAACCCGAACATATATACAATAGCCATATGCTCGCTTGGACGCATCTGCAAACCCATGTATTTGACAGTGTTTGCGCTGGCTCCTACAAATCGGTGAATGGTGACGTCATGCAATCCCTGCATATCTAAAGTCATCGCTTCCCATTTTTTATGTACGTTTAAGGGAATGAGATCGTCCCATCCAACGTTTAGCAACCAAATTTCCTGCAGGAATATTTTTCCATTGGTAATTACTGGACATAGCAGACCCAGATGATCGAAAAGATTGGCTATGACCGATAACATTGATCTCTTGGATGTGGTTTCGGACGATATTATTAGTTTCAGACAATATTTAAAAATGTCTGTTCAAGGGTTCTAAATCAGACCAAAAGTTTTACAATCTTGCTGATCTCCATTCGCAATGGCCATATTTTCTTGCTGATTATCACCTAGTTGACAGTTCGCAGCCCATTTCGTCAACACGAATCCTGCTGGCTCTAGGATTTCAAACTAATTGTTGACGTAATATCTGTAGCTCAGATTTCGTGTCTGCTCCTGTAAGAAGGTCATCAACATACAAAAATTAAGGAAGCAAGAGACTTTGATCCACTTTGATGCGAACTTACATGAGTGTCGCTCAGATATTTCAAACGCCTTACAGCGAGAAACGGTGCGTTGGCAGTACCATAAGTCACCGTATTGAGACGAAACACTTGGCAAGGGTCTGACTTTGTCCTTCTCCAAATAATTAATTGGAATTGGCGTTGCGCCTTCTCAACTTGGACTTGATGGTACATTTTTGTAATGTCTGCTGTAAGAGCGAATGCGACAGCGTGGCATATAGGCACGGCTAGATGGTTGCTCCAACCATGAGTAGATCGTTGAGCGTGACTTGGCTCGTAGTTTTGCACGGCACATCGAAGACCACTCGTAGCTTAGTGGATGTACTTTGAGGTCGTTCCACGCATTGATACGGTATGAAACAATGCGGCTCTATCGGGATCAAATTTTCTATTGCATATGGCCTAGCGACACGTATTCCTCCATGCACATAAACCTTATGTCAGGTTTTTGGCACAATCGCCTTTCTAACGACAAAAATCGTCTTCTGGCTACCTCAAACGACGAACCGATAGATGTCGGTCTTGACTTAAATGGCAACGAAACTTGCAATCGACCGAGGGTAATCGTGTGATGGTTTCAATGAAAGATGTTTCACACATAGTTTCTTCGGAGTATACAGTCTTTCTTTAGACTCATTTGGAACATTTTCCAACTCCCAGAAATGCTTGACAAGATTATCAAGACGGCAAAACTCCTGCAATGTGCTCCCCATAGAGCATGCTTCAATACTTTGGGGTCCTTTGGATCTGCAGCGACCAGACACCACCTACCCAAAGACCGTATTTTGCAACGTTAGCGTGTCTTGTTGTTTTAACTGGCCATCTTTAAGTATATCAAAGAAGGCATCCGCTCCTAGCAGCAGATCCACCCCTTGGAGTTTATGGAATCCTGGATCGGCCAGTGGAAAATCTGTAAGAATTGTCTGCGAGTCTGACGGAACAGCTTTCTTTGGGTGATACGAAGAAATCGATCTCAAAATGACAAAGTCGGTGGCTATTTCAAATTGCTGAACGCGGGAGCAGACCGTTGTTTGCACCACTTGGTGCGCAGACAAGCTAGCATTTCCAATAAGTTTATTGTTTAAATATTGTTTATTGTTTAAAATTGTTTAAAGTTTAACAATATGCAGTTAAACTGTAGGGGGAAAAATTAAATGACAAGTGTGTATCCTACGAGACTAAGGCAAGATACAAGATAAACTTAAGACATAATTTAAAATTATTACAATAAGTTATTCATTAGGATAGATTTGACCATGATAGAACTAGGATCAAAGAAGAACAAATGAAAAAATTTGTTATAGTTTCGGTAATGGCTACGGAAAGATTCCTGATCAGAGTAATGAGAAAGACAGAGTTGATGGTAGAGAGGAAAGTAATGCCTAGTCGGACGGGATGGGACAGCAAAACTAATAAGACTAATAAGGGCAGATGATTCAACCTCACCAGAGAGAAGCTTGTGGAGAAAGAGAACTCCATGAAAGATCCTACGGGACTTAAGAGATTGGAGGTTAAGACGCAGCCTGCGTTCATAGGAAGGGAGATGTATCACAGGGTCCCAATTAAGTCCACGGAGAGCAAAGATGAGGAATTGTTTCTGAACGGATTCAAGCATATCTTGAAATTTTTGGTAATGTGGTGACCAGACACAGGAACCATATTCCAAGATAGGTCGGACCAGAGAAACTTATAAGACTTTAGAGGTGTAAGGGTCAGTAAATTGCTTAGATCATCTTTTGACAAATCCAAGAACTCCCTTGGCTTTATTTGAGATGGAGGAGATATGAGAATTAAAACAAAGATTTGGAACAAAGATAATGCCTAGGTCATTAACTTTGAACTGGCGTTCCAAGATAAAGCTGTTGATGGAGTAGTCAAATAGGTATGGCTTGATGCGGTGGAAAGTCATGATATTACATTTTGATATGTTCAGTGTGTGAAGGCGCTAACCTAGCGCCCCCACAAATTAGATTATAACTAGCCATAAGTTATCATTAGTTCTATTAATGTTACCCCCTTTGAATTACACACGGAGCGTAGCAAATCCCCTCATTTGCACGAAGCAACGAATATATTTTTGATTTTCCCAACGGCAACTAAAACTCAAACGATAGTCATGAATTTTCACCAGTGCCAGAACAAGTCATAGCCCACTGTGCCGCGCGCTAACGAACAGTAACACAAAAGGGACGGGGCGAAGAGGTCCCGTAAGAGAGGCTCGCGACGATCGCTGTTGGGAGAGCGAACCAAAGCTAGGGATTCGAAGTAACGGAACACGACCGAAAGCTCGGCGAAACGAAAGTTCGAAATAGGCAGGCCGGCCCACGCGAGTAGGGAGACGGGACAGTTGGCAGAGAACTAGAAACCCAGGCGGTCGCAGAGATAAAAGCAAAACGGGATTTTTTAAGAGTGCGCATAGTGATCAGAGTGAGGACGCGAGGAAGTGAAAAAGCTAACGGCCCGAATTGAACACGCGGGACACAGTGACAGAGTTCTGGTAAGCAATCGTTAGAGAGATCTGGTGCAGCCTGAGAGCCAAGGTTGACCCAGTCTTTGCTAATACGAATAAAGAAGAATATAATAAGAATTTCGCCGACGTCTATTCTTTCTTTGGGTGGCTCACCTACCTACTTATTTCGGCGTGCCGAAACTATTCCCGACCATAGCGTGACCCCCGCCCGTTACTCCCACACTGGGACTCAAAAATATAGTCAGAACAGGCAACCAACAAAATCTGGAGATTCCGGGAGGCGTGCTAGTATAGTCGTGCTCTGTGGTTTTTACCGAGACACTGTTATACACGCACAGACCCATAGTCAGGGTGTGCTCTGTGGTTTCTACCGAGACAAACAGCCAGGAGTCCCGATCCCCACCAATCTAGTCAGAGCAGGCAATCAGTGAAACCTTGAGATTCCGGGAGTCGTGTTAGTGCAGTCGTGCACTGTGCTTTTTACCGGGACGCGATTGTACGCGCACAGACCCATAGTCAGGGTGTGCTCTATGGTTTTTACCGAGACACACAGCTAGGAGTCCCGATCCCCACCAATCTAGTCAGAGCAGGCAATCAGTGAAACCTTGAGATTCCGGGAGGCGTGTTAGTGCAGTCGTGCTCTGTGGTTTTTACCGGGACGCGATTATACACGCACAGACCCACCGCCAGGGTGTTGTAGGATGCATATATCGAGAGTACACTGTACTCAATATATTGTATTTTATAACGCAAGAGCAACACATAGTTGCATAAGCAATAACCCAACAGCGACACTTTGTCGTTGCTATAAACAAAAGCCAAACACCCAACACAGTCCAAGTGCAATAAAATATGATCGCTCTTGACTGTAGCGGGCAACGGCCAAGCCCTGTCAGCATATCTGCAGGGCACTGACTGTTTACGTAAGTTCCTATGTATATGCATACCACTCTCAACTCAACAGCAAACGTTTCCGTTGCTGTACATACATATACATATACAAATGTATTATGTATCAAGGGAACGAGGCCGATTTGCTGCCGTCTTCGCCGGCGTCGCAACGGGCCGCTTTAGCTTTAGCCTGTCCTGGAATTAATTAATCCTGAAATTAATTAAAAGAAGATAAAGACCTGCAAAGGCACCGGCAACGCTACATAGAGCGTACTGGAATGGCAAGCGGATCGGAAATGAAAAAAAAGGCTGAGTGAGTAGAGTTATGTGTGATGGGTAAGCGCGGAGGTGTGAAAACAAAAATTAACAAAAGAATAGCACACATAAAGTGGCTATTATTCACAAAGAAACCACCCCCCGCATGGTAAACTGCACAGAAGTTGCAGAATGAGATTGACAATCTGAAGGAAAGTCTCGATGACCGAAAACCTAGCACAAAAACTCACTCAGCGATTAAAGTTATAACAGAAATAACTAAACCAAATTCAAATTTTTGCAAGCCACTGCCGAGGACGCCAGCCAAGTGCATGGAGGACTGCCCTGGACCACTAGAAAGTGCCAGTTGCAATTCCACTTGCATGTTGCAAGCAGCCGACGGAAGGAAGAAATAAGAAGAATCTCTACAGTGCGAGAGGCATAGGACCGCCCCTTGCACCAACGGTGGACTTATACAAATGCTAGGTAGGCAGACCGCCCGCTTCGCCAACGAGGGAGCGTCAGCATAGCCAACCCGGCGACGATCAGCTGAGCTGACGGTCCGGAGCAGCACCATAAAGATGATATATTAAAATTTTTAAACTAAATAATATAAGAAAAAAATACATTGTGAAATTGCGCAGAACCTTTTCTGCCCAATAGCAGTATAGCCTGTAAAGCTATACGAAACGATAGGTAGGACTTTTGTTTATGGAAAGTAATTCTATTAGTAAGTTTTCAAGAGAATTGATAAACGATAATAATCATATATATCGTAAACTAAAAATACCCAACATGGTTAGTTTAGTAGACGTTAAGTCAGTGGATTCCACTGCTAACGTAATTAATAAAATTGATTTACAATTAATAAATTTACTTTTGATAATAATTTTTGTTATAATGTGCGCCAATTGTTTTTATAAATTATACAAGTTGCATAACAAATGTATAAAAAAGAGGTATATGAGCCAGGCAAATGATCTGGACAAGATTTAAATGTAAAAAAAAATAAGCGCAAACAACATTAAAAAAAATAATAATTTTTACAATAATTCCGTAATTTACTTTGTAACATTAAGAAAATTAAAAAAAATTAATAAAATCGAATACAAATAAAAATTTATATGTGAATATGGCTAAACTAAAGACAATTAGAGAAATTTATAATCTAATGGAATGAAGTATATCAGGAATTAACTAAAATAAAAACTGAATTTGGCAAATCATATAAAGCACTTAACCAAAATAGGCCAATTCAGAACAGTACTGTTAGGAAGCATACAGAAATATTAGTAAAGTGCTTTAATGAGGCACGTATATTAATACATAACCAAAGAGAAAGGTTAAATAAAGATCATTGGTCCAATGTATCCACATTTTTGATTAAACTTCGAGAGAATTTAATATCAATTAAGCAGAAATTCGATATAGATATATCAGTCCCTACTATACTTAATACTTCTCTAGCAGTTGAAAATGATGATGAACCGGAATCCACAGAACCGGCTGGCATCGAACCAACAGAGTCAGAAGAGATAGAGACAAACCCCAAAATAGAAGAGCAGGATTTAAATAACCTTACTATCCCAGCAGTTTAAATATCAGAGCTGGATGATAATATAGATTCCGATACTAGTTCCAGCGCATTACATAGTTCAAGCATAATAGAGACTAAATTCAAAATGGCACAATCCAATATTGATTTTATTAATACTGCAAGCAAGCTTATACCAGTTTTCGATGGTAAAGCGGAAAACTTAACAAGTTTCATTGATGCATTGCACATAATAGAATCAATAAAAGGCGAACACGAACAATTAGCAGTTTCAATAATAAAAACCAAGCTAAAAGGTGTTGCCAGAAATATAATTGGAAATGAGACAACAGTAAATGAAGTCATTACCAGATTGAAAAGCAATGTCAAGGGAAACTGTAGAAGTATTGTCAGCAAAACTGATGAACCTACAGCAACGCAAAAAACTGCAAACCAATATACATTGGAGATTGAGCAGATGACAAAAGCTTTAGAAGGTGCGTATATAATAGACGGTTTAGCCCTAGAGTTAGCCAGAAGTTATTCCACTCAGCATGCTGTCAAAGCAATGGTTAAGAACTGCACGATTGATAAGGTAAAACTTATCATGCAAGCTGTTACCTTCAATACAATGAATGATGCCATGTCCAAATTTGTAAATAGTTGCACAGAAGCAACTGGACAGCCCAACACTGTCCTATATTACAAAAATTATTCACAGCGCGGCGGAAACCGCGGACGAGGAAATTATAGAGGTAACTTTCGTAGTCGTAACAACTACAATAGTACCTATTATAATAATGGACAAGGCCAATATAGAGGAAACTCAAGAGGCCGTGGCAATTCGAATCGAGGCCACAACAGCAATACCTTAAATAGTGTCCGAGTAGTGAATACATCGGAAAACTCACAAAACCCTTTAAATGCTCAACAGTAGAAGATGCAAAGGTTCACACTATTAATCTCAGTCAGAAAATATTCGTATCATTCAATCATGTGGCTACAGGAAAATAACTTGTCTTTTTAGTAGACACAGGTGCAGACATTTCAATAGTTAAAGAAAATTCTGATGTCTTTCAAGACAAACAAGATAATTAAATTATAGACATAAAAGGAATAAGTGAAGAGGTTATCAAGTCCAAAGGATTAACCTCTATTGAGATACAGACCACTAAGTATATAATCCCACATGATTTTCATATCGTGGATTTACAATTCGCTATTCCTTGTGATGGCATAATAGGAATCGATTTTATTAAAAATATAACTGTCAATTAGACTTCAAGCAATCTGAAGATTGGCTTATAATTAGAACTAATAACTTAAAATTTCCAATTTATGTTCCGATAACATACAGTTCTGGCAACAACTCAATACTTCTGCCAGCAAGATCCCAAGTTATTAGAAAAATTCAAAAGAAGACAGTGTATTGATTCCAAATCAAGAAATTAAAAATGGTATTTACATGGCAAGGACCATAGCAACAACTAAAAACGCTTTCATAAGACTACTTAATAACCCAAATAAAGATCAAGTAGTCAGTGCAAACAACTTAACGTATGAATCACTTTCGAACTACGAAGTAGTCAAAACTAATCCAGAAGATAGGAAAAAATCTGTATTATCTCAACTTTCAAGAAACTTTCCACCACAATTCAAGTCACAGCTTTCAAGCTTATGCACCAAATACAATGATATATTCGGATTGGAAACAGAACCAATTAGCGCAAATAGTTTTTATAAGCAAAAACTGAGATTAAGAGATGATGAACCAGTGTATACAAAAAACTACAGAAGCCCACACAGTCAGGTCAACGAAATACAAAAACAAGTTGGAAAATTGATCACCGATGGGATTGTTTAACCATCCGTATCTGAATATAATAGCCCATTATTACTTGTCCCTAAAAAACCATCTCCAGGTTCAGAAGAAAAGAAATGGCGATAGTGATTGACTATCGTCAAATTAATAAAAAGTTACTGTCCGATAAATTTCCACTCCCTAGAATTGATGATATTCTAGATCAACTATGACGAGCAAAATATTTTTCATGCCTTGACTTAATGTCATGATTTCATCAAATTGAACTCGAAAAAAGTTCAAGAGATATAACGTCTTTTTCAACGAGCAATGGCTCGTATCGCTTCACGCGATTACCTTTCGGATTAAAGATAGCGCCTAATTCATTTCAAAGAATGATGACTATTGCATTGACTAGAACCTTCACAAGCATTCCTTTATATGGATGACCTAAAAGTTATAGGTTGTTCCGAAAAACACATGCTTAAAAACTTAACAGATGTTTTCGAGAAATGTAGGAAATACAATCTAAAGTTACATCCAGAAAAATGTTCATTTTTTATGCATGAAGTGACTTTTCTCGGTCATAAATGCACAGATAAAGGAATACTTCCGGACGACAAGAAATTTGACGTCATTATGAATTACCCAGCGCCGCACAATGCAGACAGCACTAGACGTTTCGTAGCATTTTGCAACTATTACAGACGTTTCATAAAAAATTTCGCCGATTATTCGCGGCACATAACAAGATTATGTAAAAAGAATGTTCCTTTTGAATGGACAGATGAATGCCAAAACGCATTCCAATATTTAAAAACAAAACTAATGGAACCTACTTTGCTAAAATATCCCGATTTCAGCAAAGAATTTTGTATAATTACTGATGCAAGTAAGCAAGCATGTGGAGCGGTTTTAACCCAAAACCATAACGGACTCCAACTTCCCATTGCATATGCATCAAGAGCTTTCACTAAAGGAGAAAGTAATAAGTGTACTACTGAGCAGGAGTTAGCTGCAATACACTGGGCAATATTACATTTTCGACCATATATTTATGGAAAACATTTCACAATCCAAACGGATCACAGACCATTAATATATCTATTTTCGATGATCAATCCAAGCTATAAACTGACACGTATGAGGCTAGAATTAGAAGAGTATGACTTCACAGTCGAATATTTAATGGGAAAAGACAATCATGTAGCCGATGCGTTATCAAGGATAACTATTAAAGAACTACAAAATATTACTGGAAATATAAAGAAAGTCACTATAAGACAGACAAGTAGACAGAAATCCTGCGCAGGAAAAGAAAAAATAGAATTGCCTAGACAATCTCTAGAAAAAGCTTCAAAGCCCAACGTATATGAAGTCATTAACAATGACGAAGTACGTAAAGTAGTGACCTTGCATGTAAAAAATATGACATGTTTTTTCAAACATGGAAAGAAAATTACTGCAAGATATGATGTTACTAATGGAATTTTTGACTTAGGTAAATTCTTCCAAAGGCTTGAAATGCAAGCCAGTAAACATGAAATCAGCCAACTCAAAGTGGCACCGTGGGAAAACATCTTTGAATACATTTCAATAGATAGTTTCAAAAATATGGGCAATAAAATATTGAATACATTAAGAGTAGCGCTACTCAACCCAGTGACCCTAATAGAAAAACAAAAAGAAAAAGAAGCTATACTGTCTACATTACATGACGATCCAATTCAAGGAGGGCATACAGGCATAACAAAAACCTTGGCCAAGGTCAAAAGACATTATTTTTGGAAAGGTATGACCAAAGAGATTACTGAGTATATACGAAAATGTCAAAAATGCCAAAAATCAAAAATAACTAAGCATAGTAAGACCCCATTAACATTAACTGATACTCCTATAAATGCTTTCGACAGGGTGATAGTGGACACTATTGGTCCACTACCAAAATCAGAAAATGGCAATGAATACGCAGGCACGTTAATATGTGATTTAACTAAATATCTAGTAGCCATACCAATTGCAAATAAGAGCGCAAATACTGTCGCTAAAGCAATTTTTGAATCATTTATTCTGAAGTACGGTCCAATGAAGACGTTCATTATGGACATGGGAACAGAATATAAGAATTCAATTATAAATGACTTGTGTAAATATTTAAAAATTGAAAATATAACATCAACCGCACACCACCACCAGACAGTTGGAACAATCGAAAGAAGTCATAGAACTTTTAACGAATACATACGATCTTATATATCGGTTGATAAAACTGATTGGGACGTATGGCTCCAATATTTCGTTTTTTGTTTCAACACGACCCCCTCAATGGCACATAATTATTGTCCATATGAGTTAGTATTTGGTAAAACAAATAATTTACCAAAACAGTTCAATAGTATAGATAATATAGACACGTTATACAATATAGATGACTATGCTAAGGAAAGTAAATATAGACTAGAGATAGCTTACAAACGAGCTAGAATTATGATAGAAGAACATAAGAAACAGAATAAGGAACTATACGATCAGAAAAGTAGAAATATAGATTTATCAATAGGTGACAAAGTTTTGCTAAGAAACGAAACAGGTCATTAGTTAGATTCTAAATATACGGGTCCGTATAAAGTAACGGAAATAGGAGAAAGACATTAACATTATAATAACAAATAATAAAAACAAGAAGCAAACAGTTCATAAGGATAGATTATAAATTTATATTTCATAATCATTTTAGTATAGCCATACATAAACATAAATATATACAAAAAAATAAATGTTTTTAATAATTTCATTTTCAAATTGTTAGTAAGTAAAAAAAAAAACAAAAAAAAAAAAAATAATAAGCTTGTACCTTACAATATATTCATAAAATAACTTCATAGAATTACGTTATTTTTCAAAAGGAGGGAGATGTAGTATGCATATATCGAGAGTACACTGTACTCAATATATTGTATTTAATAACGCAAGAGCAACACATAGTTGCATAAGCAATAACCCAACAGCGACACCTTGTCGTTGCTATAAACAAAAGCCAAACACCCAACACAGTCCAAGTGCAATGAAATATGATCGCTCTTGACTGTAGCGGGCAACGGCCAAGCCCTGTCAGCATATCTGCAGGGCACTGACTGTTTACGTAAGTTCCTATGTATATGCATACCACTCTCAACTCAACAGCAAACGTTTCCGTTGCTGTACATACATATACATATACAAATGTATTATGTATCAAGGGAACGAGGCCGATTTGCTGCCGTCTTCGCCGGCGTCGCAACGGGCCGCTTTAGCTTTAGCCTGTCCTGGAATTAATTAATCCTGAAATTAATTAAAAGAAGATAAAGACCTGCAAAGGCACCGGCAACGCTACATAGAGCGTACTGGAATGGCAAGCGGATCGGAAATGAAAAAAAAGGCTGAGTGAGTAGAGTTATGTGTGATGGGTAAGCGCGGAGGTGTGAAAACAAAAATTAACAAAAGAATAGCACACATAAAGTGGCTATTATTCACAAAGAAACCACCCCCCGCATGGTAAACTGCACAGAAGTTGCAGAATGAGATTGACAATCTGAAGGAAAGTCTCGATGACCGAAAACCTAGCACAAAAACTCACTCAGCGATTAAAGTTATAACAGAAATAACTAAACCAAATTCAAATTTTTGCAAGCCACTGCCGAGGACGCCAGCCAAGTGCATGGAGGACTGCCCTGGACCACTAGAAAGTGCCAGTTGCAATTCCACTTGCATGTTGCAAGCAGCCGACGGAAGGAAGAAATAAGAAGAATCTCTACAGTGCGAGAGGCATAGGACCGCCCCTTGCACCAACGGTGGACTTATACAAATGCTAGGTAGGCAGACCGCCCGCTTCGCCAACGAGGGAGCGTCAGCATAGCCAACCCGGCGACGATCAGCTGAGCTGACGGTCCGGAGCAGCACCATAAAGATGATATATTAAAATTTGTAAACTAAATAATATAAGAAAAAAATACATTGTGAAATTGCGCAGAACCTTTTCTGCCCAATAGCAGTATAGCCTGTAAAGCTATACGAAACGATAGGTAGGACTTTTGTTTATGGAAAGTAATTCTATTAGTAAGTTTTCAAAAGAATTGATAAACGATAATAATCATATATATCGTAAACTAAAAATACCCAACATGGTTAGTTTAGTAGACGTTAAGTCAGTGGATTCCACTGCTAACGTAATTAATAAAATTGATTTACAATTAATAAATTTACTTTTGATAATAATTTTTGTTATAATGTGCGCCAATTGTTTTTATAAATTATACAAGTTGCATAACAAATGTATAAAAAAGAGGTATATGAGCCAGGCAAATGATCTGGACAAGATTTAAATGTAAAAAAAAGGAAGCGCAAACAACATTAAAAAAAATAATAATTTTTACAATAATTCCGTAATTTACTTTGTAACATTAAGAAAATTAAAAAAAATTAATAAAATCGAATACAAATAAAAATTTATATGTGAATATGGCTAAACTAAAGACAATTAGAGAAATTTATAATCTAATGGAATGAAGTATATCAGGAATTAACTAAAATAAAAACTGAATTTGGCAAATCATATAAAGCACTTAACCAAAATAGGCCAATTCAGAACAGTACTGTTAGGAAGCATACAGAAATATTAGTAAAGTGCTTTAATGAGGCACGTATATTAATACATAACCAAAGAGAAAGGTTAAATAAAGATCATTGGTCCAATGTATCCACATTTTTGATTAAACTTCGAGAGAATTTAATATCAATTAAGCAGAAATTCGATATAGATATATCAGTCCCTACTATACTTAATACTTCTCTAGCAGTTGAAAATGATGATGAACCGGAATCCACAGAACCGGCTGGCATCGAACCAACAGAGTCAGAAGAGATAGAGACAAACCCCAAAATAGAAGAGCAGGATTTAAATAACCTTACTATCCCAGCAGTTTAAATATCAGAGCTGGATGATAATATAGATTCCGATACTAGTTCCAGCGCATTACATAGTTCAAGCATAATAGAGACTAAATTCAAAATGGCACAATCCAATATTGATTTTATTAATACTGCAAGCAAGCTTATACCAGTTTTCGATGGTAAAGCGGAAAACTTAACAAGTTTCATTGATGCATTGCACATAATAGAATCAATAAAAGGCGAACACGAACAATTAGCAGTTTCAATAATAAAAACCAAGCTAAAAGGTGTTGCCAGAAATATAATTGGAAATGAGACAACAGTAAATGAAGTCATTACCAGATTGAAAAGCAATGTCAAGGGAAACTGTAGAAGTATTGTCAGCAAAACTGATGAACCTACAGCAACGCAAAAAACTGCAAACCAATATACATTGGAGATTGAGCAGATGACAAAAGCTTTAGAAGGTGCGTATATAATAGACGGTTTAGCCCTAGAGTTAGCCAGAAGTTATTCCACTCAGCATGCTGTCAAAGCAATGGTTAAGAACTGCACGATTGATAAGGTAAAACTTATCATGCAAGCTGTTACCTTCAATACAATGAATGATGCCATGTCCAAATTTGTAAATAGTTGCACAGAAGCAACTGGACAGCCCAACACTGTCCTATATTACAAAAATTATTCACAGCGCGGCGGAAACCGCGGACGAGGAAATTATAGAGGTAACTTTCGTAGTCGTAACAACTACAATAGTACCTATTATAATAATGGACAAGGCCAATATAGAGGAAACTCAAGAGGCCGTGGCAATTCGAATCGAGGCCACAACAGCAATACCTTAAATAGTGTCCGAGTAGTGAATACATCGGAAAACTCACAAAACCCTTTAAATGCTCAACAGTAGAAGATGCAAAGGTTCACACTATTAATCTCAGTCAGAAAATATTCGTATCATTCAATCATGTGGCTACAGGAAAATAACTTGTCTTTTTAGTAGACACAGGTGCAGACATTTCAATAGTTAAAGAAAATTCTGATGTCTTTCAAGACAAACAAGATAATTAAATTATAGACATAAAAGGAATAAGTGAAGAGGTTATCAAGTCCAAAGGATTAACCTCTATTGAGATACAGACCACTAAGTATATAATCCCACATGATTTTCATATCGTGGATTTACAATTCGCTATTCCTTGTGATGGCATAATAGGAATCGATTTTATTAAAAATATAACTGTCAATTAGACTTCAAGCAATCTGAAGATTGGCTTATAATTAGAACTAATAACTTAAAATTTCCAATTTATGTTCCGATAACATACAGTTCTGGCAACAACTCAATACTTCTGCCAGCAAGATCCCAAGTTATTAGAAAAATTCAAAAGAAGACAGTGTATTGATTCCAAATCAAGAAATTAAAAATGGTATTTACATGGCAAGGACCATAGCAACAACTAAAAACGCTTTCATAAGACTACTTAATAACCCAAATAAAGATCAAGTAGTCAGTGCAAACAACTTAACGTATGAATCACTTTCGAACTACGAAGTAGTCAAAACTAATCCAGAAGATAGGAAAAAATCTGTATTATCTCAACTTTCAAGAAACTTTCCACCACAATTCAAGTCACAGCTTTCAAGCTTATGCACCAAATACAATGATATATTCGGATTGGAAACAGAACCAATTAGCGCAAATAGTTTTTATAAGCAAAAACTGAGATTAAGAGATGATGAACCAGTGTATACAAAAAACTACAGAAGCCCACACAGTCAGGTCAACGAAATACAAAAACAAGTTGGAAAATTGATCACCGATGGGATTGTTTAACCATCCGTATCTGAATATAATAGCCCATTATTACTTGTCCCTAAAAAACCATCTCCAGGTTCAGAAGAAAAGAAATGGCGATAGTGATTGACTATCGTCAAATTAATAAAAAGTTACTGTCCGATAAATTTCCACTCCCTAGAATTGATGATATTCTAGATCAACTATGACGAGCAAAATATTTGTCATGCCTTGACTTAATGTCAGGATTTCATCAAATTGAACTCGAAAAAAGTTCAAGAGATATAACGTCTTTTTCAACGAGCAATGGCTCGTATCGCTTCACGCGATTACCTTTCGGATTAAAGATAGCGCCTAATTCATTTCAAAGAATGATGACTATTGCATTGACTAGAACCTTCACAAGCATTCCTTTATATGGATGACCTAAAAGTTATAGGTTGTTCCGAAAAACACATGCTTAAAAACTTAACAGATGTTTTCGAGAAATGTAGGAAATACAATCTAAAGTTACATCCAGAAAAATGTTCATTTTTTATGCATGAAGTGACTTTTCTCGGTCATAAATGCAC
Source organism: Drosophila helvetica (assembly GCA_963969585.1). Taxonomy (NCBI): domain Eukaryota; kingdom Metazoa; phylum Arthropoda; class Insecta; order Diptera; family Drosophilidae; genus Drosophila; species Drosophila helvetica. The sequence continues at coordinate 19,776,978 of OZ018403.1, read as the reverse complement.
AGATAAAGGAATACTTCCGGACGACAAGAAATTTGACGTCATTATGAATTACCCAGCGCCGCACAATGCAGACAGCACTAGACGTTTCGTAGCATTTTGCAACTATTACAGACGTTTCATAAAAAATTTCGCCGATTATTCGCGGCACATAACAAGATTATGTAAAAAGAATGTTCCTTTTGAATGGACAGATGAATGCCAAAACGCATTCCAATATTTAAAAACAAAACTAATGGAACCTACTTTGCTAAAATATCCCGATTTCAGCAAAGAATTTTGTATAATTACTGATGCAAGTAAGCAAGCATGTGGAGCGGTTTTAACCCAAAACCATAACGGACTCCAACTTCCCATTGCATATGCATCAAGAGCTTTCACTAAAGGAGAAAGTAATAAGTGTACTACTGAGCAGGAGTTAGCTGCAATACACTGGGCAATATTACATTTTCGACCATATATTTATGGAAAACATTTCACAATCCAAACGGATCACAGACCATTAATATATCTATTTTCGATGATCAATCCAAGCTATAAACTGACACGTATGAGGCTAGAATTAGAAGAGTATGACTTCACAGTCGAATATTTAATGGGAAAAGACAATCATGTAGCCGATGCGTTATCAAGGATAACTATTAAAGAACTACAAAATATTACTGGAAATATAAAGAAAGTCACTATAAGACAGACAAGTAGACAGAAATCCTGCGCAGGAAAAGAAAAAATAGAATTGCCTAGACAATCTCTAGAAAAAGCTTCAAAGCCCAACGTATATGAAGTCATTAACAATGACGAAGTACGTAAAGTAGTGACCTTGCATGTAAAAAATATGACATGTTTTTTCAAACATGGAAAGAAAATTACTGCAAGATATGATGTTACTAATGGAATTTTTGACTTAGGTAAATTCTTCCAAAGGCTTGAAATGCAAGCCAGTAAACATGAAATCAGCCAACTCAAAGTGGCACCGTGGGAAAACATCTTTGAATACATTTCAATAGATAGTTTCAAAAATATGGGCAATAAAATATTGAATACATTAAGAGTAGCGCTACTCAACCCAGTGACCCTAATAGAAAAACAAAAAGAAAAAGAAGCTATACTGTCTACATTACATGACGATCCAATTCAAGGAGGGCATACAGGCATAACAAAAACCTTGGCCAAGGTCAAAAGACATTATTTTTGGAAAGGTATGACCAAAGAGATTACTGAGTATATACGAAAATGTCAAAAATGCCAAAAATCAAAAATAACTAAGCATAGTAAGACCCCATTAACATTAACTGATACTCCTATAAATGCTTTCGACAGGGTGATAGTGGACACTATTGGTCCACTACCAAAATCAGAAAATGGCAATGAATACGCAGGCACGTTAATATGTGATTTAACTAAATATCTAGTAGCCATACCAATTGCAAATAAGAGCGCAAATACTGTCGCTAAAGCAATTTTTGAATCATTTATTCTGAAGTACGGTCCAATGAAGACGTTCATTATGGACATGGGAACAGAATATAAGAATTCAATTATAAATGACTTGTGTAAATATTTAAAAATTGAAAATATAACATCAACCGCACACCACCACCAGACAGTTGGAACAATCGAAAGAAGTCATAGAACTTTTAACGAATACATACGATCTTATATATCGGTTGATAAAACTGATTGGGACGTATGGCTCCAATATTTCGTTTTTTGTTTCAACACGACCCCCTCAATGGCACATAATTATTGTCCATATGAGTTAGTATTTGGTAAAACAAATAATTTACCAAAACAGTTCAATAGTATAGATAATATAGACACGTTATACAATATAGATGACTATGCTAAGGAAAGTAAATATAGACTAGAGATAGCTTACAAACGAGCTAGAATTATGATAGAAGAACATAAGAAACAGAATAAGGAACTATACGATCAGAAAAGTAGAAATATAGATTTATCAATAGGTGACAAAGTTTTGCTAAGAAACGAAACAGGTCATTAGTTAGATTCTAAATATACGGGTCCGTATAAAGTAACGGAAATAGGAGAAAGACATTAACATTATAATAACAAATAATAAAAACAAGAAGCAAACAGTTCATAAGGATAGATTATAAATTTATATTTCATAATCATTTTAGTATAGCCATACATAAACATAAATATATACAAAAAAATAAATGTTTTTAATAATTTCATTTTCAAATTGTTAGTAAGTAAAAAAAAAAACAAAAAAAAAAAAAATAATAAGCTTGTACCTTACAATATATTCATAAAATAACTTCATAGAATTACGTTATTTTTCAAAAGGAGGGAGATGTAGTATGCATATATCGAGAGTACACTGTACTCAATATATTGTATTTAATAACGCAAGAGCAACACATAGTTGCATAAGCAATAACCCAACAGCGACACCTTGTCGTTGCTATAAACAAAAGCCAAACACCCAACACAGTCCAAGTGCAATGAAATATGATCGCTCTTGACTGTAGCGGGCAACGGCCAAGCCCTGTCAGCATATCTGCAGGGCACTGACTGTTTACGTAAGTTCCTATGTATATGCATACCACTCTCAACTCAACAGCAAACGTTTCCGTTGCTGTACATACATATACATATACAAATGTATTATGTATCAAGGGAACGAGGCCGATCTGCTGCCGGCTTCGCCGGCGTCGCAACGGGCCGCTTTAGCTTTAGCCTACCAAAAGAACTTTGTACATTCATTCAATAAAGAGATCTGAAGAAAGACGGATGTCTTTGAATCCAACAAAATCTATCTAACACTACAGTGTACTTTATGGTCTTTACCGAGATACACAATTAGGGGTCTCAACATAGCTATCCATTCAAGGTAGACGACACCCCAGGTCCGAGGCGCTATACAAGCGTGGCCGTATCATACAGTTCCTACTGGCCCACGTGCAAGCCACGTCTTATATATTTATCCCCTCTCTTGCCCCTTTAAACGTCACGAGACGCGCCTTCATCCCTCGCAGGTCCCTCTGTTTACAAATTTCTTGTAAAGGACCCTGAACAACCCTGAGTCATCACCCCAGCCTTAGGAACTACTTTACAAGTGGAAGAACGTTAATAGTGCACCAGTTATTAAGAGCGTCAAGATCCGATTGTAGAGATAACGGGGACACAGGGTCATTATAGGTAAAAAATAGCTTAACATCGTCAGCGTACATTAGGACACGAGAGTGAGATAAGACTAGAGGAAGATCATTAATGAACAAATTAAATAACAGGGGGCTCAGATGGCTACCTTGAGGTACACCCGATGTAACACGAACGCTGAGAACGATTACAACGGTAAGAATTAGTCCAGTGGAGAAGATTAGTCGGAAACCCAAGGAGAGATAGTTTATGGATAAGGAGATTGTGATTAACTGAGTCAAAGTCTTTACTAAAATCAGTGTAAACTACATAAGTTTGGCACTGATTAGCAAGGAGGTTAGAAGTAACTGAGCGAGTTTTACAAACTTCAAAAGTGCTGCAGCTGAGAGGTAATGATTTTTTCAAATAGTTTAGGAATGGCAGATATATTAGATATACAACGATAATTAGAAACATTTGATTTCGGCCCCTTTTTATGGACAGGAATTATGTAGGACTCCTTCCAGACGATGAGAAAATCACCTAACTCGAGTGACAAATTGAAAAGTTTTAAGAGGGGCACGCAAAGAGATTCAGCAGAACGGCACTTGGAACCAAATCCGGGCCAGTAGAGAACGAAAACTTACACGATTTTAAGTTGTTTAGCAAGCCATTATAATCGATGAAGGGGGAATAACAAACGGCACTTGGAACCAAATCCGGGCCAGTAGAGAACGAAAACTTACACGATTTTAAGTTGTTTAGCAAGCCATTATAATCGATGAAGGGGGAATAACAAACGGCACTTGGAACCAAATCCGGGCCAGTAGAGAACGAAAACTTACACGATTTTAAGTTGTTTAGCAAGCCATTATAATCGATGAAGGGGGAATAGATGCAATTTGAGCTATTTAAAGGAAAAGGATAGGAGTACGTGGTACGATGGTCGGACGAAGAGGCAAGAATAGAGGGAAGGTTCATTGAGGGGACAGAGTAGCAACGTTGAAAAAGGAAGCGAGCAGATCCGCAATGTCACAATCATTATCAGCATTCAAGTGTAGAGATGAGGGAAATTAAGAAAAATTACGTTTAGAGTTAACAAACCTGAAGAATTTTTTAGGGTCGCGTTTGAAGTTAAGCTTGAATTTGGCCAAGTATTTATTATCGCATAACGTATTAATCAAGGGAAATTTAGATTTAGCAATAGATTACTTAGAAAAGACCGATTGAGAACCGGATTTGTTAATTTTTGTATACCTGCGGGATTTAAAATTCCTCAGGTTGATTAACCTCGGGGTGAACCAAATGGGGCCAGAAGGACTTTTCAAGGGGGCGACTAAAGGGACATAAGTAAAAAATATGGAGAAAATGGTAGTATAGAATGCATAAGTGGCAGGCTCAATTTCAAGGAAGTCGTCGAGGAATGACCAGTCGATCTGGGAAAGAGCAATATTCAGAGAAGGAAAATCGGCCTTTTTAAAGCAATAGATAGTCGAGGGCTTAGTGAAAGATTTGATGGGCCCAGAAGAGGCAAGTGAAGTTCAATTTCATGTGTGGGATGATAAAGGTCTTCAGGGAAGGATAGAGGCGATCCTTTTCTAACCAAGTAATCGACGTATCGGAAGTGAAAACGAGGTCTAAGATCCTGCACATGTTGTTAAAAATGCCATTAACCTGACCCAGCGAAGTATAGGACAAGGAGTCAATAAAATCATGCTGCATGGATGGGAGCATGAGGTTAGAGTCAACAGAAGGAGACCAAGTAATGTTTGGGAAATTAAAATCCCCAAGGACAATAAGACGATCGGAATCATTAAGTTGGGACGAAACGGAGTGAAGATGAGCAGTGTGATGCAAACAGGTTGCAAATTCAGCAGACGGTGGGATGTATGAACAAGAAATTAATAAATTAAAAGAGCACAGGCAATTTTTAATTGTTACACTCTTCAATGGAAAGGATTTGGGAAATTAAGTCAGAACTCACGGCTATCAGAACTCCGCTACATCGAGATGGACGGTCAGATCTATATATGTCTATCCGAAATAGAGGAATTGAGCCAGGTTTCAGTAAAGGCGATAATATCAGAATCAAAAGTTGCACTATCAGAATAAAGTTTTCTGAGCTTACTGCACAGGCCACGTACATTCTGATATGAGATCTTTAGTGGAGGGGGAGAATTCAGTTTTTTGAAGCAGACGAAAGTGGAGTAGAAATTATACCATGTCTAGGTTCAGGGGTACGCTTAGTAAACAGTTGGCAAATCGTATGGTTCGGCCAGAAGGAGGGATCGAGTATTCTATTTATGTGTTCATCCGGCACTAGAATTTTAAATTAAGAGATACCATACGAGATATTGAAGGAATAGCACGAGCAAGAAGAATAGGTGGAGAGGTCACATGTTTAATAGGTAAGGCGGAAGTGGGAACAACCCGAGGGGCGGGTTCAGATAGAGCAGAACTGTCCGAGTAGATGGCGATGGAAGCAGAAGTGGAAGGTGCTTCTACTACAATTCTAACAACGGTGTCGTCGGCTTCAATTGAGGGCGATGGAGCACCAGCGACATGTTCGTCATTAACTTCCAATTGGACAGTTGGCACCGGAGAGGCTGCAGGAGAGGGGCCGAATGCAGCCATCATCATCGAAGCAAGATCGTTATCGCCGGTATTCTTGCCATTGATTTCCTGAGCACCAGAGTCGATCATGGCTGGCGGAGTTAGTGGAGGAGCAGGCATATCGTTGACTGCAAGAGAATTAAAGGTTTTAGCACACGGCGAAGTACGAGTAACCTTTCTTCTCTTACGAGACTCATTTATCATTTTTAGGTTTTTAAAATGAGTCTCCGTTGAGAGGAACTTGTCCTGTAGTCGCTGGAATTCCGAGTGGAGACTTGCAAATTCGTTATGAGTTTGTTTCAGAATGATTCGCATTTCGGCCTCAACTGGCCTGCTATCAAAACAGGTCCAGTTGAGACCGCAGCGAGTCTTGACTACATAAACAATGCGACTACCATAGTGACCAAGACCTGCACATGTAGCGTGTGCCGTATTATTACATGACCAGCAGTAGATGAAGGTTTAACGAGTGGCCACCGTACAGCCAGCGTCGCAGCGTTTAGCACAGCAGGAGCTTATTGTAAAAATGATGAGAAAAATATATGTGTGAGGCTGATGCAGTGTGTTAAGCTTATGTTACACAATTCCGCGCGCAAGCACAAACACAACAGTCAGACTGACCGGCTGACTGGTAATTCGGTAATTCGGGCTTGCGAGCCTGAATCCAGTAGTACTCCGGTGGGCTGACGCTGACAGGAGCCACCTTTAATGTCGACAATTGCTGTGGACAGAACCACTTGATCTGAATCCACTGCAGTTGCATGATTTGACGACAATTGATTCGAGTTTTCAACAGCCACCGCTCCCTGAAACCCGACAGCCTCGCGGGCGGTGGGCGTTGCTCCCGAGTCAACATTGTAGCGATGCAACAATGTGTGGTGGAGCTTTGAGCATACTCTGCAAAGTGTAGACTTGCAGAATTGCAAGAAGAAGAATTGTTTAGGGTCGCGTTTGAAGTTAAGCTTGAATTTGGCCAAGTATTTATTATCGCATAACGTATTAAATAAGGGAAATTTAGATTTAGCAATAGATTACTTAGAAAAGACCGATTGAGAACCGGATTTGTTAATTTTTGTATACCTGCGGGATTTAAAATTCCTCAGGTTGATTAACCTCGGGGTGAACCAAATGGGGCCAGAAGGACTTTTCAAGGGGGTGACTAAAGGGACATAAGTAAAAAATATGGAGAAAATGGTAGTATAGAATGCATAAGTGGCAGGCTCAATTTCAAGGAAGTCGTCGAGGAATGACCAGTCGATCTGGGAAAGAGCAATATTCAGAGAGGGAAAATCGGCCTTTTTAAAGCAATAGATAGTCGAGGGCTTAGTGAAAGATTTGATGGGCCCAGAAGAGGCAAGTGAAGTTGAATTTCAAGTGTGGGATGATAAAGGTCTTCAGGGAAGGATAGAGGCGATCCTCTTCTAACCAAGTAATCGACGTATCGGAAGTGAAGACAAGGTCTAAGATCCTGCACATGTTGTTAAAAATGCCATTAACCTGACCCAGCGAAGTATAGGACAAGGAGTCAATAAAATCATGCTGCATGGATGGGAGCATGAGGTTAGAGTCAACAGAAGGAGACCAAGTAATGTTTGGGAGATTAAAATCCCCAAGGACAATAAGACGATCGGAATCATTAAGTTGGGACGAAACGGAGTGAAGATGAGCAGTGTGATGCATACAGGTTGCGAATTCAGCAGACGGTGCGATGTATGAACAAGAAATGAATAAATTAAAAGAGCACAGGAAATTTTTAATTGTTACACTCTTCAATGGAAAGGATTTGGGAAGTTAAGTCAGAACTCACGGCTATCAGAACTCCGCTACATCGAGATGGACGGTCAGATCTATATATGTTATAATTGTCTATAAAAATCTCGGAATCCGAAATAGAGGAATTGAGCCAGGTTTCAGTAAAGGCGATAATATCAGAATCAAAAGTTGCACTATCAGAATAAAGTTTGCTGAGCTTACTGCACAGGCCACGTACATTCTGATATGAGATCTTTAGTGGAGGGGGAGAATTCAGTTTTTTGAAGCAGACGAAAGTGGAGTAGAAATTATACCATGTCTAGGTTCAGGGGTACGCTTAGTAAACAGTTGGCAAATCGTATGGTTCGGCCAGAAGGAGGGATCGAGTATTCTATTAATGTGTTCATCCGGCACTAGAATTTTAAATTAAGAGATACCATACGAGATATTGAAGGAATAGCACGAGCAAGAAGAATAGGTGGAGAGGTCACATGTTTAATAGGTAAGGCGGAAGTGGGAACAACCCGAGGGGTGGGTTCAGATAGAGCAGAACTGTCCGAGTAGATGGCGATGGAAGCAGAAGTGGAAGGTGCTTCTACTACAATTCTAACAACGGTGTCGTCGGCTTCAATTGAGGGCGATGGAGCACCAGCGACATGTTCGTCATTAACTTCCAATTGGACAGTTGGCACCGGAGAGGCTGCAGGAGAGGGGCCGAATGCAGCCATCATCATCGAAGCAAGATCGTTATCGCCGGTATTCGTGCCATTGATTTCCTGGGCACCAGAGTCGATCATGGCTGGCGGAGTTAGTGGAGGAGCGGGCATATCGTTGACTGCAAGAGAATTAAAGGTTTTAGCACACGGCGAAGTACGAGTAACCTTTCTTCTCTTACGAGACTCATTTATCATTTTTAGGTTTTTAAAATGAGTCTCCGTTGAGAGGAACTTGTCCTGTAGTCGCTGGAATTCCGAGTGGAGACTGGCGAATTCGTTATGAGTTTGTTTCAGAAAGATTCGCATGTCGGCCTCAACTGGCCTGCTATCAAAACAGGTCCAGTTGAGACCGCAGCGAGTCTTGGCCACATAAACAATGCGACTACCATAGTGACCAAGACCTGCACATGTAGCGTGTGCCGTATTATTACATGACCAGCAGTAGATGAAGGTTTAACGAGTGGCCACCGTACAGCCAGCGTCGCAGCGTTTAGCACAGAAGGAGCTTATTGTAAAAATGATGAGAAAAATATATGTGTGAGGCTGATGCAGTGTGTTAAGCTTATGTTACACAATTCCGCGCGCAAGCACAAACACAACAGTCACAATAACAACAAGTGTACGGAGAGACACAGAGAGACGAAAGAAGCACAGAGAGTAAGCACAGAGCGGCTGTTAGCGCGGTGCGTGTGTGTTAGAGTCAGAACAGTAGAGAGGGGAAGACAAAAGTAGACAGCGGCTCTGAGAGAGCGAGTGCACCACACCTGCTATTAGCAATAATAAAACAGCTGCTAATGAGAATGTGCAGAGAAAGAGGAATGCACAATATGATTGAAAATTGGAAATAAAATACACAAGAGAAGGCAAAAGGCGTAAGCACTGATATCAACAAATTACACGCACGATTATGTACACAGGGAGTAACTAAAAGACACAATCACTTTCCTTTAAGCAATAGATTTAAAAAATATTTGGTAGGAGCGAAGTAAAACACGACCGTCAGCAACGATGTATCGATATCTTTCCAAATGCGTTTTATTTTTAAGTTTCGAGCGCGCTCCTCGTTAATAGAATTTACTTGCGAGCCCGAATCCAGTAGTACTCCGGTGGGCTGACGCTGACAGGAGCCACCTTTAATGTCGACAATTGCTGTGGACAGAACCACTTGATCTGAATCCACTGCAGTTGCATGATTTGACGACAATTGATTCGAGTTTTTAACAGCCACCGCTCCCTGAAACCCGGCAGCCTCGCGGGCGGTGGGCGTTGCTCCCGAGTCAACATTGTAGCGATGCAACAATGTGTGGTGGAGCTTTGAGCATACTCTGCAACGTGTAGACTTGCAGGCTGAGACATTATGCCCTTTTCGCAAGCAATTAATACACAGCGGGATTCCCTTGGCAAACCTTTGTCGAATCATGACGGAGGCATCCGAGAAGGACGTACAACTCGTAATGGAATGATCAGCTGATTTGCAAAACAAACAATTTGCTTCCTGACCTTTGTTTGCTTAGGATACAGCCAGCGATGTTTTCCCAGATTGCCTATTTTTCGATTCTGGCGAGCCTTTTCGACCCCTTAGCCGCCCGGAAGTAGATTGTTCATCCGACAGATGCTGATAACACTTATTCAATGCAGCTACAAAATCAGTCCACGACGGAACCTTTTCGTAATCTAAATTTTCCTTCCATCTGGAATGAGTCTTCGCGTCGACTTTCGACAGAACGAGGTGTATCAGAATGGCGTGAGCAATAACATTGTCATCCCCCACTGACAGTAGCGACTCGTATATGGCAGATTCCGTGTCAATAAGTGACCGTAATGTGCTTGCCGATCTCGCCTGAATCGCCTGTAACTCAAACAGTCTAGATACGCCATCCAGAAAGAAAAGACACTCATTGTCGTACACCTGCTATAGCGCTTCGACAGCCTTGGCAAAACTTTAATCTGTCACTGGGAAAGCCTTGACAGTGCCTAATGCTTCGTTTTCTAAAAAATTCAATAAATTTTTGCATGTGAGAATCTACTATGCTTGAAAACAACCCTATGAAATTTCTAAATTCCGAAACTCCTACCAAACTTGGGCAATTTCATCTTGGGCAGATGCCTTGCATTTGACATGGTGGTGTTTAGGGCTGACTTGTTGAAGGAAATAGGCTGGGTTGGCCTTTTGAGAGACATTAACGACGCTTTAGTTAACACGCACAACTCTTCGAGTTCCTATCGCGATGCTAAGTCTGGGTCAATATCATCGATTTGCAATTGCAACGAGAACGCTCGATCTATATATGTATCTAAAATACTTATATGACATTCCAGCTCCAACTGATTAGATGAGATATTTTTTTCTTATATCGCTTTCGCTGTTTTATCGTTATTCCTTTTTACTGAGTTTAATTTCCTCAGAAGTTCACCTGATTCGTCTTCTTCTACAATAGACGTGTTGGTACTTGAGCCGCCTTTACGCTTTTTAGGCATTATTTAGTTAATAATCAATTATTTCATCAAACACTAGGTATCACTCGGAAGAAAATCACTCAACTTTTATAAGGCTGTTTAATTCAACGATGAAAACAGATGGATTGAGTGAGACTAGCTAATGCGAGAAAGCACTCAAGTACGTGATCGGCTATGTTGGCTCCCACGATGAGAACAGCTTATGAGTGAGAAGAGCCAATGCGAGAATCACTCAAGTATGTGATCGGTCGAGTCAGCTCCAACGATGAGAACAGATTTGAATGAGCAGAGCTAACGAATTAGACGCAACGTTCTCAAATTGTAGACTTCGCTCTGATGGCTATGTTCGGATATATATCGACGAGAGATATAGAGAGCGAACGAAATAGCAGCAACAAGCATTAAACTTGTGGGCTCGGCTCTGCAGGCTATGCTCTGTTCTAGAGAGCCGTTTCGAAAAAGAGAGCGATACAAAATAGCGGCGCTGCATGCAACAAAAGTGTTTAGAAATAACCGTTCGCGCAAAGCAGAAAAAAAAATCTGAGGCGACGACGGGCAAGGGGAGAATGATGCGCAGCGACCAAAGCTTGCGCGCCAAACTATTGCCATTTCCACTTTTATTGTCGGCTCCTCTTTAAGGTGTCGATGACCACCAGTACAGTAATCACTCAATTTAACCGAAGTTACTTTGAATATGAACCAATATATGTACATACAACGGGCCGAATGCTCTTTTCACTTGTTTAATATTTTCTTCACAGGCCGGTTCTATAAGTAGTAATATATTTTTTAATAAAATATTGGGTACTTTAATTTACCTGTGGCACTTGTTGAGGGTAATTTGAAAAACGATGCATTCCCTCACACAAGTTCATACCAACCAGGAATACCAAAGAGCAGCAATAAAGATGCAGCGATTCTAAGGTCCAGTGGCGACAAACGCAGGAACAGCAACCACAGCGAGCGAGGGATGATATCCAATAGAGATATCTAACGAAGAGCACCTATGATCCAGTCCAACTTCTATCCAGAATCGAATCCATTGTCCACCCGGGGCTCCAAAATGTATGGTGCAAATGCAAATGTTCACTAACTTTTCTTTTTGTGCCGGTAGGCACAATTGTTGTTCGAGTGGGGACGCGGGAACCGGACAGACCGACAGAAAATTTAAATTCATGTGGAAAACTGTTTTTAGAAGTGGGTAGAATGTTAAATTCAGAACGTGAATTCCTGTTGAATTCAAGTTACTCTGGAAGAATATTATGGAAAGAAAGCAAAAGGAATTCCTTTATGTTCGAGCCGGCGTGCTGAAACAAAAGTGTTATTTCGGAAAAATTGTATACAGAAGATTGGGAATTGCTATCTCGACATCAATAATACGAGATTCTTGAACTTCACCATAATAAAACAGATCTGTTCTTGACTAGCTTACTTTCGCAATTAATACATTTGAGAATTAGTTAAACATACAGTATTTTACGTTAATTTTACCAAAAGCTTAGGGGAATCGTTTAATTAACATTAATTTCATCCGATTTAATCGGTTTCGAGTCGAGATTTTCAAGGTTTCCAGGCGGCCTGGTTCTTCGTAGCAGAATTTGTACAACATTTTCAATGTATCGCAAGCTAACTTTTAAACCTGGAAGTGTTGAGAAGTTAAAGGAGAGAAAGCTTCTTATTTCTCTCTCCGCTGACCCTTCTCCTAGAACCTAATCTGATCCTTAAAAAACAAGAAAATCTTTTGTCGGCCTACTAAGCAATCAACGTCCAGGCTGGCCAGATCCCTCGATAGTGTGAGTCTACTTGTTGTATGTCAGCAGATATAGACGTTCTTAATATAACTAGTTATTCATAGATAATGCATTCTCGAAATCGCGAACACTGTCACCAAATGAGCGTGCTTGTGTGAAACCACACGGGGTTTATCTTGCACCCTAATAGAAGGGTTGGTATATCTCCGACGCCGTCCAGATCAATTGACTTATCAGTGATGATAGTGTGCCGTCGTGAGGCCACACGAGGTTCTCTGGCTTGTCAAAGAAGAAAGTGTGTCAAATGAGACGATGCGTGGTTCTCGCTAGTCACAATAGGCTCTCTTATATGGTGGTCACTCTCAGAGGCCCCAAACTGGATGCAAAGAAAATCATCTCTGATTCCAGCTGCCATCTATTGCCTATTGTCAACTATTCAGTTGCGCAATTTACAACACTTAATCCGTCGCTTCATGCTCCATTACAAAGTCCGCCCACCAAATTAGGCTAGGAGAATGCTTGAAAGACCTAGACTGATACAGCATGAAGCGACACGTTATTGCCGTATGTCTTTAGCATGGTAATTACCCAGAAGTCGTCCTTGAAGGTCTTCTAATTCATAGTATTCATAGTTATTTGTGGGCGCTGTGGCGCTGAAGGACGACAATGCACGGCTAAAGTACCGCAATATTGTATAAATGCATTTTTGAGGAACAGAAATGCAATCAACTATTTTTTTATTCCCTATTTATCACCTAAATTTCATCCCTGAACGATTTCCAAGCTTCCTATGAACATTCACTTACATTTTATAATTACTTGAAATTGTACTCTCTATTCATCACTGCAGCCACAGACTGCCATGCGCCTTTTATTGCGTTTGCATCAAATTGCTTTTTATTCGCCAAATTACATAGCAAATGCATCTGCTCGATTTCTTTTAATAATAATAAAATCTCCTCGTCGCTAAACTACCCCAATCTCTTAATATTTTGCTTTTTGAACTCCATAGCTTTGTGTTTACGTTTCGATTTCGATTGTAATCACACACATATGCACGCACACCACTTCATTTATTTCACCGGCCAAATAAATTTGTCGTGCCTGGCGGAATACCACAAATACCATTAAATACTTTTTTAGCATATATCGGCAATTATTTTGCTCGTGCTGAAAACCGCCAAAATTATAACCCTAGAGGAATAATTTTGCTGGCAAAATATTTGTATCGGTTTCATATGAATATCAACCCTGATTCCTTCCGATAACATTTTTTGCTCGTCTGAGTACTAGGCTTAACAGCATTTAAATTGAAAATTGAATTGCTAATGGTAAAACAATTAATTGTTGCAGTTACATTTTGAATTACATTTGGCGGGAAACATCACCCTTCAGCAAACTGTTCTTTTATGCGCAATTTGCAAGCTGTTATTTTTTGTATTTTAGAGCTGTCATTTAGTACTATTTGTGCTGCTATGCGCAAAAATTTATTTTTTGCCAGATCTGATAAAAGAATCGATCTCCGTCAGCTATTGCCACGAATCCGAAAAGTGAACTTGTCCTGACTAATTTTTAGGTGGTCAAATTTGGGGTTGGGTTACAAAAAAATTATTTTGTATCACAAAATAAATTGCCCTGGTAATAGTGTCAATTTTATCTTAATGGACCAATAAGTCATTTTTTTTTTTCCCTTTGCAATTAAGATTCGTTTTTTTGTATAAAAACCCGTTTACTTTTCATTTCGCATAGGAAAGGGTTGACGTTTTGAAATGTAAAAACTCTTTTGTATTTTGAGCGTAAGAGCGCCAATTTACTTGAACTCAAAAGTAAATGAAAATATGTATGTGAATGTGAAACCCGGAACCTGTCTGAATAACTACACATTTGCAATTTCTCAGCTTACTTAGTTTATTTACAGATATCCAAAGACAGAACGGTTATACAGAAGTTGAGTATGTTGCCGAAATCCGAGCAGCATTCCGGGCACATAAGAACCGTTACCACAAAAAAACTTTCGATAAGAAGATAAAAGCGGAAGACGTGAAAACTAATACAAAAACCACTGAAAATAATATAAACTAGTCTGCAGCCACCACACACACACACATACCTATACAATCGTTACAAGATACACATATGTACATAGACGCCACAGATACAGATAATAATAATGATTAAATATATTAGCTCCTAGATGGCGCTTTTTCTGTGCACCCTACTATATTTTTTCTTACTTAGTTGCGCGCTCTATCGGAAAAAAATGTATCTAGCTGATGAGCAAACTGGAAGATTCAGGAATAATATATGTAGGTATATTACAAAATTCCATCCTGATCCACTTAAATGATGATTCCTCATTGACAGAAATCGACGACACGCGTGCAGTTGGACAGTTGGATGGATCTCGAAGCCTGGATCGACGGCAACTACATCCAGCAGGAGGGCAAAGTGCTCGTCTCGCAGCAGGACTCTGGGCGATTTCATGCTGCCCCACTCGCCATTGGCTATGCATGCCAGCAGCTCCACTCCATGGCTACATGCCGTTCCTGCAGAACCCTCACCAGCAAAGTCTCCCCGGTTTTAGAAACAGCAATAATGTGATTATTGATTATTGTCACAACAACAACAGCAACTATCAGCATATGACGACGGGCACACCCAAGACCAAGATTTTGGGGGCCCAAAAAAAGTTCAGCCAACAGCAGAAATAACAGCAACATCAGGGAGACAGTAATAAGTATAATAATACCTAATTAAAACGAGAGGGAACGCTAAGGCCGCGGATCTATTTTATACCCGGTGCTCAGTCAGTATATATGTATGTGAGCTTATAATATATGTAATTTATTACATGTTCGTAAAAAATTAAATAATTGCCAAAAAAGGAAATTTAGAGACAAAAATAAGGTCGAACCCTTTCCATTCTTGTTTACATTTGTTTTTTACATCTGTCTTCTCTACATTTCTAGATCTACATATGTCTTAACTACGACTCGTGGAGATGTGTGCGAGAGAGAGAAAAAATGAGTGAGCGCTTGGAAGGCCACTGAAATTTAATTTGTTTCTTCTGGCCATAATAATAATCCGACCTGATCCAGATTTAAAACTTTGATAGGCCATTCTCTATTATTCTGCTTTTTTAGTTTTTTCGTATCTTAAAAGTTGTGGATACCACAGATTTTCGTTTTTTGTGGGGGCGGAAGGGGGCGTGGCGAAATTTTGAAATACATTTGTATTGTATCACAGCAGCATGGATAGAAAGTTTGGTTGATCTAGCTTTTATAGTCTCTGAGATATAGGCGCTCATAAAGACGGACAGACGGACGGCCAGACAGACATAGCTATATCGACTCGGCTATTGATGCTGACCAAGAATATATATACTTTATGGGGTCGGAAACGCTTTCTTCTGGCTGTTACACACATCCACTTTTGGCACAAATTTAATATACCCCTATACTCTTCGAGTACCGGGTATAAAAATAATATTATTTGTAAATTGTGAAATTTACGGTGAAACTGCGATTCACACTGGCACCGTTTACCGTCTGATGACAATAACAAAAACTGCACTTCCGATTTTGCGGTGAGCAAGAACGGTTGTGTTTTTTTCTGTGTGCAGATAATTAGAACAATTTTTATGCTAAGAAAAGTGTTTTCAAAGTGAAGGACTGTAAAGGAAAGGACAGCTGTTTTTATACCCGGAACTCGAAGAGTGGGTGTGTGTAACACCCAGAAGGAAGTGTTTCCGCCCCATAAAGTATATACATTCTTGATCAGCATCAGCCACAATGAAGAAAACTATTTCGAAATGCATAGTTCCCTCTCGTTCACTCTCACACACCGGGGTGGGTGTTATGCCTGTTCGTCCAAATGAGCGCCTAGATCTCAGAGACCATAAGAGCTAGAGCAACTTTCTATCCATTCAAAATTTTGCAACGCCCCGTCCGCCACTACAAAAAACGAAAATCTGTGGCATGCACAATTTTAAAGATAAAAGAAAACTTACAACGCAGAATAATAGAGAATAGCCCTATCAAAGTTTTGAATCTGGTTCAGATCGGATTATTATTATAGCCAGAAGGAACAAATGAAATTTCAGTGGCCTTCTTAGCGGTTACTCATTTTATCTCTCTCTCTCTCACACATATGTAGATGTATAAATGAAGACAAAAAGATGTAGAAAACAAATATAAACAAAAATGGAAAGGGTTTGACCTTATTTTTGTCTCTAAATTTCCTTTTTTGGCAATTATTAAATTTTTTGCGAACATATAATAAATGACACATATATACTGACTGAGTACTGGGTATAACCGGCTCACAACGTTCCCTCTCGTTTGTTTTTTTTTCTGTTTGGAGTAACAAGTATATCTTTGTTTTTTGTGAAAGATAGAGGTAAGTTTTTGGCAAGCTGGTCAAATCAGTTATAAAATATGCCAAACGCCGGTCACTCGGCGTCAGCCAGTATGAGAATTACAGATGCGGACAATGGACAGAGTAAACAACCACACGGAACGGACAAAAAATTGACCAGACTAAATGCAAACACACAAAAATTATTGCTTGAAGACATAACGCAAAACATTAAAACAAAAAAATACACACGCAAACTAAGTGACGCTACAAACACACTGACTTTGAAAAAATGGACGTACAAGATGCAAGAGAGGTAATACCCTCTAGTACCAGTTTACTAGTTCGGCAACTAGTGCCGCACTATGTATTTCAGTGGAGAATTTAACACATGCATGTCCTAGGGCGGAACCACCCCTGGTCCACTATCGATCCCTCTTCGATTACCAGTACCCTAGGTGCTCAAGAGCTAGTTCCGACCTAGCTACCAGTAGAACGCCAGCAACAAGTTCCCTTTTCGATCCCTCCTCGATTACTTGGGGTACAAGTATACGGCCAGCAACTAGTTCCCTTATCGAGCCCCCTTCAATTACCAGTAGCTAGTTCTGGTTCACAAAACTACTGGTCTGAGGAACGGAGACGGGATATCGAACGATGCGTAGTCGCTAAAGTTCTCAATTCCACGACTCAGAGGGGCGAGCCATCCTCGGATATGGAGCGGTTACTGAAGAAATTATAACGCCAGGAGTTGTGCCGTTCTTATGGTATCTTTATTGCTAGATAAGGAGCCTACGCTACGACCTTGGCTGCACCACTGGATCTAGTATCACACTTACGTGTAAGGACAATTATTTTCTCAGCGACTTCGAGGGTGTTTAACGCTCTCTGGCTCTCGTCGAAGTCGATCGCCGGTCGTTCGGCTCCCTTTCCTCCTCTTTTGATATTTTTCTTATCGATTGCGGTTTTAGAGTGACCGTAGGAAATACCATTCGGTATGTTTTCTTCGTCTTAACGCCTTCATTGGCAGACTAATCTAAGAGCTATTACTTCGTTTCAGGATGCGCTTAACACTAACTTATTGGCAAAGAAAAATCATGCTAGTCGAGAAGGAACTAGGACTTAATATAAATGCCTCCAGCGGCTCCAGATGAGGTGTGTATTCTAATTTTGTCGGGGGGTATATGCTCTAGGGTTGGCATAACAGCTGTTACCCAGGGCTGGCGGGTACTCTGTGGCTTGTAAGGACCGATTGGATCCTTACAACCCCCTTTCTTCCGGGGTGGACAGAAAGGCGGCCATTCCTGGCGCGGGTGAAGGGGTCCTAGAACATCTTTCTGGGCTTAACAAAATAGACGGGTTGTATAAATCTGATTTGCTTATGCCTATTGGTCTCGGTGGTGCAGCCTTACAAACATTTCCTACCTTTATATGCTTACTGACGACAGGGTAAAATGGAATACAATGGGTGGTTGATGTGATTATTACTATGTTATGGTATACATGTGGTCAACCAGGCTGGGGGTCTTCGTGGTTGATCGGGTTGGCGTGGTCTTCGGTGTCTTAGTTGTCATGGAGCTCTCGGAGGTAAAATATATTCGCGATTCTTCGTTTTAGGTTCGCTTGCTGCTGGAGGCGGACGACGTTTGGCTAGATGAAGCACTGTAGTCGGTAGCTCCTTATCTATGAACTCGGGGATGTGATGTGCTATGTCTGAGGGCCAAGGTTGTTTGTCCTTTTCTGACTCGTCTTCTGTAAGTATCTTAATTCCAGGGTAGAAGGTTTGATTGGTATACTCCAGAAGGATAGTCGTGTCGAAAGGGCTGGAGGAGTCTGGGCTAGGGCGATCTTCGGTAATGTTGGCAGTGATAGGAGTAGTGTCGGCCACTATCGCGGGATACCGCAGTAAGGGTTCTGCTTCTATCTGGGTCTCGAGTACCGGTATACCCTCGTCCCACGGTGCCGTAATGTTTCCGTCTTCCATCATCTCCGCTGGTATCCTGGTTCTCATGATCACCGTCGAAGTTACAGTGTGGATGCATTGCGTTGTTATTCCCTCGTTCGTTGTCTCAGTTGCAGTCGTCGCGCTCGTTGTCCTCGTGGACATTCTCCTGATCGTGTGCGCCGTCGGCGTCCTTGTACCAGAAATTTCCGTTGACACTATGTTTCCAATTGGGGTCCTTGTACTCGTAGTCTCCGTTGATATTCTCGTGGTCCTGTTCTCCGTGGGTGTTGTTGTGCTCGTGGTCGTGTTTTCGGTTGGTGTCCTTTTACTCGTAGTTTCTGTTGGCATGCTCGTGGTCTTGTTCTCCGTGGGTGTCGTTGTGCTCGTGGTCTCCGTTGATATGCTCGTGGTCGTGTTCTCGGGAGTTTGGTTCTGGATTCCATGCTCTGTGGGTGACGGCGTGGCCGTGTTCTCTGGTACTTTTCTCTGGGTCTGGTTCTCGGTGGATGACGGCGTGGCGTGTTCTCTGGTGCTTGTTTTTTGGGTTATGTTCTCGGTAGGTGACGGCGTGGCCGTGTTCTCTAGTGCTTGTCTCTGGGTTATGTTCTCGATAGGTAATCTCGTAGCCATGTTCTCCGTCGTTCGTTTTAGATTCTCGCTCTGGGTTGGGGGTCTCGTAGCCGTGGTCTCCGTCGTTCGTTTTCAATTCTCGTTCAGGGTTGGAGGTCTCGTAGCCGCGGTCTTTGTTGCAGGTGTCGTGGCCATGTTCTCTGTCACCGATGTCGTAGCCGTGCTCTCTGTTGAAGGAGTCGTAGTCGTGTTCTCTGCTGCTGGTGTCGCCGCCGTGTTCTCTGTTGCTGATGACGTCACCGTGGTCTCTGTTGCTTGTCTTTGAATCTTGTTCTCCGCTGATGATTTCGTAGCCGTTGGCTCGGTCTCTTGTCTTGGTTCTTCTTTTTGCGGCCCTTGGACTTGTATGTGTTTGATGCTAGCCCGTGATTCGTTGGTACCGATGGAATAACCTCGTAAAGGTAGAATTTTAGTGCCGCATTGTATCGTGGTTTCCATGGAGCACAAAAAGTCCATTCCTAGAATAACGCTCTCCACCATGTTGGGTAGTATTAGGAGGGGTATCTGTACCTTGCGCGTGTGTAGTTAGGTCGATGCGAGCAAAATTTGTGTTATTTTCCTCACTGACCCATCAGCTAGCCGGATCTGCATCAATGTGGCGTGTACGTTCGTACTCGTGGTCAGTTGTTGCGCCAGTTCTTCGCTCACGAAGCTTCGGGTTGCGCCCGTGTCGCCGGTGGCCTCCGTTGTTCGTCCTTCGATCGTCACCATCGCCACTATCCGGCCGTCGTGTACATGCAAGGGTTTCTTTCGTCTTGGGTTTGTCAACGTTCCCGGCTGATCCCGTCTCAGTCGAGGACGCGACTAGTTTCCCGAGGCTTCGCATCTACAGCATTGGATGGTCCTCACGTTCGGCTTGCCACATACCCAACAGAAAAAAATGGGATTATTTTGGCAGTTGGCCGACAGGTGATTTTGGTCACCGCAGCGACGGCATGCTGTGCGTGCGTTGGCGAAGGGCTCTTCGAACACTTCTATGAAGGTTAGCGGGTCGTCGTGGCCGTTGAAATGGACACCCCAATGTCTGATCTCGTCATCCATCTGGAAGGCGTGAAGGGACAAAGTGCTGGACTGGCTTCTAATCTCGGTGTATCTCGCTGAGGAGTTCGCCGGAGAGAAGGCGTTCCTCGCGGGAGCTAGGCTGGGTTCGGATGACTTAAGTATTTGGCCATTGTCCTCAGATGTCGGAGCTACTGGTGGCAAGTGGTTTATACCAAAGGTGGGTGGGGGGACCTGCAGACCAGGATTTTGTTTCGTGGACTGCGGTTTCTCTGGTGGCGGGATGAGGTGATTTGGACCGGCTCCGAGGCTTGGCAAACTGGCTTTTAAGTTCCGCCAGGCGGGCCCAAACGGAAGGTGCGAGTCTGCCGGTCATGAACGTAGCGAAATTCCTCCTCAGGTCGTTGACATTGCCTTGTTTGTCGAAGCCGAACTCATCTGCGTACTCGTCGAGTTCGTCTCGACGGCGTTGGTATATCCAACTGGTACCCACCCCAGGATTCTCAATTACTTCTGTGGTGCAATACTCACTCTGATCACTATCACCGCTTTGATCCATGACTGGAAGTGGTATCTTGTATTCGTGAGGAATTAGGAACTGAGCGTATCTGTCCCTTTCACTGTTCAGTGTTGGTTTTCTTTTGAATGTTTTTGTTTTACACTGTTTCGTTTGGTTTATTGGATTACTTGTTGCTCGTATTTTTGTAGTGTTGCACGATCACTGTAGGGTATTTGACTTCGGTAGATGGGCACTGTGTGTGTTATTCTTGGATACGGAGCTTGGGGATTGTATTTTAGAATGTTTTGCACTGGACTTTGATTTTTGGCTGGTACTGTACTTGTACTATGACCACTTTAAGACCGGTACTGTAACTGGGGCTGTTTGTCAAAATTTTGCGGTGAGACGGTTTTTCTGACCGGCACTGTCGTGATTTGCACTGCGATGATTTTTCTGACTTGCACTGGAATTGCACCGCGACGGTTTTTCTGACCGGCACTGTACTGGGAGTGGGCTGTTTGTCGAGATCGGCACTGCGATAGTTTTCTGTACCGGCACTGTACTCGCACAAAGAAAACTTTTTGACCGACATTGTGATTGGGGCGGGCTGTTTGTCGAAAATTTGTGGCGAGACGTTTTTTCTGACTGGTACTGTACTTGATTTGCACGGCTATGGTTTGTCTGATTTGCACTGTATTTGCACTGCGACGGTTTTTCTAACTGGTGCTGTACTTGATTTTCACTGCGATGGTTTATCTGACCGGTACTGTACTTGTTTTCGTGATTGGCGTGATCACGATGCGTGTGTGTGTGGGGCTACCCACGCCACGAGTCGAAAATACACGACGTTAGTACATTCCCAGCTTCGTAATTTTCTATCGTTCTTAGCCGTAAGGCATACATAATGTCAAATATAGGGTAAGAGGAAAACCAGCGGAAGAAGTGTATGCTAGCAATCGCAGGGGGAAGAGCGGTCAAAAGAGACGCAGCAGAGACACAGCAGCAGACCCAGCAGCAGAGACACAGCAGCAGACGCAGCAGCAGAGGCCAGAGCAGAGACCCAGCAGCAGAGACACAGCAGCAGACACAGCAGCAGACCCGGCAGCAGACCAGCAGCAGACGCAGCAGCCGACGCAACAGCAGAGGCCGGCGCAGAGATCGGCGGAGATCGGCCATAGCCACAAGATCAAAGGCCAGCGCGAACCCACCCTGACACGCCAAATAGAGCAACGCAGACTAAATGGAGAGCGAAGTGGCACGCGACAGAGAGAGCGAAAGCTGCGCCAAAGCACCCACGAACGACCCCGAAAGAGAGAGAGAAGCCAAAATGGCACGCGACAAAAGCGCCGGGTCACGGCAGAAGCTGCGGGCAGAGGCTCGAACGGTCGGCTGAGCCGGCGCCCGAAATAATGGGGATCGAGCCTCCAAGTAGCGAAGTCGCGAGTGCGGAAAAATACGCGAAGTGCAAAGTAAGAGTGATCGCCCCTAACCTACTACACCAACACGCGGACAGAACCGGCGTCGATTCTTCGTCCCCCTCCTCCGTCATCGATTTGCCCAGCGAGGAGTAGCAGCCGCAGGACCAATGGAAAGACGGAGCCCTGTTTGAGGAAGAGGGGTAAGCTGGTCTCGCGTAAGCGAGTTAGAGTAGGATAGGTGCGACGTAGGGCATTAGTTTTTCACGCATACATGCATAGGAATAGAAGCAGGCAGAAAATAAAGAATTTAAAGCAGAAAACCACCGCGACTTTCATTTCATCTTCACATTACATATACTTATTGCCCATGAACCACCGCCAACACCCACCGCCCGATTGTTTCCCCCCCTCTTTCCCCTCTGTCGTTGTACCACATTCCTTCTGCATGCCCGGGACCTCAGCCAGTGGAGTTGTACGCGGATGCCACGGCTTCCACGAACTGAGCTCTCCCCCTCCCAGTAGAAAACTCCTCCTGTAGAACAACCGCCCCCTACCCTTGGGGACGCCAGCTAGCATATTTGTACGCGGACGCCACGAATTTGAGAACCTGACTCTCCCCCCTCCCCTTTGGTTTTCCTCCCTAACCTATTGCTGGTACAGTCGACACCACGTGCCCCACTCCACGTACACCGAGCCCACGGGTCATATGCCCCGCCCCCGCACGAAGCGCTGGGCAAACCATACCTCCCCCCTAGCCGGCGCATCCACAAACGTGTTTTCTCGCGGGTGGCCATCGCCAGGCCTCCCGCGCCACGATCAGTAGTCACGGAGGGTGCACCCCTTCCGCGCCCCGGAAAACCTAACCTAGCGTACCCTGCACACCGTGGGCCACGTGTGTTGCCGGACGGCCTTATACCAGCGATCCATTCGCACTCGTTTTTCCCTCCCTCGGTTGGGGTGAACCCCGCACCTAGTACACGCCCTCCGATCCCTCTCTATGGTCTGCAAATACAAATTGGCAGTATCGAAGATCGGGCCCTGGACAGACTGAGAGGCTGTACCCCGGCCTGAGACAGGAACTTCCTTACAGATGGCGCCCGAGCAGGGACCTGAGAGTGGATCGAGAGGAAAGTAGTGCGGGAAAGTGAAAAGCGGTCATAGAACGAGTGACAGGTGGTCGGCGCACGCCGATTCAAGATTTGTGAGCCTCCCAAACCCAAATTTTAAAGCCACGTCCGAAAATGCCCCCCGCGTCTTGCGCGGCCCCGGGCCTACCATATACCCCCGCCTGAGTACAGTTAGACAAGCAGCGTATTAGGAGTAGGTCCACATGGTCACGTAGCCAGGCCACGAAGCAGTACCGCAAATTCAAGGGCGGACAGCCAGCAGCAGCGTAAAGGAAAGGGAGCCGTGCACCAATCTGAAACTCTGGCTCAAATACAGCTGAGGCTGGTTCTTTCCCCCTCACCTAGTAACAGAAACAGCAGCAGCAAGTTCTGAACCACGAGCTCAATCGTGGCGCCAGTGGGGCCACGCGGTTCCGGCAGCAACAGCAGATGCGCCATCGAGCATTTGGCCACCACGCCATCGCTGCAAACGTGCGAAAGGGACGGCAAGTGACGCCACGGGAAGGTTCTGGAAGGTACACCCACGTGCAGGTAGCGGTCAGGCAGCAGCAGCAGATGCGCCATTGAGCATTTGCCACCATGCCATTGCTGCAAACGTACGAAAGAGACGGCAAGTGACGCCGCGAAAATTTTCGCAACTGTACCCACGTGCAGCGGTGGGCATCAGACAGACCGCAGCGGCGGCCGCCTAGAAGCAGAGCGGGAACGGTGCATTGCCGCGCACACGGCGAGAGAGGCAAAAGCAACAAGGCGACAGCAAGAACGAGCGACGATCAGGCAGCGAGACAGCGCGGGAAAGCGACACGACGACAGAGAGAGGGCGCCCAGCCTCCCCGATAGAGGCAGAGGCGACGCGACGACGGGGACGACGGAATCAAGAGAGAGCTGCACTCGGGTGGCCGAGCTCTCCGCTCCTAAAGCTTGACGACAAAACCTCCTGCCCAAAAGCTTGGCGGCGGAGGAGTTAAGGGGTGGCCCAAGCCCAGGAGAGGAGACTCAAGTTCGGACCTTCAACCGGGAAACAACAGTCGACCAAAAAGAAATCCTCGCACCATAAACCAAATCCTTTTCAAGGATCCCTGACCTACAGGACACTCAAGTTCGGACGTTCAACCGGGAAACAACAGTCGACCGAAAAGAAATCCTCGCACCATAAACCAAATCCTTTTCAAGGATCCCTGACCAACAGGAGACTTACGTTCGGACCTTCAACCGGGACACAACCGTCGACCAAAAGCACATCCAGCAAGAAATCAAGACATCAACCGTGACCCACAAACATATCCTGACGAAGGATCCCTAACTCCAATACCGTGCCGTGTATCCTTGCGCTGTAAACCAAATCCTTTCCAAGGATCCCTGACCTACAGTGCCGTGCCGCGTATCCTCGCGCCGTAACCCAAATCCTTACCGAGAATCCTTGACCTACGGTGCCGCGTCGCGTATCTGTGCATTGTAAAGCATATCCTTTGCAAGGATCCCTGACCTACAGTGCAGCGCCGCGTATGCTTGCACCGTAACCCAAATCCTGACCGAGGATCCCTGACCTACAGTGCCGAGCCTGGTACCGCTTTACTGCGAAACATATCCTTCTCGAGGATCCCTGAGTCCGAGTGTCAAGCCGCGTACAGCGCCCGACCCAGTGTCACGTAGCCCCGAAGCCTTCAACAAGAATCACCGACCCGCCCGGGCAGTGCAGGCCCCGCGTCAAGGATCAACAGTTCCCGGTGCCCCACCACCTCAAGGAAACGCTAATCTTCCGTAACTCCAGAGACTCAATCCTGAGCTGGGAAATACCACACCAAAAGGAACGATGAACACTCGGTGGTTAAATTCCCGCCGCAAGGAGGATCTCCTGATCCTAGCCGGGGAATTCGGCCTCGATGAGGGCGGAAACTTGGAAGAACTCCGCGTCCGGGTTGCCGCGTTCATTACCCGTGAAGGCCACCCCGAGGGCATACAGGCAAGGATCGACGAACTGGAAGCCCACTTCAGCAGTATTCCCAGCCCTAGGGAACCTCCCAGCCCCGCTGCTTCGCCAAAACAGGAAAGCCGAGCTAAACAGGAGGACAGCAAGGAAGTGAAGCCGCAGCGACTCACTCTACCAGACCAAGCAGGTACTTCTCGGACGACGGGAACCAGTCCCACCAGATCTGCGGAGAAGGCGCTCGATCCATCGATCCCTGAAGATATTCAGCAGCAGAACCCACCGCCAGGACCGCTGAAGATAATTATATCCGATGTGGCCAGCACGAGTCAACCAGCCGAAATCTTGGCAACCGGACATTCCAACGCAACGAGCGAGCCGTCGGCACACCCAAGCCGCTGCCCTCAAGCCACCCTTCCAGAAACGGTGTTCACTCTCGAGCCACGCCACCGGCCTGCAAACCGGCCACCAACCAGTGCAAATGGGCCAGCGGCCCTCGAGGGGAACTATCCAACTCATGACCGACAAATGCATCGGCCAGGGGGACGAGGAATTTCGTACTCCCTCCTGGCAGACAAGCTCCGGAAATGGGGACTCACCTTTGACGAACATGCTGACCCACTGGCATTCATCGAAAGGCTAGAAGAAAGAGTCGGTTCCAACGGAGGGAGCCCAGAGCAGCTGCCGCGCGCCTTCTCAGGAGTGTTAACCGGAAAGGCAGAAGGATGGTTCCGAACCTTCCAGATACAGGGACAGACTTGGACGTATCCTCGCGCCGTAACCCAAATCCTTACCGAGAATCCTTGACCTTGACCGAACCTTCCAGATACAGGGACAGACTTGGACAGATTTCCGCAAGAAATTTCTGGACCTTATTCCTGCCCCCAGATATTTCCAACACTTGGAGGACACTATCCGGAGCCGGGAACAAAAGCCCCGAGAATCTTTCCGCGACTACATGATCGCCCTTCGGTTGATGATGCAGCGCGCCAAATACACCCGGGCGCAGGAACTGGATCGGATATATGAGAATCTCCGACCGGAGTACCAAATGTACACAAGAAGGCAGGACATCCATACACTCACGGAGCTAACCCAGCTCATCTCAGCCTACGAAACCACCCGGGAACACGATGCCCAGCGATGGATCCGGGCAAACGAACCAACCCCGAGCATCCAACGAAGACAATGGACCAACAACTCCACGAGTTGAGACCCACGAGGCATACAAGTCACCGATCTTCCGCCACCTTCGTAAAGACCGTGCGGGGTATGCAACGGGAACACCATGGACTATGTCACCCATCCCCTCCACCCTTGTAGAGACTGTGCGGGCTGACGACAATCCAGGACACATCCATGTCTAGTTCCCCCAGATCGAAACCAATCAACAAGCACCGAACCTGCTAAGGGACTTTGGCCGCGACGAGCACCCACGTCTCGTCGACCAAAGCGTCCCCTGCAAACCAACGACCCAGGACAGGAATCGTGGCCGTGACGAGCACACACGTCTCGTCGACCAAAGCATCTTTTGCACACAACCAAGCAGGACAGGAACCTTGGCCGAGACGAGCAAACGCGCCTCGTCGACCCAAGCTCTTCCTACAACGCCTACAACGGCCTAAAACCCTGAACGGAAGCGACAAACCACCAGGCTGGCGGGTCTCAAGGCCGTCCATGATCTCAGCGAAGAGGCGACAACAACAACGAAGACACCCCAGCAGAAGACGACCAGGGCGGACGAGCCCACGCATACACGAGTTCATGAGGGCCACTTAGGGCAGTGTGTTGTCCTAACGTCCTTGCTCCAAAAGGAGCAACCGCGTCTACGAGCGCAGTAAGCCAAGTAAATCCCCTTATGGGACCTTGTCATAAGTTTTACATTGTATAACTAAATTTAGCTCCACAACTGTAAGTCGCACCTATAGGTAGGGTCGGGCACAACGTAGCATATAGCTAGGCAGGTTCTAGTTCCTAAAAGTTTACCCCTTAGAAACGACAGCATGGACTGCACCCGAGCGGACGACGCACAGTCTCTAGGTTCACTAAGTGGACAACAAGGACACCCTAGAAGCACGTCACCGACAGAGATGCCAATCAACACAGCACCACACGCCACGGCAGCAAAACCCTCCTCGTCCCCCGGCTGCGCACTATCGAAGAACATGAGGGACGCCAATTCAGAGCGCCCATCAACAGAGGAGAGAAAGTCAGCATCTCTTCACGCACCCCGAAGTAGGAAGGGAGTGTGAAGAGGCATCCCCACGTCTGATCCGCAGCCATGAAGGCAGGCCACAGACCCTTATTTTGAGAACATTTCTTATTATTATTATTTCTCCTAGCTCATAAGTAATTAGTACATTCCTAGCTTCGTAATTTTCTATCTTTCTTAGCCGTAAGCCATACATAATCACAAATATAGGGTAAGAGAAAAACCAGCGGAAGAAGTGTATGCTAGCAATCGCAGGGGGAAAAGCGGTCAAAAGAGACGCAGCAGAGACACAGCAGCAGACTCAGCAGCAGAGTCAACGCAGCAGAGTCACAGCAGAGTCACAGCAGCAGACCCAGCAGCAGACCCAGCAGCAGATACACAGCAGCAGACGCAGCAGCAGAGGCCGGAGGAGAGACCCAGCAGCAGACCCAGCAGCAGACCCAGCAGCAGAGGCCGGAGCAGAGGCCTCTCCGGCCTAGCACACGCAGCAGCCGACGCAACAGCAGAGGCCGGCGCAGAGATCGGAGGAGATCGGCCACAGCCACAAGAGCAAAGGCCAGCGCGAACCCACCCTGACACGCCAAAGAGAGCAACGATGGGGATCGAGCCTCCAAGTAGCCAAGTCGCGAGTGCGGAAAAATACGCGAAGTGCAAAGTAAGAGTGATCGCCCCTAACCTACTACACCAACACGCGGACAGAACCGGCGTCGATTCTTCGTCCCCCTCCTCCGTCATCGATTTGCCCAGCGAGGAGTCGCAGCCGCAGGACCAATGGAGCCCTGTTGAGGAAGAGGGGTAAGCTGGTCTCGCGTAAGCGAATTAGAGTAGGATAGGTGCGACGTAGGGCATTAGTTTTTCACGCATACATGCATAGGAATAGAAGCAGGCAGAAAATAAAGAATTTAAATCAGCTCTCCCCCTCCCAGTAGAAATCTCCTCCTGTAGAACACCCCCCTATCCTTGGGGACGCCAGCTAGCATATTTGTACGCGGACGCCACGAATTTGGGAACCTGACTCTCCCCCCTCCCATTTGGTTTTCCTCCCTAACCTATTGCTGGTACAGTCGACACCACGTGCCCCACTCCACGTACACCGAGCCCACGGGTCATATGCCCCGCCCCCGCACGAGGCGCTGGGCAAACCATACCTCCCCCCTAGCCGGCGCATCCACAAACGTGTTTTCTCGCAGGTGGCCATAGCCAGGCCTCCCGCGCCACGATCAGTAGTCACGGAGGGTGCACCCCTTCCGCGCCCCGGCAAACCTAACCAAACGTACCCTGCACCCCGTGGGCCACGTGTGTTGCCGGGCGGCCCCATACCAGCGATCCATTTGCACTCGTTTCCTCCTCCCTCGTTCGGGGCGAACCCCGCAACTATCACACGCCCTCCGATCCCTCTCTATGGTCTGCAAATACAAATTGGCTGTATCGAAGATCGGGCCCTGGACAGACTGAGAGGCTGTACCCCGGCCTGAGACAGGAACTTCCTTACATGTTGTAGGGTTTATTTTATTTATTTATTTTTTTATTTCCATTTATATATTCCAATATTGATTCTATTTAAAAATTTTCTCTTTACCCTTTGTTTTCTGCAATTCCTTTCCCATTTCCAAACTGGCTGTACACTTCGAACTATTCTCTGGAAAAAAATTACATAAATAAGCTTCGCAAATGACTATCCTAATATTTTTAATATGTAATATTAGTTACGTACCTGTTTATTATTGTATATTTTTTAAGGAAGCGATCCAGGCTGGGGTACAACTCTCAGTCTCACCAGGGTCGAAATTACAGCAAAATTTATAATTTGCCGGGACTCCGAGTTCTGGTCAGGGATAAGGGGAACAAGATGGTATTCCGAATGGAGCACGAGTAAGGATCGGGGTTCCACAGAGGCACTGATCATGGGCGCCAGAGAGGATCTAGGCAATCGCCGTACAACCCCCTTTTGGGTATCCCCTGGTCTACACGCTCGCGTCTACGCACTACAATATGGGGGAGGGGTAAGGAACACGCGGGGACGCCAATCAGCGTCTCTAAATGCCGAGACAATCGTGGTAGGGCTCCTTGGGGCCCTACACATTACAATAGAAAGAGGGAAGGGGAAAACATATAGAGACGACAACCGATATCGCCAAAAGATCGAGGTAAGCGCCGGACGACACTTTAGGGAGGTTCCTGTACTACACGCTACGTTGGTGGGAGGGAGAAAATAGGAATATATGGCGGCGCGAACCCAATTACGATCCCCAAAAATACTCCCCAGACCCAGCAATTTCGACATGGACGGCCTATTTTTGGCATTTAATCGTGTTTATTCATGTCTTCTCTTTGCACTTGTCTGTTTTTTCCTGCTTACCGCACCGCTCAGCTACCCCATACATGCCGCGAGGCTCGCTTACCCCTACTCCACGTTTCCCTGGTTGGAGACTTTATCCGCTCCCAGTGTAGCTCTCGTCCGTCTTGCCAGTCTCAAGAGGGGATATTGTTGCCCTTTGGTATCCTCTGGGCGAGGTGTCCCACTCCACTTGCAATGTTTGGTTCCTTTTCTCACGGCATTACCTTTTCCTTGCGATTTTTCACTCGAGTTTTCTTATCCGCGGACACGTCTGTCTGTTTCTAACTCTCGCAGATCACTCCTTTTCGCTTTCCTTTTTCAGCCGGTCTCCAGCCTCTGATCGCCTCGTGTTCTGCCGGCGTTTTCTCTCTCCTCTTTCATTGATTCGGCGTCGGCGTTGGCGATTTGTTTTCCGCGTAGGGCTTTTCACCCTCTGTGGCTGGCGTACGTGCGTGGGCTTTCGTTTCTCTTTATCATCGCTTTAGCCGTTGGGCTTCGCTCTCTCGTTGCCGGCGGCGTCGGCGTCTGGGTCTTCGTTCTCTTCTTGGTTTTCGTGGGCCCGCTCTCTCTCGTTTACCGCGGCGTCGGCGTCTACGTTCTCCTCTTTGGTTCACCTTGGCCTCGCTCTCTCGCGTTGTCCGTGGCGTCGGCGTCTGGGTCTTCGTTCTCTTCTTGGTTTTCGTGGGCCCGCTCTCTCTCGTTGCCCGCGGCGTCGGCGTCTTCGTTCTCCTCTTTGGTTCGCCTGGGCCTCAC
Organism: Drosophila helvetica; assembly: GCA_963969585.1. NCBI lineage: Eukaryota > Metazoa > Arthropoda > Insecta > Diptera > Drosophilidae > Drosophila > Drosophila helvetica. Next base: position 19,746,383 of record OZ018403.1, on the reverse strand, counting down.
TCTCTCTCGTTGTCCGTGGCGTCGGCGTCTGGGTCTTCGTTCTCTTCTTGGTTTTCGCTGGCCCACGCTTGGCTAGAGATGGACCGTGCTGCTCGTGATTCTATCCCGCCCCAAATCACGAAATGCTCGCGTTCTTAATGGCTCTTCAGGCCGTATAATCAGTGAAAATTATAGTTCATCATTTTGTCAAAACTTACACGCTATATGTCCTTAAGCTAACTAAAAAATATTTCACCTTTTATCAATGACTACTACTAGAGGAATAACAAAAATGATAATGAAATTAAGAAAATTAAAGAACTACTGACACATATGTCGTAAGAGAGGGAGAGAAGGGAATAATCCCAGTGGCGGCAAGTGTTACAGTGCAAAGTGCAAGTATAAACGAAACAAATAGTGACGCCAACAATAAAGAAAAAATATAGAAAACATTTTTTTAAGGAGAGGCCTGAAAGGGAGATCCTTTTATACAATGAAAATTGTGTTGGTGAAGCTGCAGTTTTAGTGTCTACCAAAGAGTCCGAGGCTTTTCAAAATAAAAGGGCTAAAAAATGGCCTTAAATAGCCTGGAAGAAATTAAAAGTTTTAAAAAAATTGTGGCTCTAGCGGCAACCTTATATAAAATAAATTTTCAAAAGGCAAGTGATGCAAATAAATTAGTAAAAAATGAGGATATGAAAAATATGAAAATAATAGCCTGAGGGTTACCCACTACTTCCAATTGTGGAAGTTGTCGCTCGCCTGGCAGGTGCAATAAGTGTGGTGTGCAAAAGTGCGATGGGTCCTGCAAAATATAAAATTTATCCTGTGCAATGGCAAGGATCATACAGCTAGGGAAAAGGAAAGATGTCCTGTATGGGAAAAAGAAACAGACATAACAAAAATAATGACAATTAAAAAAAAAAAGAGCTCGTAAGGAAGTCTAGTACTCAGCACTGCGGAAAATTACTTCCAGAAATCTGCTCTTTATTTCGTGTGTGTGGACGAGACTTAGATAGTGTGACCAAGTACCTTAAAAAAAAGTCGGTCACTCTGAGGAATCAGCTGTATTTTGTAAACAGCGCCAAATGTGATAGTTCAAATAAAATTGAAAATGGAGAAAAATTGACTTTGTCGTCGTATTTATTCTGTTGGGGTCGGCATGTATTGTTGCAAACAAAAAATAGGAGGAACTACAGCGCAGACGGAGGCAATAAAATGTCAAAATGATCAAAATGCTTATTTTCCGTAATCCGCCAAAAACATAGCGCTGCCTCAACTGCTTCTATTAAAGCAATCTTCTCCTCACGTTGAAAATTTGCTTATCTTTTTTTGGTTTTGCGCCCAATTTTTGACTCCATCTTTCACCTTCACTTCAGTAATAATAGGCGCATATATTTTACTGGCGGGAATACCAGCTGATCTCTGAGTCCACAATTGTGTCGATAGGATAACTATCGATAAGATTCTGTGGATTTCGTTCAGCTTGCTGGATACTGAGGCCAGTAAAACGCAACCGAAAAATTCCTGGCCCAGTTTTTTGTATATGGAGTTTGCCAGTAATTTTTCATTTCCGCGGTGCTGAGTACTAGGCTTTATGCACATAGTCAGTGCAACAAAACTATAACAACCTGACAATTTACGAAAAAAATTATCCAGAATTAAATAAAATCTTTCCTGAAAGGCAAAATAAGGACAATAAAGTAAATAAAGTCCTAAAAAAGCGCAGCTATGCTAGTAGGTTAATTGAAAAATAAAGAATACCAAAACAAATAACCCATTTTCAGCTCGAGCCATATACAAATGACTCAAGTGACCATGTTCCTATCTTTCCAGCAAAAAATGTAGGCGAATGAAACAATAGAACGAGTTATTAGGATACTTACTAAGAGAAACAAATTATCAATGAACAATGAAACCGAACAAGTACAAGAAAAAGTAACACAAAGACAAAATTAATATCTAGGGTAAAAGAATTTGACACAAGGATTTGACAAAAGTAAAGAGATGAATATATCGCAATTGGTATGAAAATACTCCCGCTATATATACAATCATTGAAAGCCAATAAAAATGACATAGAATTTTTCTTAAATTCAAACAGTTTTGACGTAGCAATATTATCAGAAGTTTTTTCTCATGACCTCAGCTTTAGAAAAATAGCAAATTTTGACCTTTTTGTAAAAAATATGGATGATGGCTATGGTGGAGTAGCTATGGCCTGAAGGAAAAATGTTAGACTTACAAAAATTCAATATAACTCACAGTCTGACTTTGTTCTGGCGAAATCCACGAAAAATTTGACTTTTGTGTGACTTTTTGTGATAGAACGACAAATGGCAAAGGAAATTATCTAAAAGAAAAAAGGGAGAGTGCTGGTTAGCAAATAATAAATAATAATAAATAGCAAATGACGGCAGTGCAACGTTCAAAAGGAACATAGATTCGACAACTGGATCGGGGATAGATCTAACTTTTACAGAAGGATGCGATCTAAAGGAATGGAAGTGCAACAATTTTTTCTTAGGTGGAAGTCATCACCACCTAATAAGTTTTGAAATTTTAAACAATTTAGGTAGACCAAGGAAATTAAATCGGCCACGTTTAAATTAAAGGAAATTGTACTCCAAGACTTTGGTGCGATGAAAGCTTAAAGTTTTTTTCAAGAAGTTCACTGAACCATCTTTTGAAAATTATTGCTTAGCGGTAAATTTAAAGATGAGATGGAAAAAGCGGTAAAAATGGCAAAAAAGTCGAGCTATGCTAGAAGGATTAAATGTGAAGTCCATTACAAAAGAAGCATGGCGTTTTCTGAAAAACATTAAGAATTGTGAGCAAGGGAGACAGGCATTTTTTTACATTAAGCAAGCAAATAAATATTTAGAATATCTTGACGAGCAGTTACCGAGTGAACCCAAACAAATTGACGAACAGCTGTGGGATAAAAAAAAAATATGAATCCAAATTTTAGTCTTGGGGACCTTGATGTAGTGTTAGGTAAGGGTAAAAAAACTGCTTGTGGGATAGACAGAATCACTTATGATATGCTAAATGCTTTAAAAGCTGGTTTTAAGAAAGAGTTAGTAAACTTATACAATGCCAAGGTGAAAAACTGTGATTCCTGCTGAATGACCCCGATACCGAAGAAAAATAAATGCTTGACTAACTTTAAAAATTTCAGAACAATTTCGCTTACATCTGTGATTGCAAAAACAATAAACAGTATGATTAAGGTTAGGTTAGAATAATATATAAATGACAACAAAATACTCCCCTTCAGGTCATATGCCTACCAGAAAAACAAGTCTGCTGCCATGTGCATAAATGACATGCTAAACATGGTGGCAATGAATACGAAGCAAAGAAAATCAGTGGTAGTGATGATCATAGATTTAAATAATGCATATAAATGTGTCAATTTTAATTTTTTAAAAACAATTTTGGAAAGCGAAAACTTTCCAAAGGTTTTTGTGGATTAGATCTTAAATTTGATGTCGAAAAAAGTGCTTAAGTTAGGAGATGCGACTCAAGTTGTACATGGTGGTATTCCTCAGGGGTAGTGTTTGTCACCTTTATTATTTAATGGGCATACAAAAAGGTTACATTAAATAAATGATAGCAAAACTCATGTGCTGCAATTCGCAGATGACTTTACAACCGTATCTTGGGGATATGACTAAAAAAACGCTACTGACAATCTGCAAAGCAAAATAAATGACTTTAACTTTCTATGCAAGGATCTAGGTTTTAGTTTTAATCCAAGCAAATCTGCGATAATGAATATGGTTAGAGGAAAAAAGCATAGGTATACAAGTTGAAAATATCGACATACTCGGCAGGAAAAGTATTACTTTTCTGGGCAGAGTTATAAATGCAAATATGTCAAATGTAACCCATATAAAAGAAATAAAAAAATTCTCAAGACAAAGTGGAAAAAAAGTACAGCTAGCAAAGACTATAAGATCTGGACTGAAACCTATAGTAAGCACAAATATTTTCAAATCGTTTGTAAGAGCTAAAAAAGAATATGCTGTGACCACTTTTGCAGACATAGGAATAGGTGCAACGAAGGATATGGACATAGAGCAGGCTGGGGTGTTAAAAAGATGTGAATTCTTTGCCTTAGCAGGAGTAATGCCGTCATTTAGGGCGAAATGGCTTACTGTCAAAGACCTTTTAAAATAAAAGTTCTTTGAGGAATTGTTAAGGAAGGAAGCTGATACAAGCTTTCAATAATACGAATGTATGCTACAATTTCAAAGCTAGTGGAAAAATTAATTTAAAAGAAAAAAAACTTTTAGAACACAAGAAAAATGTATATGCTGACGAAGAAATTAGGCCCAGGTTTTCTGAAATTTTAATAAAATATAAAACAGAATGGTGGAATATAATCGCCACAGATGCATTTGTCAACTTAAATGGCAGTGGTGAAGGAATTTTGGAAATGCCAAGTGGGATAACATACATGTACAAAATGGAAATACCGTTATCATCGGTGGGGGCAGAGCTAGTTGGAATTAAGCTAGCATGTTATATAGTAAAAAAAGAAAAATAGAAAAAAACTGTGATTATGTATGATGGGTTAAGTGCAATAAAGTTAGTAAGCAGGAAAAACACAGACTTATACATAGTAAAAGAAATTCATGACATAATTGAAGACTCAGACGTAGATATAGTGGACATATTATATTGCTTCCAGGACACAAAGGAATTGATACAAATGAAAAAATTAACAGATTAGCGAAAGAAGCTGTAAATAGAGGAGGATATATAAGTGTAGATTTTAGTGTAAAAAAGGCATTAAGAGAAATAAATAAAAAAATAAGGAAAGCTGGAAAGATGACTATAGAAGCAAATGCTATGCTAGAGGCTCGACACTTTTAAAATATTTCCCAAATTTACCAAAAAAAACCATGGCATCACAATTTCAAATGGAAAGCAAAAAGCATCAATGTAATGAATTGACTAATGATAGACCACACGTATGACAAAGTCTTTCTACATCGCATCAAAGCATGCGATAAAAATTTCTGTGAAACATGCAATGTAGCAGAAACTGCTGAACATCTCATTTTTAATTGCCAAAAACTTAAAAATTTCAGGAAAAATTTTAAAATCTTTAAATACTACCAGAACTTATATCAAGTTCTGGTAAATCAAGAACCATCACATTTGAGGGAGCTTGCCAAATTTATAAATGCAGCTGACCTTTCTTTTTACGAAATAAAATAAAAAATATGTTTTAAAAAAGAAAAACAAAAAAAAATCAAACGAAAGATCAAATTATATAAAATTAGAATTTGTATACAAAATTAACAAACAAAGTAAAAGATTAAAAAAAAAACAGCAAAACAAAACGATGTGGAACGTTGTGGGCCGCGTTTACGGCCGCGGCTCTTTTTTATACCCGGTATTCAGTCAGTATATATGTATGTGAGCTTGTTGTAATTTATTACATGTTCCCAAAAGAGAAATGTTGAATTTTAGCCAAAAAAGAAAAAAAATATTAAGTCGAACCTTTTCGGAAATTTTTATATATTAGATGTTTCCATTTTTGTTACATACGTTTTTTACATCTGTCTCTTCTACATGTCTAAATCTACTTCCTACATATACATACACAGCTGTGTGCGAGAGAGAGAGGGAATGAGTTGGAAGGCCACTGAAATTTCATTTGTTCCTTCTGTCTATACTAATGATCCGATCTGATCCAGATTCAACATTCTGATAGATATGGTTTCAATGATTCTGCGTTTTTGGTTTTCTCGTATCTTCAAAAGATTGAAGGTTTTAACAGCAGAGCAGAGAGAACAGCCCGATCCCAACAAAACTTCCGCTGATTATAACCAGTCAGCAGAACAGATACGATCTGCAATAGCAAGGTATTGTGTAAATCGTAATAAATACAAAGTAAAATAACAAAAAAAAATGATTATTTATTTCCATCCTTTAAAATACTCACAGGATCGCTCTGTAATTTTGTTTGGCTGTTTATTAGCTCCTGCATCTGCTTTGAAATTCAAATGTGATGTGTTTTTTGTTGCTGTTTATTGTTTTTCATGGCAGCCATTGTTTACAAGTTCGCAGTAAATTTAATTTTTTCGCTGTGAATGCCAATTATTTAGGGTTGCATTTGAAAACAAAAGGCTAAATATCTCATAGAAACGTGCGGCTTAGGAACATCCAAAGCAGACGGTGGAACTAACTCGGAAATTTTCGGAACGGCGAAACCTTAGGCACCATCTTGGAAATAGACTGTAAATGGTGCCAGTGTGAATAGCCTATAAGCAGTGAAAATGGCTCACTTATCCGCAATGTAATCAGTACTGTAAGAAATGAAAATGGGAACACTTTTTAGCAATGTAATTAATACTGTAAGCAATGAAAAAAGGGAACTTTTTTCAGCAATGTAATCAGTACTGTAAGCAATGAAAAAGGGGCACAATTTTCAGCTTTGTAATCAATGGAAAAGACGATTCATTTTTAGTTTAAGTAATCAATATTATAAGCAATGAAAAAAGCCATCAATTGTTGGTCAAACGTAATACAAAATGTAATCACACACAAGACCAAGCAGCGGACTTGTAAGTGATTCTTATTTTGATTCACAATAAGCAGTAGAGTGGACGCGTCTGCTAGGAAACGCGGCCATGCCTATACAAAAGTAATCTGAGATGTATTCATAATTTACACAGGCAAGGAATCACTTCCAACTTCCAAGTAAGCATCACGTAAGGGATTACCTCAGCTCGAAATTTACCGCTGGGAAACGAAAACTTCGTTGCAATTCAATTTCGAATCAATTACTTTGGTCAATCGGTCCCTTTGTATTTGAGTCAGCGTATGCTGTTCTATACCACTTGTTACTTGTGACATCTCTATCTCGGATACTCGCAATTGGCTAGGCAAAAGCTTATACAACTTCCAGAAATCGATCCAAAGGTAAAGTTCATGTTTAAGTGAAGGAATCGCATGTATTCCCCCTCTATTCGCAGTCTGGTTGGGTCATGGATGCCACTGTCAGTGGATCCGTATCTAATCGGTATTTGTCCCCTGATGTCGAAGCACATGCGAAGTCCTCAGCTTGAAAGGCAACTTCGGTATGCTGGACTTGGAGTTTTTTGAACACTTGTCGCAACTAGACTTATACGTGTTAGAAGCACCACAGCCATAACAAAAAACTGTACGTTCCGACACACAATCCTGATATCTGGGACCCGTTTGTTGACAGTTCCAACACATCAAAGAGATGGCATCTACTTCCATTTCTCTGTCGACATCTGAGTCTACTTGTGACTCAATTTCGTGCATCAACTCCGATACGTCCCGTCGATAAAGAACAGACTTCGCACAACTGTGCGAATGCTTTAAAAAAATTTCACGTCTTCGACAAACTTCTCTGAGTTCCTGAACTGTTTCTATTTTTACATTCAAAAACTCATGGCAAATTTCTGGACGCAAATTGTTCTTGAGTACACGGACGAGTCTCACTGGTCTTTTGCTTTCGGCTTCGGATTAGTTCTTCGATGTCTACATTATCCTTTTGGTGGCGAAACTGCAAACGTGAAGCTGCGCATAGTCTATCCCAGCGAATCTCAGAAACTGATTTGTGATGTCGCCAGAAAAATTCATTGGCTTTGCCCTCAAAGAGAACACTCACATATATAAAATTATCGACTGATACTCCGACACCAGAAAATTTAATCTTCCAGCAATTGAGTATGTAAACTACTTTGTCTGGTCTCTGTGATAAATCAGGGTAGACGTTTCTCAGTGATGAATGAGGACTTATATTTTGTGGTACTCGGCTCGGGCCGAGAATAGGTTCCTCATCATAACTAGCCACTTGAGGTTGTTCTGACTGGTGTGTCGGTGAACTGTCTACTACCGCAACCGTATAGGAATGGCTTTGAGCAACAACCAACTTTTGCATGGAATCCATTACAGCACTTTTAATAAGCTCCGACATCTTTTCAAACAGATTGGTAAGCAATCTCTGTTCCATAGCAGGAATATCTAAAATTGTTGAAGTGCGCTTTCTGGTATGCTCGTTTTGAGCATACCAATAATTCCAACCAACTAATATTGATTTAAATCAGACGTCAATATAATTTTCAAAATGCTTGAACTCTATGCCTTACGTTTGCGTGTCGTAGGGACTATGCAATGTTTCCCGATCTCTCCCTTTTAAAAATTTAATTAATGGATTGAAGGTGAACCGTGTTTCGTGGTCGGCACTGATTACCTCAGACTTCTTCAACGAAACGACAATTACACTTGATAGTAAGTACTTAGTTTTTTTTTTTTTTTTTTTTTGAGCAGCGGACAGAAAACCTGTAAAATTTAGGGTAACTGTTTTCCAGCTTCTAATAACTAACTCTAAGATCTCTAAAGCGGAAATAAATTCTTCTTCAATCGTGGATAGAGTTCCATTTGTAAGCGAAACTTATATTTTCCAAGCGCTTGAATCAAAGAAATTAATTTTAATTTTGAAAGCGGGATTGGGTTAGTGGCACAGTATTTCACACAGGGGCAGGCGGTCAACTATAGTTAATCTCCTACTAAAAATTTAAATTCTATTGCATAAAGGGAAGTGATTGTGTTTTTTAGTTACCTTCTGTGTACATAACCTGCAATCTGTTGATATCAGTGCATACGCCTTTTGCCAATTCTTGCGTATTTTATTTCTAATTTTAATCAAATTGTGCATTCTTACCTTCTCAGCATATTCTACTTTGAAGCTGTTTTGTTGTTGCTAAAATCTTGTGTGGTGCACTCTACTTTTATTTAACCTTCTTATCTGTTCTCTCTCTAACACACACCCACCGCGCTAACCGCCGCTCTGTGCTTACTCTCTGTGCTTTTTTTCGTCTCTCTGTATCTCTCCGTACACTTGTTGCTATTGTGACTGTTTTCTTTGTTCTTGCGAGCGGAATTGTGTAACATAAGCCTAAAGTCACTGCATCAGCCTCACAGCGACTTATATTTTACTTTTCTTTTTTATTTCCACATATATTTTTCTCATCATTTTTGCAATGAGATCCTGCTGTGCTAAACGCTGTGACGCTGGCCGTACGGTGGCTACTCGTCAAACCTTCATTTACTGCTGGTTGTGTAATAACACGGCACACGCTACCTTTGTGGGTCTTGGTCATTATGGAGGTCGCATTGTTAATCTGGTCAAGACTCGCTGCGGTCTCAACCGGACCTGTTTTGATTGCAGGCCAGTTCAGGGTGACATGCGAATCTATATGAGACAAACTCATAACGAATTCGCCGGTCTCCATTCGGAATTCCAGCGAGTACAGGATACTCTCAACGGAAACTCATTTTAAAAACCATAAAATGATTAATGAGTACCCTAAGAAAAGAAAGGTTTATCGTTCTATGCCCTGTGCTAAAACCGTTCATTCTCTTGCAGTCAATGATATGCCCGCTCCTCCAAAAAGCTCGCCAGCCATGATCGACTTTTACGCCAAGGAAATCGATGGCAAGGAAATCGGTGATAATGATCCTGCTCCGAAGAGGACGGCTGCATCCGGCTCCTCTCCTGTAGCCTCTCCGGTGCCTACTGACCGATTGCAAATTAATGACGATCATGTCGCGTGCGCTCCTTCGCCCCCAATTGATGCCGACGACACCGTTGTCAGAATGGAAGCTGAAGCTCCTTCCATTTCGGCTTCCATCGCCATCTCCTTGGGCAGCTCTACTCCATCTGAACACGCCCCTCGGGTAGAACCCACTTCCGCCTTACCCATTAAAAATGTGAACCCTCCACCTACTCTTATTTTTATACCCGGTACTCAAAGAGTAAAGGGGTATATTAGATTTGTTGAAAAAATGGATGTGTGTAACACCCAGAAGGAAGCGTTTCCGACCCCATAAAGTATATATATTCTTGATCAGAATCAATAGCCGAGTCGATATAGCAGGAACCCTGGCACATTCACGTTGGCTAACTTGCGCAAACAGGATTCTTCGAGTATACATCGGAACAGCAAAGCCAACACAATCCCTAATAGATCTGGCCACTTTCGTTATGAAAGTATACGCACCAACTTGGTTTGACATCAAAACAAAGTCATTTAACATGGTACACCCAGAAAATATTTTAATGGCCATGTTACAAGATAATGCTTCTCATATAAGGGAACTGGCTATCAGAAAGATACTGAAGGCGCGTAAGGAGGCCAAAATAGTTCAAATTCGGGATTTTCATCTTCCAAAACTTCTAGTTAATGCGTCAGTTTATTATAATTTAATAAATTGGGCTAAAGAAGAAATAACAGAGCCTACGATGACAATGACGTATACAGACAGTGAAATTGAGAGCTGGATATCATCAGGTACTGATTTCCTACAATTCGATAAGTTTCCTTGCCACACTCAAGCTGTAGAAAGATGTGTCAAGCTTGTGATAGAGGCTTCATTGTCTGTCTGTGGACCACAAGCTAGGGATGGGTTCATTCGTACCCGAATAAAAGCAAGGAAGGAACTACCTCTGTTTGAGACAAAATCTCAATTTTTCACCTGGAAAAATATATAGAATATTCACTACCTTATGTTAATTTAAATAACCGTTCGTTATTTTGCATTAAATATTAATAGTTTTAAGATAAATACAAGAAAAAAATCATTAAAAATACATGCAACACATTTTTTTTGTATGTCTCATAATGGGTTGTTTCTCCCAATTTAAGGTCTAGTGCGGAACCTTAGGAAATTTTTTTTTTAAGTTGAAATTTTGCACAGATTTTTTTAAGAGTAGGGATAGTCGATTAATAATAAAGGAAAACTCAATTTAAAAAAAAAAAATTTTCACTCCACCCTACTGACCATATCTACCAAAGTAATGAATCTGGATCAGATCGAATCATAAATATAGCCACAATGAAGAAATCCATTTCGAAATGCATCGTTCCCTCTCGCTCTCTCTCACACACCGGGATGGGTGCTGTGCCCATTCGTCCAGATGAGCGCCTCGATCTCAGAGACTATAAGAGCTACAGAAACCAAACTTTCCATCCATGCTCCTGTGATATCACTTCAATACAAGTGTATTTCAAAATTTTGCAACGCCCCCTTCCGCCCCACAAAGCACGAAAATCCACAATTTGTATGATACGAGAAAGCCAAAAACGCAGAATCATGGATAATATGTACCAGATTGCCGAATCTGGATCAGGTCGGATCATTATTATAGTAAGGACGTATGTAGATGTGGAAATGTAGAGACGACAGATGTAAAAAACAAATGCAAACAAAAATGGATAGGGTTCGACCTAATTTTTTTTTTCTTTTTTGGATAAAATTCAATTTGTCCCTTTTGCGAACATGTAATTAATTAAATATATCGTGAGCTCACATACATATATACTGACTGAGTACCGGGTATAAAGTAAAGACGCGGGCGCGGCTCACAACTCAACTTTCTATCCAAGCTCCTGTGATATCAAACCGAAACGAGTTTGTTTCAAAATTTGGCCACGCCCCTTCCGCCCCACAAAAGATGAAAATCCACAATTTCAGTGGTCTTCCAAGCGAAGACTCATTCCCTCTCTCTCTCTCTCGAACACATCTGCACGAGTCGTAGTTAAGACGTATGTAGATGTAGAAATAAAGAGAAGACAGATTTAAAAAACAAATGTAAACAAAAATGGAAATTTATTTTTGTTTCTAAATTTCCTTTTTTGGCAATTATGAAATTGTTTGCGAACATCTAATAATTTCATATATGGTAAGCCCACATACATATATACTGACTGAGTACCGGGTATAAAGTAGAGCCGCGACCGTAGACGTGGCTCACAATGTTCCCTCTCGTTTTGATTTTCTTTTAACGATTGAACATTATATTGCATAGTCTTAGTCCCCATTTTGGTTTATTAAAATTGTGTCCTTTTCCTGTCTCTCTGTGTTGTTCAACTCAAAATTTTTTCTATTCTGCGATACAGAATCTCTAGGCATAAAATTATACCCTGGCATCTGGTTAAGGTTAACTAGCATTGTTAGCAAATGCATTTTTTGCTACATGATTCCTGCTGTCTCCTGGTTTTCTTTCATAGGAAAGGTAGGTTTCCTATCTTTGTCTGAATCATCAGTATATGACTCTAGAGAAAAATGAGGTGTAATCTTTGGCAAACTTGGTTTGCTGACCAGCCTACTCACATATGAGTGTTTCTAAAGCACCTGATTGCAGAGCTCATCTTTGTTGGCTACATTGTTTGTTTCCTTAGTCAAAGGAGGAAAATTAGATTCATACTCATAAATATGATTAGGGCTTCCTTTCGCGCTATTTTCTTGATCGTCATTATTTTTATTAGGTCTTGCTCTTTATCCCATACTGGACATAAACGGCGATCACTGGCCGAGTGTTCTTTGCTATTGCATATAATGCATTTTAAGTCATTATCACTCAAATCATTTTTTGACATTTCTCATCGCCACACTTTAAACATCTTTCTTTTCCCCGGCAACGAGCCGAAGTATGACCCAATCTGCCGCACTTGTAACATTGTCTAACCATCGGTAAATAGTGTGTCACTTTCATAGCACAGACTCCAAAAAGTATCACTTTTTCTGGAATATTCGATCCCTTGAATCCTATTTTAATGTTTTCAGTTGGTTCCAAAACTATTTCCCCTTTTTCCACATTATCACTAACTCTTTTCTTTCTTTGCATTATCTCAATGCTTTTGATTTCTATGTCAGCACTAATATTTGACTTTAGATCTTCCTCTGAGAAATTGGTAGGGACACCCCTGACAACACCAAAAGTCTCCACATAACTTCTTGGAATGAATGGATCAATGCACATTCTTTTTAGATGATCGTTTCCCAAAAATGAATTCGCGGCACTAGCATTTGAAAAATAAATTTTATAGAGCGCTGCTCCTAAGGACACAATATTTTTGAAACCGTTCAATTTTAGGTGTCTAATCTTTTCAAATAGATAAAGACTGCTTTTGATCTTTTTTTCTCAATATTTTCGCATATCTTAGTCGATACCAAAACAGCCGATCCCCTTTGTGTTTATGACTGTAGACAACAGCTTTGGTCAAAAAATCTGCTCGTTGTATGGTCACACTATTTCTTTCCTCACGTCCAATCTCATTGATACCCTCTGTCACCATATTTTCTTCTATGTCTGTATGTGTGCGACTGTCATTTTTCTCATACAAATTTCCACAAACCGACATCAATTCATCTTTCTGTATTTCATAAAGGCACTTGAAATTGTGATTGTCAATTTTTTTGCTCCTAGCCTTTTAATTAACCCTGGATCACCATCTGCATGCCTTTTTTTGCCGACAGCCGTCTAAGCGGCGTCCGCCATCATTTTACTTGCTGGTTTGATGAGCCTGCCAGAAGTTTTCTTTCCCTATCACACTCAATGAATAGAACTCGCTATCCACACAAAAAGGATATTAAGAGGTCTGAGCTTTATTACCTTGATTTAATCGATTTTTTTTTTCAATATTCAATGAACATATAAAACAAATTTCCCGGGAAAATTTGATGCATTTTTTTTTGTAAAGACAGGATAAAGCTGAAAACAGACCAAAAATTAGGTACTAATAATATGAACTCAGGTTCACCCCATATTTTAAAAAATTTTAATTTTGCGCTACTTAAATGATGTCGATGGTTATTAATGAATATGCAGGTTATTCTTTTTACCTTTGACCTAATTTTTTTCACCAGGTTTTGTAACCTGTTTATTAATTTGCCAAAGTTTGGTACAAGCATAGGTAAACATATTGAATTCCTTTTATGAGCACTTTAGTTTTTTTTTTTACTTCTAAAGCATCCAGTTGAGTATAAGCAGCAGGGAATACAATTTTTAAGCATAATTAACGTGAAAATGGCTATGGATAATACAAAGTTATTCGAGATATTTAGAACTTCAAGTACCTCAAACGAATTTGTGAAAGCTGTTCTTAATGATTTGAATGTAGGATCGGACAACCCAGAGCAGCGTACAATTATAAGAACAAAAATTAAATATCTTCATTTAAATATTAAATGGAAATGGGAGAGCGCATCCCATAAGACTTACATTTTTAATAGAAAAAAATGCAAACTGGTTAATTGAAAACAGCTTGCTATATGATGGGCCCTCCACCTCTACAGGACGCGTCACAGGAAGACCAACAAAAACCTTGGATGACCGTTAAGATTATGTATACAAGAAAGAGAAAACTTGTAGATGCAACATGGCATATACGTACGGATCACTTATCAGAGGCACTGTCAATCAAATATACCAACGACAAGGAAAACAAGAGGTCGTGTATTACAAAAGCTGTTTTTAATGCAAGCCCGGTGAGACTTGACAGGAGATAGCAATTCTATTTTTTTGCGATTAAGTGTTTGGTTACTACTGGGCTATTGTAATCTAATAAAGATGATTCATTTTGAGTGCTTGTTACCTAGACCAACCTTTTGTATTCGGTTGTAGTATGCATGCATAGAGTACTTGTACTCATGCATGTACCAAGAGTACTTAAGGGACAACACACTGTAACACTTTGTTGCAGTGCTTATGTAATCATAAAAAACCGGGAATATCTTGAGTGCGACGGTAATACGATCGCACCAATATGCCTCGCGGACAAGAGTGCAACGTCGGCGTCTTTCACGTAACCGACGGCACCCAACCATGATCCGTTTGAATGTGCATGCATGCCCCTCGCGCCCCCCGCTATCAGCAGCGATGGGCATATATACATAGATATATATTAAATACCTAAATGCGGCCGCTCCGCTGGCGGCGTTCCTGGCAGCGCAGCTACGCTGCCCTAAGCTAAGTAGAATTTAAGAAATATACTGAAAAGCATTGAATAAATAGAATTCAACAAAGACGGATGTCTTTCAATTCACATAATAAAAGTTCCATCTACTACATGGCGACCGTGACTAAGGTCTTAAAAACCTAGGACCTGCCGAAATTGCAACTGATGATCGAGTACAAGTGACACAAATTTTAACAGTAAAGGTGAAGCTAAATTGACTTGTGATTAAAAAAAAAAAAACCTATTGATTTTGATACAACTACTAGACATGCTGGATTAAAACTTTGCTGGCCGTACGAAAGTGCAAAGAAATGAAAAGAAAAATGAAGTTCGTGCAAAGTACCAAAAAAACACACAACAAAACGCGCAATACATATATACAAATATAAAAAACAAAAAAAATTAAAAAAAACGAGGAGGAACGTTGTGAGCCGCGTCTACCGCCGCGGCTCTACTTTATACCCGGTACTCAGTCAGTATATATGTATGTGAGCTTGTAATAAATTACATTATTACATGTCCGCAAAAGGGATAAATTTAGTTTTATCCAAAAAAGACAAACAAAAATTAAGTCAACCTTTTCGGAGATTTATATATATTATTTCCATTTTTGTTTACATACGTTTTTTACATCTGTCTTTTCTACATGTCTAAATCTACTTTCTACATACACATACACGGCTGTGTGCGAGAGAGAGAGGGAATGAGTCTGCGCTTGGAAGGCCACTGAAATTTCAATTGTTCCTTCTGACTATATTTATGATCCGATCTGATCCAGATTCAATACTCTGATAGATATGGTCATTTTCTATGATTCTGCGTTTTTGGTTTTCCCGTATCTTCAAAATTGTAGATTTTCGTCTTTTGTGGGGGCGGAAGGGGGCGTGGCCAAATTTTGAAATACACTTGTACTGACGTGATATCACAGGAGCATGGATAGAAAGTTTGGTTGCTCTAGCTTTTATAGTCTCTGAGATCTAGGCGCTCATCTGGACGAATGGGCACAACGCCCAACCCTGTGTGTGAGAGAGAGCGAGAGGGAACGATGCATTTCGAAATGGTTTTCTTCATTGTGGCTATATTTATGAGTCGATCTGTTCCAGATTCAACACTCTGATAGATATTGTCATTCTCTACGATTCTGCGTTTTTAGTTTTCTCGTATCTTTAAAATTGTGCATGCCACAGATTTTCGTCCTTGGAGTGGGCGGAAGGGGGCGGGGCGAAATTTTGAATTACACTTGTAACAGTGCGATAAGACAGGAGTCTGAATACAAAATTGTGTTCCTGTAGCTTTTAGAGTCTTTGAGCTATAGGCGCTAATGAAGACGGGCAGACGGACAGACGGACGGACGGACGGACGAACAGACAGACATAGCTATATCGACTCGGCTATTGATGCTGATCAAGAATATATATACTTTATGGGGTCGGAAACGCTTCCTTCTGGGTGTTACACACATAAATTTTTTGCACAAATCTAATATACCCCTTTACTCTTCGAGTACCGGGTATAAAAACGATAGATAAAGACCTGAAAAGGCACCGACAACGCTACATAGAGCGTAATTCAATGACCTGTGCGAAGACCAGCACCGGCACTGCCTGAGCCCATAGGCCCCGGAAGAAACTAAAGTGCGAGTGGCATATAGGCCTCTCTTGCGCCTCCGTTGGACCGAAATCAAGGAAAACAAAATGCGAGGTAGGCAGACCGCCCACCTCGCCGCCGATGGATAACACTACATTAGAGGAAGCTGCTCCTATCGAGCAAAGGGATGTGCCTGCAAGAGGCTTTAGAGCTGTATCCAACCGCTGGATCACGCCCACTCACAATAGCTGAGTACAGGGCACGGCAGAATCCCCCCGCCAAAAAAGAAGTCTGAGAACAACAAGCGTGAGGGGCACCCCTCCACTTGCGCATACGAGGGAGCGTCAACGTAGCCAGGCCGGTGACGTCCAGTTGACGCAGAATGGGTCCGGAGCAGCAGCATAATTAAATATTCGTATATAAAATAATATAATAAAAACAAAAATTGTAAAATTGCGCACAACCTTTTCTGCCCAATTAGAAGTATAGCCCGTGAAGCTATACGAAACGATAGGTTGCACTATTGTTTATGGAAAGTAATTCTATTAGTAAGTTTTCAAAAGAATTGATAAACGATAATAATCATATATATCGTAAACTAAAAATACCCAACATGGTTAGTTTAGTAGACGTTAAGTCAGTGGATTCCACTGCTAACGTAATTAATAAAGTAGAATCTACTAAAATAGATCTTGATTTAACAAATATGTTGTTGATAGTCATCATTGTTGTCATGTGTGCAAATTTGTTTTATAAATTGTATAAGCTTCATAATAAATGTTAAAAAAAAAAAAACATGAGCCGAGCAAATGACTTGGACAAAATTTAATCAGGATTGCACATGACAAACAAATGATTGACAATATTGCAAATAATAAGAAAATGAATATTCAAATAAAGAATAAATAAATTAAAGATTAAACTCAAATTATAATAAGAAAATGAATATTCAAATAAAGAATAAATAAAATAAAGATTAAACTCAAATTATGGCCACGCTAAAAGCAATTAGGAAAGTTTATGATAGGGACCCACATATTTCAAATAGAATTCTACAATTGGTCTCAACGACCCCAACAAGCATCAATCAGTTAGAATGTAGTTATATACCATTCCAGGTGTGCAGGTTAGATCGTTTATATCACCCAGTTTTAGGCAGAACACTTATAATAATGGTCTTCATTAAATAATTCATATCCATAATATAATGGAATGGAATAAGTTATTGGCTGAATTACATTAAATAAAGAACTCTAAATCAAACACCACCTACTGGCTTCTAAATGTATTGAGAAGTCAACACATGGGCTTAGGGTTTAGAATAGAAACACATTTGAAAACAATAAATAACAGTATATCAAATGATAACACTAAAACAAAGCAAATATTAACATGGAGTGGAAAAATATATGTGCTAAAGTACTGGAACTCAACACCGAGTTCTCCAAATCGTACAAAAGCCTCACCCAAAACAGACCAGCTCAAACGAGCAAAATTAATAAACAACTATTAATTTAGTGACTATTTTAAACGAGATCAGGGAATTATTTCTCGAAAATAAGTCAAAATTAAGTGATCTCCAGTGGACCCAAGCGTCAGACGTTTTTAAACGCCTTCGGGACCAATTGGTCACTGTTAAAAATAGGTTCAACCTAGATTTGCATCTGGTACTACTGGTACTTCAATAACATCAAGTTCTGCCTCAGCTAACACTCAAGTTAACAAACCCATAACCCCAAGTTCCAACGAACGCAAGAATACCAATATGACGGACTCCTCAGCAAACGGTAGAGCATATATGAAAGAAATTTCATCTGCAATCCCTGAATTTGATGGACAAAAAATACATCTGCAGAGGTTCGTTACAGCCCTAAAATTAATCGATCTAACGAAAGGACCACACGAGCAAATTGCCGTTGAGGTAGTTAAATCGAAAATAATTGGCATTACACTACACAAAGTACAAGATGAAACCACCATAAATGCAATTATAAAAAAATTGCAAGACACTATTGTCGGTGAATCATCTGATGCCATACAAATAAAACTTAAAAAAGTACATCCAGGAGGGATAACTCCAGTAAAATTTACAACAGAAATTAATAATTTACAAAAATCGCTGGAAGCCGCGTATATTGATGAACGCGTAAGTACTGAACTTGCAAACCTGTTCAGTACCAAGGAAGCAATAGCGGCAATGACCGAAAATAGTGAACCATATAGAGTTAGGCATATTATGGAATCTGGCTCATTCACTACGCTGAATGAAGCCATATCTAAATATCTCCAATACAGTACAGACAAAACTGTTAACGCGAACTCTATCCTGTTCACAAGATAGATTTCGCACAAACTTGTAATTTATTAATACCTTGTCCGAACAACCTAAGTTATCCGAATAATAGCCAAATTACTTGCGAAAGACATCGCATTACTTAATAAAGAAACCCTGGTCCGAATATTAAGATCAACAAATCGAGTTAAAAACGAGGGGGAACGTTGTGAGCCGCGTCTATGCCGCGTCTCTACTTTATACCCGGTACTCAGTCCGTATATATGTATGTGAGCTTGTTGTAATTTATTACATGTTCGCAAAAGGGAAAAATTTAATTTTAGTCAAAAAAAAAAATTTAAGTCGAACCTTTTCGGAGATTTTGATCTGTTAGATGTTTCCATATTTGTTTACATAAATTTTTTACATCTGCCAATTCTACATGTTTTTATCTACTTCCTACATATACATACACGGCTGTGTGCGAGAGAGAGAGGGAATGAGTCTGCGCTTGGAAGGCCACTGAAATTTCATTTGTTCCTTCTGACTATATTTATAGTCCGATCTGATCCAGATTCAATACTCTGATAGATATGGTCATTTTCTATGATACTGCGTTTTTGGTTTTCCCGTATCTTCAAAATTGTAGATTTTCGTCTTTTGTGGGGGCGGAAGGGGGCGTGGCCAAATTTTGAAATACACTTGTACTGACGTGATATCACAGGAGCATGGATAGAAAGTTTGGTTGCTCTAGCTTTTATAGTCTCTGAGATCTAGGCGCTCATCTGGACGAATGGGCACAGCGCCCAACCCTGTGTGTGAGAGAGAGCGAGAGGGAACGATGCATTTCGAAATGGTTTTCTTCATTGTGGCTATATTTATGAGTCGATCTGTTCCAGATTCAACACTCTGATAGATATTGTCATTCTCTACGATTATTTTTAGTTTTCTCGTATCTTTAAAATTGTGCATGCCACAGATTTTCGTCCTTGGAGTGGGCGGGGCGAAATTTTAAAATACACTTGTAACAGTGCGATTGGACAGGAGTCTGGATACAAAATTGTGTTCCTCTAGCTTTTATAGTCTTTGAGCTATAGGCGCTAATGAAGACGGACAGACGGACGGACGGACGGACGGACAGACAGACATAGCTATATCGACTCGGCTATTGATGCTGATCAAGAATAATTATACTTTATGGGGTCGGAAACGCTTCCTTCTGGGTGTTACACACATTAATTTTTTGCACAAATCTAATATACCCCTTTACTCTTCGAGTACCGGGTATAAAAATATACAAAACCAGTGTACATAATAAATAAAATTCAAAGAATAACTCACACTCATAAAAAGAAGTAACAAAAAAAGTAGAAGACTCATTCTAGACAAAATAGTGAATCCTCCCGTATCAGACTACAACAGTTTATTACTACTTTTACTGAAAAAGATGTACCAGATAGCGATATTAAAAAACGGCGATTAGTTATTGACTAACGTCAATTCAACAAATAGCTCCGATAAATTAAAATCCGAAATAAATTTTAGAATATAACATCTTTTTTAACGAGCAATGGCTCTTATCGTTTCACATAATTACTTAAAACTTATAAAAATAGCGCAAAATCCTTTCAAGAAATAATTTTTTTTTTCTGGATTAGACTCTTCACAAGAATTCGTATACATACATCACTTAATAGTCATCGGTTGTTCTGAAAACAATATCATCAAACATTCAACAGATGTTTCGAACTCTGCAAGAAACAAAACTATAAGCAACATTCAGAAAAAGGCTCTTTCTTCAAGCACCATTGAATTTTATTTTCGTGAGTGTATTGATCAAGGTATTTTACCAAATGATAAAACTACAACATCATTGGAAAATACCCAGTCCCTACGGACGCAAACAGCGCTAAGCATTTTGTAATTACGGCAGACGTGACGTTAAAATTTGTATTTAAATTATAGTATTCAAGTCTAAGAAACGGAATACAAGACCTGAAAAATATAACGAATGTTAAACCGCATTCGAATTTTTAAAGAAAGCCGCAATAATCTTCTGCCTACGTGTATATTCAAAAATTCAGTTTTAATTCAAATCTATACTTTCAAAAACTCATTTCAATGTTGAATTTATACTTTCAATAACAAACTCCAATTAAATTACCCAGAATGAGACTAGGTCTAAAAAAATATGAGTTTATTGCAAGTTATTTTAAAATATAAAATAAAATCCAAAATATATTTCACATGAGTTACTATAAATAACCATCGAAAAAAAACGAGATTTTCGAAATAAAGTCCTGAAGTCACTACCAGGCAACAAAGACATAAAGTAGACAAAATAAACTCTGCGCAGGGAATGAATAAAAGGGATACTTTTCTAATAGCAATTTACCAAAAAGCTTCTAGGCCCACATACATGAGTAATTTCAAGTACGAAAAGTAGTGACCTTGCATATAGTAAATACGCTAAGTCCTTAAGAACATAGTAAAAATATTATTGCAAGAGAGATTGGCAACCTTTAGACTAATGAAACTATTGACCTAGGTCATTTTTCCAAAGGCTTTATGAAGCCGGTTTAATAGGAAAAACCAACTCAAAGAGGTACCGAGCTAAAGATCATTGAATGAATTTCGATTGATACTTTTAAAAATATGGGCAAAATATATTATATGAACAAAATGAGAGTAGCTACTCAAGCCGGTAACCCAAATGAAAAATAAAAAGAAGCATTTTGTCTAAAAAGGAGACGATAAAAAGGCATATAAAAACCTTGGCCAAGGACTAGAAGAGCATTACTTTAAAAAAAATATAATAAGTACATTAACAAATGTAAAACACATAGACAATGGTCAAAAGACATTCTCGCATTGAAATTCGGTCCAATGAAGACGTTCGTTTCGGACATTCGAACTAAATATGAAAATTAAACAATAAATGACTTGTGCAAATTTTTGCAAGTGGAGCGTATACACCCACCGCACAACACCCCCAGACAGGACATAAAAAAAAATAAATAAAGAAAAACAAAAACAGGAGATCAGGTTTTATTGAAAAACGAAACAGGTCATAAATTAGATTTTAATTATACAGGTCCGTATAAAGTGACGGAAATAGGTCAGAGAGATAACATCGTAGTAACTGACAATAAAAATAAAAAGCAAACAGTTCATAAGGATAGATTAACATTCAAATGCTAGCTATTACAAATTCTATGCCGGAGATCTCCTTTCTATCTGTATCCGTTCTGGCTTATAGTGCCTATTGTTCTCTACAGAGCAAATATAGATAATTCTAAAGAAAAATTCCGCTCGTCCTAATCTGGGGTGTATGACTGCTATTTCAAAATGTTCTTTACTCTAATTTCAACGGCTTTAGTCAATGCTAGCTATTACAAATTCTATGCCGGAGATCTCCTTTCTATCTGTATCCGTTCTGGCTTATAGTGCCTATTGTTCTCTACAGAGCAAATATAGATAATTCTAAAGAAAAATTCCGCTCGTCCTAATCTGGGGTGTATGACTGCTATTTCAAAATGTTCTTGATAAGATGTTATTTTACTACAAACCTCAGTTGAACGCCAAAAATTATATAACCATGTTATATACCAGTGGTCAACTGTGTAGATTCACTAAGTCTAACTGAAAAAACCCGCCACACTTTGGGCGCCAAAAAAAATTATGTAACCTTGTTACACACCAGCGTCCAACTGGGTATATACAGTAGCTCAATTTGGACAAATGGCCCAACGTTGGGCGCCAAAAATGATGTAACCATCTAGGGAGAATACTGGGACGAGTCGTGTAGCTAGTGCATTTGCGCTCAGGCCTTCATCCATATTCACAGACTGAGTCGAAGGTATCCGAGCGGGGTGGGACCCTATGTTTCCGCTAGCTCTTTCGGGGTGGGGTTACTTACGCCTACATAATCTTAATTAAGGAAACCTACTGAAACTACAATGGGAGGTAGACTCCCAAAACAAAAAAACTCGATGTTGAGCTACTGAGCTTCTTCAGCAGCGTAATTCCCAAATATTTATTTAAACACAATTGGTTTCGATTTAAGATGATTTATTTGCCATGCAAGGCGATTGTTGCGATTCAATGCGAGAGCTTATAGTCGAGATTTACATGTATACAACGACGACGACGATTCGAGACGAGATGCTAGGTGAAGACTGTTTACATGTATACAACGACGACGACGATACGACGATACGAGATTCTAGACTGATTCCAAGGGCGGGCGGGCCCATTGCCCGTGCCCAAATGCAAGTGAGAGCGAGCGATGCATCGAGGAAGCGATAGAGGTGGCGAAAGATCGAGAGAGCAATATAGAAGACGACAGATCGAGAGAGCGATGTAGAAGGCAAAGTAAAGAAAGAAGACGAGAGAGAACGGCTGGATAGGCTGCTGCCGTGCGGGAGCTTATATATGTATGACAATATGTAGACAATGTGGTACAGTGGGCAGTATAAACGACGAACAATAATAGAATTTACTCTACTGCTGCACCACTGACTAAGACTATGTTTTAGGAGCAAGTTTGGGCTGCGTAACCCAACATACTCCCCCCGTTGAAAGCCTGCCTTTTAACATCACCCAACAGCATACAGGGTTCAGCAGCCATAGTGCGTTGTAGTGTGGGCCATTCTTCCTTCCATCGAGACGTGTAGAGTCACCGCAAGTAATCAGCGCGTTGCCCACACCTAATAGGTCGAAGTTGAGCCATGTCATGTGGGGCTCTGCTGCAGAAGAAGAAGAGGCGAAGAAGGATAGCGCAATCAAACTGGGCAGTTGAAGTGATGTGTCCAGACCAGAAGGAGTTTCTGAAATGAAGACGAGATTTTTAGAATTCTCCGCCCTTCCCCAAATGGACCAATCTTGGGATGGTCTCGGGGCCAGCAGAGCTCGAAGTCCAACGTGATGTTCAGCATTAGTTCCGTAAACAGGTAGAGGGAATATGTTCTGATCGTTCGGAAGAGCCCCTCGCGAGTGAATATCGGCCGAAACGGAGCGCTTGCAGGGACTCCACGATGTTTGCCGGGTCGAAATCGAAAAAGTAGGTTGAGGAGACACAGAATCCGGCGCAAGTCCAGCTGTGTTGATGCCATCGAAACCATCGTTGATATTTAAATAGGATTCATTATCCTCTGATCCATCAGGCGTAGCCGGCACAGCAATCCAACGCACCAATTGGGATTGATGTTTCTCGAGACTTCCAATTGGTTCCAAAATTGAGCAAGAATCCTCCTGAGAGTTGACAAGTGTGATTTCCCCAGCAGCCGTAAGAGGGGCAATCACGGGAGAGGAAAGCTTAGTTAGTCCAGAGAGAAGTAGCACCTTCAGCTTTACGACAAGTTCCTCAAAATTGTTGTACAATTCGCTGCCAATCTCATCGTAGTCCAGCTTCTCCAGCTCGCTGTGCACGGTTTTAAAGGTGCCGTGCAGCTCCTCGATCTGCTTGAGCCTTCCAGATAGCATGAAGTAGTCAAATAGTGCAGCGCTCTCCAAGATTACTTCCAACCGTTTCAGCCTTGCATATAAGGCCGGTGCTTTCTGCTTCAGAAAAGCCAACGTATTTTCAGCAGCGCCCACTGCACTGACGTTTCTCTCGTCCATTTGGGCAGCCGCGGTAGAAACGTTTCTAGCGGGAAGATGACCGCAAAGAGGAATGCTTGCAATAAGAGCAGACAGAACCGCAAGATGAGCGCAAAGTAGACGAAACGAGCACCGTTACTGTTGCTTGTGCAAAAACAAACAAATTAACTGTAGTTCCACACGAAATTGCTAGCAAACGAAATTTTAATGTTTTTTGTGATTTAATTGTTTATGTTTATCACGTCGGGGTCACCAAATGTTGAGCTATTGAGCTTCTTCAGCAGCGTAATTCCCAAATATTTATTTAAACACAATTGGTTTCGATTTAAGATGATTTATTTGCCATGCAAGGCGATTGTTGCGATTCAATGCGAGAGCTTATAGTCGAGATTTACATGTATACAACGACGACGACGATTCGAGACGAGATGCTAGGTGAAGACTGTTTACATGTATACAACGACGACGACGATACGACGATACGAGATTCTAGACTGATTCCAAGGGCAGGCGGGCCCATTGCCCGTGCCCAAATGCAAGTGAGAGCGAGCGATGCATCGAGGAAGCGATAGAGGTGGCGAAAGATCGAGAGAGCAATATAGAAGACGACAGATCGAGAGAGCGATGTAGAAGGCAAAGTAAAGAAAGAAGACGAGAGAGAACGGCTGGATAGGCTGCTGCCGTGCGGGAGCTTATATATGTATGACAATATGTAGACAATGTGGTACAGTGGGCAGTATAAACGACGAACAATAATAGAATTTTCTCTACTGCTGCACCACTGACTAAGACTATGTTTTAGGAGCAAGTTTGGGCTGCGTAACCCAACACTCGATTCGGTGAAGAAATTTCATTCAAACGATGGGTGAGTAAGAAGGCATTTTCCCAAACACGAGTTGCGAGGTATTAACGTGGTCTAAAGGTGTAAGTCGACCAACGCGTTCTTTATCCTCCCTACCTGGACATTCAATATACGGTCTTACGAATATCCCCTTATACAATGGCTATCTCCTAGTTCTCTAGTTCACCGTTCAAACCAAATTCCTTAGTTACTCATTCCGAAATAAAAAGAATTTAATCTCATATAAATTCACTCTAATCTCATCGCAGATTTGTAGTTTTCCTAATGCTAAAGTAGAAATTAGTTAATGAACAAAAGGTGAATAAACAAAAATCAAATAAAAAATAGTTTAAAAAAAAAATTAAATTTAATGGTTGATGGGAAAAAAGTGTGGGAAAATATTCTTTAAATATCGGTTAATTCTTGGTTGTATAGCATTTCCTGGATCATTGTTTTATAAGATCGGTCGAAATGTCTGGTTAATGTTTTTTTTTCATTCGTGATGCCAAGGCAATAATATCAAGATGAAAAACTCACATACCCAAACTCTCCAGAGGTGAAAGGCCTTCCAACGTTTTTGATGCTGTATCTAAATTTTTGGAAAGATTATTATGGAGGGGTACAGCTATTGATATTATGCATTATGGGTCTGAATTCGTATTTGCTATTTGTTCTTTAACCATTTCCACACTTCATTTCCGACAACATTTTGTCATAATACAAATCTTAAAACTTGCACGCAGGAAAAAGATCGAATTAGAACAAACGATTAATTGAAAATTTAATAAGCCACTGTGCGATCAGTCAGCGCGATAATTGATCGTTTTATTTGTGGAGCGGCACTGTGCTATCGTTTAGTGTGGTAATTGTCCGTTTTGTTTCTGGAGCGCCACGGTTCTGGCTGTGATGCCGAGGTTTTGGGAGAGCTATATGTTTGAATTCTGCCTTCTGCTCCAGATACGTGAGGGATGATGGATTCGCGGCTTGCAGGTTGCCACTCTGACAAAGGGTTGAGATACTCCGAATTGTGTGGGACTTTGCTAACAATGTCTGCGTGTAGGTGCTGTACTGGCCACACAAAGACGCACTGATAACCACAGATGAAAAATCAGCCCACCCCCGAGAATCCGCAATTGCCGTTTGGCAAGATGCGTGTAGCAGGGTTGGCAATGCCCAGATACCGGGGCGTGGGCGATGGCCGGAAAATCGTTGGGCACGCTGACGAAAAGATAATGCCGTTGAATGAAATGAGAACTACCGAAATATGTGGTAGCACACATACCTTTTGTTGTGCCGAATCAAATGAAAGAATTATTTGATCCCTTGGATCGGCGTAAATGCTTGATGCCACAAGATAAAATTACGGGCTTTGTTTGCACACACGTGCAAAGCTGCAATTTGCTTTTATAGACAGGCATTCCAGAGCGTTCTCTCTGCAGCCTCTCTGAGAGAGGGAGATACACTGGAAGCGCTTTTCTAAGCTGCACCTCTAATCACATCTGGTGGAACTAGATCATCTAGCGCCCTCTGTGTTTCAGAAAAGCGATATGCGTTTCCATCGCAGAAACTACAAGATCCCAGCAGAATTGCGAGGGAAATTTAAATTTATTTTTGACGATCTTATAACGGACCGAAGGGCGCCCGTTACACCACCCCATAATCTGACACCGTTAGACGACAGATTACCGATTCACCGATTTCACGTCCATTTAGGTCCCCCAAAATATAATAATGATTCCCAAGCTTTTTCTTAATTCGACTCTTTAAAAAACTTTTGTGTCAGTTTCGCATTAAAATTTTGTGTGAACTTGCTCTGACCAAAATTCCTCCGAAACACTTCTTGACCAACCTTGTATGAGGTAGGATTGGAACGTAAGTTATATTGTTTGACGTTGCGCTCGTAAGCCTTCTTTACATTTCCTTGGATGTCTTTTCGCAATAGCGCAAGGTTGTCGGTCATTGACATTGGTACGACGGGTTCTTCTAATAGCTTTAACTCCCTTGTACGTAGTGAATACCCAACTGGGTTAAAAACCTATTAAACTCGGTTGCCTTAAACTGGACACCATTGTCGCTTATGATAGTTTCTGGTACTCCGTAGCTATGAAAAAATGGTTTTAAGTAAAAAGTCCTGTATAGCAGCTGAAGTAAACTTTTTCAGCGGATGCAACCAAGTGGTATTTACTAAAATGGTCCAATACGATTAGTAGCCCGATATGATCGCCAAAGGCCGTGGACGTCAAATAAACATCTGGTCTACTTCCAGCTCGGCGATTTCCTCATCCCTCATTCGCGTTCAGTAACGCTGTAGTTTTTCTGAGCTTGACTCAGTTTTTTGGAACGTTGAACCAGCACTGCCCCAATACCAAAGGCACTGGCATCACAATGCAAGTAAAACTTTTTAGAAAAATCTGGATTCTGTAGGACAGAGGCAGACGTTAAGGTATGTTTCAAGGCCTCCACATCACTTTGCGACTCTGGGGTCCAGGAAATTTTCTTTTCGCAGACAAAACCCCGGTGATGAGACAAGTTAGTTAGTTAGTTTTGAATTAATCGCCGGTGCCATCCGCAAACTCCAAGAAATTCCCGGACTTGCTTAAGATTTTTTGGCGGAGGCCAGTTCAAAATACATGAAATCATTTCAGGATCTGTGCAAATTCCTCCACTTCCTATAACGTATCCTAGATAGTTAACGCTCGTTACACAAAAGTGACTTTTCTCAACGTTGATTGTTAATTTGGCTTGATTTCATCCGATCAATTCCGTTAGTTGACATATAACCGTTATGTTTCTTACAAAAAATACGAAAATCGGTGTTGTTAACGGTTAAATGGCGTTGGGGATGGTACAGAACAGCAAAATTCGGCATTCGAAGGGTTGGTCAAACGGCTCCACCTTAGCCGTTTATCCATCGATGTAATGTACCTATCTAAGACCAAAAATGTTGGCCAGGAAATATTTTATTTTCAACTGTTAGTGTGTGTGTGTGCGTGTATGAAGCTGGGTTGTATACGGTACATAAACCGTCTACAGCTAGGTCATCGCAACTAGAACTTGAACCAGCTGGACTGCGGAGAGGGTATCCTGCGGTGCGCAATTGAGGATCTGAAGACACGGCGACAGCCTGTGATGATTGCGATGGAAATGGTATCCCTTAATGTGCAGGTGAGGAACTGAAGACACAGCGACAGCCTCTGATGATTGCAGTGGGAATTGAGTGACTGTTTCTGATACTGATTTTATTCAACAAAACTTAACTCTATTTATTGGTAACAAAAGGTACAAAAAGTGCTGATTTAATAAGAATATGATACAATGGTAAAAATGATAATTAATGTGGAATTAATATTGATGTAATATGATTTTATTGGCTGGTGCTCAATTTGGGCAATTGTGATGGTCAGCAATTGCACCAGTGTTTTGGCTTCTGAGGAATTCGCTGCCGAGGCGGTTTATTGTTGACTCAGCTATAATGCTGAGTCGTCATATTTCCTGTTGACCGGGTGCAGTTGTTGTTTTGGTAAAAGTGTCATGTGTATTACATAATATGTCTGCAATGTTATGTATGTATGTATCATGTTGCTTATGCATAATTCTCCGACTGAATATCAACTTTTCCTGATTTTTCAAAGTCAACATTTCCGAATAAAATATCGCTAAATATTATTAAATTTAAAAGCTTAGAAATCTAGTTGTTACTATGTTAATAAGGTATTAGCTCCGAAGATTCTTTGGCGTATTTGAATATAGGGCGATAATAGTGAGCAGACGAAGGTCGCGGATTTTTCCAATATTCCGATGTATTCGATTTAAGCCGCAGGGGTACAAGAGAAGCCATAAGCATGCTAGAATCTGTTATGGTTTTATCGTCTGTGGATATTGCTTGCTGATGGTGAGGTAAAATCTCAATGAGCCATTTCGCACTGTGTTCCATCAGGTCTTAAAGTTTTACTTCCGCTGATATCTCTGTAGTTATTTTTGATTCCGGCACTGCCTTTAGTTTTGCTTATGGAAGGTTTCTGTATTCAGGCAGAATGTTTACATTATGATGGATTATAATGTAGTTCTCTCGCTGTTGACTAACCGCCGCTATACCGAACTCTTGATGGCCTCACAGTATGCGTTCGCTATCATTCTAGTTCTAGACTAAAAGTCAGATTACCTTGAAAATTTGATTTTTGAAAGCTCTGGGAAATTCTCTGTTAGAAACGTGTATTCATTTTATTCAAAGCTCTCAAAAAATTCTTCGACTTTTGTCACCATTTTCGTCTGATGTCCCACCGACCAGTTGAATTGACTTTTCAATGAAGATAGTGTGTCGTCGTGAGGCCACACGAGGGTCTCGTGGGTTCCAATATACTCGTTGAAGAAGAAAGCGTGTCTGTGTGAGGCCACACGACGTTCTCGTGGATTCCAATATACTCGTCGAAAACGAAAGCGTGTCGGTGTGAGACCTCATGTGGTTCTCGCAAGTCAAAATGTGCACAATGCACTGTTTGGTGTTCTCAATTGCCGCACAGTTGAGCCGGCTCGTTCAAGAAGCAAGAAGAAAGTGTATCGACGTGAGACTGCCCGTGGTTCTCCCAAATCACAATCTTTTTATTTATTTAACTTATTTCCTAGTGCGAAAAGAAATTAAATTCTTATAAATTAATGTACATCTTCTTTCTGAACTGGTATTAGCAATGTGGATTTACTAATTTGAAAATTCCCTGGTGTCAAAACATCTTCGCCATTTATTTTGCTTGATATACAGAGTGTACGAGAATTTTTTAATGTTTCAATTTGATTACTGCTTTCTGTGTATCCCTTGATCTTAACGAGGGGATAACTTTATATATTAGTCGCTTGATCGTAGTTTTTTCATCTTCTAACGATACGACTCGTAATCGACCATCTTTGGCTAGGTGGGCTTGCGGGGTGGCCATTTTGAGGGGTAAGTTTCTTCGATATCTCTATCTCTATCCAGTAGGTTCTTTTTTTTGTTTTCGACGGTTTCTTTTTCTCCGTTGAATTCTTTATTTGCATCGGTTTCTTTTTCTTTGACGACTTTCTCTTCCTCTGTTACTTTCTGGTTGGGATCTTTCTTCTGCTCTTTTTCCTGCTCAGTCACAATATCTTTGATCCCCGAGATGGATCTCTTTTTCTGCTTGGACTCGGTAGCTTCCTCTCCTTGCGCATGCGGATCCTCGTTGGGCACTATGTACTCCGCATCAGCATCTTCGATCTCCGGTGCTATCCCTGGGTGGTATGCTGCTGCCCCCGGTTGCCCCCTGATTTCTCAGGCTTATGACGGACTCTGGTTCGTCGCAACGCGGACTGTGCCTTCTGCTCGGTTGCTGGCCTCCGAGATATCTGAGTAGGTCGGTCCGGCCTTCCGGGGATCTACCTCTGCTTCCTCGTTCGAGTGTTCCTCGGCTCGGCGTGGACTCCCCAGGTCTCATTTAGCACACAGACGGGCCTAATTATGTGCAGGACGGTAGGTAGCGCTCAAAGCACTGCTCGGCTCGTTGGCTAGTAGTTGGCTCTCGGCTTCCTCGTCCAAGAGTTAACACGCCAGGGCTACGTTGCGGTTTGGCGGCAGTTGGAGCACAGCGGTCGCAAAGTGACCTGGATGCGTATTTTTGCTTGTTTTGGCGATCTAAACATAATTTTCGGACTTCGGGGAGGCCAGCGTAAAAGGACGCGTTCTGGCGGTTTCAGTTTCCTGATTTAACTGTTTTTTTAATGCTTCTAATTTTTGCCCACATCCCTGGTATGTCGTGCAATACATTTTAAAGATGTTGTTTGAGAGATTCTGCGATTCTTTATAAAGTCTTCTCATTTTTCATAATTTATCTTTCATTAAATTGAGAATCTATCTCACATTGTATCTCGTTGCAAAAGCGTAGTAGTTCCTCTGCCTGTCTACTGGTCTGACAAGTTCCTTTCTGACTTACAGATTGGTTTAAGGTGATGTCTAAGAAATTTTGTTCGAAACTTTCGGCTGTTTTGTTTGTTTTGCAGGACTATTCTTTTAGGATTTTTCTTCTGTAGTGCCTTTCATCTTAGATGTTGTATTCCAGATGTTGTATTGAGCGCTTTCAGCCTTTTTTGCACGTTTCTCCTGTAGTGCCTTTCGTCTAAGATGTTTCTTTCTAATTTCACACCTTTCTCACCATTCAGTTGTCTGATTAGTTTCATGTATTTTTCCATTAAGAAATAGAATATTATTCGTTAAAAATATTCCTCCTTTCCGACACCATTCTTCGTTAATTTTTCGTGATTTGCTACAATAGCTCTCTTTATCGTCTCCAAACGTTTCAGGGCGTCTACTGTTGTGTTTTTAGTAAGCGGCTTTTTTTCTAATTCATCCTGAAGCTTTAACATTTCTTCCTCTAACTGATCCTGCTTTTCGAGCAACTTTTGTCGAATCGTGGAATTTTTTTTTTAAGCCTTTTAGTCTTATGTGAACCGTTGGGGGTGCTTTTATTGTGGTCGCCTTGTTGACTACGTTATGTCCCGACTCACAGCTTGGATGTGTTCACTTAGTCTGAGAGTATTTCGCGATCTTATTTACTGTGTCTCGTACCACTGGTGGGGGAGATCAGTGTCCTTTTTTCGACTTTATCTACTGTGTCTTTTACCACTGGTGGGGGGGATCAGTAACTTATTGTCGTCTTTTTTAATTACTGATAGTGATCTGGGTATTGAAACCCAAGGGACTACGCTATTCTTTCGTTGTTTTTGCTGCTAGCACCTGATTATAAAAATCAAGAGCTTACGCTACAGAGGCTTGGAGGTTTTTGTTTGCGACCTTACTAAAGAAGGCAAGGGTTTGAGCTTTTCCTGGCGCTGATACTTCTGAGTTTCTTAAAGATGCCACCCCACGGGTGGGGGAAACACAGGGGCTCGATGGACCAAATGTTGATGCTGCTTCTATTCTCCAGATTGCTTCTATTCTCCAGATCAAGGATGGATCCGGCTCGAAGGACCAAATGTTGATGTTGTTGAGTTGAGTTGTAAATTCGAACTGTTCTATTTTCAAAACTTATGCACTATATATAGGAAAATATAAAGTAATTAAAACTAAGACCAACGCTAAGAAAAGGAGGGATGTGCGGCACTTGTTCCCACGCTCATCCCTTTTAATGACACCTACTACATGCATACCATATGTGTCAATAGATGTGGGTTCGATGCGACCCATGTATATGATTTTATGGTCGAACTCTATGTGTCCTTTTTCTCAAGTGGCCTCCTTCAAGTGGACTGTATTGTTTATGGGGTGGCCTATGTCGGTTCCTGTTCATTTTTATGAACATATTGTCCGCGGTTCGCTAAGGATGTGATAACTGTGAGTAGGCCCTCTTCATGTGTAATGAATTTTGTTTGGCGCTGTCTGCTGTTGGGTCCTATTCATGTGCATAAAATTTTGCAACTTCAACGCCTAGTGGCCCGGTGATAGGTCCTGTTGAGCAATCAATGTTGTATTGTACATTGCATCACTGAACGATATCGTTTGATCGTTGCACCTTGTACGATGTCGATACAGTATATCATCAGTCATTGAATCTTTGTGTTTATCCCACAAAATTTGTGCTCGGGCCGGGAAACATATAGTCTGTACAAATGCAAATAGTAGACGAATTTGTGTTCCTGTGAATTTTAATGCTTCTTCAGCAAGCATACTGTCCCAATGATTGTCGTCTTCTAGCAAGCCTATTGCAAGGCATGCATCTTTATACGTTGGATACTGTTGTCCATCTACCTTGCGAATATCTTGAAATGACAATGGTCCGGTGACATTCACCAACAACAGTCGCAGATAAAAGTACTCAGTCTGCCATAAATTGACTGTATGAACCCGACCCAAACTATTTGATTTGAATAAACCGGTGCACGTATCAACCGGTGTCCATTGCTTGCGGGTTAACCATTTTTTCGATTGAGCCCATGTAAAATAAAAAAGCATCCGCACGATTGCACAGTTCAAAAAATGAGGGGAGTGTATTTTTTGGTGGATTTATAGCACGATCAAGCGATATACCGTATGTGAAATATACGCGCTGGCCGTTTTCAAGATGGACAGCTAAATGTTTAACTGCTTGCGGGGTAACCATTTTTTCGATTGAGCCCATGTAAAATAAAAAAGCATCCGCACGATTGCACAGTTCAAAAAATGAGGGGAGTGTATTTTTTGGTGGATTTATAGCACGATCAAGCGATATACCGTATGTGAAATATACTCGCTGGCCGTTTTCAAGATGGACAGCTAAATGTATAACTGCTGGATACCGTTCATGAATTGAGAAACCGAAAATACGCCAGACAGCTTCATTGGAACTGATATAACGGCCAATTTGGTAATTCGTAATTTCATCATTTTGATTCACCGGAGGAGCATTTTCATTAGAATCAAATCTAAATACAGCCATATCACTGCCTTTATTCACATAATTATTTGATAATCTTCACCGAACTGCATGACAACATTAATATGAGCATTGAATGTTTTGCTCAGCAGAGGTGAATATGGTATCACCCACCGATTTTCAATGTCGATGTCTGCCTTACTGATCGTTTTAAAGAACGATTGTCCACCATTTTCGGTACTTCTTGGACGATATATTGGATATCCGTCAACATGTGTGATAAATCTTTGGGAAAACACTTTGTACATTTTTCGTCTACCATGCAAGGTGATGAAGGATTCACGGACCATGAGTCATGTTTGTAGCAACAGCATCAAATAGTAATTGATCAGTGGAGAGGTTTAGGCAATCCTCCTCCTCGGGGTCCAGGTCTTCCTCTGATGCCAAAACGAGAGCAAAACGCTTCCTGGCGCGTGGCATGACAACTCCCTTTCCTTTCCAACTTAAAACTGAAACTTGCCGGTCTCCGTCTACTTGTCTTATTCCCTTTTCGTCGCATCACACATACAGATACGCGAACTCAACGAAACCTCAGTACGCCTTGACTGTATTGTTTTCGTATTCTCTCTTCAATCTGTCTACAGATATCTCCATCCTTTTTATGCACACGCCAGGTTGCGTCAGACAGTAAGCTGCCAGCTCATGGAAAAACCGTACCGTGGGACAAATAATGACTCCAGACTAATCGTTAAAACTTTTATTTTATTTAGATTTAATAACAAATCTGCAACATATATGTTATTACAGGAGCCGAAACAAATAAGAACGTTAATTCGAAGGATTTTTATACGTATAGTTTGATGATTAAACGCGACCGAGACAACATTATTTTACGATGTAGTGAGATTTGCCAGCAATTTATGGTCGACATGTATGTGAAGATAGAGCCGTTGGACTACTAAAATTCAATCTTGGTCGTGCAGGCGCGGACGCTCTTTCCTGGTGTTCAATCGTCGATTACATTCTCTCGGAAAACGCACTGGAGGGCAGCGCCCTTATTATGTCACACAGAAAGTCGTTACAAGGCGCCGCGTCGCATTGGCTTTCGCAAACATGCTTTGCCGGCATCACGGCAATATAATCAACAGAAGCTGTGTGCGGAACAATATGTTCACTTGCGAGATGCTATTGCGAACAACGCTGACAATGCCAAAATTGATAATTCTGTTATCTTACCATCATCGTATGTAGGTAGTCCACGTCACATGCAAGTATACATACAGAATGCTATAACTTTCGTGCGTGAATATGGACGACCGTGTCTTTTCATTACTTTTAGACGTAATCCAAAATAGCAGGAAATTACATCGTTGCTATTACCAGGACAAAATGCAATACATCGTCATGACATAACAGCATGAGTGCTTAAACAAAAATTAAATTCTTTCATCAGCTTTCCGAGTTTCGTCTTTTGTGGAGGCGGAAGGGGGCGTGGCAAAAGTTTGAATTTTTTTTGTAGTTTCTGAAACATAGGTGGTTATGAAGACGGACCGACAGACGGACGGACAGACTGACATGGCTATATCGACTCGGCTATTGATGGTGATAAAGAATATATATATACAATATGGGGTCGGAAACGCTTCCTTCTGGGTATTACACCCATCCACTCTTAGCACAAATCTAATACACCCCTATACTCCTTGAGTACCAGGTATATAAATATAATAAAAGACTGGCAAAGTATACACATAAACAATAAAAGACTTTTCTGCAGGTATTTGTACTTACATACAAAATTCCTGATGGTACAGTGGAAAACAATTTTTATGGTGAACAGTAGACTTTACTGGTGATATTCCATTGAGGCATAAAACCAGCTTAAGTAAATGAATGGACTAAGGTTACGGATAGCGAACGACGTACCTCGGTAGGTCAGCTGCGAATAAGCGGGTATCCCTAGTATCCCTGCGAGTACCGAAAATAAGCAGTCCCGGACAGCCAGAGGGTGTTCGCGAAGCAGCAACACTGACGATGCGCTTGTGGTGCCGCCTCACACACTCCTATCCCTACACACTACCTACCCACATCCGAACCCCCCGCACTCACGTCACACCGGGCCGGACTAAGTGTGTTATTCGCCCCGTGCCGAGAGTCAGCTTGGCTGGGGGCCCGGTATAAAAACTAGCCCAGTCGTTAACGGAGGGTATCCTGTACTTGGCAGCCCCCTGTTGTAATGATGCCTTATCCGGGCAACGTGAACCTCTGCCCAGACAGACTACCCCTTCTTTGCAAATCGTGGAATTAAATATGGAGAATACAAATAAAAACAAACAAAACAACGAGTCTGGCACTCCCCAATTGCCAACAGGGAGCAATCCCGCACAGGGAAGGGCAGTGGCCCCAAGGCCTGGCCAAACCAGCAGGAAAAGCACATCCCAAAACTGACACCCCGTAAAGGCAACAAAGCATTAGTGCGGCTGCCCGACCTCCTGGTAAAGTGGCGTGGGCTGACTTGCCATCGACAAGTGCCCAAGCCAGGAAGTACTCGTGTGCCGAAAGGAGGAATGCAGGGCAAATACTCCGTCGGCAAAACGCGAGCAAAACAGCAAGCCCATCAGCCAACTAGCTGAATAAGGTAAAGTGGGCCTCGGCAGTGCTCCCAGATTTCACCGCGGAGCGACAACAGGCGCCACTACCGAAAAGGTAGCGCTCACAGGAGATGCCTGGACCGACTACAAAGCGGTCTAGAGTTCTCCCAAACATTGTCCTTCGCGCAGATTGCCAAGGAGAGGACGCTAATCGGCGTCCTTGACAAGGGCAGCGCAGAGGGTAAAATACGTAGGAGCCAGTGGAAGTGGGTGGAAGCGGCATTGGCCGACCGCTGCTTCGAGCTCCTCGAAAATGACCCCGGGCCACCTCCTGTCTGCAAGGACATGGAATGGTTCCAGGGCAATATTAAAGTTATTGCCTGTGAAGACGAGCGCTCCGTAAAGCTGTACAAAGCAGCGGTGGCGCAGATCGGAGAGGTCTACGCTGGGGCGAAGCTCGTCGCAGTAGACTGGAGCGAGTTGCCCAGTAGACCGCGGGCAAGACTATGGGTGCCGGCTACCTTCAAGGAGCCTGAGCGCATCCTCAAAATGATGCAGAGATGCAATCCACAACTTCCAACTGCGAACTGGAAGGTAGTAAAGGTTGAGACGACGCAGGGACCGATGAACCAGGCTGTGCTCGTACTCAACAAGGAGTCGCTGGCCCCGATAAAGGCAGCTAAGGGCGAGCTGAACTTCGGCTTCAGCTCGGTCACCATAAAGGTGTATAAGTCGGACGCAGCGGCCGAGGCCCGTCCGGTCGACAACCCAGTCGAGCAGGACGTTGCCTCGGAGATAGAAGCACCCGACAACGAGCTGGAGCAGGCCAAAGAAGGCCACTTGTCCGATGCAGAGCTACTGCTCGACTTTGAGGCAATATGTCGCGAGCAAGTATCCGACGATTCAGACGCCGACATCACAGTGGTGGGGATTCTGGAAGATGTCTCTGAAACTCCTACAGATAAATCTCCACCACAGTAAAGCAGCATCTGCTTCCCTCATACTCCGCTTGATCGAGAGCGGAGCCGACATAGTCCTAGTCCAGGAGCCTTGGATAGTAGGAGATAAGGTCTGTGGACTAGCGACGAAGGAGTACAAGCTGATTGTAACCCAAAAAGAAGGTCAAATTCGTACCTGCATTCTTGCAAGAAAACACCTAAACATTTTTCTGCTCCATAACTTAAGCAATGGCGACAACACGGCTGTAAGCCTAGAGTTGGAGGGGACGCATCTTAGACTGATGTCGTCCTACATGGCTCACGAGGAATGCGATCCTCCGAGTGACCTCGGTCGCAAGCTAGCCAGCGAGAGGTCAAACGTAGGCCTGATAATAGGCTGCGATGCCAACGCTCACCACACCCAATGGGGGAGCTCGGACACAAACGTAAGGGGTAAGTCACTGTTCAGCTTCATCCTAAACCTACTAATCTGTAATCGGGGCAATGACCCTACATATATAATAAAGAACCAGCAAGAGGTTATCGACCTCACACTAGTGTCTCACAAACTGTCAGACATAGTAAAGAGTTGGAAAGAACTAGAGGAACATTCCTTCTCTGACCACAGGTACATCGACATGATACTATCTCTCGAGAGCCCGAAACCCACTGCCTATATTAATCCCAGGAAAGCCAACTGGGAGATATATGACACAGAAATTGCGGAACTACTTCCCTCGAAAGCACCAATATGCCCGAACACAGAAGACGACCTAAATAGTTTAGTGGACATGTTGACCGAAGCGTGCAAGAAAGCATTCACGGCAGCACAAACACAGGGGGAAAAAGAAACCCTCCTGGTGGTCAAAACAAATTGATATCCTACGGAAAAGATGCAGGACTCTGTTCAACAGAGCCAAAAGCACTAACGGGGAGGAACACTGGACAGACTACAAGACCAATCTGGCCCTATACACAAAAAAACCAGGAAGTCAAAAAGGGCCTCATGGCAAAAATTATGCTCTGAAATCGAAAAAACGTCAGAAGCCGCAAGGCTCCGCAAGGTCCTCTTTAAAACGACCTCTCAGTTGGGTACCTCAAAAGAAGTGATGGCACGTGGACTAACTCCAGTGAGGAGTCCTTGCACATTCTTCTCGACACTCATTTCCCTGGGTGTTCAACCACCGAGCCGGCACACATCCCTAGCGAAGGCTCGGCAATCTCAATGACGCACATCCTTACAAAACGGAACATCAGCTGGGCCATAAACAGCTTCAATCCATTTAAATCTCCAGGCCAAGCCCGGTTCATTCCAGCTCCAGCTCCAGATACTCCAAAAGACCGGAGATATGGTCATTAACTGGCTACAATGTAACTCCAGGAAGATACTAGTGGTGGGGAAAATACCACACGCTTGGCTTAAGGCAAAGATTGTCTTCATCCCCAAAGCAGGAAAAGACCAATTAGTCTATCGCCCTTTCTTCTCAAAACTTTAGAAAGACTCGTCGGGCCACAACTGAGGACAACTATAAGTTCCCAGATGTTGTCAGGCGCACAACATGCCTACCGGAAAGGAAAATCCACGGAATCGGCACTTTAAAAGAATACTCCCTAACAGCCTTCCTCGATATCGAGGGAGCCTTCAACAACGTAGTTCCGGGTGCCACTTCAGAAGGGCTGATCTTTTCGGGAAAAAAAGCTCAAACAATCTGTGACTTAATGACCGCAAATCTCGCGAGAATGTCAGAATGGACGGAATCTTGAGGACTGGGTGGTTATCCCTCGAAAACGGAACTTGGGTTATTTACAAACAAATACAAGGTTCCGCCTCTCAATCCAACAACACTAAATAGGTGCAGGCTTTTTTTTAGCGACAGTGCAAGTTTCTTATGGTTCGTAATTGACAAGAAGCTTAAATGGTACCTGAATATAAAAGACAGAGTGAACAAGTCCACAATAGCCCTTTATACATGCAAAAAAGCTATTGGCTTAAAGTGGGGCATGAACCCAAGCATAGTCCAATGGATATATCTAGCAATAGTTAGACCTATACTACTCTACGGAGTTACAGTGTGGTGGCCGGCCCCATCAAAAAGGACGATCACCAAACAACTGAGCAAAGTTCAAGGAACTGCTGCCTTAAGCATCAGTGGAGCTCTTCGCACCACTCCGAATGATGCGCTAAATGCCATTCTATGCCTCCAGAGCCTTGACCTGGCAGGAAAGGAGCAGGCAGAAATGGCAGCAATACGCCTGAGAGACTTCGACCAATGGGTATACCAGCACATAGGTCACTCATCAATACTACATAGCAGTATCGTCCCCATGAAAGCGGACTATTGCGTTCCAAGGGAATACAGGGAAACCCCTTTCAATGTTATCATCCTTCACAGAAACGAATGGCTCGAGGGACCTCCAGGTCCATAAGGGGCATTAACATCTTCACAGTTGGATCGAAGCTGGGCAAAAAGGTCGGAGGAGGAATCTTCTCCGAACAGCTAAACATATGGCCCTTCTTTAGGCTTCCAGATCACTTTAGCGTCTTCCAATCAGGGATGCACTGAGCTGCTTTCAAGAGGTTATCGTCATGGTATATAGTGTGAATATATATAGTGACAGCCAAACTGCAACCAAATCGCTCAATGCGATTTCTTCGAACTCGGCCACAGGGGCAGATTGCCGCAAATCTCTTCTCGAGATGGCTCAGCAATTTGCAATCAGCCTTATATGGTGTAACTGACACGGTCGGAGTCGTTTCGGCCTGCACCCTCTGTCTACTGTTTGGACGGCCTAGCTCAGGTAGATTGACGTGGTGTAAAACTTCTAGTACATAATGATTTTAATTGAGTTCGTGATTGCCCATAATAGTGTGGGAAGTAAGGCAACGAAAAGTTAATCAAAAAAAGGGAATTTTACTCTAACAGTTTTGCGCTATATTTTAGTGCTGCATTTCCTTACACATTGATGTTGGCGGCTATGCCGTACTTACAACTTCATTGTTTCGAAATTCCATCGGTGTCAGCAGGTTTGTTGACTCAAATGGCTGTAGATGATAGATTTAAATTTTAGTAGTGCAATAGATCAAGCGCAAAACTATGAGAGAGTTTAAGAAGAATCTAAGTATATGGCTAATTCATATTTAATTTATTTAAATTTCAAGTTCCTGTCGATACGCTTGTATACCAAGACTGCGGTAGCCTTGATTAATCCGTGGCACCCTGGTGTCCACCCGTCTTCCAAGTCAGATCTTGCCTATAGTACTGACAAGACTGCAGTGGCCGATCAGATGGATGTGCTCCGGTGCAAGGATAGGTGGCACGTGCTTGGAGGTTATGTGGGTCAAGGCCTCACGGAGCACCCTGGTGTCTGCCCGCCTTCCAATTCGGGTCTTGTTAAGTTCTGGCGACCTAGAGGGGGCTGTGATTGAAGACAGATGTACTTAGAGTTAGAGGACCCACCGATCATTAGGCTTTGCCAATTACTCACAGCTATTATGGCGAAGGGATGTGGGGGGCAACGCCGAAGAATTGGCTGGTGATAGTGCTATGGCAAATGTGTGTGTGGGGTGGTTGGAATGGGTGTGCTCACTGCTGGGTCGCCCACAGATTGCACCTGTTATGTGCTTTGATGCACGCACCTGGTTCAGGCACAGACTTCGTGCACTCACTGTCACTGATCACCAACGGCTCTGCCAACACACACGCACTGCTGGATCTCCCAAAATGTAGATCCGAGAGATGGGGACCTGGCGCTGGGTACACACAGTCGCCCAGGTGTGGGGCCTCAGTTGCTTGGGAGAGTGTTAAGTTTCCGTCCGGATTTCTAACCTCTCGAAGGTTATGCAACTGGCGAAAATTTTCCACACGTGGTGTGCCAAAATGAGTTGCCGCGATAGTTTCGTTAATATAGTTCACTTGGCCGTAGCTTGCAGAAGAAAAACACGCAAGTTCGGAGTGCAAGCCTAATGAGCTTTGCATTTGGAGCTAGCTTTGATCTCAGCACGTGGAGAAAAACAATTAACTTGCAGAAGGTTGAGATGCGCGCTCAGATCGCAAGCTTCGTGAGCTTGGAGTATGGGAGAGTGAGAGAGCATGGATCTCGGAAAGTTTTCAAAAGAACGGTCCTGTAGTATTACGAAGACTTGATTTGTTTGATTTGCAAAGACATCCGTCTTTGTTCACTTCTCTTTATTCAATGTTCTGTATAGTTCTTAAATTCTACTTAGCTTAGGGCCGCGTAGCTGCGCTGCCAGGAACGCCAGCAGCGGAGCGGCCGCATTTATGTATTTAATATATATGTATGTATATATGCCCAGCGCTGCTGATAGCGGGGGCCGCGAGGGGCATGCATGCACATTCAAACGGATCATGTTTGGGTGCCGTCGGTTACGTGAAAGACGCCGACGTTGCACTCTTGTCCGCGAGGCATATTGGTGCGATCGTATTACCGTCGCACTCAAGATATTCCCGGTTCTTTATTATTACATAAACACTGCAACAAAGTGTTACAGTGTGTTGTACTTAAGTACTCTTGGTACAGTGGGTATTGCCTATGAATGCATACTACATCTGCCTCCTTTTGAAAAATAACGTAATATTATGAAGTTATTTTATTAATATATTGTAAAACATGTTTTTTTTTTTTTAATTTTTCTTACCAACAATATGAAAATGAAAATATGAGAATATGAAAAATATTTGTGTTTAAGCCTAGTACTCAGACCAGCAAAAATTTTGCTGGCAAAATTTGCAATATAAAAATACTAGCGGCCGAGTGTGACCAGGTGTGTATGCCCTACGGTTACACTGTGTACAAATAAAATCAGTTAAGAATTTAAATTTTGTATCAAAGCAAGCAGAAATGTTTTATTTGTGGGCGCTGAAGGACGACAATGCACGGCTAATGTACCGCAATATTGTATAAATGCATTTTCGCGGAACAGAAATGCAATCAACTATTTTTTATTCCCTATTTATCACCTAAATTTCATCCCTCAACGATTTCCAAGCTTTTCTGCACGTATCACCTGGAATACATACCTATGAACATTCACTTACATTTTATAATTACTTGAAATTGTACTCTCTATTCATCACTGCAGCCACAGACTCCCATGCGCCTCTTATTACGTTTGCATCAAATTGCTTTTTATTCGCCAAATTACATAGCAAATGCATCTGCTTGATTTCTTTTAATAATAATAAAATCTCCTCGTTGCTAAACTACCCCAATCTCTTTATATTTTGCTTTTTGAACTCCATAGCTTTGTGTTTAAGCCTAGTACTCAGACGAGCAAAAAATGTTATCGGAAGGAGTCAGGGTTGATATTCGTATGAAACCGATACAAATATTTTGCCGGCAAAATTATTCCTCTAGGGTCATTATTTTGGCGGTACTCAGCACGAGCAAAATAATTGCCGATATAT